>OY726517.1:90610997-91826597 GCA_963383655.1 Bathymodiolus septemdierum | reverse complement strand
ATAGCTAACCTCAATAAGACAAACCACTCCTCGGTCATACCTCAGACAATAATGGTAGATAATATAGCTAACCTCAATAAGACAAACCACTCCTGGGTCATACCTCAGACAATAATGGTAGATAATATAGCTAACCTCAATAAGACAAACCACTCCTCGGTCATACCTCAGACAATAATGGTAGATAATATAGCTAACCTCAATAAGACAAACCACTCCTCGGTCATACCTCAGACAATAATGGTAGATAATATAGCTAACCTCAATAAGACAAACCACTCCTGGGTCATACCTCAGACAATAATGGTAGATAATATAGCTAACCTCAATAAGACAAACCACTCCTGGGTCATACCTCAGACAATAATGGTAGATAATATAGCTAACCTCAATAAGACAAACCACTCCTGGGTCATACCTCAGACAATAATGGTAGATAATATAGCTAACCTCAATAAGACAAACCACTCCTGGGTCATACCTCAGACAATAATGGTAGATAATATAGCTAACCTCAATAAGACAAACCACTCCTGGGTCATACCTCAGACAATAATGGTAGATAATATAGCTAACCTCAATAAGACAAACCACTCCTGGGTCATACCTCAGACAATAATGGTAGATAATATAGCTAACCTCAATAAGACAAACCACTCCTCGGTCATACCTCAGACAATAATGGTAGATAATATAGCTAACCTCAATAAGACAAACCACTCCTCGGTCATACCTCAGACAATAATGGTAGATAATATAGCTAACCTCAATAAGACAAACCACTCCTGGGTCATACCTCAGACAATAATGGTAGATAATATAGCTAACCTCAATAAGACAAACCACTCCTGGGTCATACCTCAGACAATAATGGTAGATAATATAGCTAACCTCAATAAGACAAACCACTCCTGGGTCATACCTCAGACAATAATGGTAGATAATATAGCTAACCTCAATAAGACAAACCACTCCTCGGTCATACCTCAGACAATAATGGTAGATAATATAGCTAACCTCAATAAGACAAACCACTCCTCGGTCATACCTCAGACAATAATGGTAGATAATATAGCTAACCTCAATAAGACAAACCACTCCTAGGTCATACCTCAGACAATAATGGTAGATAATATAGCTAACCTCAATAAGACAAACCACTCCTGGGTCATACCTCAGACAATAATGGTAGATAATATAGCTAACCTCAATAAGACAAACCACTCCTGGGTCATACCTCAGACAATAATGGTAGATAATATAGCTAACCTCAATAAGACAAACCACTCCTGGGTCATACCTCAGACAATAATGGTAGATAATATAGCTAACCTCAATAAGACAAACCACTCCTCGGTCATACCTCAGACAATAATGGTAGATAATATAGCTAACCTCAATAAGACAAACCACTCCTCGGTCATACCTCAGACAATAATGGTAGATAATATAGCTAACCTCAATAAGACAAACCACTCCTCGGTCATACCTCAGACAATAATGGTAGATAATATAGCTAACCTCAATAAGACAAACCACTCCTCGGTCATACCTCAGACAATAATGGTAGATAATATAGCTAACCTCAATAAGACAAACCACTCCTCGGTCATACCTCAGACAATAATGGTAGATAATATAGCTAACCTCAATAAGACAAACCACTCCTGGGTCATACCTCAGACAATAATGGTAGATATATATAGCTAACCTCAATAAGACAAACCACTCCTGGGTCATACCTCAGACAATAATGGTAGATAATATAGCTAACCTCAATAAGACAAACCACTCCTCGGTCATACCTCAGACAATAATGGTAGATAATATAGCTAACCTCAATAAGACAAACCACTCCTGGGTCATACCTCAGACAATAATGGTAGATAATATAGCTAACCTCAATAAGACAAACCACTCCTCGGTCATACCTCAGACAATAATGGTAGATAATATAGCTAACCTCAATAAGAAAAACCACTCCTGGGTCATACCTCAGACAATAATGGTAGATAATATAGCTAACCTCAATAAGAAAAACCACTCCTGGGTCATACCTCAGACAATAATGGTAGATAATATAGCTAACCTCAATAAGACAAACCACTCCTCGGTCATACCTCAGACAATAATGGTAGATAATATAGCTAACCTCAATAAGACAAACCACTCCTGGGTCATACCTCAGACAATAATGGTAGATAATATAGCTAACCTCAATAAGACAAACCACTCCTGGGTCATACCTCAGACAATAATGGTAGATAATATAGCTAACCTCAATAAGACAAACCACTCCTCGGTCATACCTCAGACAATAATGGTAGATAATATAGCTAACCTCAATAAGACAAACCACTCCTGGGTCATACCTCAGACAATAATGGTAGATAATATAGCTAACCTCAATAAGACAAACCACTCCTGGGTCATACCTCAGACAATAATGGTAGATAATATAGCTAACCTCAATAAGACAAACCACTCCTGGATCATACCTCAGACAATAATGGTAGATAATATAGCTAACCTCAATAAGACAAACCACTCCTCGGTCATACCTCAGACAATAATGGTAGATAATATAGCTAACCTCAATAAGACAAACCACTCCTGGGTCATACCTCAGACAATAATGGTAGATAATATAGCTAACCTCAATAAGACAAACCACTCCTGGGTCATACCTCAGACAATAATGGTAGATAATATAGCTAACCTCAATAAGACAAACCACTCCTCGGTCATACCTCAGACAATAATGGTAGATAATATAGCTAACCTCAATAAGACAAACCACTCCTCGGTCATACCTCAGACAATAATGGTAGATAATATAGCTAACCTCAATAAGACAAACCACTCCTCGGGTCATACCTCAGACAATAATGGTAGATAATATAGCTAACCTCAATAAGACAAACCACTCCTCGGTCATACCTCAGACAATAATGGTAGATAATATAGCTAACCTCAATAAGACAAACCACTCCTGGGTCATACCTCAGACAATAATGGTAGATAATATAGCTAACCTCAATAAGACAAACCACTCCTCGGTCATACCTCAGACAATAATGGTAGATAATATAGCTAACCTCAATAAGACAAACCACTCCTCGGTCATACCTCAGACAATAATGGTAGATAATATAGCTAACCTCAATAAGACAAACCACTCCTCGGTCATACCTCAGACAATAATGGTAGATAATATAGCTAACCTCAATAAGACAAACCACTCCTCGGTCATACCTCAGACAATAATGGTAGATAATATAGCTAACCTCAATAAGACAAACCACTCCTCGGTCATACCTCAGACAATAATGGTAGATAATATAGCTAACCTCAATAAGACAAACCACTCCTCGGTCATACCTCAGACAATAATGGTAGATAATATAGCTAACCTCAATAAGACAAACCACTCCTGGGTCATACCTCAGACAATAATGGTAGATATAATATAGCTAACCTCAATAAGACAAACCACTCCTGGGTCATACCTCAGACAATAATGGTAGATAATATAGCTAACCTCAATAAGACAAACCACTCCTGGGTCATACCTCAGACAATAATGGTAGATAATATAGCTAACCTCAATAAGACAAACCACTCCTGGGTCATACCTCAGACAATAATGGTAGATAATATAGCTAACCTCAATAAGACAACCCACCTCCCCGGGGTCATACCTCAGACAATAATGGTAGATAATATAGCTAACCTCAATAAGACAAACCACTCCTGGGTCATACCTCAGACAATAATGGTAGATAATATAGCTAACCTCAATAAGACAAACCACTCCTGGGTCATACCTCAGACAATAATGGTAGATAATATAGCTAACCTCAATAAGACAAACCACTCCTGGGTCATACCTCAGACAATAATGGTAGATAATATAGCTAACCTCAATAAGACAAACCACTCCTGGGTCATACCTCAGACAATAATGGTAGATAATATAGCTAACCTCAATAAGACAAACCACTCCTCGGTCATACCTCAGACAATAATGGTAGATAATATAGCTAACCTCAATAAGACAAACCACTCCCTGGGTCATACCTCAGACAATAATGGTAGATAATATAGCTAACCTCAATAAGACAAACCACTCCTGGGTCATACCTCAGACAATAATGGTAGATAATATAGCTAACCTCAATAAGACAAACCACTCCTGGGTCATACCTCAGACAATAATGGTAGATAATATAGCTAACCTCAATAAGACAAACCACTCCTCGGTCATACCTCAGACAATAATGGTAGATAATATAGCTAACCTCAATAAGACAAACCACTCCTGGGTCATACCTCAGACAATAATGGTAGATAATATAGCTAACCTCAATAAGACAAACCACTCCTGGGTCATACCTCAGACAATAATGGTAGATAATATAGCTAACCTCAATAAGACAAACCACTCCTGGGTCATACCTCAGACAATAATGGTAGATAATATAGCTAACCTCAATAAGACAAACCACTCCTCGGTCATACCTCAGACAATAATGGTAGATAATATAGCTAACCTCAATAAGACAAACCACTCCTCGGTCATACCTCAGACAATAATGGTAGATAATATAGCTAACCTCAATAAGACAAACCACTCCTGGGTCATACCTCAGACAATAATGGTAGATAATATAGCTAACCTCAATAAGACAAACCACTCCTGGGTCATACCTCAGACAATAATGGTAGATAATATAGCTAACCTCAATAAGACAAACCACTCCTGGGTCATACCTCAGACAATAATGGTAGATAATATAGCTAACCTCAATAAGACAAACCACTCCTGGGTCATACCTCAGACAATAATGGTAGATAATATAGCTAACCTCAATAAGACA
Organism: Bathymodiolus septemdierum; assembly: GCA_963383655.1. Lineage (NCBI taxonomy): Eukaryota > Metazoa > Mollusca > Bivalvia > Mytilida > Modiolidae > Bathymodiolus > Bathymodiolus septemdierum. The sequence goes on along the minus strand of OY726517.1, from coordinate 91,821,717 downwards.
AACCACTCCTCGGTCATACCTCAGACAATAATGGTAGATAATATAGCTAACCTCAATAAGACAAACCACTCCTCGGTCATACCTCAGACAATAATGGTAGATAATATAGCTAACCTCAATAAGACAAACCACTCCTGGGTCATACCTCAGACAATAATGGTAGATAATATAGCTAACCTCAATAAGACAAACCACTCCTGGGTCATACCTCAGACAATAATGGTAGATAATATAGCTAACCTCAATAAGACAAACCACTCCTCGGTCATACCTCAGACAATAATGGTAGATAATATAGCTAACCTCAATAAGACAAACCACTCCTGGGTCATACCTCAGACAATAATGGTAGATAATATAGCTAACCTCAATAAGACAAACCACTCCTGGGTCATACCTCAGACAATAATGGTAGATAATATAGCTAACCTCAATAAGACAAACCACTCCTGGTCATACCTCAGACAATAATGGTAGATAATATAGCTAACCTCAATAAGACAAACCACTCCTGGGTCATACCTCAGACAATAATGGTAGATAATATAGCTAACCTCAATAAGACAAACCACTCCTCGGTCATACCTCAGACAATAATGGTAGATAATATAGCTAACCTCAATAAGACAAACCACTCCTGGGTCATACCTCAGACAATAATGGTAGATAATATAGCTAACCTCAATAAGACAAACCACTCCTGGGTCATACCTCAGACAATAATGGTAGATAATATAGCTAACCTCAATAAGACAAACCACTCCTCGGTCATACCTCAGACAATAATGGTAGATAATATAGCTAACCTCAATAAGACAAACCACTCCTGGGTCATACCTCAGACAATAATGGTAGATAATATAGCTAACCTCAATAAGACAAACCACTCCTGGGTCATACCTCAGACAATAATGGTAGATAATATAGCTAACCTCAATAAGACAAACCACTCCTGGGTCATACCTCAGACAATAATGGTAGATAATATAGCTAACCTCAATAAGACAAACCACTCCTCGGTCATACCTCAGACAATAATGGTAGATAATATAGCTAACCTCAATAAGACAAACCACTCCTGGGTCATACCTCAGACAATAATGGTAGATAATATAGCTAACCTCAATAAGACAAACCACTCCTGGGTCATACCTCAGACAATAATGGTAGATAATATAGCTAACCTCAATAAGACAAACCACTCCTCGGGTCATACCTCAGACAATAATGGTAGATAATATAGCTAACCTCAATAAGACAAACCACTCCTGGGTCATACCTCAGACAATAATGGTAGATAATATAGCTAACCTCAATAAGACAAACCACTCCTGGGTCATACCTCAGACAATAATGGTAGATAATATAGCTAACCTCAATAAGACAAACCACTCCTGGGTCATACCTCAGACAATAATGGTAGATAATATAGCTAACCTCAATAAGACAAACCACTCCTGGGTCATACCTCAGACAATAATGGTAGATAATATAGCTACCGCAATAAGACAAACCACTCCTCGGGTCAATACCTCAACAATAATGGTAGATAAATATACTAACCTCAATAAAGACAAACCACTCCTCGGGTCATACCTCAGACAATAATGGTAGAGTATATAGCTTAACCTCAATAAGAAAAACCACTCCTGGGTCATACCTCAGACAATAATGGTAAAATATAGCTAACCTCAATTAAGACAAACCACTCCTCGGTCATACCTCAGACAATAATGGTAGATAATATAGTTAACCTCAATAAGACAAACCACTCCTGGGTCATACCTCAGACAATAATGGTAGATAATATAGCTAACCTCAATAAGACAAACCACTCCTGGGTCATACCTCAGACAATAATGGTAGATAATATAGCTAACCTCAATAAGACAAACCACTCCTCGGTCATACCTCAGACAATAATGGTAGATAATATAGCTAACCTCAATAAGACAAACCACTCCTGGGTCATACCTCAGACAATAATGGTAGATAATATAGCTAACCTCAATAAGACAAACCACTCCTGGGTCATACCTCAGACAATAATGGTAGATAATATAGCTAACCTCAATAAGACAAACCACTCCTGGGTCATACCTCAGACAATAATGGTAGATAATATAGCTAACCTCAATAAGACAAACCACTCCTGGGTCATACCTCAGACAATAATGGTAGATAATATAGCTAACCTCAATAAGACAAACCACTCCTGGGTCATACCTCAGACAATAATGGTAGATAATATAGCTAACCTCAATAAGACAAACCACTCCTGGGTCATACCTCAGACAATAATGGTAGATAATATAGCTAACCTCAATAAGACAAACCACTCCTCGGTCATACCTCAGACAATAATGGTAGATAATATAGCTAACCTCAATAAGACAAACCACTCCTGGGTCATACCTCAGACAATAATGGTAGATAATATAGCTAACCTCAATAAGACAAACCACTCCTCGGTCATACCTCAGACAATAATGGTAGATAATATAGCTAACCTCAATAAGACAAACCACTCCTGGGTCATACCTCAGACAATAATGGTAGATAATATAGCTAACCTCAATAAGACAAACCACTCCTGGGTCATACCTCAGACAATAATGGTAGATAATATAGCTAACCTCAATAAGACAAACCACTCCTGGGTCATACCTCAGACAATAATGGTAGATAATATAGCTAACCTCAATAAGACAAACCACTCCTGGGTCATACCTCAGACAATAATGGTAGATAATATAGCTAACCTCAATAAGACAAACCACTCCTGGGTCATACCTCAGACAATAATGGTAGATAATATAGCTAACCTCAATAAGACAAACCACTCCTCGGTCATACCTCAGACAATAATGGTAGATAATATAGCTAACCTCAATAAGACAAACCACTCCTGGGTCATACCTCAGACAATAATGGTAGATAATATAGCTAACCTCAATAAACAAACCACTCCTGGGTCATACCTCAGACAATAATGGTAGATAATATAGCTAACCTCAATAAGACAAACCACTCCTGGTCATACCTCAGACAATAATGGTAGATAATATAGCTAACCTCAATAAGACAAACCACTCCTGGGTCATACCTCAGACAATAATGGTAGATAATATAGCTAACCTCAATAAGACAAACCACCCCTGGGTCATACCTCAGACAATAATGGTAGATAATATAGCTAACCTCAATAAGACAAACCACTCCTGGGTCATACCTCAGACAATAATGGTAGATAATATAGCTAACCTCAATAAGACAAACCACTCCTGGGTCATACCTCAGACAATAATGGTAGATAATATAGCTAACCTCAATAAGACAAACCACTCCTGGGTCATACCTCAGACAATAATGGTAGATAATATAGCTAACCTCAATAAGACAAACCACTCCTGGGTCATACCTCAGACAATAATGGTAGATAATATAGTTAACCTCAATAAGACAAACCACTCCTGGTCATACCTCAGACAATAATGGTAGATAATATAGCTAAACCTCAATAAGACAAACCACTCCTCGGTCATACCTCAGACAATAATGGTAGATAATATAGCTAACCTCAATAAGACAAACCACTCCTGGGTCATACCTCAGACAATAATGGTAGATAATATAGTTAACCTCAATAAGACAAACCACTCCTGGGTCATACCTCAGACAATAATGGTAGATAATATAGCTAACCTCAATAAGACAAACCACTCCTGGGTCATACCTCAGACAATAATGGTAGATAATATAGCTAACCTCATAAGACAAACCACTCCTGGGTCATACCTCAGACAATAATGGTAGATAATATAGCTAACCTCAATAAGACAAACCACTCCTGGGTCATACCTCAGACAATAATGGTAGATAATATAGCTAACCTCAATAAGAAAAACCACTCCTGGGTCATACCTCAGACAATAATGGTAGATAATATAGCTAACCTCAATAAGACAAACCACTCCTGGGTCATACCTCAGACAATAATGGTAGATAATATAGCTAACCTCAATAAGACAAACCACTCCTGGGTCATACCTCAGACAATAATGGTAGATAATATAGCTAACCTCAATAAGACAAACCACTCCTGGGTCATACCTCAGACAATAATGGTAGATAATATAGTTAACCTCAATAAGACAAACCACTCCTGGGTCATACCTCAGACAATAATGGTAGATAATATAGCTAACCTCAATAAGACAAACCACTCCTGGGTCATACCTCAGACAATAATGGTAGATAATATAGTTAACCTCAATAAGACAAACCACTCCTCGGTCATACCTCAGACAATAATGGTAGATAATATAGCTAACCTCAATAAGACAAACCACTCCTGGGTCATACCTCAGACAATAATGGTAGATAATATAGTTAACCTCAATAAGACAAACCACTCCTGGGTCATACCTCAGACAATAATGGTAGATAATATAGCTAACCTCAATAAGACAAACCACTCCTGGGTCATACCTCAGACAATAATGGTAGATAATATAGCTAACCTCAATAAGACAAACCACTCCTGGGTCATACCTCAGACAATAATGGTAGATAATATAGCTAACCTCAATAAGACAAACCACTCCTGGGTCATACCTCAGACAATAATGGTAGATAATATAGCTAACCTCAATAAGAAAAACCACTCCTGGGTCATACCTCAGACAATAATGGTAGATAATATAGTTAACCTCAATAAGACAAACCACTCCTGGGTCATACCTCAGACAATAATGGTAGATAATATAGCTAACCTCAATAAGACAAACCACTCCTGGGTCATACCTCAGACAATAATGGTAGATAATATAGTTAACCTCAATAAGACAAACCACTCCTGGGTCATACCTCAGACAATAATGGTAGATAATATAGCTAACCTCAATAAGACAAACCACTCCTGGGTCATACCTCAGACAATAATGGTAGATAATATAGTTAACCTCAATAAGACAACCACTCCTGGGTCATACCTCAGACAATAATGGTAGATAATATAGCTAACCTCAATAAGACAAACCACTCCTGGTCATACCTCAGACAATAATGGTAGATAATATAGCTAACCTCAATAAGACAAACCACTCCTGGGTCATACCTCAGACAATAATGGTAGATAATATAGCTAACCTCAATAAGACAAACCACTCCTGGGTCATACCTCAGACAATAATGGTAGATAATATAGTTAACCTCAATAAGACAAACCACTCCTGGGTCATACATCAGACAATAATGGTAGATAATATAGCTAACCTCAATAAGACAACCCACTCTGGGTCATACCTCAGACAATAATGGTAGATAATATAGCTAACCTCAATAAGACAAACCACTCCTGAGGTCATACCTCAGACAATAATGGTAGATAATATAGCTAACCTCAATAAGACAAACCACTCCTCGGTCATACCTCAGACAATAATGGTAGATAATATAGCTAACCTCAATAAGACAAACCACTCCTGAGTCATACCTCAGACAATAATGGTAGATAATATAGCTAACCTCAATAAGACAAACCACTCCTGGGTCATACCTCAGACAATAATGGTAGATAATATAGCTAACCTCAATAAGACAAACCACTCCTGGGTCATACCTCAGACAATAATGGTAGATAATATAGTTAACCTCAATAAGACAAACCACTCCTGGGTCATACCTCAGACAATAATGGTAGATAATATAGCTAACCTCAATAAGACAAACCACTCCTGGGTCATACCTCAGACAATAATGGTAGATAATATAGCTAACCTCAATAAGACAAACCACTCCTCGGTCATACCTCAGACAATAATGGTAGATAATATAGCTAACCTCAATAAGACAAACCACTCCTGGGTCATACCTCAGACAATAATGGTAGATAATATAGCTAACCTCAATAAGACAAACCACTCCTGGGTCATACCTCAGACAATAATGGTAGATAATATAGCTAACCTCAATAAGACAAACCACTCCTCGGTCATACCTCAGACAATAATGGTAGATAATATAGCTTAACCTCAATAAGACAACCACTCCTTGGGTCATACCTCAGACAATAATGGTAGATAATATAGCTAACCTCAATAAGACAAACCACTCCTGGGTCATACCTCAGACAATAATGGTAGATAATATAGCTAACCTCAATAAGACAAACCACTCCTAGGTCATACCTCAGACAATAATGGTAGATAATATAGCTAACCTCAATAAGACAAACCACTCCTAGGTCATACCTCAGACAATAATGGTAGATAATATAGCTAACCTCAATAAGAAAAACCACTCCTCGGTCATACCTCAGACAATAATGGTAGATAATATAGCTAACCTCAATAAGAAAAACCACTCCTCGGTCATACCTCAGACAATAATGGTAGATAATATAGTTAACCTCAATAAGAAAACCACTCCTCGGTCATACCTCAGACAATAATGGTAGATAATATAGCTAACCTCAATAAGACAAACCACTCCTGGGTCATACCTCAGACAATAATGGTAGATAATATAGCTAACCTCAATAAGAAAAACCACTCCTCGGTCATACCTCAGACAATAATGGTAGATAATATAGCTAACCTCAATAAGACAAACCACTCCTGGGTCATACCTCAGACAATAATGGTAGATAATATAGCTAACCTCAATAAGACAAACCACTCCTCGGTCATACCTCAGACAATAATGGTAGATAATATAGTTAACCTCAATAAGACAAACCACTCCTGGGTCATACCTCAGACAATAATGGTAGATAATATAGTTAACCTCAATAAGAAAAACCACTCCTGGGTCATACCTCAGACAATAATGGTAGATAATATAGCTAACCTCAATAAGAAAAACCACTCCTGGGTCATACCTCAGACAATAATGGTAGATAATATAGTTAACCTCAATAAGACAAACCACTCCTGGGTCATACCTCAGACAATAATGGTAGATAATATAGCTAACCTCAATAAGACAAACCACTCCTGGGTCATACCTCAGACAATAATGGTAGATAATATAGCTAACCTCAATAAGACAAACCACTCCTGGGTCATACCTCAGACAATAATGGTAGATAATATAGTTAACCTCAATAAGACAAACCACTCCTGGGTCATACCTCAGACAATAATGGTAGATAATATAGTTAACCTCAATAAGAAGAACCACTCCTGGGTCATACCTCAGACAATAATGGTAGATAATATAGCTAACCTCAATAAGACAAACCACTCCTGGGTCATACCTCAGACAATAATGGTAGATAATATAGCTAACCTCAATAAGACAAACCACTCCTGGGTCATACCTCAGACAATAATGGTAGATAATATAGCTAACCTCAATAAGACAAACCACTCCTCGGTCATACCTCAGCACAATAATGGTAGATAATATAGCTAACCTCAATAAGACAAACCACTCCTGGGTCATACCTCAGACAATAATGGTAGATAATATAGCTAATCCTCAATAAGACAAACCACTCCTGGGTCATACCTCAGACAATAATGGTAGATAATATAGCTAACCTCAATAAGACAAACCACTCCTCGGTCATACCTCAGACAATAATGGTAGATAATATAGCTAACCTCAATAAGACAAACCACTCCTGGGTCATACCTCAGACAATAATGGTAGATAATATAGCTAACCTCAATAAGACAAACCACTCCTGGGTCATACCTCAGACAATAATGGTAGATAATATAGCTAACCTCAATAAGACAAACCACTCCTCGGTCATACCTCAGACAATAATGGTAGATAATATAGCTAACCTCAATAAGACAAACCACTCCTCGGTCATACCTCAGACAATAATGGTAGATAATATAGCTAACCTCAATAAGACAAACCACTCCTGGGTCATACCTCAGACAATAATGGTAGATAATATAGCTAACCTCAATAAGACAAACCACTCCTGGGTCATACCTCAGACAATAATGGTAGATAATATAGCTAACCTCAATAAGACAAACCACTCCTCGGTCATACCTCAGACAATAATGGTAGATAATATAGCTAACCTCAATAAGACAAACCACTCCTGGGTCATACCTCAGACAATAATGGTAGATAATATAGTTAACCTCAATAAGACAAACCACTCCTGGGTCATACCTCAGACAATAATGGTAGATAATATAGCTAACCTCAATAAGAAAAACCACTCCTGGGTCATACCTCAGACAATAATGGTAGATAATATAGCTAACCTCAATAAGACAAACCACTCCTGGGTCATACCTCAGACAATAATGGTAGATAATATAGCTAACCTCAATAAGACAAACCACTCCTCGGTCATACCTCAGACAATAATGGTAGATAATATAGTTAACCTCAATAAGAAAAACCACTCCTGGGTCATACCTCAGACAATAATGGTAGATAATATAGCTAACCTCAATAAGAAAAACCACTCCTGGGTCATACCTCAGACAATAATGGTAGATAATATAGCTAACCTCAATAAGACAAACCACTCCTGGGTCATACCTCAGACAATAATGGTAGATAATATAGCTAACCTCAATAAGACAAACCACTCCTCGGTCATACCTCAGACAATAATGGTAGATAATATAGCTAACCTCAATAAGACAAACCACTCCTGGGTCATACCTCAGACAATAATGGTAGATAATATAGCTAACCTCAATAAGACAAACCACTCCTGGGTCATACCTCAGACAATAATGGTAGATAATATAGCTAACCTCAATAAGACAAACCACTCCTCGGTCATACCTCAGACAATAATGGTAGATAATATAGCTAACCTCAATAAGACAAACCACTCCTCGGTCATACCTCAGACAATAATGGTAGATAATATAGCTAACCTCAATAAGAAAAACCACTCCTGGGTCATACCTCAGACAATAATGGTAGATATAATATAGCTAACCTCAATAAGACAAACCACTCCTGGGTCATACCTCAGACAATAATGGTAGATTAATATAGCTAACCTCAATAAGAAAAACCACTCCTCGGTCATACCTCAGACAATAATGGTAGATAATATAGCTAACCTCAATAAGACAAACCACTCCTCGGTCATACCTCAGACAATAATGGTAGATAATATAGCTAACCTCAATAAGACAAACCACTCCTGGGTCATACCTCAGACAATAATGGTAGATAATATAGCTAACCTCAATAAGACAAACCACTCCTCGGTCATACCTCAGACAATAATGGTAGATAATATAGCTAACCTCAATAAGACAAACCACTCCTCGGTCATACCTCAGACAATAATGGTAGATAATATAGTTAACCTCAATAAGACAAACCACTCCTGGGTCATACCTCAGACAATAATGGTAGATAATATAGCTAACCTCAATAAGACAAACCACTCCTGGGTCATACCTCAGACAATAATGGTAGATAATATAGCTAACCTCAATAAGACAAACCACTCCTCGGTCATACCTCAGACAATAATGGTAGATAATATAGTTAACCTCAATAAGACAAACCACTCCTGGGTCATACCTCAGACAATAATGGTAGATAATATAGCTAACCTCAATAAGAAAAACCACTCCTGGGTCATACCTCAGACAATAATGGTAGATAATATAGTTAACCTCAATAAGACGAACCCCTCCTGGGTCATACCTCAGACAATAATGGTAGATAATATAGCTAACCTCAATAAGACAAACCACTCCTGGGTCATACCTCAGACAATAATGGTAGATAATATAGCTAACCTCGATAAGACAAACCCCTCCTGGGTCATACCTCAGACAATAATGGTAGATAATATAGCTAACCTCAATAAGACAAACCACTCCTGGGTCATACCTCAGACAATAATGGTAGATAATATAGCTAACCTCAATAAGACAAACCACTCCTGGGTCATACCTCACACAATAATGGTAGATAATATAGCTAACCTCAATAAGACAAACCACTCCTCGGTCATACCTCAGACAATAATGGTAGATAATATAGCTAACCTCAATAAGACAAACCACTCCTGGGTCATACCTCACACAATAATGGTAGATAATATAGCTAACCTCAATAAGACAAACCACTCCTCGGTCATACCTCAGACAATAATGGTAGATAATATAGCTAACCTCAATAAGACAAACCACTCCTGGGTCATACCTCAGACAATAATGGTAGATAATATAGCTAACCTCAATAAGACAAACCACTCCTGGGTCATACCTCAGACAATAATGGTAGATAATATAGCTAACCTCAATAAGACAAACCACTCCTGGGTCATACCTCACACAATAATGGTAGATAATATAGCTAACCTCAATAAGACAAACCACTCCTCGGTCATACCTCAGACAATAATGGTAGATAATATAGCTAACCTCAATAAGACAAACCACTCCTGGGTCATACCTCAGACAATAATGGTAGATAATATAGCTAACCTCAATAAGACAAACCCCTCCTGGGTCATACCTCAGACAATAATGGTAGATAATATAGCTAACCTCAATAAGACAAACCACTCCTCAATCATACCTCAGACAATAATGGTAGATAATATAGCTAACCTCAATAAGACAAACCACTCCTGGGTCATACCTCAGACAATAATGGTAGATAATATAGCTAACCTCAATAAGACAAACCACTCCTGGGTCATACCTCAGACAATAATGGTAGATAATATAGCCAACCTCAATAAGACAAACCACTCCTGGGTCATACCTCAGACAATAATGGTAGATAATATAGCTAACCTCCATAAGAAAAACCACTCCTCGGTCATACCTCAGACAATAATGGTAGATAATATAGCTAACCTCCATAAGACAAACCACTCCTGGGTCATACCTCAGACAATAATGGTAGATAATATAGTTAACCTCAATAAGACAAACCACTCCTCGGTCATACCTCAGACAATAATGGTAGATAATATAGCTAACCTCAATAAGACAAACCACTCCTGGGTCATACCTCAGACAATAATGGTAGATAATATAGCTAACCTCAATAAGACAAACCACTCCTCGGTCATACCTCAGACAATAATGGTAGATAATATAGCTAACCTCAATAAGACAAACCACTCCTGGGTCATACCTCAGACAATAATGGTAGATAATATAGTTAACCTCAATAAGACAAACCACTCCTGGGTCATACCTCAGACAATAATGGTAGATAATATAGCTAACCTCAATAAGACAAACCACCCCTGGGTCATACCTCAGACAATAATGGTAGATAATATAGCTAACCTCCATAAGACAAACCACTCCTGGGTCATACCTCAGACAATAATGGTAGATAATATAGTTAACCTCAATAAGAAAAACCACTCCTGGGTCATACCTCAGACAATAATGGTAGATAATATAGCTAACCTCAATAAGACAAACCACTCCTGGGTCATACCTCAGACAATAATGGTAGATAATATAGCTAACCTCAATAAGACAAACCACTCCTGGGTCATACCTCAGACAATAATGGTAGATAATATAGCTAACCTCAATAAGACAAACCACTCCTCGGTCATACCTCAGACAATAATGGTAGATAATATAGCTAACCTCAATAAGACAAACCACTCCTGGGTCATACCTCAGACAATAATGGTAGATAATATAGTTAACCTCAATAAGACAAACCACTCCTGGGTCATACCTCAGACAATAATGGTAGATAATATAGCTAACCTCAATAAGACAAACCACTCCTGGGTCATACCTCAGACAATAATGGTAGATAATATAGCTAACCTCAATAAGACAAACCACTCCTCGGTCATATCTCAGACAATAATGGTAGATAATATAGCTAACCTCAATAAGAAAAACCACTCCTCGGTCATACCTCAGACAATAATGGTAGATAATATAGCTAACCTCAATAAGACAAACCACTCCTGGGTCATACCTCAGACAATAATGGTAGATAATATAGTTAACCTCAATAAGAAAAACCACTCCTGGGTCATACCTCAGACAATAATGGTAGATAATATAGCTAACCTCAATAAGACAAACCACTCCTGGGTCATACCTCAGACAATAATGGTAGATAATATAGCTAACCTCAATAAGACAAACCACTCCTGGGTCATACCTCAGACAATAATGGTAGATAATATAGTTAACCTCAATAAGACAAACCACTCCTCGGTCATACCTCAGACAATAATGGTAGATAATATAGCTAACCTCAATAAGACAAACCACTCCTGGGTCATACCTCAGACAATAATGGTAGATAATATAGTTAACCTCAATAAGACAAACCACTCCTGGGTCATACCTCAGACAATAATGGTAGATAATATAGTTAACCTCCATAAGACAAACCACTCCTGGGTCATACCTCAGACAATAATGGTAGATAATATAGCTAACCTCAATAAGACAAACCACTCCTGGGTCATACCTCAGACAATAATGGTAGATAATATAGCTAACCTCAATAAGACAAACCACTCCTGGGTCATACCTCAGACAATAATGGTAGATAATATAGCTAACCTCAATAAGACAAACCACTCCTAGGTCATACCTCAGACAATAATGGTAGATAATATAGTTAACCTCAATAAGACAAACCACTCCTGGGTCATACCTCAGACAATAATGGTAGATAATATAGCTAACCTCAATAAGAAAAACCACTCCTGGGTCATACCTCAGACAATAATGGTAGATAATATAGTTAACCTCAATAAGACAAACCACTCCTGGGTCATACCTCAGACAATAATGGTAGATAATATAGCTAACCTCAATAAGACAAACCACTCCTGGGTCATACCTCAGACAATAATGGTAGATAATATAGCTAACCTCAATAAGACAAACCACTCCTGGGTCATACCTCAGACAATAATGGTAGATAATATAGTTAACCTCAATAAGAAAAACCACTCCTGGGTCATACCTCAGACAATAATGGTAGATAATATAGTTAACCTCAATAAGACAAACCACTCCTGGGTCATACCTCAGACAATAATGGTAGATAATATAGCTAACCTCAATAAGACAAACCACTCCTGGGTCATACCTCAGACAATAATGGTAGATAATATAGCTAACCTCAATAAGACAAACCACTCCTGGGTCATACCTCAGACAATAATGGTAGATAATATAGCTAACCTCAATAAGACAAACCACTCCTGGGTCATACCTCAGACAATAATGGTAGATAATATAGTTAACCTCCATAAGACAAACCACTCCTGGGTCATACCTCAGACAATAATGGTAGATAATATAGCTAACCTCAATAAGACAAACCACTCCTGGGTCATACCTCAGACAATAATGGTAGATAATATAGCTAACCTCAATAAGACAAACCACTCCTCGGTCATACCTCAGACAATAATGGTAGATAATATAGCTAACCTCAATAAGACAAACCACTCCTGAGTCATACCTCAGACAATAATGGTAGATAATATAGCTAACCTCAATAAAACAAACCACTCCTCGGTCATACCTCAGACAATAATGGTAGATAATATAGCTAACCTCAATAAGACAAACCACTCCTGAGTCATACCTCAGACAATAATGGTAGATAATATAGCTAACCTCAATAAGACAAACCACTCCTGGGTCATACCTCAGACAATAATGGTAGATAATATAGTTAACCTCAATAAGAAAAACCACTCCTGGGTCATACCTCAGACAATAATGGTAGATAATATAGCTAACCTCAATAAGACAAACCACTCCTGGGTCATACCTCAGACAATAATGGTAGATAATATAGTTAACCTCAATAAGACAAACCACTCCTGGGTCATACCTCAGACAATAATGGTAGATAATATAGCTAACCTCAATAAGACAAACCACTCCTGGGTCATACCTCAGACAATAATGGTAGATAATATAGTTAACCTCAATAAGACAAACCACTCCTCGGTCATACCTCAGACAATAATGGTAGATAATATAGCTAACCTCAATAAGACAAACCACTCCTGGGTCATACCTCAGACAATAATGGTAGATAATATAGTTAACCTCAATAAGAAAAACCACTCCTGGGTCATACCTCAGACAATAATGGTAGATAATATAGCTAACCTCAATAAGACAAACCACTCCTCGGTCATACCTCAGACAATAATGGTAGATAATATAGTTAACCTCAATAAGACAAACCACTCCTGGGTCATACCTCAGACAATAATGGTAGATAATATAGCTAACCTCAATAAGACAAACCACTCCTCGGTCATACCTCAGACAATAATGGTAGATAATATAGCTAACCTCAATAAGACAAACCACTCCTTGGTCATACCTCAGACAATAATGGTAGATAATATAGCTAACCTCAATAAGACAAACCACTCCTAGGTCATACCTCAGACAATAATGGTAGATAATATAGCTAACCTCAATAAGACAAACCACTCCTGGGTCATACCTCAGACAATAATGGTAGATAATATAGTTAGCCTCCATAAGACAAACCACTCCTCGGTCATACCTCAGACAATAATGGTAGATAATATAGCTAACCTCAATAAGACAAACCACTCCTGGGTAATACCTCAGACAATAATGGTAGATAATATAGCTAACCTCAATAAGACAAACCACTCCTCAGTCATACCTCAGACAATAATGGTAGATAATATAGCTAACCTCAATAAGACAAACCACTCCTGGGTCATACCTCAGACAATAATGGTAGATAATATAGCTAACCTCCATAAGAAAAACCACTTTTCGGTCATACCTCAGACAATAATGGTAGATAATATAGTTAACCTCAATAAGAAAAACCACTCCTCGGTCATACCTCAGACAATAATGGTAGATAATATAGCTAACCTCCATAAGACAAACCACTCCTGGGTCATACCTCAGACAATAATGGTAGATAATATAGCTAACCTCAATAAGAAAAACCACTCCTGGGTCATACCTCAGACAATAATGGTAGATAATATAGCTAACCTCAATAAGACAAACCACTCCTGGGTCATACCTCAGACAATAATGGTAGATAATATAGCTAACCTCCATAAGAAAAACCACTCCTCGGTCATACCTCAGACAATAATGGTAGATAATATAGTTAACCTCAATAAGACAAACCACTCCTCGGTCATACCTCAGACAATAATGGTAGATAATATAGCTAACCTCAATAAGACAAACCACTCCTCGGTCATACCTCAGACAATAATGGTAGATAATATAGTTAACCTCAATAAGACAAACCACTCCTGGGTCATACCTCACACAATAATGGTAGATAATATAGCTAACCTCAATAAGACAAACCACTCCTCGGTCATACCTCAGACAATAATGGTAGATAATATAGCTAACCTCAATAAGACAAACCACTCCTCGGTCATACCTCAGACAATAATGGTAGATAATATAGCTAACTTCAATAAGACAAACCACTCCTGGGTCATACCTCAGACAATAATGGTAGATAATATAGCTAACCTCAATAAGACAAACCACTCCTCGGTCATACCTCAGACAATAATGGTAGATAATATAGCTAACCTCAATAAGACAAACCACTCCTCGGTCATACCTCAGACAATAATGGTAGATAATATAGCTAACCTCAATAAGACAAACCACTCCTCGGTCATACCTCAGACAATAATGGTAGATAATATAGCTAACCTCAATAAGACAAACCACTCCTCGGTCATACCTCAGACAATAATGGTAGATAATATAGCTAACCTCAATAAGACAAACCACTCCTCGGTCATACCTCAGACAATAATGGTAGATAATATAGCTAACCTCAATAAGACAAACCACTCCTCGGTCATACCTCAGACAATAATGGTAGATAATATAGCTAACCTCAATAAGACAAACCACTCCTCGGTCATACCTCAGACAATAATGGTAGATAATATAGCTAACCTCATTAAGACAAACCACTCCTCGGTCATACCTCAGACAATAATGGTAGATAATATAGCTAACCTCAATAAGACAAACCACTCCTCGGTCATACCTCAGACAATAATGGTAGATAATATAGCTAACCTCAATAAGACAAACCACTCCTCGGTCATACCTCACACAATAATGGTAGATAATATAGCTAACCTCATTAAGACAAACCACTCCTGGGTCATACCTCAGACAATAATGGTAGATAATATAGCTAACCTCAATAAGACAAACCACTCCTCGGTCATACCTCAGACAATAATGGTAGATAATATAGCTAACCTCAATAAGAAAAACCACTCCTGGGTCATACCTCAGACAATAATGGTAGATAATATAGCTAACCTCAATAAGAAAAACCACTCCTGGGTCATACCTCAGACAATAATGGTAGATAATATAGCTAACCTCAATAAGACAAACCACTCCTCGGTCATACCTCAGACAATAATGGTAGATAATATAGTTAACCTCAATAAGACAAACCACTCCTGGGTCATACCTCAGACAATAATGGTAGATAATATAGCTAACCTCAATAAGACAAACCACTCCTGGGTCATACCTCAGACAATAATGGTAGATAATATAGCTAACCTCAATAAGACAAACCACTCCTCGGTCATACCTCAGACAATAATGGTAGATAATATAGTTAACCTCAATAAGACAAACCACTCCTGGGTCATACCTCAGACAATAATGGTAGATAATATAGCTAACCTCAATAAGACAAACCACTCCTCGGTCATACCTCAGACAATAATGGTAGATAATATAGCTAACCTCAATAAGACAAACCACTCCTGGGTCATACCTCAGACAATAATGGTAGATAATATAGCTAACCTCAATAAGAAAAACCACTCCTCGGTCATACCTCAGACAATAATGGTAGATAATATAGTTAACCTCAATAAGACAAACCACTCCTGGGTCATACCTCAGACAATAATGGTAGATAATATAGCTAACCTCAATAAGACAAACCACTCCTGGGTCATACCTCAGACAATAATGGTAGATAATATAGTTAACCTCAATAAGACAAACCCCTCCTGGGTCATACCTCAGACAATAATGGTAGATAATATAGCTAACCTCAATAAGACAAACCACTCCTGGGTCATACCTCAGACAATAATGGTAGATAATATAGCTAACCTCAATAAGACAAACCCCTCCTGGGTCATACCTCAGACAATAATGGTAGATAATATAGCTAACCTCAATAAGACAAACCACTCCTGGGTCATACCTCACACAATAATGGTAGATAATATAGCTAACCTCAATAAGACAAACCACTCCTGGGTCATACCTCAGACAATAATGGTAGATAATATAGCTAACCTCAATAAGACAAACCACTCCTCGGTCATACCTCAGACAATAATGGTAGATAATATAGCTAACCTCAATAAGACAAACCACTCCTCGGTCATACCTCAGACAATAATGGTAGATAATATAGCTAACCTCAATAAGACAAACCACTCCTGGGTCATACCTCAGACAATAATGGTAGATAATATAGCTAACCTCAATAAGACAAACCACTCCTGGGTCATACCTCACACAATAATGATAGATAATATAGCTAACCTCAATAAGACAAACCACTCCTGGGTCATACCTCAGACAATAATGGTAGATAATATAGCTAACCTCAATAAGACAAACCCCTCCTGGGTCATACCTCAGACAATAATGGTAGATAATATAGCTAACCTCAATAAGACAAACCACTCCTCAATCATACCTCAGACAATAATGGTAGATAATATAGCTAACCTCAATAAGACAAACCACTCCTGGGTCATACCTCAGACAATAATGGTAGATAATATAGCTAACCTCAATAAGACAAACCACTCCTGGGTCATACCTCAGACAATAATGGTAGATAATATAGCCAACCTCAATAAGACAAACCACTCCTGGGTCATACCTCAGACAATAATGGTAGATAATATAGCTAACCTCCATAAGACAAACCACTCCTCGGTCATACCTCAGACAATAATGGTAGATAATATAGCTAACCTCCATAAGACAAACCACTCCTGGGTCATACCTCAGACAATAATGGTAGATAATATAGTTAACCTCAATAAGACAAACCACTCCTCGGTCATACCTCAGACAATAATGGTAGATAATATAGCTAACCTCAATAAGACAAACCACTCCTGGGTCATACCTCAGACAATAATGGTAGATAATATAGCTAACCTCAATAAGACAAACCACTCCTCGGTCATACCTCAGACAATAATGGTAGATAATATAGCTAACCTCAATAAGAAAAACCACTCCTGGGTCATACCTCAGACAATAATGGTAGATAATATAGTTAACCTCAATAAGAAAAACCACTCCTGGGTCATACCTCAGACAATAATGGTAGATAATATAGCTAACCTCAATAAGACAAACCACTCCTGGGTCATACCTCAGACAATAATGGTAGATAATATAGCTAACCTCAATAAGACAAACCACTCCTGGGTCATACCTCAGACAATAATGGTAGATAATATAGTTAACCTCAATAAGACAAACCACTCCTCGGTCATACCTCAGACAATAATGGTAGATAATATAGCTAACCTCAATAAGACAAACCACTCCTGGGTCATACCTCAGACAATAATGGTAGATAATATAGTTAACCTCAATAAGACAAACCACTCCTGGGTCATACCTCAGACAATAATGGTAGATAATATAGTTAACCTCAATAAGACAAACCACTCCTGGTTCATACCTCAGACAATAATGGTAGATAATATAGCTAACCTCAATAAGACAAACCACTCCTGGGTCATACCTCAGACAATAATGGTAGATAATATAGCTAACCTCAATAAGACAAACCACTCCTGGGTCATACCTCAGACAATAATGGTAGATAATATAGTTAACCTCAATAAGAAAAACCACTCCTAGGTCATACCTCAGACAATAATGGTAGATAATATAGCTAACCTCAATAAGACAAACCACTCCTCGGTCATACCTCAGACAATAATGGTAGATAATATAGCTAACCTCAATAAGACAAACCACTCCTGGGTCATACCTCAGACAATAATGGTAGATAATATAGCTAACCTCAATAAGACAAACCACTCCTGGGTCATACCTCAGACAATAATGGTAGATAATATAGTTAACCTCAATAAGAAAAACCACTCCTGGGTCATACCTCAGACAATAATGGTAGATAATATAGCTAACCTCAATAAGACAAACCACTCCTGGGTCATACCTCAGACAATAATGGTAGATAATATAGTTAACCTCAATAAGACAAACCACTCCTGGGTCATACCTCAGACAATAATGGTAGATAATATAGCTAACCTCAATAAGACAAACCACTCCTGGGTCATACCTCAGACAATAATGGTAGATAATATAGCTAACCTCAATAAGACAAACCACTCCTGGGTCATACCTCAGACAATAATGGTAGATAATATAGTTAACCTCAATAAGACAAACCACTCCTGGGTCATACCTCAGACAATAATGGTAGATAATATAGTTAACCTCAATAAGACAAACCACTCCTGGGTCATACCTCAGACAATAATGGTAGATAATATAGCTAACCTCAATAAGACAAACCACTCCTGGGTCATACCTCAGACAATAATGGTAGATAATATAGCTAACCTCAATAAGAAAAACCACTCCTGGGTCATACCTCAGACAATAATGGTAGATAATATAGCTAACCTCAATAAGACAAACCACTCCTGGGTCATACCTCAGACAATAATGGTAGATAATATAGTTAACCTCAATAAGACAAACCACTCCTGGGTCATACCTCAGACAATAATGGTAGATAATATAGCTAACCTCAATAAGACAAACCACTCCTGGGTCATACCTCAGACAATAATGGTAGATAATATAGTTAACCTCAATAAGACAAACCACTCCTGGGTCATACCTCAGACAATAATGGTAGATAATATAGCTAACCTCAATAAGACAAACCACTCCTGGGTCATACCTCAGACAATAATGGTAGATAATATAGTTAACCTCAATAAGACAAACCACTCCTGGGTCATACCTCAGACAATAATGGTAGATAATATAGCTAACCTCAATAAGACAAACCACTCCTGGGTCATACCTCAGACAATAATGGTAGATAATATAGCTAACCTCAATAAGACAAACCACTCCTGGGTCATACCTCAGACAATAATGGTAGATAATATAGCTAACCTCAATAAGACAAACCACTCCTGGGTCATACCTCAGACAATAATGGTAGATAATATAGTTAACCTCAATAAGACAAACCACTCCTGGGTCATACCTCAGACAATAATGGTAGATAATATAGCTAACCTCAATAAGACAAACCACTCCTGGGTCATACCTCAGACAATAATGGTAGATAATATAGCTAACCTCAATAAGACAAACCACTCCTCGGCCATACCTCAGACAATAATGGTAGATAATATAGCTAACCTCAATAAGACAAACCACTCCTCGGCCATACCTCAGACAATAATGGTAGATAATATAGCTAACCTCAATAAGACAAACCACTCCTGGGTCATACCTCAGACAATAATGGTAGATAATATAGTTAACCTCAATAAGACAAACCACTCCTGGGTCATACCTCAGACAATAATGGTAGATAATATAGTTAACCTCAATAAGACAAACCACTCCTGGGTCATACCTCAGACAATAATGGTAGATAATATAGCTAACCTCAATAAGACAAACCCCTCCTGGGTCATACCTCAGACAATAATGGTAGATAATATAGCTAACCTCAATAAGACAAACCACTCCTCGGTCATACCTCAGACAATAATGGTAGATAATATAGCTAACCTCAATAAGAAAAACCACTCCTGGGTCATACCTCAGACAATAATGGTAGATAATATAGCTAACCTCAATAAGACAAACCACTCCTTGGTCATACCTCAGACAATAATGGTAGATAATATAGTTAACCTCAATAAGACAAACCACTCCTGGGTCATACCTCAGACAATAATGGTAGATAATATAGTTAACCTCAATAAGACAAACCACTCCTGGGTCATACCTCAGACAATAATGGTAGATAATATAGCTAACCTCAATAAGACAAACCACTCCTGGGTCATACCTCAGACAATAATGGTAGATATAATATAGCTAACCTCAATAAGACAAACCACTCCTCGGTCTTACCTCAGACAATAATGGTAGATAATATAGTTAACCTCAATAAGACAAACCACTCCTGGGTCATACCTCAGACAATAATGGTAGATAATATAGCTAACCTCAATAAGACAAACCACTCCTGGGTCATACCTCAGACAATAATGGTAGATAATATAGCTAACCTCAATAAGACAAACCACCCCTCGGTCATACCTCAGACAATAATGGTAGATAATATAGCTAACCTCAATAAGACAAACCACCCCTGGGTCATACCTCAGACAATAATGGTAGATAATATAGCTAACCTCAATAAGACAAACCACCCCTCGGTCATACCTCAGACAATAATGGTAGATAATATAGCTAACCTCAATAAAACAAACCACTCCTGGGTCATACCTCAGACAATAATGGTAGATAATATAGCTAACCTCAATAAGACAAACCACTCCTCGGTCATACCTCAGACAATAATGGTAGATAATATAGTTAACCTCCATAAGACAAACCACTCCTGGGTCATACCTCAGACAATAATGGTAGATAATATAGCTAACCTCAATAAGACAAACCACTCCTGTGTCATACCTCAAACAGCGATGATCGACAATATGTAATTTTTCAACAACACAAACCACTTCTCTGTCAACCATTAAAGACGTAACATTTTAAGTATGAAGATTTAGAAATCTAATTTTCCGTGTTTGATGTTGTATTTATATATTCATGTAAGAGTCCTCATCCATGTCATTGTGCTTTTTTATACCATTATCAGCTGTTGTTTATCAGTAACTCCCATCTCACTTTACTATAAATAATGACATTTTAATGAGCCTGATCGGATGTTTCTGGTTTTAAGACATTAATGGTCGACAATATAGCACACTTGAACAACGAGAACCCATCCTCTCTCAAACCTCAAACAGTAATGGTCAACAATATAACAAATCACAACAACACTAACCACCCTCTGTCAAATCGCAAACACTAGTTTGTTTGGTGACAATATAAAAGACATTAATACACCAACCAGTGCTCTTGCCAACCACAGAAAAGACAACGACAGAAACAGGTTGACATCGAGGTCCTGATATCGAACAAACAAGCAAACGTTATATGTAAGACAGGTCATGTTATATAACCATTTATTTATGAATCTATGAGTATTTAGCATTGTTTTGTTCATTGGACATAACTGTTGATATGTTATCCACACGTGGACCAGGAACTGCTTCTCCTCCCGGGGCATCTGAGTTCATCTCGGCTTTTTAGTGAGGTTCGTGTTGTTCATATTATCCAATTACATAATCTTCTCGTTTATTTTATTGAGTGATATCCTCCACGACTTTCGTCTTTACCCCCATTTGTTTTGTAGGTGGTAAATGTTTTGTTTATGTTACCGGGTATTTGTTTTGTAGGTGGTAAATGTTTTGTTTATGTTACTGGGTATTTGTTTTGTAGGTGGTAAATGTTTTGTTTATGTTACCGGGTATTTGTTTTGTAGTGGTAAATGTTGTGTTTATCTTACCGGGTATTTATTTTGTAGGTGGTAAATGTTTTGTTTATGTTACCGGGTATTTGTTTTGTAGTGGTAAATGTTGTGTTTATCTTACCGGGTATTTATTTTGTAGGTGGTAAATGTTTTGTTTATCTTACCGGGTATTTGTTTTACGTATTCTGGTGTCCAACACAATTTTTTATATCAGTGGCTTTATCGGTAACATGACGGGTGTTACAACTTAAGCTATACCCTTCCGGTATACATAGGTTCACCCCGGTTTTTAATAGGGTCCATGTTGCTCGATCTGCCGTTTTTGTATAGTGTGTTTGTCCTTTTGACCATTGTATTGCCTTCCTGGTTGGTTTTCTTGCTTGCAAAGACTTTTACATTATTTGGCTTTCCAATCTTTTGAATGTGAACGTATCTGATGAAGGTTATTCCAGAAACGAGTTTAAAGTTGTGAGTTCGAATCCTGCTCATGGAGAGGTGTACTCGATACAACTTTTAGTGATAAAGTTTGTCAGTGACTTGCGACAGGTCGGTGATTTTATCCGGATACTGCGGCTTCCTCCACCAATAAAACTGACCGCCACGATATAGCTGAACTATTGTTGAAAGTGTTGTTTAACACCATAACCCTAAGTCCCTAAACCATAAACGCGTTGTGTGCACTAAATTTGATATCTGCGTTTTTATTTACTTTAAATAGTCCAGCGGTTTGGCCGGATAGAGCAATACTGGAAAAGTTAAATACAGAAAGTTATATGTATTCGGCGCAAAACTGGCGAAAGGCTCGGTGAACCTCACCTTTTTCACAGTTTTTAAGCCTCATACACATAAACTTTACATTTTAAGACACAATGCTAATATTGGCTATATATTTAATATTATCATTTGTATTGATGTTCTTTATAAGTGAGCAGTCTGATTCTAAAACGAAGATCTCTGAAACTGACGTCATCAAACTGCTCGAGATTTTGATTTTTTGCTGAACAACATAGTTGTCGTGTTTGATGGACATTCTTATGGGTACCAACAGTGCTCCTTTTCTCACCGACTTGTTCCTTTAATCGTATGAAACAGACTTCATTCTAGAGAGTCTACAGATAAACGAAAACAAGCTTATGTTAGCCCGATCCTTTAATTTCACGTTACGCTAAATTGGTAATGTCTTTTTTCTAAATATTCCAAATTTGGTTACTATATTGATGTGATCTATCCCATTGAGCTTGAAATAAAGGAAACAGCAGGTGCAGCTAGGTCTGCCTCATACCTTGATCAAAACCTAGAAATTGACAGATGACTTGAAGAGATGATTTCACTTTTCCCATTGTGAACTTTCCGTTTAAATGTAGCAACATTCCAGCAGTACCTACATAATTATGGAATATATATTTCGCAGTACGATATTCCGGAGCTTGTGGTTCTCATCTGGATTTTCTTGATTAAGGGTTGCTGCTAAACAAGGAAGCTATTATACCAAGCTAACAGAAAAATTACGATCGCCGTCATGATTTTGTTAACCTTTATGGTACATGTATGTATATCTGTGCCAAAGCTGATAACGGATATGTTTCGTTTGTCGTAGTCATAATCCTGCCCGTCTTTCCTCTCTCGTCAGTTACTATGACGGGATTTTGAACAATAATAACACGACGGCTGTCGCTAGTTGAGCAGGAAATATTACAGTTTAGGAACAACTGAGTTCATGACGGTTTTTATTGAGGTCCGTATTGCTCAATGTTTAGTTTTCTGTGTAGTATTTTGTGTCCATTTTTCTTTGGTCCTTGCATTGTCTGTCTTTTACCGCTTCTGATTACACCTTTGGTATCTTCAAACTTTTCTTATTGGGTTTTGGTCCATTGATCTGTTTTATTTCCAATGCCTATGTTATTTTGCAAACATTACGTTCAATAATCAAATTATTGTATTTTTAATATTGAAAAGTCAGAGAGGACATTGTGGAGTAGTTGGTATTCGACAGAAGAGGAGACAACAAAAATAAGTTCTATTTAATCCGACAGTATCGTACAAAATACCAATCAATACAAGTTCTGTACAGCTTTTGACCGATATACATAAAAGCAAAACAATCAAACGTATATTATGTGTTGTATGTATTGGTTTCTAGATTTTGAAGGGCCATCGTGGTCGTCATCGTATGGTAGTTAGATTTACAAACTACGTGTGCATTCAGTGCCTGTAACTACTATAAAGTTATGAGTTCGAACTCCGTTCATGGCGAGGTGTACTCGATACAACATTATGTGATAAAGTTTGTCAGTGACTTCTTCTTCCAGGTAAAGGACGGAATTCAATAAATGAATGTTTGCGACAGGTCGGTGGTTTTCTCCGAGTATTCCAGTTTCCTCTACCAATAAAACTGACCGCCACGATAACTGAAATATTTTTGAAAGTGGCACTAAACACCATAAACCAACCAATTAGATTTTGGATTTTTCCGGTTAGTGCGTTATTTTTTATTTCACAATATTTAGCATGCACACAACATAAGCACTAAAATTAAAGCTATAATATATTCAATAGTGTCAATGCATTAAGCATATATAGACGGAAGCAGGTCAAATCGGCCCCAAGTTAAATCGGCCCCATTTTTGTTGTTTACTATTGTTACGAATTTTTTTTTTTTTTTTTTTTTTCCCCTAGTACTATAAAAACCACAATGGAGGAATCTAAAATGTCAAATTTTCATACAACACTTTTTCAAAATAGTTTTGTATTGGTGTCTTGACCTCGTTTGCCATAATATTGGTTACTAAATTGAAGCTTAATAAATATATTTTTGATATTTCAATTCCTTTTTGTCATCATCTTTACCTATCTGCAACTTTAAAGCAATACTTCACAGAATTTGCAGTGACCTAATCCATTCTCAATCATGTTTACATGTCAATATGGCTGAATTCATACGTGCGATTTGATATTTATTAAGCTTCAATTTAGTACCAATATTATGGCGAATGAGGTCAAGACACCAATACAAATCTATTTTGAAAAAGTGTTGTATGAAAATTTGACATTTTATCCTCCCTTGTGGTTTTTAGAGTACTAGGGGGGAATCGTAACAAGCCCCTGTGATAAAAGTTCAGTGTCTGCATATATATGATGCACATTACCTCCATGTACATTGTCCATAGACAATAGAAAAAATCATCAAAGAATGTTCCTAATCAACATAAAGATCATTATATAATTGCCGCCAATCACGTTTTATGTAAATTGCCAATCACTTAATTATGCCATAAATTAATCATTAATTAATTTCTTTGATCCTTACAAAAAAATCCGCTCACCAATAAGATTTCAATTTTACATCTTTTAACTAAAAATATTAATTTATATTAATATATAATTTTTATTTATTTATTCTTTTTTTATTTTTATTTTTTTGGGCCGATATGACTTTCATTTTGAGGCCGATTTAAATCATATAGACAACATAAAATACAGGAACAGTAGCGGAAAGACTTTTATCACTAGCAATATCTACAAAATTTGAATACATACATTTTATATAGTCTTTTAGATCTACAAAATTTGAATACAAGAAACATATGAAAGCTGTATTTATGAATTTTTGTCAAATATATGGATAACTTTGATTAAAAAACAACTTTTTTCAAAAAGCATGGATGAAATAGGCAATATACTAGCTGGACGATATTGAAAATATCCAGTGTACACGTACACGTGTAATCGATACCAAGCGCCATAAAAAAAAATACTACCGGATAGTTGGTGAGCGTCCGTCAAATGTTTTCTATATTTTGTACCTTGTCATACATCCGGTGTGTATTTTAGGCCGAGGATGTTGTAATTTTTTTTATTGTTTTCACACCAAGCGGTGACAACCCCTTCTTCCAACAAACACACATTGCTTTTGTAGCAAAGCTTTTAACTTAATACTTTAAGCATTCAAAAGTATTTCATTTTGTGCATCAAATGAGTGAGTTTGACCTTTTTTTTCTTTTTTTTTTAGAAATTACGTGGCACAGTGAAAGTCACACTGCTAATCTCACTTGATATTTGGCTCTCGGAACTATTTCTTGTATTGTACCTTCACCTTCAAAGTTTCAAAGCATAGAAAAGTAAATCCGATAGAAGAAAAAATATTGCCGAGACCCAAATATCAATGAGATATATCATTATCGTCGTGTATTGTAAAGACGAGGGTCGGTTATTTTGCATATTCATTAGATGACGTCGTAGCGAGCACGTGCCCTGTGACTGTCAAACAATAATAGTGATGACCTAGTTGGAAATTACCATATATCTTAACAAAAATGAGATTCAAACAGGTAAAATAACATAAGAAAGCCTCAAGATGCCAATTTCGCCATTTTTGCTAATGCCCATTTTTAAAAAACAATTTCTGTGCCGTTTTAAGAGCCTTGGGTCACCAGGGTCACGGAAGACACGGTCGGCTGCTTTGCTTACAAACTTGGGTTAAAGGTTATATGACTGAATTTGGACTCGTGGGTTTAATCAATTGAGAAAAATGTCTCACAAAACATGTGATTTCTTATTTATCTAACCTGTAAAATGTAAAAAGTCTGACAATGAGTGAAACAAAATAACAACTTGTAGCCTTTCAAAACACTTGCGACTTTAACATATGGATAAAAGAAAGAATGTATATTGTGTTTAATATAGTTATACTGTATTGACCCACATTGTTGTTATTTGCTGTTTAAAATAGTGAACTAAAATGAACAGCTGAAAAAACTTTATGTGAAAAATATTTTTTTCTGCTGAGACAAATTAGACAATTTTGGTGTTATGCCAGGTTTTTATATTATATGACACTGAAAAAATATGTTTTTAGCGGTGATAGTTATTACAAATAGTTATCTTAATAATAGTTGAAAAAATTGAATTGGTATCATCTTTAATTTATTCACAACCGTATGCAAATATGGAGTCTCGACTTTACAATACACTACAAAACATGGTGGAAATACCTTCCAAGTTTCAGATGGATTTTTAATCACTTGCTAAGGATGCAAAAATAATGTAATCGGTACCAAAAGAGACTACATGTATGTTTATTCTTGATTATGTTATATATAGAATAGTTGCAGTTATTTTAGAAATGTTTTGAGACAAAATAGTCTTAGGGTCTCGACTTTACAATACACGAGGATATATGTCTATGACTAATCTCGTTGAGATTAGCATTCCGAAGAAATTTTCTGTCTGTTCTTCATCCGAGATTAGTCTATGACAGCTGTATTACTAAATAAATTGGGTCTGTTGACTACCCACGTATGTTTATTATCCATTCATAAATACTTATGCATGTATACTAATCATATTTAAATAGTCGATATAGCGTCTTGTGTTCAGATGAAAAGATGACATGTCAGTAGACATGTTTAATTTCAAGCACATAAAACATTCCCATTGCCAAGTGCTTTTCCAATGGTCTTCATTTACATTTACGTTAAGGGTCCCAATATAACTTTAAAAAAGAAGAGTTATGCAATATGGTTAGACTAGCGCTAATAGGGAGGATCCTCTAAAGTAAATTCTAAGAATGTTGGGACCCCTAAATAAAGTAAAACTAGGCCCTTCCAATTGCACAGTAATTCAATGGATATCATTTCCGACTCTTTTGTTTCAAGATAATTATAATAAGGATGAACCCATATTACATGTATAAAAACTCAATATTCAGAAACCAAAAAAAACCTTTTCTGGCTTTAGTCTAAAAACTGTATGTCGACCAATTTCAGCTTCTTAGTTGTCTTTATGAGTGTTTGCAGATGGTAAATTATATTTGAAGGTTAATGGCTATATGTAACTGTTTCCAATAATGAATAATAAAGGTCTATAATCGATTAATCTGAAAAAAGAAAAAATACAAAAATTTCCTCTTAAGACTATTATTAGAGAATTCAATGTAATCTCCCACCCATTTTCGTGAGGTTTATTTATTACTTATTATAATTTTCAAGATCTTTAGATTTAATAACCATTTTTACTCAGAACAGCATACATTTTGTATAAATATATAGTTGATGAAAGTTAATCTTGTAACCTTCAAATAAACTTATTTTGTAATGGACTGTTTATTGGTTTAGTGTTTCTGGTACAATGTAATGAATTATGATTTGCAAACACTAGAAATTACCACAGGCACTCGTGGCATGGAATTACCACCCCTCTTTTTTAACTTTCTGTTTACATATTTATTTTCAATAAAATTTCTTTATTTCTTTATTATTTCATCTCTTTTTGCTTATTTTAACTTGTTCGTGTCAGTATTCATACAATCTTATGTTAACAGCAACTTACATGTTTCGATCCTATATATACTAATTATCCAAGTGGATAATTAGTATATATCACTGGGTACTCTGGTTTCCTCCATCAATAAAACTGATCGCCATGATATACAAAAAAATATAACTGAAATATTGTTGAAAGTGGTCTTTAACACCATAAACCAAACCAAGCCATCAGTATGCAATATAATCAGTATTTAGCAATGTACATGTATAAACCTTCTCTCCACCTATATATATACCTTTAGTCAAATGATTTCAAATAAACTGCTTTGAATTGATCTGATATTAACCACACTGGGTTTTGTGGTATATAAATGAATGTTATTGTTTTCCCTGAATATTTATATTGCTGCATACTTCTGTACAATTATGTACAGCTGAGGTAAGTGGTTTTCTCAGGGTCCTCTGCTTTCCTCCACCAATAAAACTGACCGCCACGATATAACTGAAATATTGTTGAAAGTGGCATTAAACACCATCAAACAAACAAACCAACATGATTTCTATTCAAATAATTTTGGGTCAATACAGATTTCAAAATGAAAGAATTAAGTAATATTATTAGTATACCCAGGTAATACAACTATTTTTGATAAATATAACAAAAATTAAAAATGACTTTCCTTTGTATGTAAAAATCCCCTTTAGAATTGAAAAATATTGCAAAAATTGCATTTTAAGTTGATTTTTCAAGATTTCAAGATTTTATTAGATAATGCTCGGACACAATTTTATATGTGTTACATGAGGTCAACAAATATTACATAAATGACAAAAATAAACATTTCTCTGATACAGATCACCGTCGGCCATGTTTGGAGCAGACTTAGCTTACATGGACAGTTGTATTGATGAAGAGTATGGTACAGAATCATTATTACCAGAATATCTCTACCCAACATTCAGAGTCACTAACCCATGGCACAGACAATCAAATAAGACACAGCTAGAATCAGATATAATAGTCATTGCTGAATTCTCAGAACTAGAAGGACCAAAACCAGTGGTAATCATTTTATCTGTCAGATTGTTTCCCATTTCGATTCTATGTTTGATGGCTATTACATTTAATGATAGAATAATTTCCAGACCTACATCATGGCTTTTCAGTTCCTTGTTGTACGAGACATAAAACAATGGTTGATTTACATGAATTCCATTTAAATATACATGAATTATCTTATTATTACAATATTTTTTCAGAAACAAAGAAACCATTTGATTAGGAATATATTTGAAATGGAAAGATGATAGTCGTCTTAAATTACATTAAAAATTTCTATCCAGTAATGAGTATTCTTCATTCATTCAACCTTTCACCTCAAGCACTGAACACAAAAACTCCTAATTATATATATACAAAATCAGAACATTAAGAAAACAGAATCAAAATAATGTAACACACAGACTGACTTTGATACTAAGGATAGCAAAAAATGGTATTGATGAATATTATTGTAATACAGTGAAAACTGTCTTAAGATAAACCTCCTGGGGACTAACTATTGCATTCGTAATAGACAGATATTTGGTTTAGACAGGTTATTTTAGCAAATATTTCTAATATTGGGACTTTAAATAAAGTTGTTTTTATACAGAATTCCGTTTTATTCAGGGTTCGGTTTTGACAGGTCTCGCTGTAATTTCCTTTCCAAGAAAACCAGAGTAATGTATAGTGGACACTGAAAATAAAAAAAAATGATTGTTGGTATTTAACACCAACTTTAGCAGTATTTCAGCTATATCGTGACATGAACAAGTTTTATGGTCAATGATAAAACCAACCAAAACAACATAATTATAAGCCTAACTAGAAGCTATTAGAAATCTTCTTCCAGGCCTGAGACAAATACAAAAATGTTCAGTTTTAACCACTTTGTTAGGTTAGACAATAAC
The DNA here is from genome assembly GCA_963383655.1 of Bathymodiolus septemdierum. Classification (NCBI taxonomy): domain Eukaryota; kingdom Metazoa; phylum Mollusca; class Bivalvia; order Mytilida; family Modiolidae; genus Bathymodiolus; species Bathymodiolus septemdierum. The sequence goes on along the minus strand of OY726517.1, from coordinate 91,790,839 downwards.
TTCTGTAGTATATTAAGTAGTTCTTCACCTTAGCCAGGGGTGTTTTAAAAAGTCTGCTAACTGGAAATTATTATTTGTGATTTCCGGTTGAGATTCACATGACAATTTCTCCTTTGACCAAGTGAGCAACACATGAAATTCATCTTCAACATTTAGGACAAGAATTGTGTTGATATTATACTTTAGATATATTAAACTACATTAAAAGGTAGATTTTCATATCATAAATGACAACCATGTCTATGTACTACATTGTATATATAATACATTTTCAGATTACCATTCCAAATGATAGAGATACACATTTTAATATCAACGACTTTACCGTGAGGATAATGTCAGTCGACCATGGATCATCAGGCCAACAGTATGTATAATTATTAAGCAAAGTTAAATATCTAAAATTAATTTTTCATTCTCATCCTCAAACATTTAAATGTTAGAACCTGCCCCCTTTGATGTAGTAGTTGGCAAGCTCACTTGAGTGTGGATGATAAAGAATTCAATAGACAGTCTGGATCAAATCAAAGACTAAAGAACACTAGGTATTTCTGATTGTCAGCAATTCATGCAGCATTATGGGAGTAAGATCAAATAATTGATGCAGAGTCTGAATAATGTGTCTCAGTGTATCGACATGTTTATATGCATACTTTCGTTTCATTGAGTGAACACTAAACATTCAGCCTAGTAAGTTGGTCTAGTACAGAGCAGGCACCATGATTATCTCATCCAGCTTATTCTCATCATGGTGTAGCTTAAAACTTGGTCAGAGTGCACATGTTATCTATGTATCTAATCAGCACTAATTTTCATTGAGAAAAAAAAATACATAATTTATTTACATGATCTTTAGAAATAGGTACAGAAGTGAGCCTCTTGTGTTTATCCTTCAATGTCAAAATGTCCAAAAACAGCAGTCACATTTTTCTTGAAAGAGCAGAAATGAGCATCAATCCAATAATTTTCAATGGTGTCCTCTGTTCCATGTACATCTGCACTTATACTGTTACCATTTCTTACCCTTCTCTCTACATGAATCAGGTACCAGGAGATTGTTATTTGTATATTGGATGAAAGCTAAATTTATTTGTACACCTTTATTGCACAGCTGATATTGCAGGATAAAAAAATCTATTATTAGGGTTAGGGCTATGGTGTTAAACGCCACTTTCAACAATATTTCAGTTATATCATGGCTGTCAGTTTTATTGAAGGAGGAAAAAGGAGAAAACGACAGACCTGCTGCAAGTCACTAACAAACTTTATCACATAATGCTGTATCAAGTGCACCTCGCCTGAGCAGGGTTCGTACTCACAGCGTTAGTGGTGATAACAAATATTTTATATTACAGAGGTTTTCACATGCCAGAAGATTCTCAAGTCCTCATGTCTGATACTAAAGAAAATGTATATGCATTTGTAAGTTGGGGCCATCGTGGTCATGATCATATAGTAATTGGATTTACAACTACCTGTGCACTCAGTACCTATCACCACTAATGTCGTGAGTATGAATCCCGCTCATGGCGAGGTGTACTTGATATAACATTATGTGATAAAGTTTGTCAGTGACTTGCAACAGATCAGTGATTTTCTCTGGGTACTCCAGTTTCCTCCACCAATAAAACTGACCACCACGATATAACTGAAATATTGTTGAAAGTGGCATTAAACACCATAAAACCATTTGTAATGATGAATGGATTTAGCAAGACAATTAAAACATATTCACAATAACTAGCTATAGTGTCATGATTCACCTTTTTACTACTGTTTAATACTGCAAACAAAAACAGTTTTAGTTATAGTATATCCATAACAGAGCACAAAATTCTACCTCTTTTGAAAGATAGTGAATAATTTCACTCATATTTAATGAAATCCTTTCAAATTATCCTTGAAGAATAAAAGGGAAATGGCTTGGATCGCATATGCAAACCTGTTATGTCTGGTATGTATGTTATCCCTTGTTTTAACAGTTTATCCCCCCATTTTTGTGCCTGTCCCAAGCCAGGACCTGAATTTCCAACACCATATGTCGTGGTCTTTTTTGTGTTCAATATTGTGGTGTGAGATATGGTTGTTTGTTTTGTTGTTATTAGAGAATTTTTTTTTACCATAACTGTTCTAAGTTTCTTTGCATAATTTGTCTCTCATATATACGAGGGCTGTCCGTAAAGTTCGTGGACAGGTCCCAATTTTCCTATAAAAAACAACGTGTTTTTCAAAATTTTTAGTGATACCTGTATTCCTTAATTAAATGCGATGTTAGGTATAAAAAATCTGTATCAGATTTTAATTTCCTAACTTAATCAAATTGATTTTGTAATGTCTATCATAGGGCACCTCGAGCAGAGTATAAATTACGTGTAACTTCTATGTAGTTATTTGTGGTTGGCCATGATTTTTTTTTTCACTTTATTGTGCAAATTTGAATGAAACTTGTACTGTGATGTTGATAGTTCTCTCGACGTCACATCTGTAAAATTTGAATCGGAAATACTCTCAGATGGCTGCGTAGTCCAGTTTTTAAACCTTGAAGATGAAACCTTCTTCATCGGAAAAAACTACATTTTCAAATAAGGTGGAGCAGAGGGCCGTTATAAAATTTTGTGTCGACATAGGAAAAACGCCAACTGAAACGCATAAATTCATCAAACAGTCAGTAACACATTCCAATGTTAGTCACTCGTTAGTGTTTAAGTGGCATAAGAGATTTTATGACGGTAGGGGTAGTTTAATGGACGATAAACGCGAGGGGAGACCGTCTTTTAAGACTTCAGATGTTGTGAAAAATGAAGTATGCGACGTTATTGACGGTGACAGACGTTTAACTGTACGTGAAGTTGCGGACAAGTGCGTTATATCAAAGACAACGGTTCATGAAATTTTAGTTCAAGAACTACAGATGAATCGCATTTGTGTGCGATGGGTACCCAGAATGTTATCAGAAGAAAATATGACAAACAGAACTGAGGCATCAAGACAATTTCTTAGAAAGTTTAGCCAGAGCGGCATTGGATTACTGGATAGAATAATAACCACAGATGAAACATGGTTTCACTACTATGACCCGGAAACAAAGCAACAATCAAGTCAATGGAAAAATGTCGACTCTCCTCGGCCAAAAAAAGCAAAAGTGACAAAATCTTTAGGAAAAAATATGTACAGCCCGGACGTAGCACCAATGGACTTTGCAGTTTTCTCCTACATCAAATCCTTCTTACGGGGAATGAGGTTTGACAATTTAAGTGAATTAAGACAAGCCGTAATGAATGTAATATTTCACATGAAAACTGATCAGTTTGTGCAAATATTTTATGACTGGGTAAGGCGACACAAGAAATGTGTGGAACTTAAAGGTGACTAGGTTGAAAAAAGATAAATTGGTTTGAGCGTTTGACGTCGCTTAACGTCAAAAACTTTTACCCCTGTGCTCCAGGGGTGAGTATGCTTATTTATAAGATCGAGAAAAATTCATACTTGTAGTTCATTTTTATTGACAAAACTTTGTTCACTTATCGAGTAAACTCTACTATAAATGAAAATTGCAATTTCTTTTTTTCAACAAATTAAATAACAAAATTACAGAGATTGTCCACGAACTTTACGGACAGCCCTCGTACATTGTAGGTAATTATGTAAGCCATTTTGTTTTTTTATGCTATTTTTGTATTAGATTTATCAATTTATTTGCTTTAGAAATGATATAGAGGATCTAGTTAAGCAATCAGACCTATCTTTTTCAGGTTCATCAGTTTGTGTTATTAGATAAGCAAGCTAGAGGTTATTCCAGACCATTTGCTATCAGCTATGTCACTCCAGATCAGAGGTACAGTAGATTTCTCTTAATTTTATACCCAAAAAGGAAATAAAAATCTTTTAATGCGGGGTTGTTAAATGTATTTTCATTAGATAAATGGTGCAACTGGAACAAATTTTCATTTACATTGTAATTTGACAGCCCTAAGAAATAGAGGGTTGTCATGGTCGTGATCGTATGCTCCACCAATAAAACTAACCGCCACGATATAGCTGAAATATTGTTGGTGGCGTTAAACACCATAAACTAACCAACCAACCAAGAAAGAGAAGTAGTAAAAATATAGTTTTAACTGATAATAGAATATACAAAACTCAAAATATTTTCATATTTGTTTTTACTTTGTAAAATTTACAATAACATGTATTTAATGTATTAATTGTACACATTTTTTTTACCCTTTCTTTCAGAAAATTATTGAATTTTTACGAAGAGATCAGTACAAATTTTAAAAAGGTAAAGTAACAGAAATAAAATTAACATAAGTATACCATGCTCATGACGAGGTGTACTCGATACAACAATATATGATAAACTTTGTCAGTGACTTGTGGCAGATCTGTGGTTTTCTCCAGTGTACTCCGGTTCCCTCCACCAATAAAACTGACCGCCACGCTATAACTGAAATATTGTTGAAAGTGACGTTAAGCACCATAGCCCCCACATAAGTATGCCTGTATACAATGCAGAATTCTGTAAGATTCTAGCAGACATCACGATCATAAAGCTTTCCAGAATGAATGTGAATTTCGTACTTGTAGTAAAACATTATAGCAAATATTAGAAATCAAATATAAGGTAATTCTGTCAAATTATTATGCAGTATTTGTTGAGTATCAATTATCATGAATACATGGTTTGTTTTAGTAACCAATGTAAAACTCTTAACAAAATGTAAATTATGATAGATTTAAAAAGAAGTATTTTCATGTCGATGAAGAACCATTGATAATGAGCATTTATTATGTTTTGATGGTTTGTTATTTGGTGTATACCTAGATTATAAAACCTTTTTGTTGGTTTAAGCAACCTTATTTACTGAGTTAATTAATCTGTGTATCCAATGACTATCAGATTTTAAAAATGTATAGAATGTACTACCGATGCCCAAGTATTGGGGATATTCCAGAAAAAAATGTATGAGGGTGTAGGGTGTGAAGACACTTTTTTGAAAACCTATCACCCATACAATTTAAAAAAGAAACTACAGTCAAACCTGCTTTAGTGACCACTTCTATTAAGTTACAGTCAAACCTGCTTTAGTGACCACTTCTATTAAGTTACAGTCAAACATGCTTTAGTGACCACCTCTATTAAGTTACAGTCAAACCTGCTTTAGTGACCACTTCTATTAAGTTACAGTCAAACCTGCTTTAGTGACCACTTTATTAAGCAACAACTTGTATTATGTGACCTTATCTTTATTTCCCTTCAAAGTGCATTTCATATCAATTAAACCTGTATTTAGAAACCATCTGTCTTATGTGACCCTATTTCACTGTTCCTTTGGAAGGTCACATAAGACAGGTGTGACTGTAGGGTGTATTGTCATAAGTTGTTACAAACCCTACAACCTTGTATTATCAATATAAAGTGCCATATCATTTTTTTCCTGCAATAGCCCTTAGATGTATTAAGATGTTTTATTTTCTATTCCAGATAGCTAGGTACCTCAAATATGGAAACAAACTGGTGTTTAAGAATGATTTAGATAAGTTTATGATTGATTTACAGTATACAAAAGGTAAACTTCAGTGATTTACAACAAATATTTATTGAGGGTTAGGGTTATGGTGTTTAACGTCACTTTTAAAAAAAATTCAGTTATAGCCTGACGGTCAGTTTTATTGGTGGAGGAAACCGGAGTACCCGGGGAAAACATTGACCAGTCGCAAGTCACTGACAAACTTTATCACATAATGCTGTATCGAGCGAAATTTGAAGACATTAGTGGTGATAAATATTTATTGACATCATGCTAGACTCTCTGTAGAATATCTATATGTATGAGGAAGGTTTTATGTTCATTTTAATGTCATATAAGGTTATGGTTATTGGTATTCACCGTCACTTTCAACTATATTTAGATTACCAGATGGGAGCAGGACAATAGCTCCCCTAGGACAATTGCCCCCCCACAAATTTTTTTCAGTTTTATATTTAGTTTCTGATTACCCCTTTCTGACTCTATGAACTCCATTGCACTACTATACTTTCACTTCAAAATACACTCCTATTTAAGCCAGTTCTAAGCTTGTACTTAGCTTGCAATCATTATTTCTCAAAATTCTTTTTAATTATTAACCTTTGTACTTGGCTTTGATCATTGTTTAATCAAATTCCTTTTTATAATTTTTCTTTTAAGACCAATTTTGTAAGGTAATTAAACTTAATTGGAAAACCATTAAACTCTATCTAAAAATAAAATATCTAAAAATAATAAGAGAAAGTTATTTTTATCATAGCTTGTCCAAGCTGTATAATCCTTTTGATGATTAATATACAAAGAAAAAAATCCAACTTAAAATTAATTTGAATTCATTAATCTGAGTTTATGCATATTTAGTTCTCATTTAAAAAAAAATGTTTTCAAATAAAAAAAAAATAAATAAAAAAAAATGAAATAAAAAATTGGGGGATGGGGGGCAATTGACCAGGGGGCTATTGTCCTAAACCCTACTAGATTTATCAGGGGAAGAAAGCCTGGCCATTTATAACAAACTGACTGCTGAAATTCTTAGATGTGTTAAGAACACAGAAAGATTAATGATCTAGGTCTAAGGATTTGTCATTCCTTATACAGAAGCACATTGACACAGTGTGGTTGAGGTTTGAGTTGTTCCAAATTTGCTTGAACCATTTAACTATACATATGCTCTATACAGTGAAACCTGTCTTATGTGGCTTTCCAATGAGACATTGAAATAGGGTCGCATTAGACAGATGGTTGCTAAATACAGGTTTAATTAATATGAAAAATGCTCTGTGAAGGGAAATTAAAATTACAGTCACACAGTACAAGTTATTGCTTAATAGAGGTGGTCACTACAGCAGGTTTGACTGTAACTTAATAGAGGTGGTCACTACAGCTGGTTTGACTGTAACTTAATAGAGGTGGTCACTACAGCAGGTTTGACTAACTTCATAGAGGTGGTCACTACAGCTGGTTTGACTGTAACTTAATAGAGGTGGTCACTACAGCTGGTTTGACTGTAACTTAATAGAGGTGGTCACTACAGCAGGTTTGACTGTAACTTAATAGAGGTGGTCACTACAGCAGGTTTGACTAACTTCATAGAGGTGGTCACTACAGCTGGTTTGACTGTAACTTAATAGAGGTGGTCACTACAGCAGGTTTGACTGTAACTTAATAGAGATGGTCACTACAGCAGGTTTGACTGTAACTTAATAGAGGTAGTCACTACAGCAGGTTTGACTGTAACTTAATAGAGGTGGTCACTACAGCAGGTTTGACTGTAACTTAATATAGGTGGTCACTACAGCAGGTTTGACTGTAACTTAATAGAGATGGTCACTACAGCAGGTTTGACTGTAACTTAATAGAGGTGGTCACTACAGCAGGTTTGACTGTAACTTAATAGAGGTGGTCACTACAGCAGGTTTGACTAACTTAATAGAGGTGGTCACTACAGCAGGTTTGACTGTAACTTAATAGAGATGGTCACTACAGCAGGTTTGACTGTAACTTAATAGAGGTGGTCACTACAGCAGGTTTGACTAACTTAATAGAGGTGGTCACTACAGCAGGTTTGACTGTAACTTAATAGAGATGGTCACTACAGCAGGTTTGACTGTAACTTAATAGAGGTGGTCACTACAGCTGGTTTCACTATGTAATTTCCCCAATCCCAAATTTATAAATGTACAGCATTTATACTACAACAATTTTTTTTCTCAAAATTTAATCAGAACTGACTACTGTTTTCTTTCAGATCAAATGGTTAGCAGATACAGATCAACACTTCAATCTGGTCAGACAGATCTTGATAATAACCTGTTACAGAGTCTAAAAACCTTAGAATCACAGATATCTGAAGTACATGGAATACTGGGTCATCTTAATCCTACACTAGTAAGTCAGGTCTTGGTTTGGTTTTATGGTGTTTAATACCATTTTCGCAAGTCACTGACAGACGTCACATAATTTTCATTTCATTTCAAATATTTTATTGATAAATCAATAGGATTGGATAACAGGCTATGCCTATACAAATCCTCTCCAACAACAAGATGGAACCATTTGAACACAATTTACATAAGACATAGAGCAATCTACCCATCATGTATACATGCAATTCATCTTAATTACCAAGCATAAACACATGTATATTAATAGCAGAATAATACAAACAAAACAAAAAAGATTTTTCCCTTTCTTTTCTTTTTTTTTTGTTAATAGGTATGATATAATATGTATATTAATAGCAGGATCATACAAAATAAAGTTATTTTTTTTTCCTTTTTTTCCCCCTTTTTAATAGGTATGATATAATTTGGAATAGCCAAATTATGGCTTTACATTTAAGCTATTATTATTTATCATATTAATGATGATGAATTGGCATAGCATGATGGATAGACTGAACTTACATTTAATCACACAATATTGTACACCTAGCCCTTATAGGGGTAGTTGTAAATCCAACTGCCATACGATCACGGTCACGACAGCCCTTAGTAAGACAGGAAATAGGTATACAGTCAAACTTATATATAAATGTCACTCCAGGGAACCTGAAAATGTGCCCTTAATGAGCAGTTGCCCTTTATATACAGGTTAAAACTATTATATACACTACTAGTAATCATTAATGGGGAAAATGAGGCTATCCTTTATAGAAAATGAATTATTATACAGAAGTGCCCTATAAGGCAGGTTTGATTGTACTGTATTCTGAAGAACATGGTATTCTATGTCATCTTAAACGGGAGTACACAAAGAAAACAAAAACAAACATGGGAAACATATAATTTACAGTAGCCCCCCTCTTATAAGGGTACTAGGACAATAGCCCCCCAGTCAATTGCTCCCCATCCCCCAATTTTTTTATTTCATTTTTTTTTTTTTTTTTTTTTTTTTTGAAAACATTTTTTTTTTAAATGAGAAATAAATATGCATAAACTCAGATTAAATTATTCTAATTACTTTTAAGTTGGATTTTTTTCTTTGTATATTAATCATCAAAAGGATTATACAGCTTGGACAAGCTATGATAAATATAACTTTCTCTTATTATTTTTAGATAGAGTTTAATGATTTTCCAATTAAGTTTAATTACCAAAATACAAAATTGGTCTTCAAAGAAAAATTATAAAAAGGAATTTGATTAAACAATGATCAAAGCTAAGTACAAAGGTTAATAATTAAAAAGAATTTTGAGAAAAAATGATTGCAAGCTAAGTACAAGCTTAGAACTGGCTTAAATAGGAGTGTATTTTGAAGTGAAAGTATAGTAGTGCAATGGAGTTCATAGAGTCAGAAAGGGGTAATCAGAAACTAAATATAAAACTGAAAAAAAATTGTTGGGGGCAATTGTCCTAGGGTGGCAATTGTCCGGGGGGGGGGGGGCTATTGTCCTGCTCCCCTTATAAGGCCATCACTTCAGTAATGAAAAGGTGGCTTTATAAGAAACGTGACCTCTCTTGATAGGTATAATTTAGTAGTATTCTACTATCTCTGTGGAGTGGTCTTATAAGAAGGGGACTAGTAGTATTCTACTATCTCTGTGGAGTGGTCTTATAAGAAGTGGACTAGTAGTATTCTACTATCTCTGTGGGGTGGTCTTATAAGAGGGGGACTAGTAGTATTCTACTATCTCTGTGGGGTGGTCTTATAAGAAGTGGACTAGTAGTATTCTACTATCTCTGTGGGGTGGTCTTATAAGAAGTGGACCAGTAGTATTCTACTATCTCTGTGGGGTGGTCTTATAAGAGAGGGACTAGTAGTATTCTACTATCTCTGTGGAGTGGTCTTATAAGAAGTGGACTAGTAGTATTCTACTATCTCTGTGGAGTGGTCTTATAAGAAGTGGACTAGTAGTATTCTACTATCTCTGTGGGGTGGTCTTATAAGAAGGGGACTAGTAGTATTCTACTATCTCTGTGGGGTGGTCTTATCAGAGGGGGACTAGTAGTATTCTACTATCTCTGTGGAGTGATCTCATAAGAAGTGGACTAGTAGTATTCTACTATCTCTGTGGAGTGGTCTTATAAGAAGGGGACTAGTAGTATTCTACTATCTCTGTGGGGTGGTCTTATAAGAAAGGGACTAGTAGTATTCTACTATCTCTGTGGGGTGGTCTTATAAGAGGGGGACTAGTAGTATTCTACTATCTCTGTGGAGTGATCTTATAAGAAGGGGACTAGTAGTATTCTACTATCTCTGTGGGGTGGTCTTATAAGAGGGGGACTAGTAGTATTCTACCATCTCTGTGGAGTGATCTTATAAGAAGTGGACTAGTAGTATTCTACTATCTCTGTGGGGTGGTCTTATAAGAAGGGGACTAGTAGTATTCTACTATCTCTGTGGGGTGGTCTTATAAGAGGGGGACTAGTAGTATTCTACTATCTCTGTGGAGTGATCTTATAAGAAGTGGACTAGTAGTATTCTACTATCTCTGTGGAGTGGTCTTATAAGAAGGGGACTAGTAGTATTCTACTATCTCTGTGGGGTGGTCTTATAAGAAGTGGACTAGTAGTATTCTACTATCTCTGTGGGGTGGTCTTATAAGAAGGGGACTAGTAGTATTCTACTATCTCTGTGGGGTGGTCTTATAAGAAGTGAACTAGTAGTATTATACTATCTCTGTGGAGTGGTCTTATAAGAAGTGGACTAGTAGTATTCTACTATCTCTGTGGGGTGGTCTTATAAGAAGGGGACTAGTAGTATTCTACTATCTCTGTGGGGTGGTCTTATAAGAAGGGGACTAGTAGTATTCTACTATCTCTGTGGGGTGGTCTTATAAGAAGTGGACTAGTAGTATTCTACTATCTCTGTGGAGTGGTCTTATAAGAAGGGGACTAGTAGTATTCTACTATCTCTGTGGGGTGGTCTTATAAGAAGTGGACTAGTAGTATTCTACTATCTCTGTGGGGTGGTCTTATAAGAAGTGAACTAGTAGTATTCTACTATCTCTGTGGAGTGGTCTTATAAGAAGTGGACTAGTAGTATTCTACTATCTCTGTGGGGTGGTCTTATAAGAAGGGGACTAGTAGTATTCTACTATCTCTGTGGAGTGGTCTTATAAGAAGGGGACTAGTAGTATTCTATTATCTCTGTGGGGTGGTCTTATAAGAAGTGGACTAGTAGTATTCTACTATCTCTGTGGGGTGGTCTTATAAGAGGGGGACTAGTAGTATTCTACTATCTCTGTGGGGTGGTCTTATAAGAAGTGGACTAGTAGTATTCTACTATCTCTGTGGGGTGGTCTTATAAGAAGGGGACTAATAGTATTCTACTATCTCTGTGGGGTGGTCTTATAAGAAGGGGACTAGTAGTATTCTACTATCTCTGTGGAGTGGTCTTATAAGAAGTGGACTAGTAGTATTCTACTATCTCTGTGGGGTGGTCTTATAAGAGGGGGACTAGTAGTATTCTACTATCTCTGTGGGGTGGTCTTATAAGAAGGGGACTAGTAATATTCTACTATCTCTGTGGGGTGGTCTTATAAGAAGTGGACTAGTAGTATTCTACTATCTCTGTGGGGTGGTCTTATAAGAAGTGGACTAGTAGTATTCTACTATCTCTGTGGGGTGGTCTTATAAGAAGGGGACTAGTAGTATTCTACTATCTCTGTGGGGTGATCTTATAAGAAGTGGACTAGTAGTATTCTACTATCTCTGTGGGGTGGTCTTATAAGAAGGGGACTAGTAGTATTCTACTATCTCTGTGGGGTGGTCTTATAAGAAGGGGACTAGTAGTATTCTACTATCTCTGTGGGGTGGTCTTATAAGAAGGGGACTAGTAATATTCTACTATCTCTGTGGGGTGGTCTTATAAGAAGTGGACTAGTAGTATTCTACTATCTCTGTGGGGTGGTCTTATAAGAAGGGGACTAGTAGTATTCTACTATCTCTGTGGAGTGGTCTTATAAGAAGGGGACTAGTAGTATTCTACTATCTCTGTGGGGTGGTCTTATAAGAAGGGGACTAGTAGTATTCTACTATCTCTCTGGGGTGGTCTTATAAGAAGGGGACTAGTAGTATTCTACCATCTCTGTGGGGTGGTCTTATAAGAAGGGGACTAGTAGTATTCTACTATCTCTGTGGGGTGGTCTTATAAGAGGGGGACTAGTAGTATTCTACTATCTCTGTGGGGTGGTCTTATAAGAGGGGGACTAGTAGTATTCTACTATCTCTGTGGGGTGGTCTTATAAGAGGGGGACTAGTAGTATTCTACTATCTATGTGGGGTGGTCTTATAAGAAGTGGACTAGTAGTATTCTACTATCTCTGTGGGGTGGTCTTATAAGAGAGGGACTAGTAGTATTCTACTATCTCTGTGGGGTGGTCTTATAAGAGAGGGACTAGTAGTATTCTACTATCTCTGTGGAGTGGTCTTATAAGAAGGGGACTAGTAGTATTCTACTATCTCTGTGGGGTGGTCTTATAAGAAGTGGACTAGTAGTATTCTACTATCTCTGTGGGGTGGTCTTATAAGAGGGGGACTAGTAGTATTCTACTATCTCTGTGGGGTGGTCTTATAAGAAGGGGACTAGTAGTATTCTACTATCTCTGTGGGGTGGTCTTATAAGAAGTGGACTAGTAGTATTCTACTATCTCTGTGGGGTGGTCTTATAAGAAGGGGACTAGTAGTATTCTACTATCTATGTGGGGTGGTCTTATAAGAAGGGGACTAGTAGTATTCTACTATCTCTGTGGGGTGGTCTTATAAGAAGGGGACTAGTAGTATTCTACTATCTCTGTGGGGTGGTCTTATAAGAAGTGGACTAGTAGTATTCTACTATCTCTGTGGGGTGGTCTTATAAGAAGAGGACTAGTAGTATTCTACTATCTCTGTGGGGTGGTCTTATAAGAAGGGGACTAGTAGTATTCTACTATCTCTGTGGGGTGGTCTTATAAGAAGTGGACTAGTAGTATTCTACTATCTCTGTGGGGTGGTCTTATAAGAAGTGGACTAGTAGTATTCTACTATCTCTGTGGGGTGGTCTTATAAGAAGGGGACTAGTAGTATTCTACTATCTCTGTGGGGTGGTCTTATAAGAAGGGGACTAGTAGTATTCTACTATCTCTGTGGGGTGGTCTTATAAGAAGGGGACTAGTAGTATTCTACTATCTCTGTGGGGTGGTCTTATAAGAAGGGGACTAGTAGTATTCTACTATCTCTGTGGGGTGGACTAGTAGTATTCTACTATCTCTGTGGAGTGGTCTTATAAGAAGTGGATTAGTAGTATTCTACTATCTCTTTGGGGTGGTCTTATAAGAAGGGGACTAGTAGTATTCTACTATCTCTGTGGTGTGGTCTTATAAGAAGGGGACTAGTAGTATTCTACTATCTCTGTGGGGTGGTCTTATAAGAAGTGGACTAGTAGTATTCTACTATCTCTGTGGGGTGGTCTTATAAGAAGGGGACTAGTAGTATTCTACTATCTCTGGGGTGGTCTTATAAGAAGGGGACTAGTAGTATTCTACTATCTCTGTGGGGTGGTCTTATAAGAAGTGGACTAGTAGTATTCTACTATCTCTGTGGGGTGGTCTTATAAGAAGTGGACTAGTAGTATTCTACTATCTCTGTGGGATGGTCTTATAAGAAGTGGACTAGTAGTATTCTACTATCTCTGTGGGGTGGTCTTATAAGAAGAGGACTAGTAGTATTCTACTATCTCTGTGGGGTGATCTTATAAGAAGGGGACTAGTAGTATTCTACTATCTATGTGGGGTGGTCTTATAAGAAGTGGACTAGTAGTATTCTACTATCTCTGTGGGGTGGTCTTATAAGAAGTGGACTAGTAGTATTCTACTATCTCTGTGAGGTGGTCTTATAAGAAGGGGACTAGTAGTATTCTACTATCTCTGTGGGGTGGTCTTATAAGAAGGGGACTAGTAGTATTCTACTATCTCTGTGGGGTGGTCTTATAAGAAGGGGACTAGTAGTATTCTACTATCTCTGTGGGGTGGTCTTATAAGAAGGGGACTAGTAGTATTCTACTATCTCTGTGGGGTGGTCTTATAAGAAGGGGACTAGTAGTATTCTACTATATCTGTGGGGTGGTCTTATAAGAAGGGGACTAGTAGTATTCTACTATCTCTGTGGAGTGGTCTTATAAGAAGGGGACTAGTAGTATTCTACTATCTCTGTGGAGTGGTCTTATAAGAAGTGGACTAGTAGTATTCTACTATCTCTGTGGAGTGATCTTATAAGAAGGGGACTAGTAGTATTCTACTATCTCTGTGGAGTGGTCTTATAAGAGGGGGACTAGTAGTATTCTACTATCTCTGTGGGGTGATCTTATAAGAAGGGGACTAGTAGTATTCTACTATCTCTGTGGGGTGGTCTTATAAGAAGGGGACTAGTAGTATTCTACTATCTCTGTGGGGTGGTGTTATAAGAAGGGGACTAGTAGTATTCTACTATCTCTGTGGGGTGGTCTTATAAGAAGGGGACTAGTAGTATTCTACTATCTCTGTGGGGTGGTCTTATAAGAGGGGGACTAGTAGTATTCTACTATCTCTGTGGGGTAGTCTTATAAGAAGGGGACTAATAGTATTCTACTATCCCTGTGGGGTGGTCTTATAAGAGGGGGACTAGTAGTATTCTACTATCTCTGTGGGATGGTCTTATAAGAAGTGGACTAGTAGTATTCTACTATCTCTGTGGGGTGGTCTTATAAGAGGGGGATTAGTAGTATTCTACTATCTCTGTGGGGTGGTCTTATAAGAAGTGGACTAGTAGTATTCTACTATCTCTGTGGGGTGATCTTATAAGAAGTGGACTAGTAGTATTCTACTATCTCTGTGGGGTGGTCTTATAAGAAGTGAACTAGTAGTATTCTACTATCTCTGTGGGGTGGTCTTATAAGAAGGGGACTAGTAGTATTCTACTATCTCTGTTGGGTGGTCTTATAAGAGGGGGACTAGTAGTATTCTACTATCTCTGTGGGGTGGTCTTATAAGAAGTGGACTAGTAGTATTCTACTATCTCTGTGGGGTGGTCTTATAAGAGAGGGACTAGTAGTATTCTACTATCTCTGTGGAGTGGTCTTATAAGAAGTGGACTAGTAGTATTCTACTATCTCTGTGGGGTGGTCTTATAAGAAGTGGACTAGTAGTATTCTACTATCTCTGTGGGGTGGTCTTATAAGAAGTGGACTAGTAGTATTCTACTATCTCTGTGGGGTGGTCTTATAAGAAGGGGACTAGTAGTATTCTACTATCTCTGTGGGGTGGTCTTATAAGAAGTGGACTAGTAGTATTCTACTATCTCTGTGGGGTGGTCTTATAAGAAGTGGACTAGTAGTATTCTACTATCTCTGTGGGGTGATCTTATAAGAAGTGGACTAGTAGTATTCTACTATCTCTGTGGGGTGGTCTTATAAGAAGGGGACTAGTAGTATTCTACTATCTCTGTGGGGTGGTCTTATAAGAAGGGGACTAGTAGTATTCTACTATCTCTGTGGGGTGGTCTTATAAGAAGGGGACTAGTAGTATTCTACTATCTCTGTGGGGTGGTCTTATAAGAAGGGGACTAGTAGTATTCTACTATCTCTGTGGGGTGGTCTTATAAGAAGGGGACTAGTAGTATTCTACTATCTCTGTGGGGTGGTCTTATAAGAGGGGGACTAGTAGTATTCTACTATCTCTGTGGGGTGGTCTTATAAGAGGGGGACTAGTAGTATTCTACTATCTCTGTGGGGTGGTCTTATAAGAGGGGGACTAGTAGTATTCTACTATCTATGTGGGGTGGTCTTATAAGAAGTGGACTAGTAGTATTCTACTATCTCTGTGGGGTGGTCTTATAAGAGAGGGACTAGTAGTATTCTACTATCTCTGTGGGGTGGTCTTATAAGAGAGGGACTAGTAGTATTCTACTATCTCTGTGGAGTGGTCTTATAAGAAGGGGACTAGTAGTATTCTACTATCTCTGTGGGGTGGTCTTATAAGAAGTGGACTAGTAGTATTCTACTATCTCTGTGGGGTGGTCTTATAAGAGGGGGACTAGTAGTATTCTACTATCTCTGTGGGGTGGTCTTATAAGAAGGGGACTAGTAGTATTCTACTATCTCTGTGGGGTGGTCTTATAAGAAGTGGACTAGTAGTATTCTACTATCTCTGTGGGGTGGTCTTATAAGAAGGGGACTAGTAGTATTCTACTATCTATGTGGGGTGGTCTTATAAGAAGGGGACTAGTAGTATTCTACTATCTCTGTGGGGTGGTCTTATAAGAAGGGGACTAGTAGTATTCTACTATCTCTGTGGGGTGGTCTTATAAGAAGTGGACTAGTAGTATTCTACTATCTCTGTGGGGTGGTCTTATAAGAAGAGGACTAGTAGTATTCTACTATCTCTGTGGGGTGGTCTTATAAGAAGGGGACTAGTAGTATTCTACTATCTCTGTGGGGTGGTCTTATAAGAAGTGGACTAGTAGTATTCTACTATCTCTGTGGGGTGGTCTTATAAGAAGTGGACTAGTAGTATTCTACTATCTCTGTGGGGTGGTCTTATAAGAAGGGGACTAGTAGTATTCTACTATCTCTGTGGGGTGGTCTTATAAGAAGGGGACTAGTAGTATTCTACTATCTCTGTGGGGTGGTCTTATAAGAAGGGGACTAGTAGTATTCTACTATCTCTGTGGGGTGGTCTTATAAGAAGGGGACTAGTAGTATTCTACTATCTCTGTGGGGTGGACTAGTAGTATTCTACTATCTCTGTGGAGTGGTCTTATAAGAAGTGGATTAGTAGTATTCTACTATCTCTTTGGGGTGGTCTTATAAGAAGGGGACTAGTAGTATTCTACTATCTCTGTGGTGTGGTCTTATAAGAAGGGGACTAGTAGTATTCTACTATCTCTGTGGGGTGGTCTTATAAGAAGTGGACTAGTAGTATTCTACTATCTCTGTGGGGTGGTCTTATAAGAAGGGGACTAGTAGTATTCTACTATCTCTGGGGTGGTCTTATAAGAAGGGGACTAGTAGTATTCTACTATCTCTGTGGGGTGGTCTTATAAGAAGTGGACTAGTAGTATTCTACTATCTCTGTGGGGTGGTCTTATAAGAAGTGGACTAGTAGTATTCTACTATCTCTGTGGGATGGTCTTATAAGAAGTGGACTAGTAGTATTCTACTATCTCTGTGGGGTGGTCTTATAAGAAGGGGACTAGTAGTATTCTACTATCTCTGTGGGGTGATCTTATAAGAAGGGGACTAGTAGTATTCTACTATCTATGTGGGGTGGTCTTATAAGAAGTGGACTAGTAGTATTCTACTATCTCTGTGGGGTGGTCTTATAAGAAGTGGACTAGTAGTATTCTACTATCTCTGTGAGGTGGTCTTATAAGAAGGGGACTAGTAGTATTCTACTATCTCTGTGGGGTGGTCTTATAAGAAGGGGACTAGTAGTATTCTACTATCTCTGTGGGGTGGTCTTATAAGAAGGGGACTAGTAGTATTCTACTATCTCTGTGGGGTGGTCTTATAAGAAGGGGACTAGTAGTATTCTACTATCTCTGTGGGGTGGTCTTATAAGAAGGGGACTAGTAGTATTCTACTATATCTGTGGGGTGGTCTTATAAGAAGGGGACTAGTAGTATTCTACTATCTCTGTGGAGTGGTCTTATAAGAAGGGGACTAGTAGTATTCTACTATCTCTGTGGAGTGGTCTTATAAGAAGTGGACTAGTAGTATTCTACTATCTCTGTGGAGTGATCTTATAAGAAGGGGACTAGTAGTATTCTACTATCTCTGTGGAGTGGTCTTATAAGAGGGGGACTAGTAGTATTCTACTATCTCTGTGGGGTGATCTTATAAGAAGGGGACTAGTAGTATTCTACTATCTCTGTGGGGTGGTCTTATAAGAAGGGGACTAGTAGTATTCTACTATCTCTGTGGGGTGGTCTTATAAGAAGGGGACTAGTAGTATTCTACTATCTCTGTGGGGTGGTCTTATAAGAAGGGGACTAGTAGTATTCTACTATCTCTGTGGGGTGGTCTTATAAGAGGGGGACTAGTAGTATTCTACTATCTCTGTGGGGTAGTCTTATAAGAAGGGGACTAATAGTATTCTACTATCCCTGTGGGGTGGTCTTATAAGAGGGGGACTAGTAGTATTCTACTATCTCTGTGGGATGGTCTTATAAGAAGTGGACTAGTAGTATTCTACTATCTCTGTGGGGTGGTCTTATAAGAGGGGGACTAGTAGTATTCTACTATCTCTGTGGGGTGGTCTTATAAGAAGTGGACTAGTAGTATTCTACTATCTCTGTGGGGTGATCTTATAAGAAGTGGACTAGTAGTATTCTACTATTTCTGTGGGGTGGTCTTATAAGAAGTGAACTAGTAGTATTCTACTATCTCTGTGGGGTGGTCTTATAAGAAGGGGACTAGTAGTATTCTACTATCTCTGTTGGGTGGTCTTATAAGAGGGGGACTAGTAGTATTCTACTATCTCTGTGGGGTGGTCTTATAAGAAGTGGACTAGTAGTATTCTACTATCTCTGTGGGGTGGTCTTATAAGAGAGGGACTAGTAGTATTCTACTATCTCTGTGGAGTGGTCTTATAAGAAGTGGACTAGTAGTATTCTACTATCTCTGTGGGGTGGTCTTATAAGAAGTGGACTAGTAGTATTCTACTATCTCTGTGGGGTGGTCTTATAAGAAGTGGACTAGTAGTATTCTACTATCTCTGTGGGGTGGTCTTATAAGAAGGGGACTAGTAGTATTCTACTATCTCTGTGGGGTGGTCTTATAAGAAGTGGACTAGTAGTATTCTACTATCTCTGTGGGGTGGTCTTATAAGAAGTGGACTAGTAGTATTCTACTATCTCTGTGGGGTGATCTTATAAGAAGTGGACTAGTAGTATTCTACTATCTCTGTGGGGTGGTCTTATAAGAAGGGGACTAGTAGTATTCTACTATCTCTGTGGGGTGGTCTTATAAGAAGGGGACTAGTAGTATTCTACTATCTCTGTGGGGTGGTCTTATAAGAAGGGGACTAGTAGTATTCTACTATCTCTGTGGGGTGGTCTTATAAGAAGGGGACTAGTAGTATTCTACTATCTCTGTGGGGTGGTCTTATAAGAAGGGGACTAGTAGTATTCTACTATCTCTGTGGGGTGGTCTTATAAGAAGTGGACTAGTAGTATTCTACTATCTCTGTGGAGTGATCTTATAAGAAGGGGACTAGTAGTATTCTACTATCTCTGTGGGGTGGTCTTATAAGAAGGGGACTAGTAGTATTCTACTATCTCTGTGGGGTGGTCTTATAAGAAGGGGACTACTGTATATGAAAAACAAAATAGAGATTCGTTTCACTTTCAAATTGTACATTGTGTGGATTTATAAGAATAAGAATAAGAATTTTTTTTGTCCAATAGGTAAAGTCATTACAGTGATTCATAAACATTAAAAAATAATAAAAATATAAATATTGTACGTTACAATGAACAAACTGCCCATAAAATATACTAAATACTTATACTAATAATAATTATAATAATAATTGTGGATTTATAACTTCAAAACAGAACGTTTCATTTTTAGAAAAGTTTGTACAAGAAAAATCCATATTTCTAACTTTAGAAATCTCAAAAATAATGAATTTTGACCCCCAAAAAGTTAACCAAACTTACAGATAATGTGAAAATCAAATTTCAAGATTTTTTTTATATTTCAGAATGACAAACGAATGGAACAGAGATTCTCTAAAATAGAAGAAAGAGCACAAGTAAATAAAGCAGTACCTAAATCTGATTCTACAAGTCTTCAAGACTGGGAAAGTATTGAAAGTCCTGATAGTCTACAGTGTAAGAAAATACTGATGTTGATAATTTGACTGGAATATAATCCATCTAACTACAAATTATTCTATGGATGAATTCTAATAGATTTAATTCCAAATGAAAAACTAAATTACGGTACAAAAATAAATTGATGGTCTTTGTGTCATGTGCTCTCTTTATACTGTGAGATTTGGGATGAGTCACATGAGTGTTTTGTTGTGGCTGGTGGGATTGTATCTTTAATATGTAAAATATTTTGATTTCAGTTGGATCATTAGGGAATACCACAGAGACAGACAGCCTGTTATTCTTTGACTCACAGCATTATAAGGTGGGTTGTATCTTGTATTGAAGCCATTTCTTATAATTTGTTCATACCACGATTAAGCTGAAATACTGCTAAGATTGGTATTAAACACCAATCAATCAATCAAAAATTTAATGTTACAGATTTCTCTAAAGTATTACCAACAAAATTTAAAATGCAACAAATCAAATCACTGATTGATGTCAGCAAATATTCAAATGCAATGCAGATCATTCTTAATTGTTTAATATATGATTACTGGTAAAAATGAAGATAATTAAGTAACATTCCTAGTCTGCGATATATTAAAATTTTCTGTATGATTATAACCTTACATTTTGTAGCCAAAATTGATTGAAATTTCAAAAGGAAGAAAATTTGACTTACATTTGAGAGGCCTTCATGAATTATGTTCCTGGGGTGCCAAAGAGGGACTACAAAAGCTTAGACATGTATATCAGGTTAGTTATATCATTGGAGTGAATTTTTTTTTTACCTTTCGACTTCAGCAACCACAATATTTTAAGTAGTGTAATGTTTTTTTGATATTATATGAATATGGTGGATGCTGTCAATCGAATAGGTGGTGTAATGGTTAGCGTGCTCGCCTCAAGTGCAGTCGATCGTGGATTCGAGTCCCAATCAGGTCAAACGAAAGACTTTAAAATTGGTATTTGTTGCTTCTCCACTGAGCATGCAGCATTAAGGAGAATATGGCTCGGAATCAGGACAATGTTTCTGAGTGGGGCGACACGTCTATCCGCGGACTGTTCCTTCAGTGAGCTAGCACTATAAAAATCCAACTAAGCGTGTTGGTCTAGTACAAAGCAGACCTCATCATCATCTTTTTGAAAATTAACTTGTTCTCGCCAGCATATAGCTGGAAAAATTGCTTAGTTGGCGTTAAGCAACAATCACTCACTCGCTCAAATGGTTTAATGTATTTTTTGTCCTTTCATCAATGAAGAATGAAGAAAAATGTCATATCCAATTAAATGCAAGGTGTGATTGACGTGGACATTATGTTAGAAAGTTTAACATATACATTATGACTTTCCACCATTCCAGCTTCTATCTCTAATGTCACTGGATTTTAAGCAAACAACATTCAATCAATCTACAACTAAACTTGGTTTCTATGATGCAACTTAAAATAATTGTTAAATTAGAGGTAAGCAATGCTTTATTCAAATTCAAATCAATTATGTTATGGATAACAAATACAAATGGAGGTCTGTTTGTTTGTTTGATGGTGTTTAATGCCACTTTCAACAATATTTCAGTTATATCGTGGCAGTCAGTTTTATTGATGGAGGAAACAGGAGGACATGGAGAAAGCCACCTACCTGTTGCAAGTCACTGACAAACTTTATCACATAATGTTGTGCAGCTTGCCCTGATCGAGATTTGAACTCACAACATCAGTGGCAAAAGGCACTGATTGCATATCTAGTTGTTAATCCAACTACCATACGATCACGACCCATGACTTGCCCCCAAATGGAGGTCAATACGTAATATTATGGCATGGGCAAGCATTCACACATCATTTTAATGTTCATCACATTCCAAATCATTTCAATTTTGCAAAGAGATGCCACAAATGTGACCAAAAAATGTTAAAATTAATCTTGATTTGGTTCATTTTGTATAAATTTCTGTTGTAACAAATCCTAAACATTTGTTTACAGTATTTTCAACAAGATATTTCAGTCCTTCAGATGGAAAAGAAAGATTTATCTTTGTTAGGTAAGTATTTACACCTGTATTGATTAGTTATATATGTATTTAAAGTACAAAAATATGGGTGTTTTCTTTTGTATCCATTTTATATACATAAATATCGTTTCTTGTCAAATATAATAAACAAATTATCATTTGAAATACTAGGTAAAAGCTGCATACCCAGTATAAAATTGTTTACAGCAAAATTTAGTGCAATACAATTATTTGTGTTTGAAATTATTTTTTTTTTAATTATTGGAAGTCACATGTTTAACTATTTACAGATATCCTATAGATTAATTTTTATAGAATGTGAAAATTAGTATGCCACTAGACATTGAGGACATTAGTTTAGCCGGTGTTGTACAGCCATCCGTCTATCCTTCCCACATTTGGTTTCTACTCAGTAACATAAGTTCCCTTTAAGTAAATCACTTGAAATTCATATGTAAGGTCAAGGACCATAGATTGAAGGCCAAGTCTGATTTCACACTTTACCACCTTTTTCCGTTCTAGAGTTATGCCCCTGTTTACTTTAGCTGGAAACAGGGACATCTGTGTCCTATAATATGGATGCAATGTTTCAATTTTGAAAATATCTTGATAGATGATTTTGTTTTCTTTAGATCCACCCTCAGGTTTGGTTACCTTTGGAAACAAGCTTTTAGCAGCCAACTTTATGACAAATATTGATAAGTATGTAGATTAATACAATTATTGATAGGATGTAGATTAATGATAAGTACTATATATTCTGTTTATAGCACATGTTTAATTGCTGTCCAGACAAATCTTGTTTATAAAGTTTTTTTAATTTTTTATTAAGATTGTATTCTTTCACAATAACTATGTCACTTTATTTGTGAGGGGATGGGGTAAAAAGAAAGGTTGTTCACTAAGGCAAATTTCCAGCCATGACATGACCTACAGAAAATGATGATAGAAAATGGAAATCATCTCTCTTTTCTTGGGACATACACAGAAATATGGTAGATAGAAATCGTTGAATGGTATTTTTCAAAAACAGAAAAAAATAAAGACAGGTGTAGGTGGAAATTTCAGGTCTATCTTAGGACAGAAACAGAAATATGTTGGAATGAAACCATTTGATAGTATCACTTTAACTTTAATACACAAGTCGGTGGTTTTCTCCGAATCCTCCGGTTTCCTTCACCAATAAAACTGACCGCCATGATATAACTGAAATATTGTTGAAAGTGGCATTAAACACCATCAAACAAACAAATAAGAAAAGAACAACAGATGAGGATAAAAATCTCTTGTCAGAAATGTAACTAGATTAAACCAGCTAATGGTCTCCCCTTAATTTAAATATTATATCTAATACTTGTGATACACTTGACTAATACTTTACTTTACAGAATCTGTATAAGTTCCTGTTGTTTTATGAGAGTACCGGGAACCAGATCTAATATAGACACATGGAACTTACTAAACAGAAGTTGGTCATCTGTAGGTATTATATATAATAGCTGGAATATAACTACAATTTCAGCAGTTCATGAGTGCATTAAATTTATTATATTACAAGATGTATGGGTATAAATACACATCATTGTGAATACCAACTATAGGGGCCGTTGTGGTCGTGATCATATGGTAGTTGGATTTACAACTGCCCATGCAATCAGTGCCTATCACCACTAATGTTGTGAGTTTGAATCCTATTCTTAGCAAGATGTACTCTATACAACATTTTGTGATAAAGATTGTCTGTAACTTGCGACAGGTCAGCGGTTTTCTCTGGATACTCCAGTTTCCTCCAGCAATAAACCTGACTGCCATGATATAGCTGAAATAATGTCGAATGTGGCATTAAACACCATAAACCAAAACAACTGGTATAAATTTTAAGATAAACAAGACTTCACAGATTTGTGTATAAACATCCTGTTATAGTCCAACGAGATCAAAAGTAACAATCCAACTAATATATTATCAATCCAAAAAGTCATATTTATTTAGAATATTCATGTTACAGTGATGACCATGTCTGCAATAATAATATTATCTTATTTCTTGTAGTGAGTGTAAGAAAATATCGAATCATGGCATATGATTACAATATAATTTGTACAGTGAGTTTAAGACCCATCATTGAATTGTACATGTATATAACTTTAAAAATAGAAAAGCAGAACAAGAATAAATTACAAATAACTTTTACCATTGAATGTGACAATAAAACTTTTTATAACTTCAAATTTGTTACACAAATAAAACATGGCAATATTGTAATAAGTGTTTGGAATGTTATTTCACTGCAGTTTATAAAAATGTACAACTATTTACTTGACAGAATGACACATTGTCTAGTTTTAAATCAGTTCCCAGTTCTTTCCAGTCATTTAATGAGGATGAAGATTCAGACTCTATGTTGTCTGCTACTAGTGCGCTTGGAGTGTGTATGCAGTAAGTAATGCCTGGAGATTATTGTTTATTTATAGTATTTCTAATATATAGTTGGTTGGTTTGGTTGCTTTATGGTGTTTATTGCCACTTTTAACAATATTTTTGTTATATCGTGACGGTCAGTTTTATAAGTGGAGGAAACTAGAGTACACGGAGAAAACCACTGACCTGTCGGAAGTCACTGACAAACTTTATCAGCATGTTGGTCTTGTACAAAATGGACATTATTATCATCTTCTCATCAAATGTAACTTGTTCTCCCTATGATATATACATGAAATTGCTCTTTTAGCATTAAACAACAATCAAATCAATCACTCATCATCAGAAATTAATTGTATGTTTAAAAAAATGGCTTTGATTTGGATTGCCCACATGATGTAGAACAAATTTCAGATATTGATTTATTTGAACTTTCAATAACATTGTCTATGCCATTTATTTTTGATTGTCATGAAAACATTCCCATCATGCATTATTCATGTTGTAAATTCAACTACCATACTTCACATGGATTAGGAAAAGAAAGTTTAAAGGATGAAACTGATGATCAAACATTTTACCAATGTCAACCAAACAAACAATCACCTCGCACTTCAAATCAATGAACATGAAAAGACGACGACATACAACGTTGGGAAATCCAGAAACAAAAATGTGTCTGGGTTAAATGGTGTACTGGGATATGTCTTTTAAACATGTATTTTTTTTATCATTGCAGAAGAACAAGCAGTCTAGAATCATTTCAACTAATTGGATCATTTGACAGTATCGGTCAGTGTGTTACTCCACCAATGAATGGTTTTATACTTGACAGCAATCCTTTATCCCTACCAGAGGACACTAGTGCCTTAACGAGTAACCTTGAAAAAACGTTACTAGCCAGTGATTTGTCAGAAAAACAAGAAAATGAAAGCATAAATGAAGATTTATATAAAAACATGGATGAATCTTTAAATAAATATGCAGAAAGTTCTTCAGATTTGAGTAGTAGCAATGAAAAAACTTACAAAAATGCAAATTTACAAGTTTCAAATGAAGTTACAGCTACAAACGTGGATTCATATTCTACGAGCAGTAGTGACAACATCGGTGATGTGACCCAAATTGATTCTGAAAGTAGTTTTGAAAGAGATAGATCAAAAACTATTGTCAACGAAGAGTCTTGTCATATTGATGAAAATACTTCTACACAAATACATAACAGAGATGACTACAGTTTAACAAAGACAGAGTTGTCACCAACCTCAAAAGACTGTGGAGAAAAGTTGTTCAGTTCTGGAGAAATAGAAAACTTTGCTGATATGGTAACTGAAGGGCTTCTTAAATGCCAGAATTGTCCACTAGGGGAAGTAGATAGTAGTTCAGGGGTATCATCATTTGATGAGTGTCAACATAAACACTCACAGAATTTAAAATCAGGTATTTATATATTTTGTTAACAATCATTGGATGCTGAATGAAAGGTTAATTAATTAGATTCTATTCGTATTCTTACTCTTGTAACTTTCTTGGTTTAAAATTAATTATCTCTAAGGTTGTTCCATTTTAAAGTCCATGGTAGGGAAGAAATTTTTTTATTTTTTTTATTTTCATATTATGAGTGGTGGTTCTTTATTAATGTTGCATTTCAAAATAGACAGGAAAGATAAAAGGTTTTGAGGTTTTTTCGGTTTTTATCTTTCTTCCTACCCCAGCATAGAATTTTTAATATGAAAAAAGACAATGCATTACTATCATGTTTTATTATAGTAAAATAAATTGTCTTGTTACGTAAAGTTTTTTCTAGAATATTCTAGTAACAGAAAGATACAACCAACAATTAATTAAGTTTCTATACTTTAATATAATAACAAAAATTACTTAATAATAATATATAATTACAGAAATTAAATTAATATAAAGTTTAGACTGGCCTGAATTTTTCACAATTAAATGTCCTTTGAATTAATGTTCTTTTCCTGTCCGGTATAATAGTTTGATCCTTTCTTATGAAATTGAATTCCTGTTTAATTAAAATATCCTTTAGTTCTAATCCACAAGGCTTTCAAATATTGTCCGTTGAAATTGTTAATAGTTCAATGTTAAAGTCACGTAACTTCACTAAATAGATATATCCAAATACAATGCTATAAATTCCAGCTATTATGTAAATTCTAAATTTCAGACTAGCTTCTCTCAAATTTGCTCTTCCTTATATACATGTACTATATTCATAAAGTTCTAGAATATTCATAAGTAAACATGTTTTCAAACAATATGCAGAAATATCTAAAACATATCAAAACTCAAGGTCAAAATTAAAACTTGTAAACAACTTTACCTATTTTTGATAACCTATTTGCACTGATGATGTAATGTTATCAACAACAAAAACACTCATGAACAAAATAATATATATCATATTTGGCTGAAACAGGTAAAATTAACAAAGATTTCCTACATTGGGACTTTATTTAAAGTTTGGTTCATACAGGATTACAGTGTATTCAGGGTATAGACAGGATTTCAATGTATTCAGGGTATAGACAGGATTCCAGTTTATTCAGGGTATAGACAGGATTCCAGTTTATTCAGGGTATAGATAGGATTCCAGTTTATTCAGGGTATAGACAGGATTCCAGTTTATTCAGGGTTTAGACAGGATTCCAGTTTATTCAGGGTATAGACAGGATTCCAGTTTATTCAGGGTTTAGACAGGATTCCAGTTTATTCAGGGTTTAGACAGGATTCCAGTTTATTCAGAGTATAGACAGGATTCCAGTTTATTCAGGGTATAGACAGGATTCTAGTTTATTCAGGGTATAGACAGGATTCCAGTTTATTCAGGGAATAGACAGGATTCCAGTTTATTCAGGGTATAGACAGGATTCCAGTTTATTCAGGGTATAGACAGGATTCCAGTTTATTCAGGGTATAGACAGGATTCCAGTTTATTCAGGGTATAGACAGGATTCCAGTTTATTCAGGGTATAGACAGGATTTACTGTATTACATTTCATTTGATGCTTTTATTTCTAGAAATAGGTTCTTTGAATTGAATTACTGATACTTTAGGGGCCATCGGGGCCGTGATCGTATGATAGTTGGATTTACAACTACCTGTGTAATCAGTGTCTATCACCACTAAAGTTGTGAGTTCAAATGCCGTTCATGGCGAGGTGTACTCGATACAATATTATGTGATAAAGTTTGTCAGTGACTTGCGACAGGTAGATGGTTTTCTCCGGATACTCGCGTTTCCTCCACCAATAAAATTGACCACCACAATATAACTGAAATATTGTTGAAAGCAGCATTAAACACCATAAACTAAACTCCAAACTTGTGATATGTTATCTTGAAATGCAGTTTCTTTTTTCATTCAGATGATAGTGTAAAGCAAAACATGAATTACAACAGATTAGAGTAAGTCTGAATAATTTATTGTTTTAATTGAATAAAAAGATTGTTTGTAGGAAGAAAAGTCAGTTTAATGCAAGTGTATGTTTGTTTGATCTAGTTTACAAAAAATATTTTTTACTGGTAATTTAGAATATGTACAGTGTAACATCATGATCTCAAACTTGGATAAATCATTTCCTTGTATATTTTGGCCGTCGTGGTCATGATAGTATGGTAGTTGGATTTGCAACTACCTCTTCAATGAGTGCCTATCACTACTAAAATTGTGAGTTCGATTCTCGCTCATGCGAGGTGTAATCGATACAACATTATGTGATAAAGTTTGTCAGTGACTTGCGACAGGTCAGCAGTTTTCTCCAGGTACTCTGATCTCCTCAGTCAATAAAACTGACCGCCACAATTTAACTGACATATTATTGAAAATGGTATTAAACACCATAAACCAAACCTATTATAATGGAACAGGTTTAAGCGAGTGTCTTGTACAGTGGAAGGTAAAATATCCCTGTGACCCAAGGGTTACACCACCTCTTCTTATATAAATGGCAAGCTAATCACCCTCCCTCCGAAAAAACAATGCCACCTTTTTACCTGCATGATTTATTGTTATGCCCCCGCGACTATTGGTCGGGGGGCATATTGTTTTACCCCTGTCCGTCCGTCCGTCCGTTCATCACACTTAGTATGCATAGTTTGTCCGGCTATCTCCTCCTACAGTTTGAGAGCTACAGCTTTAATATTTTGCAGGATGTTTATACACATAATGGAGGTGTGCATGTCCACAGGATTTTGATTTTCATCAAAAATTCTCAAAATAACAGGTAGTTGGACTTAGTCATTTTGTTCATCCATCCGGATATAGATACATGGTTTGTCCGGGTATCTCTTCGTCTGTTCGGATATAGATACATGGTTTATCCGGCTATCTCCTACAGTTTTGGAGCTACAGTTTTAATATTTTGTAGGATGTTTATACACATAATGGAGGTGTGCATGTCCACAGGATTTTGATGGTCAGACGGGGGCATCATTTGTGTCTTACAGACACACTTCATTTTTAAAAAATCACTCCTTACAAAACAACTTTGTCCATAATTATCAAGTGCTGGGGCATACTTCTTTTCTAGTTTATAAATTGTTCCTTGTTGTTGTCATGACTATAACTTAAATACTATTCTACTGATATTGAACAACAATTAATCTAAGTAACGAGGAACGAGTCGCTCAAACCTTACCAGTAATTAAATTTAGGCGTCAAATAAAACTTAATTTGCCACTTACAATTACTTGGAATGTATGTGAAATTAATTAACACTTAAGGTTTAATTGAGACTTAAATATAATTGAGGTTTGTGCAGCTCAATCCTGGTTTGATTGTATCAAAACGTGTATCAACATTACTATGTTAAACAAGTTTTATCGGTTTTGGTCTGTAGAACTGGTGCTCATGATGAGGACTGCATTTCAAATGGACTACGTTAGATTTGTCAAAATTCACAGAATATTTTTTTGTATGATTTGTTTCAAGATTATAATTACCATTAAATATCTATAATGTAGAAACACTTTCTCCTTCTGATTTCAGTTCCAAAGTAGAATCTGAGCAATGTAATAGTAAAACAGACATCTTCAGATTTAATACCCACAATGATTTATTGTCATCAGGTATCTAGATTAGTTAACATTGATCTGTTGGGTTAATGCAGATTTTGAGTGAGTGAATGATTGTTGTTTAACACCAACTCAGCAATTTTTCAGCTATATCATGGCGAGAACAAGTTAATTTTCAATGAGATGATGATGAGATCCGCTTTGTACTAGACCAACATGCTTAGTTGGATTTTTATAATGCTAGCTCACTGAAACAACAGTCTGCGGGTAGAAATGTTGCTCCACTCGGACACATTATCCTGATTCGCAGCCAACCAGTCTTTGCTCTTTCTCCTTAATGCTGTGTGCTTAGCGGAGAAGCAACAAATACCAATTTAATAGTTTTTGGTTTGACCCGATCGAATCTCGATTTCACAATCTACCGCACTCGAGACGAACACACTAACAATTACACCACCGATGTGGTTGAGGTTGATTTTGTATTTGTCATTGTTCTCTATATGTGCTACATGATTTTGTGTGATTTTATACCAGTAGTAGGTTTTGCTAAAAAAAAATAATACAGTGGAGCTTCTGAAATTCAACCATATGCACCAATAAAACTGTGATCAGTATTTTAATTTGTTTTTTTTCTCTCCACAAAATCAAACTACTTTTTCGATGATTTGTAAATTTTCCCTTTGATATTTACTCACCATGAAATTTATTATCAAGAAACAAGCATGATACAAGCGTATTATCGTTGATTTCTAACATGACGTTATGTTGACATCACTGATGTCATGGTGATAAATCCTCGTTAAACATACTATTGTTGATATGTTTTGCTCAAAATGGAATTCTCATATAATCTCGCATCTCAGGTTTTGCCTTTGATGCGATATTTCTTTGAGAAACCCATTCTTGCAAAAGAAATCAATGATAGTATATATTTATGGAGTTTTATCGCCACTTTCAACAATATTTCAGTTATATCGTGGCGGTCAGTTTTATTGGTGGAGAAAACCAGAGTACCGAAAGAAACCCACTGACCTGTCGCAAGTTACTGACAAACTTTATCACATTATGTTGTATCGAGTACACCTTACCTGAGCAGGATTCAAACTCACAATGTTGGTGGTGATAGGCATTGATTGCATAAAGCCAACTACCATACGATCACGACCACATTGGCCCCTGCACATAATGTTGTATCGAGTACACCTCACCATATATATTTATGACATAGGTATAAATTACAAAGGTATATAAGAATATTTATGTTTGACAGGTTTTGGAATTATAAAAGTTCTACACACCTACAGTAATATACATAATGTTATATACAGCTTGTTGATAGGACGTACCGTTGTTGTAATTGGTACTTCTGTGTATGAAGAAGAAATTAAACAGCTTGTCACTGCTTTAAAGCTATTTTTACCGGGATGTCGCAGGTAAGTGCTCTAGGTATTCTTGAGTTTGTCATGAATGTGACTTTATAGTAGCAAAAATTATGTAAAGTATAAGAGAATCTAAATGTTATCTATGGCCTTATGACTGGCCACAAATGATTTGCACTTAATCATTATTTGTAGGTGCCCTAGTGGACATGTTCTTTGGTCGTCTAGAGGAATAACAGTAACAGATTTGGAAGATTTAAAACTGATTGGGATTTGTAGACATGAAAAAAAATCTGTAGACAGAATGATACCTAAATCTGTACAGGTAAATATCAGGAGATAGAAATTTATGATAAATTACCAGCCAAAATAAAAACTGTATTTAAAAATAGATTATTTCCATGTGATTTCATGTGTGTGTGTTTGTGGTTTTTTTTTTATCATTGCTTTTTTTATTTATGAATGTGTTCTATTGTTCATGAAGATGTTGCTTTCAATTAAAGTTATTCGATACAAAATACATAATTGGCCCAGATATGCACCGAGATATTAGTAAAATTGCACTGAGTCTGTTCATGTATCATATATATGTAACTCTAATACAAATCTATGGCATATACATGGGAGGAAGTATTGTTTTATGGAACAGGGTCGTTCTGTATATAAGGTTATTTTGAGTTGATCATCCCGTCTTTGAAAACAAAAATTTGCCCATGTATTAGATTTGACTGTTTTATAAATAGACCTTCTCTTTGAAAGTTGTGTGATGTCATCTGCCATAGATTTGAGAATAGGTCTTTAATTTATGAGTGTACTTCGAACTGAAGCTAACATATACATCGTATATGAAATAAATAAAATGAAAAATGTTGGAACAGTTCCAAAATCAAATTGAAGAAAGATGCAAAATCAGTACCTGTAGCACAAAAATACCTTGTCGCTCAGTACTGTCTTTATGCAGGCACATTATAGGGCTATGCCATTGTAAAGTATTGCTTTATTTTTAGAACATTTTATTAAGTTTTGAAACTTTAATTATATATAAATTTTATTTACAGAATTATATTACACTATTTGATGTGGAAAGAAGATTAATTAAATCACCAGTGTACCAGGTAAGTCAGGTGTTAGAGTTATGGTCTTTACCACTACTTTCAACAATATTTCAGTTTTATTGGTGGAGGAAACTGGAGAAAACCACCAACCTGTGGCAAGTCACTGACAAACTTTATCACATAATGTTGTGTCGAGTACACCTCGCCTGAGCTGGATTCAAACTCACAATGTTAGTGGTGATAGGCACTGATTGCATAGGTAGTTATAAATCCAACTACCATATGATCACAATCACAACCACAACGTTCCCCAGGTAATTCTGTTTTACTTGATAGTTTTATGTCTATTTATGAATTGGGTATTGTTAACTGTTCAATGGCTTGACTCACAGAGCTACTGAGTGGAAAGCCTGTCCATGGACCATAGTGGTTAACATGTTTGGAGAGTACCACATGCCCTGCACATTAAAGACCTCTAGATTGTGAAAGAGTACGTACATTGTGGCTGCTACAGAAGACTAAATGTTTGTGAAAGAGTACGTGTATTGTGGCTGCTACAGAAGACTAAATGTTTGTGAAAGAGTACGTGTATTGTGGCTGCTACAGAAGACTAAATGTTTGTGAAAGAGTATGTGTATTGTGGCTGCTACAGAAGACTAAATGTTTGTGAAAGAATATGTGTATTGTGGCTGCTACAGAAGACTAAATGTTTGTGAAAGAGTACGTACATTGTGGCTGCTACAGAAGACTAAATGTTTGTGAAAGAGTACGTGTATTGTGGCTGCTACAGAAGACTAAATGTTTGTGAAAGAGTATGTGTATTGTGGCTGCTACAGAAGACTAAATGTTTGTGAAAGAATATGTGTATTGTGGCTGCTACAGAAGACTAAATGTTTGTGAAAGAGTACGTGTATTGTGGCTGCTACAGAAGACTAAATGTTTGTGAAAGAGTACATGTATTGTGGCTGCTACAGAAGACTAAATGTTTGTGAAAGAGTACGTGTATTGTGGCTGCTACAGAAGACTAAATGTTTGTGAAAGAGTACGTACATTGTGGCTGCTACAGAAGACTAAATGTTTGTGAAAGAGTATGTGTATTGTGGCTGCTACAGAAGACTAAATGTTTGTGAAAGAGTACGTACATTGTGGCTGCTACAGAAGACTAAATGTTTGTGAAAGAGTACGTGTATTGTGGCTGCTACAGAAGACTAAATGTTTATGAAAGAGTACGTACATTGTGGCTGCTACAGAAGACTAAATGTTTGTGAAAGAGTATGTGTATTGTGGCTGCTACAGAAGACTAAATGTTTGTGAAAGAGTACGTGTATTGTGGCTGCTACAGAAGACTAAATGTTTGTGAAAGAGTACGTGTATTGTGGCTGCTACAGAAGACTAAATGTTTGTGAAAGAGTACATGTATTGTGGCTGCTACAGAAGACTAAATGTTTGTGAAAGAGTACGTGTATTGTGGCTGCTACAGAAGACTAAATGTTTGTGAAAGAGTACGTGTATTGTGGCTGCTACAGAAGACTAAATGTTTGTGAAAGAGTATGTGTATTGTGGCTGCTACAGAAGACTAAATGTTTGTGAAAGAGTACATGTATTGTGGCTGCTACAGAAGACTAAATGTTTGTGAAAGAGTATGTGTATTGTGGCTGCTACAGAAGACTAAATGTTTGTGAAAGAGTACATGTATTGTGGCTGCTACAGAAGACTAAATGTTTGTGAAAGAGTATGTGTATTGTGGCTGCTACAGAAGACTAAATGTTTGTGAAAGAGTACGTACATTGTGGCTGCTACAGAAGACTAAATGTTTGTGAAAGAGTACGTGTATTGTGGCTGCTACAGAAGACTAAATGTTTGTGAAAGAGTACATGTATTGTGGCTGCTACAGAAGACTAAATGTTTGTGAAAGAGTATGTGTATTGTGGCTGCTACAGAAGACTAAATGTTTGTGAAAGAGTACGTATATTGTGGCTGCTACAGAAGACTAAATGTTTGTGAAAGAGTATGTGTATTGTGGCTGCTACAGAAGACTAAATGTTTGTGAAAGAGTATGTGTATTGTGGCTGCTACAGAAGACTAAATGTTTGTGAAAGAGTACATACATTGTGGCTGCTACAGAAGACTAAATGTTTGTGAAAGAGTACGTACATTGTGGCTGCTACAGAAGACTAAATGTTTGTGAAAGAGTACGTACATTGTGGCTGCTACAGAAGACTAAATGTTTGTGAAAGAGTACGTGTATTGTGGCTGCTACAGAAGACTAAATGTTTCGTCCCTACTCAACTCTCCATACTTTTCCAGTCCCTGTCATAGGTGTTTTTTTCATTCTTTTCTCATTTCTGTACCAGTTATTGATATTGATGAACTTATTCTCATCCTGAATATAGCTGAACTATAGCTGAACTATCACTGAACTATAGCTGAACTATAGCTGAACTATCACTGAACTATAACTGAACTATCGCTGGACGTTAAGCAAGAATCAATATATCAATCAATCTGTTTATCGGCAAATTTTGCATTTTCCCTTTTATGTGTGCCACTGATAAAGTCTGGATCACTGAACTGACCTTGATCCACAAAAATATTAGGTCAATCTGACGTAAAACACATTATAATGTCACCGACAAAACAATAATATCATTTCTGTAGACCTCGATAGACATTATCACTCACTGAGATATTAGCGGTAATGTCTGTCTCGACCTTCAAAATTGTCATTATTCTATACTTATGTGGTATTCCATTGTATTGTAGTGGCACTGGAGTAGGTTATGTCAAAGTTAATGACTGTTTAATGAAAAATTTAATGAAAGCAAGTTTGGCTAGACTGTTCTTTAAATAGTTCTCTATAAAAATGTATGTTTTTGTGAATAGAGAATAAATATGCAATCAACTATTACTGATGATTTTCATTTATTTCAGGGAAGTCTAATAACAACAATTTTGTCCAGAAAGAAATCTTTTAAAACAGAAGAAAGTTACATAAATTTCATTCAAGTGTAAGTTTGTTTAATAGAATATTACAATCTTAATAGGAACAGTCATGGTTTCAACTACCTGTGCAATCAGTGCCTATCACCACTAAAGTTTTGAGTTCGAACCCCGTTCATGGCGAGGTGTACTCGATACAACATTATGTGATAAAGTTTGTCAGTGACTTGCGACAGGTCAGTGGTTTTCTCCAGGTACTCTTGATTTCCTCAACCAATAAAACTGGCCACCACGATATAACTGAAATATTGTTGAAAGTGGCATTAAACACCATAAACCCAAGCCCATTATCTTAATAGTCAATGATTATTATATGGAATATTGGACTCTACAAAACCCATTTTGTTAAATTTTTTTAATTTTTAAGAAGGATTAACAATAATAACTATTGGTATAAAAGCTAGAGGTATGGTGTTTAACACCACTTTCAACAATATATCAATTATATTGTGGCAGTCAGTTTTATTGGTGGTGAAAACCACCAACCTGCTGCAAATCACTGACAAACTTTATCACATAATGCTGTGATAAGTGCACCTCTCCTGAGAGGGATTTCGAACTCACAAGATTAGTAGTGATAGGCACTCATTGCATAGGTGGTTGTAAATCCAACTACCATATGATCACAACTACAATGGCCCCTACAAAAGTTGGAAAAAATTATAACTACATATATCTAAATAAAAGTTTGAAGAAGAATATAACAAAATTGTATTATAATTGAAATTGTACCCATTCATTTTTTCCCCAACAAATTTTCATCGTAAATTTAATCATGCAGTCCACATATCATGTTATAGCTACCTGATTTCAATACTAAATACGTTTCCATGAATACTTTTTGTCAGATTCCTGAAATATATAGATATACAGTCAAACCTGTCTGAAAGGGCACCTCTACATAACAAATAACTGTTTAAAAAGGACAACCTTAATTTGGTTTTTTCATTAATGAATAGTGCATATAATTTTAACCTGTATAGAAACAGCATCTGTTCATAATGACCACATTTTTTAGTTCCCTTTAGTGCCCCTTTTTATAAAGGTTTGACTGTACATGTATATCATCTGTGGTGTAATAGTTAGAATGCTTGCCTCGAGTGCGGTAGATCGTGGTTTCAAGTCGGGGATAATGTGTTCGAGTGGGTTGACATGTCTATCCACAGACTGTTGTTTCAGTGAGCGAGCACTATAAAAATTCAACTAAACATGTTGGCCTAGTACAAAGTGGACCTCATCATCTCATTGAAAAATTGCTGAGTTGGCGTTAAACAACAATCACTCACTTACTGTATTTCATTTGTTCAACAAAACTGCTTAAAGTGTTTTGGATGCTTATGACAGTCATAGACAATTACAATTGAACTTCTCTGTAGTGTTTTAATTCATTCTTGAAGTCAATTTATTATCTTTCAGATCGCTGTGTGATTTTTCCTGTAAAGCCTTTATATTTTTCCACTCTTTTTGTCTGGGATCTGTTGGAACATTAACAAGGTAAGAAGGGATCTGTTGGAACATTAACAAGGTAAGAAGAGATCTGTTGGAACATTAACAAGGTAAGAAGGGATCTATCTGTTGGAACATTAACAAGGTAAGAAGAGATCTGTTGGAACATTAACAAGGTAAGAAGAGATCTGTTGGAACATTAACAAAGTAAGAAGGGATCTGTTGGAACATTAACAAGGTAAGAAGGGATCTATCTGTTGGAACATTAACAAGGTAAGAAGGGATCTGTTGGAACATTAACAAGGTAAGAAGAGATCTGTTGGAACATTAACAAAGTAAGAAGGGATCTGTTGGAACATTAACAAGGTAAGAAGGGATCTGTTGGAACATTAACAAGGTAAGAAGAGATCTGTTGGAACATTAACAAAGTAAGAAGGGATCTGTTGGAACATTAACAAGGTAAGAAGGGATCTGTTGGAACATTAACAAGGTAAGAAGAGATCTGTTGGAACATTAACAAAGTAAGAAGGGATCTGTTGGAACATTAACAAGGTAAGAAGGGATCTATTTGTTGGAACATTAACAAGGTAAGAAGGGATCTGTTGGAACATTAACAAGGTAAGAAGAGATCTGTTGGAACATTAACAAAGTAAGAAGGGATCTGTTGGAACATAAACAAGGTAAGAAGGGATCTGTTGGAACATTAACAAGGTAAGAAGAGATCTGTTGGAACATTAACAAGGTAAGAAGAGATCTGTTGGAACATTAACAAGGTAAGAAGGGATCTATTTGTTGGAACATTAACAAGGTAAGAAGGGATCTGTTGGAACATTAACAAGGTAAGAAGAGATCTGTTGGAACATTAACAAAGTAAGAAGGGATCTGTTGGAACATTAACAAGGTAAGAAGGGATCTGTTGGAACATTAACAAGGTAAGAAGGGATCTGTTGGAACATTAACAAGGTAAGAAGGGATCTGTTGGAACATTAACAAGGTAAGAAGAGATCTGTTGGAACATTCACAAGGTAAGAAGGGATCTGTTGGAACATTAACAAGATAAGAAGGGATTTGTTGGAACATTAACAAGGTAAGAAGGGATCTGTTGGAACATTAACAAGGTAAGAAGGGATCTGTTGGAACATTAACAAGGTAAGAAGGGATTTGTTGGAACATTAACAAGGTAAGAAGGGATCTGTTGGAACATTAACAAGGTAAGAAGGGATCTGTTGGAACATTAACAAGGTAAGAAGGGATCTGTTGGAACATTAACAAGGTAAGAAGGGATCTGTTGGAACATTAACAAGGTAAGAAGGGATCTGTTGGAACATTAACAAGGTAAGAAGGGATCTGTTGGAACATTAACAAGGTAAGAAGAGATCTGTTGGAACATTAACAAGGTAAGAAGGGATCTGTTGGAACATTAACAAGATAAGAAGGGATTTGTTGGAACATTAACAAGGTAAGAAGGGATCTGTTGGAACATTAACAAGGTAAGAAGGGATCTGTTGGAACATTAACAAGGTAAGAAGGGATTTGTTGGAACATTAGCAAGGTAAGAAGGGATCTGTTGGAACATTAACAAGGTAAGAAGGGATCTGTTGGAACATTAACAAGGTAAGAATGGATCTGTTGGAACATTAACAAGGTAAAAAGTTATATTTACAGTCAAACCTGCTTTAGTGACCACCTCTATTAAACAGTAACTTATATTGTGTGACTTTAATTTTAATTTCCCTTCACGGTGCATTTTATATTAATTAACCCTGTATTTAGCGACCGCCTGTCATATGTGACCCTATTCAAATGTTCCTTGGAAGGTCACATAAGACAGGTTTACTGTATTTAATTGAAGTCTGAAAAGTAGAAAGCATACATTTTCAGTGATTTAATCCTGATTTGAATCTTATGAAATATTTTAAATGCCAGCAACCTATTGTTTCTAGTCCGCTGTGCAGGTTGTTTACTTGAGTGAAGTTGTTTACTTGTCTCTGATGTCAACATTTCACTTTGTCACTGAATTTACAATGGTTCATATTGATTATACCCCTGCTCCCCGGAGGGGGAGGGGGTTATACTGTTTTTATACCCCCGCTCCCCGGGGGGGGGAGGGGGGTATACTGTTTTACCTCTGTCCGTCTGTCTGTCCTTCCGTCCGTCCAAGATATTTTTTTCAGCAACTATCGATGGCAGAAATCTGATATTTGGTCACAAGCTTCATATAGGTATGCCATATTGTGGGTAGCGTTTTTGGACCCGTCAGATTCCTACTTCCTGTTTGCCAACTTAGTTAGTTTTTATACACATTGACCATATAAGCACATTTTTCGTCACATTTTTCTCAGCAATTATTGATGAAACAAATCTGATATTTGGTCACAAGCTTCATATAGGTAACCCATATAGTGGGAAGCATTTTTTGACCCGTCAGATTCCTACTTCCTGTTTGCCGACTTAGTTGGTTTTTATACACATTGACCATATATGCACATTTTTCGTCACATTTTTCTCAGCAACTATTGATGACACAAATCTGATATTTGGTCACAAGCTTCATATAGGTAACCCATATCGTGGGAAGCGTTTTTTGACCCGTCAGATTCCTACTTCCTGTTTGCCGACTTAGTTGGCTTTTATACACATTTAACATATATGCACATTTTTCATCACATTTTTCTCAGCAACTATTGATGACAGGAATCTGATATTTGGTCACAAGCTTCATATGTATGCCATATTGTGGGAAGCATTTTTGGGATCCGTCAGGTACCTACTTCCTGTTCGCAGACTTTGTTGATTTTTATACACATTGAACATATATGCTCATTTTTCAATATTATCTTATGTAAAGTTGATCAAAATTCAAATAAACCTATATAGTACTGTAATTCTGCTATCAAGGTACTATCTTTTGAAGAGCGGGGGTATCATAAGTGAGCATTAGCTCACAGTTCATCTTGTTTTATCTTTTTTTAAATATGATTCAATGAAATATCTTGCTTTGTTGCTTTCAAAGCATATATTTTCTCATTTGTTTTTATAAAATTGATATTCAAAATGTGAGGGACCCTCATGGCTGTGATCGTATGGTAGTTGAATTTACAACTACCTATGCAATCTGTGCCTATCACCACTGATGTTGTGAGTACGAATCTGGATCAGGGCGAGGTGTACAACATTATGTGATAAAGTTTGTCAGTGACTTGCAACAGGTCAGTGGTTTTCTCCGGGTTCTCCGGTTTCCTCAAACAATAAAACTGACCGCCACGATATAACTGAAATAGTGTTGAAAGTGGCATTAAACGCCATAAAGCCAACCAACCAATATTCAAAATGTGATACAAGAACATATGAATATACCTTAGCAGAATGAACTCATTGATGTGTTAGCTTGTTAAATTTTGCTGTTTCGTCCAATGAAAGGCAAGAATATTGCAATATGCAAATTAAAATGGAATTATGATAATTTTACAATATTTTTGTAAAAAAAACTGTTGTTGATATTTTAATATATATTTTGTAGTGATAAGTCTACTGTGATTAGTGAGAGTGACTGTATGAGGAGGACAACAACAAACTTCCTCAATAAACTTGGTGTACAGGACAGTGATATAAATATAATAGAGGTAACACTGATGAAATTAATGTTTATACTTAAATTAACAAAATGCCCATAAAATTCTTCAGCCAAATCTGACATTTTTATAAGCTTACCTGGCCAACAGCCAAATGAGCTTTTTTTATCACTTCGCATCCATTGTCTGTCATCATTAATGAAATGAGGCTTGAGGAGATTCAAATTTATACATGTGAAGTTGATCCTTGGGGCTATTTGAGGGGTGGGGTTCAAAGGGAAGATTGAGTTAGTCTTGACAAAACTCTCAATGCCATCAATAGATCTGCTAAAACAATTGTTTTACAGTTCCCCTCTTACAAGTTCCCTCCCACTAAAGGCAACCTCTCTTATCAGGCTAAATTTCATATGCAGCCAGATAGTAAAATACTACTAAATTGATCTCCTTTAGGGAGGTGGTTTTCTTCAGTTTCCTCCACCAATAAATCTGACCGCCACAATATAACTGAAATATTGTTGAAAGTGGCATTAAATACCATAGCCCCTCCTCCTTTAGGTAGACCACTTCTTTAATATTTTCAGAAGTAACACAGCCTTTTTTTTTTTAAGTTTTAGCCATTCATGAGTTGAAAAATTGATTTATCTTATAGATTTTTAGACAACATAGGAGGTATTGTATTCATTAGGACAAAAGGTTACAGAATATATTATTATGTCTTTATATATAAGTTTAAAGATCAAGGGGCAATCATGGTTGTTATTGTATTGTATTGGAGTTGGATTTACAACCTATGCAATCAGTGCCTATCACCACTAAGATTAAGAATTTGAATGCCGCTCAGGCAAGGTGTACTCAATACAACATTATGTGATAAAGTTTGTCAGTGACTTGCAGCAGGTTGATGGTTTTCTCCAGGTACTCCAGTTTCCTCAACCAATAAAACTGACCGCTAGATATAGCTGAAATATTGTTGAAAGTGACATTAAATACCATAACCCTAACCCCTGTATAAAGATCAAGAGAATTTGTTATTGTATATACTGGTAAATATTTCCTGTTATTTTTTTCTTCAGTATTTGACAGAGTTAGTGAAGTATCAACACATAGAAGATCATTACAAGAGTTTAAACAAAACAGGTAACTAAATAAAAGAACACTGACTTAGTAGGTCTCAGGGAGGATTTGTTTTTTCAGTTATGTAACTGATTTCAGCTATTTTCCTATGGAGAGAAATTGCCGAAAGTTGCTGGACAGTCGGAACAGATCAAAGATTACCTTTTTGAAAGGGAGTGTAGATGGTTTCAGCTATTTCTCATTGATTTTCTGTTATTTTATTTTCAAACCAGATTCATCCTTGATTTGTCTTGATTAAGTCCATCTTTAAGAGCCACATGCTGACTGTCCCTTGTCTTGATTAAGTCCATCTCTAAGAGCCACATGCTGACTGTCCCTTGTCTTGATTAAGTCCATCTCTAAGAGCCACATGCTGACTGTCCCTTGTCTTGATTAAGTCCATCTCTAAGAGCCACATGCTGACTGTCCCTTGTCTTGATTAAGTCTATCTCTAAGAGCCACATACTGACTGTCCCTTGTCTTGATTAAGTCTATCTCTAAGAGCCACATGCTGACTGTCCCTTGTCTTGATTAAGTCTATCTCTAAGAGCCACATGCTGACTGTCCCTTGTCTTGATTAAGTCTATCTCTAAGAGCCACATGCTGACTGTCCCTTGTCTTGATTAAGTCTATCTTTAAGAGCCACATGCTGACTGTCCCTTGTCTTGATTAAGTCTATCTCTAAGAGCCACATGCTGACTGTCCCTTGTCTTGATTAAGTCTATCTCTAAGAGCCACATGCTGACTGTCCCTTGTCTTGATTAAGTCTATCTCTAAGAGCCACATGCTGACTGTCCCTTGTCTTGATTAAGTCTATCTC
This sequence comes from Bathymodiolus septemdierum, assembly GCA_963383655.1. NCBI lineage: Eukaryota > Metazoa > Mollusca > Bivalvia > Mytilida > Modiolidae > Bathymodiolus > Bathymodiolus septemdierum. The sequence goes on along the minus strand of OY726517.1, from coordinate 91,749,175 downwards.
TAAGAGCCACATGCTGACTGTCCCTTGTCTTGATTAAGTCCATCTCTAAGAGCCACATGCTGACTGTCCCTTGTCTTGATTAAGTCCATCTTTAAGAGCCACATGCTGACTGTCCCTTGTCTTGATTAAGTCTATCTCTAAGAGCCACATGCTGACTGTCCCTTGTCTTGATTAAGTCTATCTTTAAGAGCCACATGCTGACTGTCCCTTGTCTTGATTAAGTCCATCTCTAAGAGCCACATGCTGACTGTCCCTTGTCTTGATTAGGTCCATCTCTAAGAGCCACATGCTGACTGTCCCTTGTCTTGATTAAGTCTATCTCTAAGAGCCACATGCTGACTGTCCCTTGTCTTGATTAAGTCTATCTCTAAGAGCCACATGCTGACTGTTCCTTGTCTTGATTAAGTCCATCTCTAAGAGCCACATGCTGACTGTCCCTTGTCTTGATTAAGTCTATCTTTAAGAGCCACATGCTGACTGTCCCTTGTCTTCATTAAGTCTATCTCTAAGAGCCACATGCTGACTGTCCCTTGTCTTGATTAAGTCTATCTTTAAGAGCCACATGCTGACTGTCCCTTGTCTTGATCAAGTCCATCTCTAAGAGCCACATGCTGACTGTCCCTTGTCTTGATTAAGTCTATCTTTAAGAGCCACATGCTGACTGTCCCTTGTCTTGATTAAGTCCATCTCTAAGAGCCACATGCTGACTGTCCCACAATTATTGGGTTAAAATCTGTCTATTACAACTTGAATATGAGAATACAACAGGATTTCCTTCCCAAAAAAAACCATGACCTACAAAATATCAATTTCCATTGAATCAATATGAAATTGAATTTGATTTTGTTCCATTATTATACACCCACTCATAGAGTGGGGGCTATATTGCAATCACCTTGTCCGTCCGTCCGTTCACACTTTCGTAACAGATATCTCAGCTTCTACTGGAAAAAATGATTTTATATTTGATATATGGCTTTGGCATGGTGACTTGTACCGTGTTTCCCCTTTCCAGGTTTACCGCACATCTACTTCCTGTTTATAGTGCGACTTAGAATTTTTCATGTTTGCCGTAATGAAAACTTTCGTAACAGTTATCTCAGCTTCTACTGGAAGAAATGATTTTATATTTGATATATGGCTTTGGCATGGTGACTTGTACCGTGTCTCCCCTTTCCAGGTTTACCGCACATCTACTTCCTGTTTACAGTGCGACTTAGAATTTTTAACAGTTATCTCAGCTTCTACTGGAAGAAATGATTTTTATTTGATATATGGCTTTGGCATGGTGACTTGTACCGTGTCTCCCCTTTCCAGGTTTACTGCACATCTACTTCCTGTTTACCATGCGACTTACAAATGAATGAGTGGGGGTATTCTTAGCACGACGTAGCGTGCAACATCTTGTTTCTCATGTTATACTCTTTTTTTCATGATCCGAGGTCATATTTTCTTTTAATTCCTTGTAACTTGATTTAACCTACTTCCTGCATCCACCTTTGCATGAGGGAGAAGAACCTTAGTTTTGATAAAAATGACATAATAATTGACTTTTATCATGTTATGTCAGCCATTGTATTATTTATATTTCAGGTGTTCCTCCAAGACCAATTTACAGAGATGTACGGCAATGTCAAGTGTTTAGGTGTTGATCATACAATATGTTTTATTTCATGTAGAATTATTTCTGTCTATTTCCTGTTTTCTGTGAGTTAAAAAAATGAAGGGTATTTGAATAGATTTCAGTGATAATTTTTGCAACTAAATACTACATTTCCCTATTGGTTTTGGGGACGTTGTGGCTGTGATCGTATGGTAGTTGGATTTACAATCCTGCTCATGGTGAGATGTACGGGTACAGCATTATGTGATAAAGTTTGTCAGTTAATATAACATTCAATTATTTCTACCAACAATCTCTATGGGTTGTATTTTCAGCAGACAAGATTTTTTGTTTAAATAAATTTCTTGTTTCAGGTCTATAGCTAACATTTTTTATTTATTTTGTATTAATCATTAGTTGAATTAAATATTATTCTTGAATGATATATAGAGCATTGTTTTATGCAGAATGAGGTATAATGATTTGCTAAAAAATTTGCATTTCTATCTATTCAAGGTTGCATATATATTTTATTGAATTACATATTATTCATAAATGATTTAGAGAATTTGTTTTAACACAGAATGAGATACAATGATTTGCTCAAATTTTTTGTAAGTCCGTCTACGCATGGTGCATATATATTACTCTAAATTCTGTTTATGTCTGGGTAGACTATAGTTGTTGAAAGTGGCATTAAACGCCATAATCTGAACCCTTAAATCTATGGTTTTGTTGTCCTTACAGCTCTTTTTCAAATATTTAGTCATCTTGATTTTTTTCATCAGTATATATTTAATATTGATGATAATGCTATCTACTGAGAAATTTGGTTGTATGAGAGTTTAACATTTTACAAACACAGTAATATATAATTTATAAATTTGATCTTGAACTTAATACAAAATGTATAATATAAGAAATATTATTCAGTTTTTACTGCAACAAATTAGTGTTGTAGTTGTTAGTGTTTAACACCCAACAATATCTAAATCATACCATCCTTCATGTAATTATATAATGAAGATAATACAGTTGTCTCCCTTAGCACATAAATGATGGTTCATAGAATAACTGGATCAAGGGAGATAAATCATAATTTATCTAATTGAAATAGATGAAAATCTGTTTCTTCATTAAAGTATACTATTTAGTGCGAGTTTTTGCCATCACTTGGTGATTGTCGTACATTTGAGATGTTGACCTTAACAAAATAACTGGTTGTTAAATATAACTTTTGATATTGTTTGCTTGAAAGGAGTAATTTGTTTATGTCCCGACTGCTTGGCCAAATTATATTTTTCAACTCATTTTAGTTCACATTGTCAAAGCACCATTGTAATAAAATTTGACAATACCTACAGCTTTGTTGACAGTTAATTATCATTCATATGACAGGTGCTTGTTAAATGCACATGCATTATTAAAGGATGTATGCAATAACCTAATTCTTATTTAATTGAAGGGGCATGTGTAAGTGAAATTATGTTTATTATATTTATATTTAATTGGAGAAATGTTTATTCTTGTTAATAAGGTGCTCATTCTTTAATATGTTATTATTTATGTATTTATATTTAATAAAATTATTTATTTAACCATTGTCTATTAGTATTGTTCTTTTACTGATAAAATTAATTCCATGTATTCAAGGATATAAAAGTTTAGCGACAGTGTCTTCTACCTACCCTAACCCAGACATGTCTTACAGTAATTGTTTTAGAAACGATGAAGAACCCACTATGTCCCTTTTTAGCTCACCTGACCCAATATGTCATGTTTTTTTTTGGTTCCGGGTCCGTTTGCCCTAATTCATGTTCGCCCTAGTACCTGTTTGCCCTAATACACGTTCTCCCTGGGTCCGTTCACCCTAAAAGTGGGTCCGTTTGTGGGAATCCAGGACGAACGGACCAAAGGTGAATGTGTAATTAGGGCGAATGGACCCGATACCGGAGGGGTTTTTTTTTGGGGGGGGGGGGGGGTGTATCTTGTGTCGAATGTTGCCAGAGTCTCTGGATTGTCCATTTATGATTTCCCCTTCGGTTTTCTCTAACGCTTATCCATGGTATGTGGGCCGTGAATCGAGAGTCTGTAGAAATTGAGATAGAATATAAAACAGGTGCTGGAGTATAGTATTTGATATTCAATGCAAAAGGGTACATGGTCTGCAAATAGACTGCAGCTGATTATCCTGTCTGGCAAGATTATACACCTGAAGTGCCAGAAAAAAATATAAATTTTTAACATATATTTATGTTCATTCTTCATACCCTTATAGTATTACTCAGAGCAGACATTTTAGAATACTCGTTTGATTATAATAATATTAATTTTAAATTCATAAATATTGGAGATGATGTTGCCACCTTTCACACCCGTCACACGAAATAGCAGGAGATCAAAGAACACAAGTTGTGAGGTATATATTTCTTTTGTGTTTGCCTTTTATTTCATCCTTGTTTTACTCATACCAAGCTTACATCAAAGTGCATAATTGCAGAATTAACAATCATTAATTTCAATTAAACATTTCAAACCATATACCTAATAATTGATTGAAAAGAACTTAATTAATTTCCAAAAGCTCATATTTTTTCTTTAGATTAATACTTCTCTGTATCATTACTTCTTTATTTTAGATTAAAATATTCATATGATAATGTTCATTAAAATACTTTTTAATTATCAGAGTGAATGTGTAGCTAGGGCGAACGGACCCGATACACGTGTAGTCTCCATCAGTATCATAGATTGTGTATATTAGATAGATTCCACACTAAGAAAACTGTGTATGTAAAATAAATATAGGTAAACTAAACCAGATGAATATAGCTGTCGGCTTCGGTCTAGTATAATTTTACCATTGCACAATCTACGACAGAACGCTAAAAATTACAATTTGAACATGAGATTGTCAACTGGGGACCACATTTTTAAACAGCAGTAAAAGCCTGGTTTATTTTGGTGGGATATGTAGTGCTCATCTTCTTTGTTTTCTGTGTTGTGTTTTTTGTTTCATTTGTCTTCGTCCTGTGTCCTGTGTGCCCAATGTTGCTTCTGTTTCTTGCGTTCGTCCCCAGTTTTTAGTTGTTGGGTTCGAGTTGTACATTTTGTTGATTATGTGCCTTTACATTGTAATTTCCGTGTTGTGATGTCCGCTACGTATACGATTTCCCCATTAAAACGATGTTTGGTTCGTCTTCCCTGGTTTGGTACAGGGACTTGATTTAACTTGGAGGTGTTAACTTAGTTTTATGCATCCAAACTTTCCCTCTTACTTTAGTGCAATGGTTCGGTCATGCAATTGTTTTCCACGTGTGAGTGAAATCCCGACCAGCACATAGAACGTGTGAAGTGTTGTTAAAAGTATTGCTTTCTACATATGTAAATATTTTTGTTCATCGTATCAAACAAACATGTTTCCTGTATTATTTGTATTGTATGAACTCATCATTAAATTACATGGACAAAAACACGTTTGAAACAGACGTAAAACTTAGTGTTGAAGTGATCAAGGGTAGAAACGAACAATTAAGACTATTTTAATTGGCTTTAGTTGCTTAAAGCAATACATTCCCACCTGTTTGTCAAGTACGTGTTACGAATATTTAGGGTTTGACTTTAATTATCAAAACCTCTATTGCTTGACAAGTACTTCTCTAAACGATTGCTTTGCGGTCTAATAACTGGTGTGTGTACAAATAATTTGTTCTAATATTAATGTAAACAAGTACTATAACTACATGTAGTTTCAGTTTTTTATCTTGTCTTATTATCCGTATTTACGCTCTTAGTTCCGTGTTATGTTGTCCGCTACGATTTCCGCATGAAAACGATACTCGGTTCGTCTTTACCTCTAGTTGTTTGTAGAAGGGATCGTGTCTTATTTACGTTATTTGTGTGTTTCTGTATAGTAGTGTCCAGCACACATTGTGTTGTGTTTTTGCTTTGTATTGTTTGTCTTCGTCTTGTGCCTTGTGTACCCTATGTTGCTGGTTTTTCTTGGTTGACCATTTTTGATTGCCCCTTCGGTTTTCTATAAAATTTATTTGTAAAGCCGTTTAGAACTACGATTTCATGTAACTATTAAACAGTTTAAATGAGTGCGTACTTAATAAGTAATTTATGATTATGGAGATTTATATGTTGTAACCTCGATTTTCTTTACTATGTATACTTGTAGGTTACTACGTACAATTATTTGATTTTAAAATCGAATCATTTGAATACATTGTCCTGGTTAGTCAATTTCATTCCCAATAAAACAGAAATCATGACGATTTTCAAGAAAATTTATAAACCCCACCACCCTCCAATATATATGAACAATAGTATAGTTAAAGAAGTTGAAACGAGCACTACAATTTAAATTGAAACGAAATCATCTTGAAACCATTTACTTTTCTTTCATACGTCCATAAATGTAGTACGCAGACATTGTTTGGGATAATGCCTCCGAATATCTTTTAAAAACAAATTTGGAAAACTTGCAAAGATAGAAGCAGCTCGTTTTGTAACAGGTGGTACAAAGGTCACTTCAAGACTGTTGTTATGAAGAAACGGGATGGGAATTACTTAAATCTCGACGAAATAATCATCAATTGAATAAATTCTATTAAATGGTACATAAATGGTACACAAATATTTACATAGTTTTGTTCCAAGACGACTATCTGAACTACATGACAATAGGACCAGGCAATCACACAAACTAGAAACCATAAGATGTGTTGTCCTATTATGTGTCTTTACGTTCTGGGTTCCGTGTTGTAATGTCATTTACGATTTCCGAATAATAACGATTTTCGGTTCGTCTTTACCTCCGGTTGTTTGTAGGAGGGCTCATGAATGTCTTATTTACGTTATTTTTTTTTTGTGTCTGTTTGCGTATAGTGGTGTCCAACATATATTGTGTTGTGTTTTTGTTTTGCTTGTCTTCGTCTTATCTCTGTTGCCAGTTTCTCTGGATTGTCCATTTTTGATTGCCCCTTCGGTATTCCCTAACGTTTATTAAGTAATAAAAAAAGTTGAAAATTCAGTAATATTTTGCCAGGAACTTGGATAATTAATTACACATATTCCCGTATCAGCAGAATAGAACAAAAAAATTATTCACATTTCTCAGACTTTGAAGGTATTAATTATATGATTGTTCTGCTTTATAAACCAGACGTTGATGTTTAAGATCACGAGTCATATCTTATAATTAAACATTATAATTGGCTTTACTTGCTGGAAGCAGTATGTTAGACTTTGTAGTGAAGTAGTCAACGAGGCCCTTGTCATGTTTGTATCATTTGTTCTTAATAATAAAACGAGCTGGATATGTTTATGTGGCAAAGTACTTTAACATGGCTTCTTTAAGTGTTATTGTTACAGTCATTCTGAACAGAAAAGACATTTGAGTCCACATTTCTCATTATTTTTCTCCAGATGTTGTACAAATTTTAACCTCAAATTGCATTTTGAGAATGAAAGGCTTATCGCCAGTTTTTTCCTTCTAACATTCTACATAAAAAAAGAGTTTTTCTTTTATTTATCATTTTTATGCCCCCGCGTTGAAGAGTCGGGGGGCATATTAATTTACCCCTGTCCATCCGTTCGTCCGTCCGTCCGTCCGGATATAGAAACATGGTTTGTTCGGCTATCTCCTCCTACAGTTTGAGAGCTACAGCTTTAATATTTTGTAGGATGTTTATACACATAATGGAGGTGTGCATGTCCACAGGATTTTGATTTTCTTCAAATATTCTTAAAATGACAGGTAGTTGGACTTAGTCATTTTGTTCGTCCGTCCGGATACATGGTTTTGGAGCTACAGTTTTAATATTTTGTATGATGTTTATACACATAATGGAGGTTGACTTGTTTATAATTTCTTATGATCAGGTGGGGGCATCATTTGTGTCTTGCAGACACACTTCATTTTTTCAAAATCACTCCTAACAAAACAACTTTGTCCATAATTATTAATTGGGGGGGGGGCATGCTTCTTTTCTAGTTATTTTTCATTTTATTTATTTTTTTGCCTCATTCTTTCCTATTCTCTGGCCATATTTATTTTTATTCTCCCGCGACAAAAAATAATGTTTTCAACTGAACAATATTTGTATTATGTGTATTGCCAAGGGGAAGATACAAGTAAAACATAGTGTACATGTTGTTTCTACCCTTTGTGCATCCGGAATGTCCCTCCCGTGAAAAATCCATGTTATGTCTGTCAAATATGTTGGCCAACGATATTAAAAGAAATGTAATTTTAACCCAAATGGAGTATTGTTCTCGAGGTAACCCCACATATACAGAGTACTTCTGAAACCATTTGTATACCTTTAGCTATTATTTTTAACTTTTCTTTGCAGAAAGGCATATTTCCGTCAACATGAAAAATTGCGCGAGTTATGCCAGCTTTCAAAAAAGACGACAAAAGCAGTCCTTCAAATTATAGACCCATATCTTTATTAAGTTGTATAGGGAAAGTGATGGAACGTGCTGTATATAAGTATACATATAATTTTATTTTTGAACATTCTCTTCTGTATGCCTACCAATCAGGATGCATTCGTGGTCATTCTACTGTATACCAATTATTAGAAATGTATCATAGAGTATGTCAAAATTTAGACGAACGATTGTCAACTATTTTAATATTTTGTGACATTTCAAAAGCTTTTGACAGAGTTTGGCATGAGGGGCTTATTAAGAAATTAAAATCGTATGGGATATCGGGCGACCTTTTGATCTGGTTTAAAAATTATTTAAGTGGTAGAAGGCAATTTGTGTTTGTAAATAATGAACTATCAGATTCTGGTCTTGTCAAAGCAGGTGTACCCCAAGGATCTGTACTTGGCCCTTTATTATTTTTATTATATATTAATGACATTACAGATAACTTAGGCAATTTGGCGAGACTGTTTGCCGACGACACCTCATTGTCATACTCTGGGAAAAACTTTGATTTGATGCAAATTGAGATAAATAATGATTTACAAATATTGGATCAATGGGCAAAAACATGGCTTGTAGACTTTAACCCTAAAAATAACTAAAGCCCTTATAATATCAAATAATACTAATATTCCTGAATTAAACATACGCTTTAATGACGAATCAGTTGAACTTGTTGATAATCATAAACATCTGGGTGTAACATTTGTATCTGATGGAAGCTGGACTGTACATATTGAAAACATAGCTAGATCAGCATTAAAACAAGTAGATGTTCTTCGTAATTTGAAATTTATTTTATCTAAACAAGCTTTGTCAAATATCTATCTTACATTTATCAGACCAGTACTAGAATATGCATGTGAAGTGTGTGATGGGTGTTATGAACGGGACATTGAAAAATTAGAAAAAAATACAATTAGAAGCGGCACGAATTGTAACAGGTCTGACAAAATTTGCTAGTAAGGATTCATTATATTTTGAGACTGGATGGGAAACTTTAGCCAATCGGCGGGAAACTCGTAAATTAACTACTTTTTATAAAATTCATAATAAATTATGCCCTCCTTATTTATTTAACTGTTTACCTCCAGTTACATCAGATGTAAATAGTTATAACCTTAGAAATAATCAGAATTATGTTCCACCCAGATGCAGACTGAGAACATCAGCAAGCTCATTTATTCCATCTACCGTTTCGCTTTGGAACAATCTAGATATATCAATAAGAAATTCTCCTACATTATCTTCGTTTAAAAACAGAGTGAAAGCTGATATTTATAAAACCCCAAAGTATTATAATGAAGGCCCACGGAAACTAAGTATATTACATACTAGACTTAGACACCAATGCAGCTCACTCAATGCCGATCTGTCAAAAATACATATAATAAATAATTTTAAATGTAATTGCGGTGCTTCTTTTGAAGATGCTATACATTATTTTCTGGAATGTCCCTTATACCTGAACGAAAGAAGAACACTTCTGAGTAATTGCGACGATATCAATATCAATATTGAAACTTTGCTCTTTGGGAACGATATGTATAGTTATGACGTCAACTCTAAAATATTTGGAAAAGTTCGAACTTTTATAAATCAATCAAAAAGATTTTAGGGCTAATGTCAGCAATTTTTCAATTTTTCACTTTTTTTCACTTTTTCACTTTTTCACTTGTACTTACTTTCTTTCAGTGTCAAAATTTTAAATGTCTATTGTCTGTGTTTTGTTTTGCTGTCATTAATTCATGTGTATAATTTGTAAGGAGAGGACTTCATATAAGTTGGTATAACTTGCTGTCCAATCCTATTGTTTATGTACAATAAAATATTATTAAACAAAGATATACAGAATCTATGATATCAAAAGAGGTAAACATTGATAATCACAAGTCAGCCTTGCTTCTTTTGTTTATTCCATGAAAGATAAGAAATGTGATCTTCCCTCGTTGTTCGGAACTTAAAAAGTAAACAATTCCCGGGAACTGCCAACTGTTCTACCAAACCTCTTTCTAAACGTTTAACTTCTATCCTTAGAGCTGTCAAAACGAATCACCAGAGGTATCATGATACTCGTTTTTCGTTGTCGTTGATTATATGAGAATATTTAAGATCTCTAAAGGTTTGTTGGAGACTTTAAGTTATAGACCTCAGCACTTTTGTAACAGCATTAAACTGTTTGCTTTGTCTGCCTTATATACCATCATGTCACATGCGCAACGTTGATCAAAAGTAAGTATTTGGGATATATCTAATACAAATCAGGGGTTGTTTTAGGTTTTTCACTCGTTTTTCGGAAAATATGAAATGTAGCATATCTGCTACATCGGGAATCAGGATGTGATGTGATGTGCTACATAATTAATTATTTAGGAATACTGTTTAAAACAAAGCTAATTTAATTCAGCAACAACATACATAACAGGAAAATGCAAAAATGAAAAATAAAATATGTTAGAATTCACAAATATACTAAATATCCGAATTGGTGCAGTTGGATTTCTAAACTGATGATTGTCTATTGACCAGTACTTTGTAAAATTTTGCTTACTGGTTTGTATTATTGAAACATATTGCATCTAAGTGTTATTTGATAGACACATATGTACAGTTCACATAAAGGTTTGGGTGCCATTGACACCTGTTTAACCCTATACTTTTGTGTGAAGTGACTGTACCACGTCAGGTTGACTTGACTTTATGTGTATTCCTTTATGTCTGACGTGTTTGGTGGGTGGGTAGATGTATAGTGGTTATGATGTCAGTGTGCTTGGATTGGCTGGTGTTTAATGTGGAGTAACTACTGTTGTCTGCCTTTTTTTATTTTCTATTTTCTAAATTATCTCCCTTTGATATTTTCGTAATTACCAATGTAGCATATTTGATACATTCTACTTTAATTATCAATTCCTTGATTTCAGAAACAAATTCATCTGTTATATTATGATAAATTTAATATTTTTTGAAAACTTTATTTAAAAAAACTATATTCTGAATCTGTAATTATCTGTATGATCATATAATTTTATTTTCACATCAGTGATATTTTCATGGAGGTTGACATTTTATAGAGAAAAGGAGATAACCACAAAATGTTACGATGACAATATTTCTGTATCTAAAAATAACTTTGCAATGTAGCAGACATTCAACACTGGGAAAAAACACAAAACAAGCATGTTTTTACTGTTGGTAGCCCCAAGAAGTTCATGTAGCAAATATGTTACGCGGGGCACTAGAGCGTTAAGGAATTGATTAAGCGTTGTTCTCAAAGAAGAGCGAAAAACAGGAATCCTTTTGTTATTGCTATAGATAATTCTTACTTTGTCAAAAGACGCTCAAAATCATTTAAATGTTGGAATTTTGATCCACAGCATATTTCTCTAGTTTTGTTGACAACGATTTCAACAGATTATCGGCATTCCAATGGGTACTAATTGTACTCAACTACTCGCTTATTCGTTTTCACAAGCTTATGAGGTAGACATTTTCCAAAGGTTTATTTTTTTTTAAACAGGAACTGTTTACCAATCCCACACTCCTGGATTCACTTCCGATGGGGTTTTTTTTTGTTGGGGTGTGTGTTGCTCATCTTTCTAGTATTCTGCATTGTGTTATTGTTTTGTTTGCCTTCGCTTGGGAGTAATACTTCTTAGTAAGTAACATGTCTCAATGCCCATACCTATGTACAAGATCTATCGGTATCTATTGTATCTGTAGCCTACACTCATGATTTTTGTGACCTTTTTAAATTCAGATTCAGACCTTGAGGGTTAAGATCAAGAATCAGAGTTTATCATCAACATGATTATACGTGTAATTAGCTTCATTTTCCTGAGGCACTTTGTGGAGTTTTGACCTGATCATGTTTGCTTGCTTTGTTTACTGCTTGATATTTTTGTATGGTTACCAGCTCAACCTCTTTATGTCATTGTTATATTCATTTAGAAAATTTGAAAATTTGCATCTCTTCCGATTTGAAAGTGCACTTTAATATAAAACTCATAATTGGTTAATTATGTCACCAATCTAATTTGGATAATATGAATATTCCTTCTTAGGAAATATTTTTCGCTATCTTCGTATAATTTTTCTGATAAAAAATGAGAAAAGTTGCTACATTACACGAGAGTAATTTAAATGCTAATAAATCTCTAGCGAATTGAGTACAAAACGCCAAGTAGAAACACAATTATATTTCTCATCATATTACTGCACATGTTTGAACTATAACCTTACATGCTGAATATACGAAACTATAGTTAAAACATGTCGTCTGAACATTGTTAGATATCAACAGAGAAAATGGTTCACAAATATTTTATCAGATTCCGCGATACTGTTGTATGGCAACAACATATGGAATAATCTGTATTTGAGCAATCATTTAGTGTGCAGCAGTGTAAAATACGTCCAGTAATTGGTATTTTTAGTATTAATTATGCTCAATCTGTTCAATATAAGCAGAAGGTTAGACTTGTCAACACCCATTGTCGTGCAAGTGTAAATTATAACAGCATGACAAAAATATGGCATACTTGAGAAGTTAATGCAGAGCAATGCAATAGCATGGTGACCCCATATCTGTTTGATAAAATAAAAAACGGCGTGGAGTAGAATTCATGATGTTAGAATGCGTTCTTTTAGTGTTAAAACATACGATTTTCTACTAATTTCTTTTTCTTTTTTTATGTTTGTGATGTTTTTTGTTTTTATCTTTGTTTTTGTTACTGTTTTTTTTCCATCTTTTTTTTTTGTGATTTTATTTTTTGCATCCACATTGTCCCTTTACTCGAATATCAATTCAAACATAGGTTCTCTGCATTTCTCTGTTTTGTTTTTTCTATAGCACAATTACGTCGTCCGCTTTTCATCGATGATATCCACATATATAATTTCCAAAAACATCGCACCCACTTAGCGTGACTTCATCCAAATGGATTTTGATTTTTTTTCTTGATGAGTTAGATTGATGCTGACTATTTCAGGTGCTAATCTCAATGCGAAAGGAGAAATTACCAATAAATGTTTATTTAATTTTTACATGTTTATAAGGTTTCATTTTTACAAATAAGAGACTAAGCTATCTACATCTATATCACTACGAGTTTTCAAGCTTAAGATTTAAAATCTGATTCAACCCACCATTTCTTTAGAAATGCCTGTACCAAGCTAGGGTCATTACGGTTTTCACAGTTTTCCGGTTGTTGACTGATTTTGTCTGTTTATATACATATGAGTTTTGACTTTCCCTTTGTAAGATTGCTCGGAGTTCGGTAATTTTGTTATTACCCTTATTCAATGGCGAGATTATTACAATGTATACAAATCTGTCTTTGTGTTTCATAATTGTGGATATGACTTTTATCCAGACTCATAGATAGTTATTTTGATATAATAAAACACGTCCACACGTGCATAGGCTTAATAGAACTATTGATATTTGATAGTCTCTGATGTGAAAGCCAATTTTTTGCTCGAACCGGAATTAAAGTGCATATTTCACCACTTCACTGCCGTGTATAGAGTAACCCGTCCATTTTCTGACGCTGTGCTGACTCTAAATATCTTTATTAGATGTACTTTGTGCATCAAAATGGAAAATTTATATTATTAGGTTCAATATCATGGGCTGAACCAGGATTAATTAGGAGGTTTAAGATGGCAGGGATCAATGAAAAGCCTTTTGTAAGGATATCCGGTCAGTCATTTGACGGGGCCATAAGCGAGAAGTGGAAAATACTAATTATAGATTATCATGAGACATTTTATTATTAAGTATGGTAATTATATACACGGAATTTTAACATATCAAACTGTAAATAAGCCCAAGTTTATTGCATAATTATTTTGGTGATATTTGAAAATTATCAATTTTTCGCCATATAAATTCATATTGTTTGTTGTTGTTCGCTTTGTTGATATTGGCGGAATTCTTGACCATCGCAGTTTAAACTTTCTTTTCACAAATCAAAAGAAACTGCATATTGTAAATATTTGCACATTTATCATATATACAGTATTTATATAATAATGTGGTCTTGTCCAGGTAATATGCCAAAATATTACCTGGACAAGACCATGTTAATATCATTATTATAATGAGTGTCTAATTGTCCAGGTAATATGCCAAAATATTACCCAAATAATATGCCAAAATATTACGGTATCAAATATCACTACAGAAACTTACACGAAGTTTAATAATACGTATTGTCATGCATCAGTCATGCCCACTAAATTAGAGGTCTACGTTTGACCTAAAACGGGATTGATACCTCTGATGGTGGACTATTAGTCATCGATGGTATCATCCGCGCAGTCTATCGGTGTTTCGGTACTGATAAGGTTTATTAGAAATCATTTTCAAAATTACAGTTCCATAATAAGGTAATTCATTAAATCTAAAGTCAATCTTCTTCAGGCATATGTAATCTGAGTAGATTTTGGCTATCCTGTTTATGCCCTTTGGCTATCCTGTTTATGCCCTCTGGCTATCCTGTTTATGCCCTTTGGCTATCCTGTTTATGCCCTTTGGCTATCCTGTTTATGCCCTTTGTCTTTCCTGTTTATGCTCTTTGGCTATCCTGTTTATGCCCTTTGTCTTTCCTGTTTATGCCCTTTGGCTATCCTGTTTATGCCCTTTGGCTATCCTGTTTATGCCCTTTGTCTTTCCTGTTTATGCTCTTTGGCTATCCTGTTTATGCCCTTTGGCTATCCTGTTTATGCCCTTTGGTTATCCTGTGTATGCCCTTTGGCTATCCTGTGTATGCCCTTTGGCTATCCTGTTTATGCCCTTTGGCTATCCTGTTTATGCCCTCTGGCTATCCTGTTTATGCTCTTTGGCTATCCTGTTTATACCCTTTGTCTTTCCTGTTTATGCTCTTTGGCTATTCTGTTTATGCCCTTTGGCTATTCTGTTTATGCCCTCTGGCTATCCTGTTTATGCCCTTTGGCTATCCTGTTTATGCCCTTTGGCTATCCTGTTCATGCCCTTTGTCTTTCCTGTTTATGCCCTTTGGCTTTCCTGTTTATGCCCTTTGACTTTCCTGTTTATGCCCTTTGGCTATCCTGTTTATGCCCTTTGTTTTACCTGCTCCCAAAGACTTAAATTATTTGGCTTTCCAATCTTTTGACTGTGAGCACATCGGATGAAGGTTATTCCAAAAAGCATTGTGTGCACCTAATTAGATATCAACGTTTTTATTCAAATATAATATACATGTTCTGATATTACAAGGTCCAATCCTTATTACTTTTCGACAACTTCGGGCAGACTTGACATATGGTATGATACTAGCGATGTGAACTGATTTGTATGACAAATATTTTATCAGGTCATCAACAAGATATAGAGATATTTGTTGCCACGTTGTGTGCAAGCTCTGTCAAACAGAATTATTTCTTGATTGGAGTAATCAATGTGTCGACATGTTTTCCCATTCAGGTATCCATTATAACAGCATGTTCGATAATATTTAACGAAAATACTCCTTTCTAAATTTGAATGTCAAATCGTTTTGCGTTTGCTTTGACATGAGAATATTTGAAGATGCTAAAGAGGTAATCAGAAACCGTAAATGGAAGGAGAGACCATACAATGATCAAAAGAGAAAGGATAAACAGCTATCTACAAAGCATTACACAGAAAACTAAACATCGAGCAACACGAACCCTATTAAAAACTGTGACTGAACTCAGGTGCTCGGAATGGCAAGCAGTTCCTGCTCCACATGTGACACCCGTCGTGTTACTCTTGGTACAAACCCGGTGATAAGCCATGAATGAGGAAAGTGCCGGACTGTGATCACGACGAACGGAACGCATATGGAACTATTTCTTGATAAATCGATGAGAGTTTATTATTATAAATCTATGTTTGTATTATGGGAAGGAACAGTGATGGTCAACAATACCGTCAATATCAACAAAGCAATCACCTTTTATCTCAAATCACTGAACACGAAATAATACGACGACACATGGAATTTGTTTGTAAACGACGATTGTATGATGAAGAATATTTTGACTTAATGTATAGTTAAACCTAATCAGAATGTTCACCGCATCGGTGGTGTAATGATTAGCGTGCTCGCCTCGAGGGCGGTAGATCGTGGGTTCGAGACCGGATTGGGTCAAGCCAAAGACTACAAAACTGTTGTTTCAGTGAGCTAGCACTATGAAAATCCAACTCAGCGTGTTTGTCTAGTACAAAGCGAACCTCGTCATCATTTCATTGAAAATTAACTTATTCTCGCCATGCTATAGCTGAAAAATTGCTGAGTTGGCGTTAGACAACAGCAACTCACCACCTATTCAGAATTGACATTTATTAATGCCGTCTTGTTTAATATTGGGGGAGGCGGTGGCAAAACATTGGAAATGACAATTTGCGTGATTATTACGAGAAACTAGCCCAATTATCATACTGAACATCTTTGTATATGCAAATAAATTTAAAAAAAAACAAAATCGAAACAGTTCCAAGATCAGGAAAATATCCAAGGTAGAGGAGATCTGTGGGCAAAATGCCTTTCTGCAACAGCACAAACACAATCCATGAAAAGAACAACACCCACCCCATAAAGATGATATAATTGTTTTTATTATCTATGAGATCTTTGTCGACCGATGCCACTACTGAAGAAGGAACTGCTTATTCTGCCTGATACACCGAGTTCCTCCACAGTTGTCTTGTCTGTGGGGTTCTGGTTGCTCAATATTTATTTTACTCTGTAGAGGTTTGTGGGTCATTGTTTGAACTCTTTGTCCTTTTTCCTTTGGTCGTTACGTTGCTTCTCCTTCGATTTACGGCTTCTGGTATTCCCTGTGGGATCTAAAAACTTTCCTTGTCCTGTGAATGGAAATGACGTTAGCGAATATGTCCTGTTGCAAAAACAGTTTCATATCTCATATTAATCTGAATAGTCCTTTCTTCTTTTACAAATATGTCGTGAAATTCGCCATTTATTCATAAGCAAAATTGCCTACGATTCGTGTAATTTAGAAATTTTACGGGAACGAACGAAATTTCTTAAACCTTACAATATTAGCAGACGATAATAAGATAATTTTCAGGCGGCACGTTTTCATTATGTCAGCATGCGATACAAATAGTTTTATCAAAGTCATCAATACCATTGTATCAACAAGAACATATGGATATTTCTGTACAACTGAACTGTGCATCAGGGTAACATTTGTTCATTATTTGATGTTTAGAATTAATTATGCTCAATTTATTTCTTCGCTGTGTCGACACCTCATTGTAATGCAAGAGTCAATTAAACCGGCATGACACGTCTAGTTGGTCAGTCGAAGTAACCATTTGTAATATGTCACTATAAACAAACAAATGGACAAAAATATGTCCAGTATAAAAATTCAGATCAAGTAATTTTTATCACACAAAACATGTAAGGACATCAAATCACAACATTAGTCTCTGGTCAAAAGTATTCGGATAAAATGATTTTTTTACTATATATTTCATGTAAAACCACATTTTTTCAAAAACATTATTCCAAAGTCGACTCTTGTTCGATTTTGATGATTTTTTTTTATCAACAAAAACATAATTAAATGTAGTTTTACACTGTAATTTTAGCATAAATTTATAATCTATAATTTTTATGAGTTCACGATTTAAACACAAAACTAAATTTTGAACGTCAAAAATACAATACAATGATAACCACTTACATTTGAAGACAAATAATTTAAGTTTGTGTTTAAATCATGAATATTTAAAATCTGTGCTCCCAAAAAATATTTTAAAATAATCACATAAAACTACGTACGTGCTCGCTTCTATTGGTAAAATTTTCATCAAAATCGAACAAGAATTGACTTTGGAATAATGTTTTCAAAAATTGTGGTTTTATATGAAATATATAGTAAAAAATCATTTTGTCGGAATACTTTTGACTAGAGACTGTTGTACATGTATATAAACAAAACCGTAGATATCAAATTTAGTGCACATGATATGTTTCTGGAATCATCATCATCAGGTACTCTCAAAGTCGGAAAATTGGAAAACCGAATAATATAAAAATTCTTGGGAACAATAAAACCAAACATGCATTCATTCACATTTATAGCATACTTAAACTTTCATACATCTTCCATTCATGCAGGCCTACTGTAAAACGATATCAAATAAAACCACATTTCTTTATTTGCTAGTAAACACAGATAATTCCTCACAACAGATGGAAACTGTACAATAAAGCAAGGAAAATGAAACAAGATAGCATGTCATACTGAACCAATAATACAAAAGCGAAAACAAAATGTTTTGTATATAATATGCAATGACAAATTTGATTTAATAAATTTAGACAGATTAAACCAATCATAGGACACTTGAACATGCATAGATTGTCTTGTGCTGGTTAGGGTTATGGTGTTTAACGCCACTTTCAACAATAATTCAGTTATATCGGGCGGTTAGTTTTATTGGTGGAGGAAACCGGAGAAAACCATCGACCTGCCGCAAGTCACTGACAAACTTTATTACATAATGTTGTATCGAGTACACCTCGCCAAGAGCGGGTTTAAACTCACAACGTTAGCGGTGATAGGCACTGATTGCAGAGGTAGTTATAAATCCGACTACCATACGATCACGATCACGACGGCCCTTAGATTGTCTTGTACGCTTACACTGTTATAAGCTATCGTATTTGCAATGAATCAGCTAATATAAAATGTTTAAATTTTAATGATTACCGATATCTTAATCTCTCATTTATTGAACCAAGGGTGAATGAAATAGGTAATTATATGATTTGGAGAACCCTGCTATATTTACGAAATAATGTAGCATCGAACCATTTTATTGTGCGAAAATTGCACAAAGGCTATTACATGCGGTAGGATGAATCTTGAACATTCTAATTAATGTCGGAAACTGCTTTATAAGTGAATCCAGCCATATTAATTTTGAAACTTCAAGACTCAATACTAAGATAATGAAATGACCATGATCATTGAATTGCCCCGAGGAACCACTCCTGATTTCTATTGAGTATATAGCAAGCTTAAATGTTCTATTGAATTCGGTATCGTGCGAATTTTTAAAACATTCCTGCTTATGACAGGTTATTGAAACCAGTTATGTATTTAATCTAATTTTAATTTACCACATGATCTGCAGGTAGAGTATATATCTCTCAGTTGATACGATATTCTCGAGTCGTGGTACCTATCAGGATTTCCTTGATAGAGAGTTGCTGCTAACAAAGAAGCTACTGAACCAAGGGTTCCTCTTAGTGAAGTTGAAGTCATCACTTCGAAAGTTTTAGGTCGCCACCATGACTTGCTTGACCGTTATGGAATATCTGTGTCACAAGTGACCACGGATATGTTCCACTTGTCGTAAACACTTTCCGGTTCTTTCCTCGGTCATGACTTATCACCGGGTTTGTAACTAGATTAACACGACGGGTGCCACTAGTGGAGCAGGAACTGCTTACCCTTCCGGAGCACATGAGTTCACCTTCCCCCCCCCCTTATTTAGAGAGAGTAACTTATTTGGATTATACCAATTTTCAATAAGGCTCTCTGAAAACAATACATAAGTACATGGACATAGATATCAGCAAAGTATATATAACACAATAACATATTCACATATTTTAAATAATATAGCGCAAATATTAAAAAATAATAATAATAATCAATAATTTGTAAGAGTTTTTGAATTCAAAAACAGTTTTCGAGGTTTTAATTTCATTTGGTAGTGAGTTCCATACTTTTGGCCCACGAAAGGAAAAACTTGATTTGTACAATTCAGTATTTGGTTTCGGAACAAGGAAATTGTCTGATGATGAACACAACAATCACTCACTCAGATATTTGATATCTAGTAAATAAAACAGATAAACAAATGTTTCCTCAAGTTTATTTTGATTATCACCGGTGACAAAAAAAAACAAATAATATCATTGCAATGTTTTAAATGAATTCGAGTAATATAATGATAAAAAATCCATACACTCATAATAAGGAGAGACAAAGCAAAACAAGAGGTATATAAAGCAAACAAAACAAACAAAAGACATAATGTGTATAATATCTGGTATTGATGTGGTAGACCCTGGTTTAAATCTCATTAATGAAGTCATTACATGTTCCATTAAGTCCTTAAGTTGAAGTCATCACCTGAACTGTTAAACTAAGGTTCTCCTCCCTCGGGCATATGTGACCTTAGATAGTTTTTGGCTATCATGTTTAGGCCCTTTGGTAATAATGCTGCCAACACTTTTAAATTAATTGGCTTTCCGATCTTTCGACTCTGAGCGTACCTGATGAAGGTTATTCCAGAAACGCGATATCTACCTTTTTATTATGGTTACCACCACGACTTGATTAACTTATACGAAATATATGTGTCACAAATGACCAGGGATGTGGGATACATGTCATAATCATAATCCGGTCGTTTCCTTATTTGTGACTTTTCACTGGTCTTGTAACAAGACTAACGCGAATGGTAGCACTAGTGGAGCAGGACCTGCTTATCCATTCGGAGCACATGAATTCAACCCGTCTTTTAGTGGGGTTCGTTTATTTTCAACGCTTAGTTTTTGCATAGTGTTTTGTAGACAGTTTTTTTGTCCTTTCCCCTTTGAACATTGTCTTGTCTGTCCTTTTTCAATTGATGGCTTTTGAGTACCTCTTTGGTATTTGTTCAAACTGTTCTTCAATTGTTTTTGCTTCTACAATTATGGAGTTTTGAGTTTGTGATTCACTAGAAGAAGAGTTTGGAGATATCAAAGGAGTAATCAGAATCCGTGTATCAAAGAAGAACAGACACCACAATGGCCAGACTTTATTTATAAACTATTGCAGTCTCATAAATAATCGAATATTGCGAAATAATTGTGTCTACAATAAATTCAGTTCTCGGAAAAATGTTGTCATCAAGTCAAGTCATATGGGACATAAAACTTCCCAGTATTATTTTTATACTCGCACTAGCAAAAAGTTGAAAGATTTTTTTTATCGTGATGCCTGATCTTAACTGCACCCCAGCGTGCAACATGGTAAGTTATTTCAGTATTCAATATGCTCAGTTACACATTAGCCATGTTGACACTGGGTTATAGTACAAGTGTTAATTATAACAGCATGCCATGTGCCTATTAGACTAGCCAATGAAGAAAGCTCATCAATGAAGGGTAAACCTATCCGATCAAGGCGTCATCACTTCCAATTCCCAGCAATAAATACAAGCTTACGTTAATCGTATACATGTCTTTTTGATTGGAACAATTTTACAATAATTGTTTTAACCAATTTCGTATCATATACCATATTATATCGCATAAATTTAAACTTCTGAAGCGTAAATGGGGCTTGGGATTTTTAACCAAGATATTTATTGTTTATTATATATTAAAGACTTTAAATTTTGCTGATTTTCGAAAATGAACTTTTTTTCTCAAGATTTCAACTGGTGCGCATAAGTTACTAACTTGTGCGGTCGCTCGAGTAATGAACTTGTACACTAGAGTAACGAACTTATGCGCTCGAGTTACGAACAGATCGGTGGTTTTCTGCGGGTCCTCCGGTTTCCTCCACCAATAAAACTGACCGCCACGATATAAATGAAATATTGTTGAAAGTGGCGTTAACCACCACCAAACAAATCATGTCTTTTCTGTCCTGTTGTGAACGTGTAATAAGTGTGTTTATTCTTTATTGACATGTTTCAAGTGGATAATAGTTTGTCTTCAACAAATATTTTTGTCATATCGTTTCTTCATTTTTATAGTATTGCATACAATGTGTAGGTGTTTAGTAAGATTTTTTAGACATTTGTTTGTGAGAGACGGGGGGTGGGAGTGGGGGTGGGAGTGTTGCATTAACGCTACATCTGGGCATCTTTGTAGAATAAGTAGAGTAGAATTGTTTTGTTTGAAATAAGAAAAATATATGGGAAGGTATCAACAACTACGCAACACAACACTTTTTACTCCTTTGGTGAGTGCGGGGTTGATTTTTAACGCCAACTCAGTAATTTTTCAGATATACCATGGCGAGAACAAGTTGATTTTCGACAAGATGATGATGAAGTCCGCTTTGTACTACAGGAACACGCCTACTTGGATATTTATAGTGAAACAACAGTCCGCGGATAAACATGTCGCCACACTCGAACATATTATCTTAATTCCGAGCTAATCAGTCTTTGCTCTTTCTGCTGTGTGCTTAGCGGAGAGGCAACAAGTACAAATTTTATAGTCCTTAGTTTGACCCGATCGGGACTCGAGCCCACGATTTACCGCACTCGATATTACAACACCGCTGCGATTTCTCTCCTTTGGCTCGGAGACAAAACTCATTTAGCAATATACATATGGTCCGTATACATTAAACAATAGCAATGTGAGGTTTTCTCCGATGTTTGTTACAATGCATGAACGAATATAATTTTCATTTTCCAGAAAATTTCAACATTGCTAATTTTTTATTTATTAATGATGAGTTTTGTTGCCGTGCTGCACGAAAGAATAAGACTTGGAAATTGTGTAAATTGTGACATTCTTTGAGGATATCACCTCGTAACTTTTCTAAATATTGGAATACAAAGGATTTGATTGACCAAAATATTTACTAAAATTATATAAGAAATATCTACAGTTATTTAATGAGAATGATTTTGCATACATACATGTTGATACTACTCAATACCGTAAATGTTGCCATTATATCACATGTTAAACTCAATAAACAGTGGGTCCATGTTTAGTATCTAAAAAGTGTCCAGCTCTAGGTCCTAAGTAAACTAAACCAGCACTTGGCGTTATTGTGGTGTGTCCTTGTACATTTACAGAATTATGGAGAGAGAAGTTCATATTTCTCATTTCTGTCATATTTCCATGAGCTGACGAAGATACTATTCCATCTTTGACACATTCAGTAGCAATATTCCCTTGACTTCCAGTACATGTATATCGTTTACATGGACATGAAGCCACAGAACATCCGGGACTGTTCGTTATTCCAGCTGGTGACAATAAATGTGGGGAAATGTTCGGTGTCATGGGTGGCAGTGTACTCAACTGTTGACGTAACTGGTGATAACTGTGGCCATACGGTGGCAAGGTTCCTCCGTGAAGTCTATGTGTGACGGCACAAGTCCTATAAATCTCGTCCAGTAATTGTTTCATTTCCTCTATAGATTTACTTAACATTTGAATATAGTTTTTTGCCAGCGACAATGTTGCTATTTTCGACAGTTTCCGTACAGATGGTCCTTTTGCATAAGGCATCACCTCTCTAAGACTATCCAAGGCTGAATTCAAATCATGCATGCGTTTTCGTTCTCTTCGATTAATTTTTGAACGTAAATCTTGAATTTCATCAGGACTTAAACCTTTCAGCGTATAGCTTGATTTCCTCTTCCGTCCTGTCACATTTCTAGTACTGTGAATGTTTTCGCCATTTTTACTTTTATCTTCACCAACAATATCAATAGAAGCGTTACTATCCTCGTCAGATTCAAACATTTTACAAATATATATGTTTCTTAAAAAGGTGACTCGAGAAACGTGAAAATAACGAGATTCTTCTATTGAATTTTTGCTAATAGCGGTTTCGTAAAAGAATAAATGATTTTAAACATTTAACAAATTTGCAAGGCGTGGCTTAAATGTAATTGGGTACCTAACACCAGTGGTCAGTGTTAAATACGGACAGGCCTAATAGCCTAATTCACACCTTGTTATTCAAATATAACATACGATTGGACGGGTGGGCACACATACGCAGTCATGCATAGATATAGAGACTGGTGGTTTTCAAATATTCATACATGCTGAAACGAAGCCAATTTTCAAATTATTATCATGAACAACGGAAGTTTTTTGTGTTTTTAATACAAATTAATTATACATCGTTAAATAATATATATATTTTAAAAAATGTTAAGATTAATGTTATTTCGTTTAATTTCCAAACCACATTTCTGGAAAAAAAAATTAACATAGCATAATAATTATATGCCATACTTTTTTCCATTAATTCCATTTGACCGAGGCTTTCTTATTTTTGTAATTGTCCAAAATTACCGGTATGCACTGTATTTGGTCACTTCTTAGAAACCCCATACTAAAATTTCGTACACTGATACGTAACTTGTATGGTTTTTGTTGTTTCATTAATGTCATCAATTCTTTAGATGTTTAGATATCAATGTTTTGAATATCCTGAGCATGTTTAGGTCAGTTCCTATACAAATAAATTGGACACATAATGGTGAAGAGGGTACGTTATATGAAATTTATTATTATAGTATTAATAAATGGGTGTTTTCATAATGGACTGGTTATATGTTCAAGATTAGTCATAATAGCCCAAGGAAGGTTATATTGACCCCAGGCAACGCCGAGGGCCAATACAACCTTCCAAGAGCCATTAAGACTTAACCGAGGACATATACACTGTCGTCAAAGAGCTCCGGTCAGAATTGTTCTGTCATCTTCCGGTACAAGTCAATTAGGCATGTTTGACATACAGGCGACGACAAAATGTAAGTATTATGATCATAGTTTTATTATATCTTGAATCCAGAAGATGTCGTTATCGGTCGATTATTTTTGCTTGTGTTTACCTATATGTTTCTGTGGTTAACTTAATAGATTACTCAGATATAGATAAAATGATGGACATACACAATGAAAAATGCTAATAATGAGATTGAAATCATCAAATAAAGCTATAAAAAGTAGTCTATATGTGTAATTAAAGTACACAAACCCTTTGTAATGCTTATATACATGATAGTTTGCACTGGCGTGCCACCATGAATAGTTTTAGACTTGCTACAGTAAAAAACACGATGCTTATTTACGTACATTCGTTCCGGCTCTGTCAGCCACTACTTTCCGGTTGGGTCCCAAAAATTGTTTTTGTCTATGTAAAAAATTGAAAGAATAGCGAAAACAGCTCAATATCACAATTATGTTTCCTTTTTGTAATTTATTTAAGGTTCATTATAACACTTATCAAGGATATATTCGACTTGCAAATTGATAAAAAGAAAAAACAAAAAATTGTCTTCAATGAATAAAAGTTGTGAAAAAAAAACCAACAGCACATAATCAAAATATTTTACATGTGGATGTTTTGTATAACATTAAAAGAAAGAAATACCAAACGGTTTGTGCAGAATTGGAATTCGCCAAGTCACCTTCGACAGAATGGTCACGATTTTGTATAGAACTTATAATTCGCTTTCTTTATTTGCTATGCAGTTAGATTATTGCAATATTCAAAGAGTGTTTGAACAAAAGTAGGAACTCTCAATGTTTATATAGATATCAAGTAACTCTTATTGTTTTGGATTAATTTTTGTTTTCAAATAATATATTGAAGGACAATAAGAAATTTTGATTAAAAAAATAATAAAAAGAAAATAAAAATAGG
Organism: Bathymodiolus septemdierum; assembly: GCA_963383655.1. Classification (NCBI taxonomy): domain Eukaryota; kingdom Metazoa; phylum Mollusca; class Bivalvia; order Mytilida; family Modiolidae; genus Bathymodiolus; species Bathymodiolus septemdierum. The sequence continues at coordinate 91,723,686 of OY726517.1, read as the reverse complement.
GAACTACATCGGTAGCGTAATGGTTAGCGTGCTCACCTCGAGTGTGATAGATTGTGGGTACGAATTGCGGTCTTGTCAAACAAAAGAATATAAAATTGGTATCTGTTGCTTCTCCGCTAAGAACGCAGCATTAAGGAGAAAGAGCAAAGACTGGTTGGCTCGGAATCAGAATAATGTGTCCGAGTGGAGCGACATATCATCACTCCGTCGTCTTTCGTTCGTCGTCTGTCGTCCATTCACTATTCACATTTTAATCTTCTCCTCTGAAACGCCTCGACCAAATGAAGTGAAACTTAGTAGGAAGCATCTATGGAAGGTCCTCTGTAACGATTACTCATTTCGTCCCGATCCGTTAAGGGCTGTTTCATAAAAAATGGCTCCAACATGTGAAGAAAATTTCCAAATTAAACTCACTCCTAAAACCTTTCTGCTGATAATTTTCAATGTTGTATACATTGAAGTAAATGAAACAAGAAAGAAACTATGAATAGATAAGCAATAAATTTTTAAGAACCTTTTATTGAACACAAATTGGCATAAAAGCCATGTAAAACACATACTTATTTTATATCAGTTAAACAATCTTTAGTCTCAATTATTTTGTATAATGGTTTCTCAAACAATGCAACTGATATAAATGACTTTTTGTGCAAAATCATTGGGTTATTGGTAGTTGTAGTTTTTCTTAAAAGCTATTTTTTATGAAAATTTCTCAATATTTTTGTCCAATCTACCTGATAAAGTTTTTATTATCAAAATAATAATGAATATTTTTACTTAAGACAGCAAAATTTTTAAACTTTAAAGATAAGTAGCCATTTGTAAAAAATAATAACATTGATTCTTTGAAGATGGCAAAATAATTGGTTGTAGAAAAAACATTTTGTCTATTTTTGTTGCACTCCTGACATTTTATAAATTTATAATAAAGAAAAAAAAGAAGAAAATATCACATTTTAAAATGCCAACATTGAACAGTGATGTTACTGTTAACTCATACAATAATTTTTACCTGTTTTCAATGAAATATTTGTACAGAAATGACAGTATTTGGAATTTGTAGCAATTTTTTGCCATACCACATCTTTAATACCCAGTTTTAGCAGCAATATTTTTAATTATGTACATTTGAAAATTTGTATTATACCACTCTAATATATTAGATAAATCATAAATAAATAATTAGAATATTTTTATAGGCTAGAAAAGGCAATTTATTATAAATTATCATTATTTTATCAATGGTACTATTTTATCAGGATATGTTGCACTCCTGACATTATATTGCCATCAAGAAAAAGAAGAGTTATTAACTTAAAAACCATTCACAGGGGAAAAAATCAGTTGGTGTTCTTTCAAGCATTAGTTTTACCAAGTTTTAATGATAATATTTTTCTAGTTATTTGTAACTTGTTTACAGCCATACTTCTCGAAAATTCCAACTTATTTTTGAAATATACTATACAAAAACATTTAAAACATGTATTAATCTAAATTAATATTGAAAATAGATGTTTAATGTACAATTACAAGTATTTTTTGGATACTTAGAAAATTAATTATATCAAATTTCAATGATTTTTAAATATTTATGTCAGGAGTGCAACATTTACATGGTTAACCCATAAATTATCTATAAGAAAATAGATGAATGCATTTATCATAAACTTTATCAAGTCAATTAATCTCCAATAGCTAATGAACCTAGAAAACATATGCCCTTGTCAGAGAATGTCTCTAGTATTAATACCTAATAGATATTAAAGCATGAGACCATTTAAAATTAACAAAAATGCTTTATTACATAAAATTAAAAGCACATAAAATTAAAAGCACATAAAATGCTATTGGCACTTTTAATTTTTTCAAACATTATTCTAAACTTGACAGAATCTCATTTTATTTAAATCGTCCATATAAAAAGCTATAATTTAGACTGTGTAGAAGATCACTTAAAACTAGTAGCACTCCTGACATGAATCAAATTCTTCTGCGAGAAATATTTTATGTATCTCAAACAGGTAAATGGGTTTTATCTGTTCTCTTTGTCAATCTCTGTTGAAATAGAAAGACAAATGTGATTCTAGTAACATTTAAACGAAAATATGTCTAAGAAAATATCAAATGTTGCACTCCTGACATTTGAGGGTGCTGCCTTTAATGTGACATTCTTGGCCTTACTACTGATTTTAGTGTATCCTTTAACTATGGTTTTGAAGCAGCAATGATGTATTAAGATTTATTTATACCCCATATCTTTGAAAACTAAAAGACAACATTTCTACAATGTAATTTAGGAAAACTTGCATAAATGTTTGTTGCACTCCTGACTAGGTACATCTTTTTTACAAAGCCAAATTTCTATGCAATAATAAATGTGAAGCATGATCTATTGCTATCTTAAAGTATGTCAACATATCAAAGTTTGTGATGAAATAGATTTTGATAACATATTGTTTGATTTAGCACTATGGTAGGTTGTTGAAAATTAAGGATTTTTTAAAGTGTCACAAAAAAGGGTTGCACTCCTGACAATTTTGACATGTTTTTTGGACACATTGTTTTTGTTATTCTAGATATCTTAAAGATTTTTTGCAGTAACAGACATCAAATCATTACAGATCTTGTGAACTATTTAGATCCAATAAAATCATAAAAATGAGTAAATTAGACAGCTGTAGCAGTAGGAGCTATTTTTTTTAAACTGCCCTTTCAAACATGGTCGCCACCAGCGATTCTTGCAATCGTAACTACTCGGCCATTCTCGCTACCCTACAAATAACCTCGTACGTAGATAGTAGAAATTCTTCTTAAATTGTTTGCAGGAAGTTAAGTTAAGTTAAGCCACACAAAAATATAGTTCACGAAAATCCAATATGGAAGACATACTAAGTAAAATCTAATCATGCAAAACTAATTAAAACTTTAACTTTTATCCATGATAATAATTGAAATATAGAAAATTGTTTAAAATATAACCTTATCAAACTTTCATGTAACTGACATGTGAAAAGTAGTGCGATTTATACGCCTAATGCATACGAGGTGATTTGTAGGGTAGCGAGAATGGCCGAGTAGTTACGATTGGCTATTCTTGTTTCTGATTAGCAGATTAAAAAAAAAAATCTTCTCCTCTAAAAGTTCTAAGCCAAATGAACCGAATCTTGGTATGAAGCAACTATGGAAGGTCTTCTATAAAGATTGCTCATTTCATCCCGATCCGTTAACAAACATGGTCTCCACAGATAATTCTTGTTTCTAATTGGCCGATTTTATAAAAATCTTCTCTTCTCAAACTGCTTAGCCAAATGAACCGAAACTTGGTAGGAAGCAACTATGGAAGGTCTTCTATAAAGATTGCACATTTCATCCCGATCCGTTGACAAACATGGTCGCCACAGACAATTCTTGTTTCTGATTGGCCGATTTCTAACAATCTTCTTCTCTGAAACTGCTTAGCCAAATGAACCGAACTTTGGTGGGAAGCACCTATAGAAGGTTCTGTCTGTATTAAGTTTCCTCAAAGCAGAATGAAAGGTGAACGACATAGGTTCAGACCACTGAGCCTCTATTTTCAGTGAGCAAACCACGAACATGTGTCGTATTACAACTTGTAACGAACGTTGCATTAATCGAGTACACCTAACATTTTCTTTGTATACAAACTGCCAAAATCGTCCGTGCGGAAAGGAATTCAATACTACAGGCTTTGTTAATTTGCTTATCTGTAATGTTAATGTAACCATTATACTGTGAAGAAACTTAAATATCGTATTCATGAAATTATTTCCACAGAGTGACTTACTTCGTTATCAACGAGTATAAAATTAAAATATTGCGTTATAAAAAGAATCTCCCACTACTCAATTGATGCGCCTGGACAACTACTTAAAGTGAGTGTAGCGTATTGAGCACCAACCGTGATGCCAGTGCCACAAAAAGCATTAAAAAAATCAAGTGTTCGCGACAGTAGCAATTTAACATAGAAATAACGATTTTTTTTATTGTTCAAAGTAGCTGAAATTAGCAGCCATGGCGAATATTCATACTATGGATCAGTATTTATCGCCTTTGAGATATTTCCTAATCATAGCTATTGTTAAATTGCAATATAATGCTCAATTACAATAAGATCAGTGGTATTTACATACTGACAAACCCGGTTATTTATAAATGACCCAACCGGTTTGTATACATGTTTACATTTTGACCAAGCCGGATTTCAAAAACATCTGTTGACATCATGTTTTAGGGTATAACTAGTTACTAATTGTCTTTTCATCAACAAAATAGTATTTTTAAGTAAAATCAATCATTCATCAATATTTTTTTCTTTTTGGGCAACATTTAATTCATTCGTAAATGCAAGATATAGCGATATTTCAGTTGATTGTAATGATTTTGAAGCCGGATTCCTTATAACTTATAGAAAAATCTAATTTTACGCTGCAAAAATAAATGATATTTGGACAAAAAATGAAATTAATAATAATAACAATTATAAAGCATCATAATTCAAAGCATTATATACACGATTGAATACTTTATTAATTATTTAATTGAACTTTTTTTGGTGTTAATAATGGACCGGCCATAATGAACCTGTAAAAGCCATAATAGACCGGCAAAGCATTTTGGAGCAAAATAATGTTCTTGCTGTATAAATACCAACCAGTCTGTAGTATTCATAATATAACCTACTGGTTAATAAATATATATTTTATCAATGTATTCAATTAACAGCCCTGTATTATGAATAAATATTATTATGGCAATCTCACGTCACTTTCATAAATATTTCTGTTCAACTATGATGGTAAGTTTTATTGGGAGTAGGACAAACGTGATCAAAATCCTCTTTAATGATATTGTTGATACACCATTTGAATCCTGCGTCTTGAATTTGTTAACAATATATTTATCTATTTTTTTATTTATTTAGAAAAACTACCCCTTTGTACATGCGGGAGTACCTGTAGTGCGTCGAAATTTAAATTCAACAGAAATGTCTGGTATATTTTGTACGAGTTTACATTCATAATATATATTTGTTCTTAAATTGGCAAATTTGTTCATTTTTATTTCTTAACCATTTTTCTTGTCAAAATTAAATAAAAAGTAATATCAAAATAAATGAATATGCAGGTAAAATCAACAAACAATCTTTCTATGCCACTGCTTATCAGTTATACACATCTTTCTGTGCCACTGCTTATCAGTTATACACATCTTTCTGTGCCACTGCTCATCAATTATACACATCTTTCTGTGCCACTGCTTATCAATTATACACATCTTTCTGTGCCACTGCTTATCAATTATACATATCTTTCTGTGCCACTGCTTATCAATTATACACATCTTTCTGTGCCACTGCTTATCAATTATACACATCTTTCTGTGCCACTGCTTATCAATTATACACATCTTTATGTGCCACTGCTTCAGTCTTCTCTTTTTCCAACTACATCCATACTAAATAAAGTTATATACAGTCAATCTTGTATTAAGAGGTCACCTTTAGGACAAAAAAAGGTGGCCTTATAGGATAGACGACCTCTTAAAAGAGGTTCAATTGATATGAAAATTTCTGTGACATGACAGAAAATGTGTGACTTTTTAATACAGGTGACTGCTTAATAGAGGTGATCTTATTGACCACTATAAAATGTTGTTTTGAACTGTAAAGAGTTTCATTTCATGCACAAACAAGACTATAATTTCACAAAATGTCATTTTCTATGTTATTAAAAAATATATTCTAATCACTATATAAAATAAGAAACCCTTTATTATATCCTGAAAACGGTTAGTTTTATTTTCTAAAAATCTTCTTCAAAGATTTTTTTTTTTCATTTTTCATTTTTTTTCTTTTGTAGTTTTCAAATTTTCCATTAGATATACAGACATATTAGAAGACAAGTCCAGAAATAATTGCTCAGTAATAGATATTGTATACAGGGCCGTCTTAACGGCATTATAGGCCCCCAGACAAAACAGTGCACTGGGGGCCCTACCTACACAGGAATAACAATGCAAATGGTCGACAAAATTAAACATATATCTATTGTATTGGTACTTCCAACAAACTCAGTGTTTAAACATTAAATAACATGTCATACACAACATACCTAGATTAGCATGGGACCCCCGGGTAACTGCCTATCGTGCCCATACGTTAAGACGGCACTGATTGTACATAAACATATAATTATATAAAAATAAATAGTACGTACATGTATGTGTTACCATATTTGATTAAATACATTTCTCATTGTACTAAGCATTCTTGCAGCTTATTATGTTGAAAGTGATTCACCTTTTTCTCTGTATGACAATTTTATCTTGCATGCAATATATTTATGTTTGACAATTTACAGCAATGGATGAAGTATTTTTCAAATAGTATGACAAAATTGAAAGGCATTAAAATGAAATTTGACGTGTGTTTTGGACAAAAAAAATAACTTTTTTTTTTTCATTTTTAAATGTTTGTAATCTCAATATACATATATACTTGTTCTAACCAATGCCTTAGATCTTTCCAGAACGGTTGTACCCTTGATCACTGCCAGATATAGTGTATTATAGTACCTGTTGTACAAATTATATTTTTCTGGGTTATTATTATTTTTTATTTTGTCCTTATTTTTAAAGTCTAACCTAATATTTTATTTTTCAAAATTACAGTTTTTTTTCTCTGAGACGCATGGCATATATGCATTCACGGGTCAATAATCTTTCGGCATCAAGATATTTCCCTATATATTTCATATATAAAACCACTTATTTTCAAAACATTCTCCTGAAGTCATTTCTTATCCAATTTTTTCTTTATTTTCACATTTAAAAGAAGAATAAGTAAGGTTTTATCTCCATATTTCATCTACCGATTTCATATTTTTTTATTTCCAAACATTTATGATTTAAACATAAATGTAAATTCTCGACATCACAATTTTCTATGACTATATAGTAAGATTTAGTGAAAAAAATAAATCGCTTGTTAAATCACGTTATAAGAAAAAGTAGAAATAAAATTATATGAAAATTGTAACAAGAAGAAACTATATTTATTTCTACTTTCAATGCTGAAAATTTCATGAAAGTCGAGTAAGAAAGGATTTGGCAAAAAAATTAGCAAAAAGCTGTGGCCTTTTACCAATTATATGAAATAAATATTTTAGTGAGAAAGACCTTTGGCTTATTACTGTATTAAACTAAAAATGCCAACCTTATTCAAATTACATGTATATTATTGGACCCGCTTTGTATTAGTTTCGAAAATGAGGGGGGATGGATAACATATGCACTAACGTTAGTGCATCGTGAAAATATCTAGATTTAATTAGATTGCTGTAATGACTACATTAAACCTTAAAATTTGATCAATTAAATTGGAGATTTTTTTATTTTAGGTAAAAATGCTGAAATAATTTGATATATTAATCTTAAGTGGATTTAAGATACGTTTTACATACTTTAATAAAATAATAAATTTAATTGAAATATAACAGCCGTATGTGACTTGAATTTATTTAATGTCAAACATCACTCTATAATTTATCCGAATCTTTTTCAGTGGCTTAACAGTACAATAATTCGGCATGGTTTTAGAATTAACGTTAAATGGCAAATATCTGTAATTATGCAAGAAAACAAAATTAATTGAAGATTCGCCCATGTTATGAAGTGGAGAATGAGCTACAAAGAAACGTGTGAGTTTGTGAAGTTTAAACCGCAACACAGGTGTACGACAATTAAACTTGATCTTCATAATGAGCGGACAAAGGAGAGGCGATACATATAAAATAGGTGAAAATATTTAAAATAAAAAGTTACAAAACTGTTAGACAGTAACAGTGATTTAATGAATGGGTATCTTTTAACAAAGTCGGGTTATTAGAGAATTTAATTTATTTTTATAGTACGTTAACTGGCTTATCACGTGTTGGTTAATTTGTAAAGGCCAGATCTAAGTAAATATTAGACATTGTTAAGTTAATCCTGAATTACCACATTTGACAGTATATAGGATTAACACCTGTCTGTGAGACAAGAAGTTCCCAACAAATTTCCGTTAGGTGACAGATTTTCGGCCTCTTTGTAAAAGAATACCGTTATACTGTGGAATTTAGGTATTATTTTTCTTCGTTTATTTTAGTCATAAAAGTTGTATCCACTTGTTTACTTTGGCGCTTCTATAATATAAATATTAAATCAAGATTCGTTTTTCCCAACATAAACTCAATATCTAGTATTAAACATACTATCTTGTGCATATTCAGACTCGTTTCTTGTGTATTTTCAATTGATAATTACAAAATGCAAATTGTTGCAACAATTCCAACCAACTTCCTACGGAATCGACATAAAATATTAGTCAAATTTTCTTCTTTCGAAATTTCAAATTTTCGGTAGGAGTTCAAGCATCCGTAGATGCCAGTATTAGTTCACTCACTTTTGACACAAAATATCTTATACCTGGGAACCTCATATATGTTAGCAACACTAGTCATGCACTTCCCATATACTGATTAAATTTTCCTCGTATTTGTCATACAGCTTCAGATTACGGATTCTTGATATTGCATTAGTAAGCAATTCAGTACCATTAATACAAGTCTTATTGCTCGTCGCTTTATATGTTTACTTTGGATGTATAATAGTAAAATAAGATTATCTATGAGCGACACATTTGTAATGTGAATTTTTATACAAGAGGACAATCGTTTGATTCTGATGGATAACAATAATAACAATTTCACCTAATTTGACTTGAAATAGCAAAAATATCGAATACAGTTTTCTAATGTATTCTTTTCATGCCAATTTTGTTCAGAATTCAATTTATTAGTCAGCATGATGTGTATTTTTATTCCATTCATAAGCTGTATCAATGATTGATTTTTTAATTTATTTTTTATTTTTGGTGTTTTAACGCCACTCAGCAATATTTCAGCTATATCATGGCGACCAGTTTTAGTAGTGGTAGAAGCCGGAGTACCCGGAGAGAACCACCGACCATAGGCAAGCAACTGGTAAACTTTATCACTTGCGACTGCGAGTCGAGTGCACCCTTTTTTGTAATTTACAAAGCCGGGCGCAAACCCACGCCGTATTGGTGATAGGCTTGTATGAGTAGTTAAGTAATCTAACTACCTAACTCATTGAGCCACCCGGGCCCTTCTGTAACAATGAAGACGCCTCCATAACGACCATCGAGGTTGTATGGTAGTTGGAGTTACAACTTCCTGTGTAATCTGTGCTTATCACCACTAAAGTTGTGAGTTCGAATCCCACTCATGGAGACGTGTACTCGATGCAACTTATGTGATAAAGTTTGACAGTGACTTGCGACAGGTCTGTGGTTTTCTCCACCAATAAAAATGATCGCGATATAACTGAAATATTGTTGAAAATGGTGTTAAACACCATAACCAATGTATTATGAATAAATATGATTATGGCAATCTCAAGTCACTTTCATCAATATTTATGTTAAACCAAACAGTCGTTTTAAAAAATATACAAATCGAAGTTAGATTTTGAAACGACTGTTTGGTAAAGAAAGGGTTATTTTTGTGATGATATAGATTTGTGAGCCTGTGTCAAGATGAAAGCAAATGGATTGTGAACTTTACAAGAAGTTGGTCTCTGAATTGTAGTAGATCCATAACATGTTGATGAGTAGTTTTTTTTCCAGCTCAAATGCCAGGTTAAATATTGTCATACTTTGTGTCTGTTTTGCCATTTGTAAAATCTAGTTTTCTATCATGGAATAAATTTTCAAATTTCAAGGGTTATGATGTTGAGCGCCAATTTCAATAATATTTCATTAATATAGTGGCGGTCACTTTTATTGGTTAGGGAAACCAGAGTACCCACAAAAATCACCAACCTGTCGCAAGTCACTGACAACCTTATCACATGTTGTATCAGTACACCTCTGGCTCAAACTAACAACGTTTAACCTACATTTCGTGGGAGAGGATAGGAAACTAATTTAAAATGGTTCATGTCCACCAATTAATATTTACATGGTAAAATAAAATTTGATGTACACATTTTTCTCAATATCATGAAGGATTGATATTTTACTGACTTCGGAATGAAGAAGTAATGAAGAAAAGTACTAAAAGCACTGTTCCTTAACTTTAGATTTCTATCCAGAATTTAAGATAGGTTTTCTATTACATTCATTTACATCTAAATTCTGTAATATCAAACTCACAAATGAATACTTTATTTTAATATCTTGGATAAAAACATATCTAATTTAGTGTGAACAACACGTTTCTAGAATACCTTTCTTCAGGTACGCTCTAAGTCAAAAGATTGGAAAACCAAATAATTCTAAAATCTTTGGAGGCAAAAAAAAACCCCAAAAGCCCTAACTAGGAATAATTAGCAAACACATATGTTTTTTTAAAATATTTTAATGTACATAAAATGACAATTACAATAAAGTATGCAACATTTAATATTCAATATCAAACAAAGGAACAATTGATCATGAAAAAAATCTGGAGTATAAATATCAATCAACAATATTAACCAATTAATTTTGTTTTATTTCTGTGTTCGGAAGTGTTTCAAATGTAACCTAGATTGATTTGAGTTGTTTTTTTTGGCTGCATTTCCACATTTTGACTTTTTTTAACATGAACTTTTGGCTGAATGGTAATCTTAATAGCTATTTTCAGCAATTATTCACCTATATTATTGGTCAACTCTGACAAAAAAAAGGGCAAGTTGAGCATATCTTCTGGTGAGCTGGGCACCTTATTGGTGAGTTGATTGCCTAAATCAATAAAGCAACCCTCTTTTTTTATATTTCATTATATGCCATGATATCATGTTTATTCATGAGAATATTCAAGGTATCTACATTAAAGTCATTCATTATGCCAAAAAAACAACAGATAGTGTTCGATGTTCTCTTATTTACATACTTTTTCTGAAATTTTACAAAATAAAATTTACTTCTAAACAAAAGTATTCACATTATGAAACTGGTATGTTTATGTATTAAGAAAATTTAACAGAAAACAATAAACAAAGAAAATGGATATATCTTAAGAGCAAATTGTTCAGGTTTCTAATAAGGTTTTGAAAACAAATTTAAATAATTAATAAAGTAAAATCTATATATGGACATTTGATCATTGGTATTTATTAATATGGGTTAGGGTGTTTAACGCCACTTTTAACAACATTTCAGCTATAGCGTAGCAGTCAGTTTTATTGGTGGAGGAAACAGGAGTACCTGGAGAAAACCACTGACCTGCCGCAAGTCACTGACAAGAACATTAAATAAGGAATATATGTAGCCAATGGCATTTTGTGAATAAAAACAAATTGATAGTCAAACTTGTATTCAACATTCATCCTATGAACAAAGGAGTAATGACCGCATAAGACAATTATCGCTTATTTAAGATCGGTCGATCCAGATTTTCATTTTTGTTACCGCAAGAATTCATGTATGACTGTTAGCAGAAGGAAAACATGGTGGTCGCTTTGTAATGCTTCAGTTATTTTGTTTTGATTTACAGTTAATTAGTCAAGTATATAAAAATTTGATAGCTTAATTGGTACAATCATGTATTGAGAACACATTGAACATTTAAAAACCAATGAATGTTTAAAATCTAGAATGAAAAGCGACCATTAAATACTCGTAAACAGATATGATGGGATAAATTTTGAGACCATTGACGGCATTAGTGAGGTGATCCCTCAGTTGAGTTAAAATAACATTTGAATCTGGTCCAGGGGTTTAAACCCGCTGCTTCAGCTGGTGACCACTAATTCAAGCCAGGGAAAGTTTGACTGCATATATAACCAGATGCTCTCAAGAGCCTGTATCGCTCACCTGAGGCACCAAAAACATTCCTTCTTAGTTCGGTTTCAAGGTCAAGTTTCAATTGTCCCAGATGTCTTTTAAAACATTTTTCCCATATGGTCCGATGTTAAACCAAGTCATGCCGTAGCCGCCATCTTGAATTCCATATTGAACAAAAAAGCTAAACTTTGTAGAGGACCATCCAATGAACAATCATGTACAGTTTGGTTTCACATTTAAACATTGTTCCCATAGGGTCCAATGTTAATCTATCCTGTGGTGATGGCCATCTTGGATTTCTGATTGGCATAAAAAACTTGAACGTAGTAGAGGATCTTCCAGTGATCAATGGCAATTTAATTCATAAATGTTTAACTTATCAACGAAGACAACAAAAAACAACACAAACAAATGACAAAATGACAGCAACAGTACCAACCTTTCTTTGCATATTTTTGCTGCACCATTTACAAACTAAGGACTAGCAACTAGTTGTCTAGTTTATGGGGGGGGGGGGGGGGGGGGGGGGGTTGTCACCACAAAGGGTATGCTTTTACTGATGTTTACACTTATTCTGAATGTCCAAGCGATTAAAAAATTCATTTTTAAAATGGGGTAAAAGCTAAACCCATTTATATTTTGTAGCTGACTTTAACTTATACTGAGTGTATGCAGTTGAATGCACCAACAAAATAATTAAACTCCTGTTTCACAATTATTTTAATTTAGATTTATTTGTATGAAAAATACTGAAGATTTCATTTGTTTATAGATCTACCTAAAACAAATTCGACGACATATCAGCTTATATTGAAAACTGCATACAAAAATATACACATTTTGCACAACTTACCCTTAAAAGTAAATAAAACACTTTTCATGCAAAATAAAGGTTAAAACAAAAGTTTGCAGGATTCTGGAATCATTTACTGTAGAAAGTTTCCTTCATCAATATCCTTAAAAAGCTTGAAACAATTCCAAGTCTGTTATTTACTTTAAAACGTTTCAATGATCAGGTAACTGACAGGTTACACTAATGCCATGAAAATGTCCTGAGAAACCTATTTATCATTTTTATAATCTGGTGGATTTACTTCCAGTATAGAGTATATAAGATTTTAACATTTACTTTATGAAAAACAAATATTTATATATGTATTAAGAAAAATTTGTTGGGGGAATTTTTTCAATAGTTTTCTATTTTTTACTGATTTTTTCCACTAATTTTCAAGTTTGAGAAGCGGCAACGGCCATGTTTGATGGCAGTCGGGGTCATCATTCATGGTCTGAAAGAGAATTATATATGCATTGTTCCTTTATAGTTTGGTAGCAACATTGGCTCTTTATAATATTCAAAGAATTATAAAAAAAATCTATTTTTAGTAATGATGGCAGCCATTTTTCATAAGCGACCAGGTTTAGCAACCATAAGTCTGAAAGTTGGATCATATATGCATCATTTCCATAAATTTTGGTGGCAACTGGCTTTTTACCGGATTTAAAAAAAAATATTTGACAATAATTTTCTATTTTTTGTAACAGTGATGGTCACGTTGGATGACATCCAGAGGTCTTCAATCAAAATTTTGAAAGAAGACCACATATGCATTCTTTCCATATGGTTTGATTGCATTTGACTCTTTACAGGATGGTGTTTAATGCGACTTTCAACAATATTTCAGTTATAGCGTGACGGTCAGTTTTATTGGTGGAGGAAACCGGAGGACCCGGAGAAAACCACTGACCTGTCGCAAGTCACTGACAAACTTTATCACATAATGTTGTACACCTCGTCCTGATCGAGATTCGGACTCACAAATTCAGTGGTGATAGGAACTGATTGCATAGGTAGTTGTAAATCCAACTACCATACGATCAGGGCGATGCCGGACCCTCAAACATTTGTATATTTGTTCTTATATTACAGAAATTGTATACCCAACTATATAACAAATTATAAAGATCAAGTGTGTATAAGAAAGGTTGTTAGTATTTTTAAGTACAGATCTAGTATTTATAACAATAATAAAAATATGTCATCGGTCGTAACACCAACACAAAATGAACTAATGAACTGAAGACATGTAATGTCAGGAGTATCCTCAACACAGCAACCAAGAATGCCTTACTGAATAAATAATGGCACTATGTCACATTCTATGCCCATAAATCTTCTGTCCTTCCAAACTTGAACAACAGGGAGCTAAAAATAGAAATCAATTAATTAACTGAATGAAAGAAACCAATTCATTTTACTAAATGTATTTAACATGTTACTGTATAACTGATTTAGATTACCTATCATAAAAATACAGCCATGTTGTGTAATAAAAACATAAATATCAAATTTAGTTCACACAACAACATTTCTGGAATACTAGTGACCTTCATCAGGTACACTCATAATCAAAAGATTGGAAAGCCAAATAATTTAAAAGTCTTTGGGAGGAAGTAAGTCAAGGGACTTAAACAGGATGGCCAAAATCGTCTAAGGTCACCTATGTCTGAGGGAGGAGAACTTTATTAAAAAATAACATTATTTATGAACTGCAAATTTCAATAATAGATATTTCTAATAAACCATGTCAGTGTTGAAACATATGCAACCTTAAAAATAAAGCCATGTTATTTAAAATTGAAGATACAGGCATGTTGAGTAACCTTAAAAATACAGTCATGTGTTCAACCAACACCATAAACCTACATGTATAGCATGATGTTCTAATACAATTATTAACAGATCATCTTGCAAATTAATTTTATATTTTCCAACAATGTATATATTGTGTTTATCCTGCAATGTCAAAAAACCCAAATCAACTGCCAAATTGTCTAAAAATAGCAGAAACAGGCATTGTTCTAATTTGTTTAAATGGTATACATACTGTTGCCATTTCTTACTGTTGCTCAACATGAATCAGGTACCAGAAAAACTATATCTTGGTCAGTGACATTATATAACAAAATGTATCCAGTCAATCTAATTTGACTGTTCAAATATAACCAAAGCAGGATAAACAAGATGTTGCATGCTACGTCGTGCTAAGAATACCCCCACTCGTTCATTTGTGTCAAATTTGTATATATCTCAACACTCATTACCAGAAAATGCCGTAAAAACATGAACAATTCTTAAGTCACACGGTAAACAGGAAGTAGATGTGCAGTAAACCTGGAAAGGGGAGACATGGTACAAGTCACCATGCCAAAGCCACATATCAAATATAAAATCATTTCTTCCAGTAGAAGCTGAGATATCTGTTACGAAAGTTTTCATTACGGCAAACATGAAAAATTCTAAGTCGCGCTGTAAACAGGAAGTAGATGTGTGGTAAGCCTGGAAAGGGGAGACACGGTACAAGTCACCGGACAGACAAGGTGATTGCAATATAGCCCCCTCTCTATGAGGGGGTATAATATACAATAGTAGTGCAGTGTCTTAAAGAATAAAATTTATGAGCATGAGGCTTAAAAACTGGGATAAAGGCAACGGTCACTAGCCTTTCCCCAATTTTGCACAGAATACACATACACTATTTTTAAACTAACAAAGTAAAGATTTTTTTGTAACATGCACATCATCTTTGAATACTGACCATGTACAAGGTATCTTGATTACAAGATAAATTATTAATCCTCCTTTAAATTCATTCTTATTAAAAATAAAGGTTCTAATATATTTCTATTTTCTTGTTTACCTGAAGAAGATGAGAGCATTCTGTAAGAATACAGCAATACCTGGCCATTCATCTAAATCTGAAAAAAAACCGCAATAAAAATAAATTGTTGCTTTCTGTGCATGAAGCTTTTTCTGTGTGTATTCTACGTTTGTTTTTATTTTGTATAACATGATGTGTAAGAAATACATAGTGTTGTATTCAATATTTTGAGAATAAAAAAAGACAAAATAATGTTAATTATCCTCTTCACCACTGCTTAATCAATCTTCTTTCTTAAAACAACTTACTTACATTATTTGTTAATGTATATAAAACCGACTTTAAATAAAGATTACTTAATTACTTACCTACTTACTTACTTCTGGTGACATTCAAGCGTAATATACATAATCTATGGTAGTTGCATTCACAACTACCTAAGCAATCAGTGACTATCACCACTAAAGTTGTGAGTGAATCCCGCTCATGGCGAGGTGTACTCAATTAAACATTATGTGATAAAGTTTGTCAGTGAATTGCAGCAGTTTGGTTATTTTTTCTGGATAATCTGGTTTCTTCCACCAATAAAACTTACTGCCACAAAGTAACTGAAATATTGTTGAAAGTTTATTTATATTCTGGGAAATTCAGAATCTACAAATTTAAGAAACAATGAATATGTCTTTTATGAGCAAACTATGACTTTTAAGTCCATCTACACTAGAAGTTACTTCCAATCTTGAGATAAAACAAAATATTTAAAGACTGAATATCTTGAAAGTGCCCAATCCACTACCTGAAATTCTATTAATAATATATAAGGCAAACAAGATACCTATGTTCCTGCTAACCCTATCTATCCTAATTTTTAGTGCCTACTCTAAAAGGTTTTTATTGCCATGTAGGACAAGTACTGGTAAAGTCACATCATTGTCCTGTATAACATGGGTAAAAATTTAAAATAAAAAGTTTTGTCTACCTATCTACCTTATTTTTTTTTTAAATGCTAGCAAAAACACTTGTTTTATTTTCCTTGGCCTTGTCAAAATTTAATTTTACATTTGTCAATTTGAATTACTTCGTTTTAAACAACTATTGCACACAAAATAACTCAATGGATAAAATTGAGACGACAAATATATTACATACCTTTGTTATCTACCACATAATATCCAAACAGAATCCATGATGCAGCAATGAGGGCTCCAAACCCTAACAGGAACCCAATAAACAACCAAATTCTGGCTCCTGTAAAGAGGTGATGTTTATTTTATAATAAATAACATGTAGAAATGTGAACTAACAGTGACTGATCTCAGGCAGCAAACTATATGTTCATGGTTAGTAACAGGTACACAAATGTGTGCATTTAAATCCTGCTGAGGGAAGAACCAATTTTTTTTTTAAATCAACTCTTTACTCTGCTGGATTGAATTTTCAGATGTTTACAATTTTTTTTTAGCACAGTCCAGTAAACTTTTTGGGATCTAGTGAAGTAGATACATTGTACATGTATGGTTGTCAAATGCTGGAGACGAGTATAAGCGTACAAGTAATATTTATATCACGTTTTCCAAGATAAACAGTTAAACAATCGAACGTGAAGCATGAGATTGCTTAACTCGGAAAATCGTGGTTTATGTAATTTGTAGCATGAAGCCATGCAATATCACATCTAGGTCGTTGATGATTGCACATTTCTCTGAGAGTAATAAAACTACAGCCCAGATATAAAGTGTGCAATATCTTTTATTATAGTTCTTAGCTGTTACTTACATTCTGGTATATAAATCATAAAAAGATCAGTGTATTTTTATTGCACATTTTTGTTAGAACTTTTTGGTGTTGTAAACTTCTTAGATATTTTATAATTGATTTAAGTGTATGGTATCATTCTTACAACTTTGTAACGTTTGAGCCTCATCAAGCTGACTAAGAAAAAAAAATCCTTGTTGATATTAGAAAGTGGTTACATTTTCTACAGATTTCAATATAACATGAAGTGATTATCTAAAGTTTAATTTAAGCTTATTCACTATCTTTGAAGGTATTAAAATATTTTTTCATGTTTTTAAAAAAAAATATTTTACAAACTAAATGTATGGACTGTATTTCACTTCTACTATTTTTAATTTGTCAGTAACTTGTGGCAAGTCAGTGGTTTTCTCTGGTTTCCTCCACCAATAAAACTTACCACCACGATATAACTGAAATATTGTTGAAAGTGGCGTTAAACACCATAAACCCTGACCAGTTTTAAAAGTAAACTAGAAATTTTTACCTGTTTGTCCCATACATCCTGTACTGTAACCATCACCTCTGATCTGTCCATTTGATACTGAATTTATCCTGTAATAGACACATAAATGTAACACTGCCCTTGAATTAATCAATAAAATATTGGTTACTGTAACGCAGAGTGTTACAAATGTCCCCCAAACGAACAATACAAGTACTAGTGGTATGAATGAAGAATAGTGTGAGAACATAGCAAGAAATAATTAGAGCCCAGTTTTTGACTCATGTCTATAGTAGGGCT
Source organism: Bathymodiolus septemdierum (assembly GCA_963383655.1). Lineage (NCBI taxonomy): Eukaryota > Metazoa > Mollusca > Bivalvia > Mytilida > Modiolidae > Bathymodiolus > Bathymodiolus septemdierum. The sequence continues at coordinate 91,705,640 of OY726517.1, read as the reverse complement.
TCTTTGTTATGTTACCCTACAATGTGCTACAATAAACTAGTAAGCAAAGCAAGAAAAAAATGGCTTCAATTGTCTGCCATCATCTACAACACCAGTAATGGAGATGTTAGAAGACTATATTATTAGCATGAAATCAAATACAAAAGATGTTTGTCATACACTATTATATTAATAAGCAAATATTAGATAGCTATTTGCATACTAAGTCTGAAAAGATATGGTTGTTATTCACCTTTGTGTTAAATTGAGTGTTTTTGCGGTTTCCATGGTAATGGCACGCATTTAGAAATTTCCAAGCCTCAAAACCATTTATACACATGCCATACAACATTTCTATTAAGTTTCATCCAATTCCGAGCACTTTAAATTGTTCACGTTTTTTGTGGCAACGGCAGCCATTCTGAAATTTCTAAGCCTCAAAATTATGTGTACACATGTCAGACAAAATTTCTGGAAAGTTTCATCCAATTCCAAGCACCATAGCAAACCAACGATGAATATCAATTCGCAATATCATAATCTACTTGGAAACCAAATCGGAGGATTTTTGTATTTTGTCGGCCATTTTGGATTCAAAATGGCCGCCATAGCAAACCAACGATGGATATCAATTCGCAACATCATAATCTACTTGGAAACCAAATTTCGCCCAAATCGGAGGATTTTTGTATTTGACGGCCATTTTGTACTTTGGTTACCATGGCAACGGCCGCCATTTTGAATTTATTCAACCCCCCCAAAAGCTGTCACATACTACGGTGGATATTCCTACAAGGTGGATCATAATATGGCTCCCAAACCATGGATATCAATTTCCAACATCAAAATCTACTTGGAAACCAAATTTCGCCCAAATCGGAGAATTTTTGTATTTTGGTGGCCATTTTGGATTCAAAATGGCCGCCATAGCAAACCAACGATGGATATCAATTCAAAACATCATAATCTACTTGGAAACCAAATCTCACCCAAAACGGAGGAAGCCATAGCAAACCAACGATGGATATCAATTCGCAACATCATAATCTACTTGGAAACCAAATTTCGCCCAAATCGGAGGATTTTTGTATTTGGCAACGGCCGCCATTTTGAATTTTTTCAACCCCTCAAAAAAAATCTGCCACACACTATGGTGGATATTCCTACAAATTTTCATGAAGTTTGATGAAAGGAATCCATATTTTTTTTTAAATCCCCCTTTTTTTGTTTCAATGGCAACTGCGGCAAAGTTTGTCTAACCGATTCCGATTTTTTTGGCTTATCTCGTTCCACTAAAAGTGGATGTTGTTCCTATCAAGTTTCATCAATTTCTGTTTGGCGAGTAACCTGCTATGATAATTTTTGTGTTTTTCAATTTTTTAGCATTTTGGCCGTTATCATGGCAACGGTGGCCATTTTGAAAATTCCGAAAGTAATCTGCACATCCACTCATAGTGCTTAACATTCCTGTGAAGTTTCATTGATTTCCGTTCTGTAGTCGCCGAGAAATGTGTCGGATAAACTTTTGGCAAAAGAAAGAAAGGAAAGAAAGAAGAAGAATAAGTAACGGAGCAAACACAATCTTAAAAATTAACCTACATTGTCCTGAAAAGCCTAAATACAACAGGCATGATAGGGATCACTAAACATACATGTAATCTTACAAAGAGAGATCAGTTGTGTTCAGTTGGTTATACCAGATTATTTTGTTCAGTCTTAGTAACAACTTTATACTGATTGCAAATTTATTAATTCATCTTCATTTGGGACCTCATTTGTTTTATTTGTATCTGAAAAATTGAGAACAGCATCGGTGGTGTAATGGTTAGCGTGCTCACCTCGAGTGCAGTAGATCGTGGGTTCGAGTCTGATCAGGTCAAACCAAAGTTTTAAGGAGAAAGGAGAAGAGCCAAGACTGGATGGCTGGGAATCAGGATAATGTGTCCAAGTGGAGCAACATATCTATCTGCGACTGTTGTTTCAGCGAGTTAGCACTATAAAAATCTAACTATTCTAAGCGTGTTGGTCTAGTACAAAGTGGACCTCACCATCATCTCATTGAAAATTAACTTGTCATTGCTATGATATAGCTGAAAAATTGCTGAGTTGGTGTTAAATAACAATCACTGAACAATTTATTATAACTCATCACACAGTAACATTTCAGTTTCGCATTTCACATACGGAAATACTTGCAGCTTGTCTAGCTAATACGTGAGTCCTGGACTTACTGTCACAAAACTTTAGTAAGGCTTTTGCACTCATATTCGAAAAACAGTTAATCAGAACATAATATCCAGTAAATACAAATTGCCGATTGGATGAGTTGGAGTATGAGAACAAAAGCCAGGACTTGATAACTTGTCTTTGGGACTTTTTAATTCTTACAAAAAAATAACAAAAAATGAAGTGTGATATTTTTTGGTTGGGAATTTGCTAAACTTGATCCTATAAGAATCTTTGTTTCACATGTTGTATCTTGTTAATAGATGTGGCTGTTGTACATAAAAACTTTAATTTAACCATAGAACTAAACTTAACAGTATTATGATACTATATTTCTTTTATAATAATGCATTTTCATTGTTGCATGAATGAGAGAATAAGCACAGGCTATTTGCTTCATGTCTCCTAATATATAAATGTACTGGTTGTGTAAAATAATGTATAATGCTTTCACCAGGGTGCAGGGGTTATCATTTTTAACATCACTTTCAACAATGTGGTGGTCAGTTTTAATGGCGGAGGAAGTCAGAGTCCCCCAGAGAAAACCACTGACCTGCTGCAAGTCACTGACAAACTTTATCACATAATGTTGTATAGAGTACACCTTGCCAGGTGCAGGATTCAAACTCACAACGTTGGTGATGATAGGCACTGATTGCATATAGGTATTAAGGTAGTTGTAAATCCAATTACCATACGATCACGACCAGTCAGTATCTATGTCATCAACACTATAAGAAATGTGTTCAATAAGCTGATTTATTGAATTGTCTGTGTACTCAAAACATAGATATTAAATTTAGTGTACAAGACACATTTTTAGAATAGCCTTCAATCCCTTCATCACTCAAACCCATAATATTTTAAACCCAAATAATCTAAGTCTTTGGGAGGAAGAAAACCAAAGGTCCTAAACAGGATAGCCAAAATCGACTATGGTCATCTTATGCCTGATGGAGGAGAACCTTAGTAAAATAGGATTTGGTCTTACAATGATAGCTCTGTAAAACTTCTTTGTTTGCATAATTAAGCAATACTGAGTGACTAATTCATACTTCTTAAATATACTACATGTAGTATACAATGTGCAGACTGTATGCTTCTCGTCATCTTGAAAACCGCATCGGTGGCGTAATGGTTAGCATGCTCGCTTCGAGTGCAGTAAATTGTGGGTTCGAGCCCCAGTCGGGTCAAACCAAAGACTATAAAATTGGTATTTGCTGCTTCTCTGGTAAGCACGCAGCATTAATGAGAAAGGGCAAAGACTGGTCGGCTCAGAATCAGAATAATGTGTTCGAGTGGAGCGATATGTCTACCCGCAGACTGTTGTTTCAGTGAGCTAGCACTATAAAAATCTAACTCAGCGTGTTGGTCTAGTGCAAAGCGGACCTCATCATCATCATCTCATTGAAAATTAACTTGTTCTCGCCATGATATAGCTAAAAAAATTGCTGAATTGTCGTTAAACAACACTCACTCACTAGTCATCTTGAACTTACATAAAAAATGCTACAGTGCCAACCACACCACAAGTATGGAAGACGTGGTTGAAGTCATGCTTATCAGGGAAAGTTGCTGTAACATCGATAATTATCCACCAACCAACAAAAAACTGAAATAAACAATAAATTTGTATATTAATTTCTTGATGTTGAATAATTTTTCCAATTATTGACATCGAGAAACGGACTATAGCTAGAAACGTCACAAAATTGATCATGTGGTACACATAAAAAATCGTATACAATTCAATCTAAATTTTGAATTTATGGATATTATGGAACTTTAACTACTTAAAACAGTTAGAAATTATCATTATTTTTGCAGATTTGAACTAGAAAATATGTCTATATATGAAATCTTACTGGCACTTGATCTGAAACAATCCGTCCATGACAAAATACGCATCGGAATGCACTGGGGGTCAAATTTTAAATTTCCAGTATACCCTTGATAGGGCTTGTGACGAGATTAGGATGGAGATACAGACAGAAAATGTCTTCGAAGCCTACTCTCAACGAGATTAAATAATTAGCTGCTGCACCAAAAATGTTAATTTAACAAGATTAGCATTTTTGGTGCAGCAGCTAATTATTTAATCTCGTTGAGATTAGGCTTCTGAAGAAATTTTCTGTCTGTATCTCCATCCTAATCTCGTCACAAGCCCTATCAAGGGTATTCTGGAAATTTAAAATTTGACCCTCCACCCCCCCCCCCCCCCCCCCCTGCAAAAATAATGATAATTCTTACTGTTTTAAGTAGTTCAAGATCCATAAATCCAAATTTAGTTCGAATTGTAAGCCAGTTGTTTATTTGTGCCACAATTTTGATCATGTGGTGGGTATCAGGTCAAATCGGCACCTGGTCACACCTATCTAAATAGTCAAATCGGCACTTACTCAAATCGGGACCTAGTCATATCGGCACTATACGTTTGGTCAATTCGGCATCAGTATTAAAAAATTTAGTAATAATAAAATATTTATGTAAATATATGGGTTAGATAAACTTGCAAAATGTCAGACGACAGCTGCACATAGTGTGCAAACTATTTCCATCCTTCAGATATTTTTACAGATTTGAACTAGAAAATGTGTCTATTTTTCACACCTTATCTGCACTTGGTATGACACAATCCATCCCTGGCAAAATATGCATCGGAATGCACCAGGGGTCAGACTTTAAATTTGCAGAATATCTTTGATAGGGCTTTGATTAGGATGGAGATAGACATGAAATTTCTTCGGAAGCCTAATCTCAATGAGATTAGCAAGTTATCATCACCCTTTCGTCTGATAAAACATTGTCTTCTTCCCGTAAAGTCAGAGTGTAGTCTCTTGTACTGGCAACAGGTCAAAACGCCCCCACTACCAAAACACCTCACTTTTTTCCAAAATAAATCATAAAAAAATATTTTTTGTGATTCAAATGTTTATAAATGTCTTCCCGCGATTCGTTTGTGTTCAAATATTTTGTTTTTGTTTTATTATATTTTTATTAATCTATTTATTAAAATTATAAAATCGCATTATCTGCCAAAATCGTAAATTTTTGTTACCCATAAAAACTATCAGATATGATTGATGCTTTAATAAAACGTGTTTCTGTAACTTATAAATGTTATGAAATGTACGCACATCGGGGGAAAAAGGTGCAACTGCTCGTGTTTTGAGATCGATCAAGAAATGGACGCCATCTTATTAATTATTGGCATTGTTTACGGGGTTTGCCGAATCATCATTAAATCAGTACAACAATGCTCTTATTTCTTATTTTCTGTGAATCTGCTTTTAGTCGGCATTAATTATGGACAAAGAACCATGCAAGTTTGCAGTTAATAAGCGACAAAATACAAATTATTCGTTTTTACCTGTCACTTGTAAGGTCAGTTGCATACAGAGAAAGCGAGGTCAAATTATTTGCTTGCAAGGAAATAATAAATCGATTGTAATTTTCGTTCTCAAAAGGCGAAAAGTGGTACGATAAGCTGTTTAATATGAAATATTTACCTTTATTTCATCATTTTAAAGCTATTTACCAATTTCCAAAACATATAATTTTTTTGGTCAAAATCGTAGCAAATGCCTCTTTAATTAATGATGATTGCATTAAATTAAATTTTTATGTTTCATTAATTATTACAATAATTGTATGCCTTTATCGGTGCCGACGGTCTTTGATGAGCTTAATTACCGGTAAGAAAGTAAAAACACACACAAGCCAAGGTATTGTGAAAAACAAACGTACAAAGCCTACAAAAGAATTTTGAGAAATTTAAGCTTTGATAACAATGGCTTGATGTGGCCATATGGCTTAATGTTTAGTGAATACTGCAAATTTTTTATATTTTTTTACATTAATTAGGTCCTGTAAATTATAATTCTATATTTTTTGTTAACTTTATAGGTGAATTTGAAGTTATTTAATTTTTACTAAATATTTATGAGATGAAAAGTACACCTTTGAACCTCTTGTGTTATTTTGCATCCTATGTAACAATGCAATACTACTTTAGACTTTAATAAGCATATAACTAAAAGTCCCACTGATTATAAATGTATCGGCATTTCATATCCCCTTGTTAGCCCTTGTACACAAACGTGTCTAATTTCTATTCACGTAGTCATTTCTGGTCTCTAGGAAGCTGGTATCCGTGAGAAAAAAAGAAAAAGTAATCAATGGAGTAAACTAGTTGGTCAGCAGCACTCTGTGAGAATGAGTCTATATTTTATTGTCACCAAAACACACAAAAAAAGACAAATGGATAAGACACAATTACCGGAGCGTATATAATACAAGTTCGTTGTTGTCTGATGTAAAATAAACATGTAAACTTTATACAATATAAAAATTAACTGGACAAATCTTGAATTACAAGACATCACACATGATATCATCGTTTGAGTAGAAAAAAAATATTAAACGTGCCGCTTTGGCAATAAAAAAGTGGGGGCGTTTTGACATGTATTCTCTTGTACTAATGTACAAAATTTTGTGATATATTGTGATTGGGTACTTGAAGATATAACCAGTACTGTATGGATTGCATACACAAAGTAAAAATAAAGGATGTCACAATTTATCACTTATAAAAAATTACCAAAGCTCCTGATACAACTGACGCTATAAAATTTCTTCTGTCACCGAGTTCAATGCATTCACACCTCGGATTGCAATTATCTAAAAATCCAGACATAACTGATTAACTATGATGTGCACTTCACAACTACCGACCAGTAAGTATTACTACAGGAAATAAAAAGCAGTGTTTTGTCGATGACGAGTCGGTCGTTGAATCTGACTCACTCCGATGTATATTATTATTAGATCTTACAATGGATCTTATAGCCGAAACAATTATGCCAAAGACATATAAACCATGAACATATATGTCTCAGACTCTGATTTTATATAATACTGGTGCGTCCGGTTAAAGTGTACATTCGAGACGGAATATCATCACAAAATCCCGGAAGATGTCCGAAGATTTCAACTGACAGAAGAGTTCTTCATAAAGGGAGGTAATTGGGTTTTTTTTGTTTTTGTTTTGATTTGGGTTTTTTTTGTACAAGAGGAATGTTTTGTCGCTGAAAAATTCCCTCAGGAAATGACAAGGAAAGGTATAGCAAAGTGCAGAATGTTAACAGGCACATATTTAGTACAAAAAGATAAACATCGTTTCTCAAATGGACGTATAGACCCAATATGCCCACTATGTGCCATGTGGAGTTGGTGACGAAGACATTATAGAACATATGCTGACTATGTGCTCCGCACTACAGTCTACACTGTATACGGAAGGATCAATTTACAAGATTTACAAGATTCAAAGGATTGGTCGTCTCGTATATTGGAACTGACGCATGGTCACAAACATTTAATTCAATGGAATCATTAGTAAAACTAATTCTGAATTGTACAACATTTGGATATCTGTTTGATTCTGATACAAGATTAAAGAATATAATGCTCCAGTCAACGGAATTATGCTAAAAAATGCATGTGCACAGAGTCTGGAAAATGGAAGATTATGAATAGCAGATGTACAAGCCTATATATGTTCGCATGTCAAAGTATATAATAATATAGATAGAAGTATATGCTGTGAAGTGACACCAGTCTGCCTGTGCTTAAATTGCGAAATTAATGGGAGGAGGGTGGGTGGAGGGGGTGGCAGCAGTTACCGTGAAGATACCGTCACGTACAATAGTTGTTGTATATATTGAACTTGTACATAAGGATCCTTTTTAGATTTTACTGGCTGAACTTCTCAGCGACCCATTAACTGTATATATATATAGGATATTGAATACAACCGCATTGGTTTTTTACCTTTTATCCGAAATTTTTAATTATTCGATACTGTGGGTGTAAATAAGGTGCATACAGTGCAACTCTTAAAAAAAAGAAAAAAAGAAAGATTAATACAAGTTTATACTTGGTGGTTCAAACCTGGACGCAAATACGGAAGAAAGAAGAAGAAGAAAGATAAGAAATTAACTGCGGCAATATCAATGTTCCGTCTATTTATAACACACATAAAAGCAGTAATGTTGAGTTGTATCCTCTTCTTAATGTTCGGTGATGAAAAACGTCGCCTCCCCTAAATACTTATTGACAATGATTTTTTAAATACGTTAGTATTGGTAGCTTAGACTTCATTTAAAAAAAAAATTAAAATCTGATAAGAAACATTGGATGCTAGTTTGCCGACACGTAGTTCTGATGCACGGAAGGGTAAAATATGTTTTCTGAATTTCCGACAGGTCGGTGATTTTCTCCGGATACTCCGGTTTCCACTAACAATAAAACTGACCACCACGATATAACTGAAATATTGTTGAAAGTGGCGTTAAACACCAAAAACAACCACATTCACACATGTTTCCACTTCGTAGAGTGGAGTAATACAAAATTTAAACAAAAAAGAAGAAGAAATGCCGGTATTGTTCATCATTGGTACATTGCCTTGGTATGTCATCGGTAAAATAAGGCGTCATTGGAAAAAGAACTATATCATTCAGATTCATTTGTCATCTATCAACAATTCTAACATAACATCCTTCTTTCGTTTTGTAGACAAACGAGCGATTTATCGATGGTATAATCTCATTCGCACATGCGTCGGTGAATGTGACTGACTTTTCCATTGGCAGCATACACTGTGTGCGACATTTTTCGCAAACGTAAATATAAATTACCGTCTTCCAATCAAAGTATACTACCGTATTTGTACTCTTAGACATATCAGAATCGAAATAAATCATGGAAGCCAGAATGTGTTTTGAGGTTTAACATGGGTTGGTGGATATTTAATTAGTAAATTTTATCCCTCGTCTCTGGCTCGGGATAAAATACTAATATCCGCCAACCCATGTTAAAACTCCCAACACATTTTGGCTTCCATGTTTTATTTCTTAACTGTATTAATGGAGAGTTGAATGGTACGGACGTTACATGTATACTCTGAACGTTTACAAATGCTGATAACTAAATATGGAAACAATTTAACATTTCTTGACAAGGACAAACATTCATAGGACAGGACATAATTTCATAGTACCGACTATACTGAGTAACACCTTTAATCTTAAACATTAAGCTTTAAACTTAAGTGAAATAATGCCCTGGACCCTTTAAAATCACAAGCGCTGGTCTTCAATACACTATGTTGTTCTGTAGTAGAAGATTTATTTTAGGTACAGTGTGTCCTGAAGACAAACCCCAGTCTGGAACGATAACATGGCGGACATTATTTTATGTTCAATGCTAGATTAAGCTTCATCATTCTCTTTTATACAAAGTGAAAATTATCAAAAAGCTTTTTAAAGGGTTTGGGTTTATGGTGTTTAACGCCACTTTCAACAATATTTTAGCTGTATCGTGGCGGTCAGTTTTATTGGTGGAGGACACCGGAGTACCCGGAAAAAACCACCGACCTGTCGCAAGTCACTCAGTGACAAACTTTATCACATAATGTTGTATCGAGTACACCTCGATGACGGGTTTCGAACTCACTGATTGCGCAGGTAGTCGTAAATCCAACTACCATACGATCCCAACGGTCGCCCTTTTAAAAGGTAAACTTTCAACTACGAAATATACTCTCCAAAAAAAGAAACACAACATGAGAAAAAATATGATTTACTTCAAATTTTCAACATCATTTTAAATACAGAAATAAGCATTACATTACATTGAAATTTGGCACACTGGTTGTTCAGTTTATTCAAATGTCAAAATTTATCAATTAAAGTCCATAGCGTTCAGATGACGTCACTTTAAAGTCAATATATGTTGTGCCCAACATTAGCCTGTAACACAGCACGGACACAACAGCAGTCCAAGATTGCTACATCCGGGTACTTCACATGAGAAACCGGATCGTGACAGCAAGAGAAACAGCATCAAATGTCCCAGGTCTTCGACGAATGTCGGCACAGACAATCAGAAACCGTCTCCGTGAAAACGGCTTATGCGCCAGACGTCATTACTTTGGCGCAGTACTGAGACGACGGCATCGACTTGCAAGGATCCGATGGTGCAACAGAGTAAGGAGCTGGGTACTGCAAAACTGGAAGCGAGTATGGTTCAGCAATGAATCAAGATTCATGCTGCAGAAAATAGATGGCCGTACACGTGTCTACAGACGCCGGAATGAGAGGTTCACAAGGAACTGCGTCCTTGAGGTCGACAATTTCGGCGGAGGAAGTGTGATGATGTGGGGTTTCATATCATACGCCGAAAAACTCACCTGGTGCACATACATGGCAACCTTAACGCCGCTCGATACAGAGATGAGGTTTTTACACCCACACATGTTGCCCCCAATGAACCTCCGTAGGGAAGTTTTTCAGCACGACAACGCTCGGCCGCACACAGCTCGTGCTACTGTTGACTTTCTAGCCAACCAGAACGTAACAGTGCTCCTATGGCCGCTTAAATCACTAGATTTGAACCCAATAGAACATTTGTGGATGACTTGGATCGACGCGAGCGCAGTCGTCAACCAGCGCCACAAACTCTGCAAGAACTGCAGCAGGCTCTTGAGCAAGAATGTGGGAGAATTCCGCAAGACTGTATTCGTCTATTGATCGAGTCTATGCTGAGACGGGTCCGTGCTGTGTTACAGGCTAATTGTGGGCACAACAGATATTGACTTTGAAGTGATGTCATCTGAACGCTATGGACTTTAATGTGATAAATTTTTACATTTTAATGAACTTTAAAGTCTGAACAATCAGTGTGGCAAATTTCAGAGTAATGTAATGCTCATTTCTATATTTAAAATGATGTTCAAAATTTAAAGTCAATTATATTTTTTCACATGTTGCGTTTCTTTTGTTGGAGAGTACCGGTATATGTTTAGTACAGAATCGTAATGTTAAAATTGTAATCAAAGAAATTAATTATCCCAAATCCGCCAGGCTCTTTTTGTTGAAGTGGCTGTACAAAGCCAGGAATGTGAGCGGTCATGTTAACTACAAGCGCTATCGATTTGGTCTCTGTCTCTATTAGATTTTGGAACTGTTCTGACGGCATTGATTAGTTTATTTTTCATTTTATTGATCAAAATTATTTACTAAAATATGTGAAAAATTTCACCAATCGTTTGGAAGATTTGTTTAAGAAATGTACAGAACATGCAATTATGTTTGAATTATGAATTGTCCACTCCATTTGAATTGATCTATTTCAGGCGAGTATTCCCAAAGAAGTACACGGCTGGTGTCCCACAAATTTAGATTATCACTGTGTAACTGACGGCATTACACAAAAGCGTGGCTAAACTACACCACGTAATGGGATCCTGCTGAAAATAGAATCTCCAATTAATGGAAATGGAGATATAAACAAAGACAGTATGCTTTTTATTGACTTTAGAATTGTAGCCTTGTATTTGAATGTAATGAGTTTTTGTCTCTCTTTTGTAAAAGACCCCAGGGCTGCTAGATGTAAATTGACATGTATATTCAGGGTATTTTTAGTTATTGTTTTTGATGTCAGTTATACGTGTACTAGGAGCATATATAGTCTAGTCAAAATAGACCCCCCCCCCCCCAAAAAAAAAAGAAGGTAAACCTAGAAAAAGACAACAGAAATGTTTTGGCTAGTGTACTGTTGATGAAGATGCACCGTGAATACATGTATATACCCTACTTAATATTATCAAAACTATGGTTTCCTCAGGTATATGTGACTCTAGCCGATTTTGTACATTCCGTTTAGGCACTTTGGTTTAATTGCTACCAAAGACTTTTAAATTATTTTGATATTTTCAGTCTCGACCTGAACGTACCTGATGAGGGTTATTCCAGACACGCGTCGAGCGCAATACGCTTTAATTAGATTAAGAAATTGACATATTTTTGTATACTGTCATGAATCTCATACAAAAACATATCAATTTCTTAATATCGTTCATTGACAAATAACCTCAACATTTTAAACCAATCAAAACACGTATAAAATGACATGTGACTCTAAAATTAATCTATTCAACAATAACTGTAGATATTGTCCCCACTCAAAACTAAAAGAATTAGTCCAACTGTGTTACATAAAAAAAGAATGACCATCGTAGATACAAATACCTTGTCTTAGGAAGGGACAAATCTTACTTTGTGAAAAAAACCATTCTGATTCTCACAAAAAGAAACTGATGTCATCAAAATGCTGAGTTTTTGATTGACAACACATTTGTTATGGTTTGGTGAAGTGTTTTTTAACAGTAGGCATTCCTATGGGTACCAACGTACCCTTTCCTGGTAGACGTGTTCCTTTATCGTACGAGATAAGACTTCATACAGGGGTTTCTCAAGAAACCCGAAAACAAGCTAGCCTGGTCCTTTAATTTAAAACTCCGCTATATATAGATGATGTCATTTCGCTAATTAATTCTAAGTTTGGTAATTTTGTTGATCCAATTACCCCATTGAACTTGAAATAAAGGATATCTAAGATACAGCTCGGTCTGCTTCATATCTTGAACTATGCATCGACATTGACAACATGACGTTTCATCCCATAACCAAAACGGACCATAACCAAAACGGACCATTACCAAAACGGACTACACTAAAACGGACCATAACCAAAACGTACTACCAGAAAATGATATGTATTGCAAGAATCTTTATTTAGTTTTTTTTTTTTATTGTGCGTTTATTGTTTTTTTTTTAAACTTGTCTTATTTGTGATAATTACTTTCTAGATTTATAAATAAATCAAATTAGTACAGGTAATGAAGCCAAGTAATTATTGGTGTTTTATTGGTTTATGACACCCAAATCACTTTTAATTAGATAAAATACGTTGATTCTCAGGTGATTGTATAATTTACTTTTCTGGAGCAATCTGCACAGTGGTCTGTCCCTATTGTGAGAATGATAATGAATGAAAACAAACTCCATGTTCTTTTATTGTCTATGAACCAAAGATCAAAGAAATTTACTCGTTTTTGTAATGGAATTTATCAAAATTCCATGTACTGCAATCGGTTAATTATATCTTAATTACTATGTACATGCTCTTTTTTTCTTTTTATCAACCCAAGCCCATATTCTTTGGGGGAAACTAAGATAAAAGCATTGAGGGTTAAATAATCTTTGTAAATTAAAGTTAATTACATTAAACCAAATTCTTTAGAATAAATTAACTTTTAATCAAATAAAAATCAAATTAATCATAATCGTAATTAAGTGTGTAGCAATTAATTGTATGATTTGACTAAAAAATGTGCTTGCAATGTTTTTTTCTTGTTTTTTTTTTTGCAAAGGACTGGGAGCTATAAGGGCCAAAATCGGCCCCACCTCAGATGTCGATAAAATTTTCTCCAAAATGTATTCACAATATGCGCTTTTCAGAAATAAATACAGTTAGTTTTATATGTGTATCTAATTCCTCACAGCGGATCGACAAAGTCAGGTAATGAAAAGCACTGAACGTATTTTTTTCATTATACAGAACGTACGTATCATTGTATTATAATGTATATCTTTAAAACAAAAAACAAAAAAAACCAAAGCATAATAAAACTCAATAAACAAAGCATAAATTTGACTTAATATGCAATGCTGTAAGTTGTCTTTTACGTGTAGGGAGTGTGTCCTTTACATCCCGCGCTAAGGGATGTATTAAAATTGTTCATCATAGCTGTCTGGTGTCCCTTTCACACAAAGTCGGCGTTTTCCTAGAGAAAGCCATTTGTTATTTTATTTATGCCAAATTCGCAGTCATGTTAGGATTCTAATAATAATAGGTTATTATACATTATTATACAGCTATAATTTTAATCTAATCAAAAACAATATGGTTGTGATCGTCTTCCGTAATTAAAATCGTCAAAATTAAATACAACGGAATTAATATAAAATGGTGACTTGTTTCAACCTCATTTAAAATATACCTTGACATTCTTTCAAACTTTTACATCACGTTCACGATCTTTTATTACAACACTATTTCACTCAAGTGTACATTTTTTTCCTGTTCTAGTTAAAGGACTTTATCAAACAGAATCATACAGTTTACATGTAATGCAGTTAATACGCATTTAAACCACAGAATAATATTTCTATTTTCCACACCTTGTGGTGTGGGGTCGCTATTGTGCATGCGAAATATTAATTGCAAACCACATTGACTGGCTATTTGCTGCCTGTCTAGATTTTTTTTTTCTCGATCGACAGTTCAGAAGCTAGAAAACAATATGATGGGGCAATAGCATTTTACGAGGGCAATAACATGTTATCTGCGCTCTTGAGGTTTTTATGGACCCTATACCATGGACAGGAATAATTACATAGAGATCCACCCAACCCAAGCACAAGTTGCAAAAATTTCATATCACCACCCATCAAAATATCTAAATCAAAATGTTTCCCCTCAACTTCAATACTTGCTTTTTCGTATGTGTTTATTTTCTGAAAAATGGGTTTGCAAGCAAGTTTTAAATGATCATAATCTTCTTTGCAGTTTACAATGCAAAAAACATTTTGATCTTTTGATCATAATGTCAAATCATCGATAATTACAGAAAAGGACAACACGACAAAGTTTGAAATTCTACTAACCTTTGACCCGTCCACCGAAATTTTAATTTTTATCTTGTCTGTTTCAGGATTTACATGATACTTGATAAGTTCGCTTTCTAGACTAACATATGCGCCAGGGATATTTCCCGAAATTGTTTCAAAATGATATAAACTGTTAATATCTTCCTGGCATTGATGAAACCAGATATTATCGTGGTAGCCCATCACAAAATACTGTCAGTTCTCGCTAACATTAAATTTTTCCAAAATAAATTACAAATCTTTAATTTTTTGTCTTTCTTCTTCAGGCAAATCTTGGTATGAAGATTTGCTGGACGACGGATTGAAATCGACTTTAACAGTCTGCCCATCAGTACTTTCTAATTTTAAGTACTGGGGTACAAGGCCATATGACTCTACAAACCAAAGCGCAGTTTCAGCCTTCGATTTAAATTCTTTTATTTTCCTTGATTTTTTATTTTCGATAATTAACGCCTCTCCCTCTTTATGTGCAAACGAACATATGTTTATAATTAAAACACACTAAACAAATTAATACAAATAATTAAATACATATAAAATCATAGAAATAATACAGAAAATATCATATTTATTCAAGAAATTTACATTTTTTATTTCAATAGTCCGTTTTGGTTATGCGATCGACATTGAAAATGAGGGCCGGTTAAGAACAAAACTTTACTACAAAAGAGAAATGATTTTGATTTTCTTATTGTGAACTTTCCATTTATATGTAAAAATATTCCAGCAATGCCTTCATATGGAGTATATAGGATATTCCAGAGCTTGTGGTTCCTGTCATGATTCCCTTCATAGATGGTCGCAACTAACAAGGAAGCTACTGTACTAAGGGTTCCTAGTTGTTAATTTAAAAGTCATCACTTCGAATGTTTTATGGTCACCACAATGACTTGGTTAACAGTCATGGAGTATCTACATGCATATCACAAATGAGCGCGTATATGTTGTTTGTTGTAATCACAATCTGGTCCGTTCCTCCACTTATCACAGTTTGTAGCAAATAGTAACACGACGGGTACCACATGTGGAGCTTTATTGCTTACTCTTCCAGAGCAACTGAGTTGGCCCGTTTTTTTACTCGTCTTAGTGGAGTTCATGTTGTTGACGTCAACTTACATGTCTTCAGGTTTTTAGTTTCATGTTGTCATTTATGCTACTATGTCCGCGTAAAAAACGATGTTTGATTCGTCTTGCCTCCCATTTCTTTTGTAGGGGGCTCATCTTTTATTTGTTATTTGTATTTATTTAGAATACTTGGGTCCAACTTCTTCTTCTTTTGTATTGACCTCCACTGTCTGGAGCACCACTTATATAAGTGTTTTCGGAAGCAACTGTTTTGCATGAGCGGGTATAAGGTTCGGTTGTATGAAGTTATGTAGATCATATATTGAATATATATATTCATATGTCAGCAGGCAATAAGCAAGCACACACTTAAAATATATGAATAAAATCAAATCAACACAAATTCCATATCAGATGATGTTCGTGTCGTCCAACAGTAACACGACGGCGGTCACTGAGTTCACCCCTGGTTTTCAGTGGGATCGAGTTAGAGCAAGGATTTATATACTATATAAATCCTTGGTTAGAGTTATGGTGTTTAACGCCACTTTCAACAATATTTCAGTTATATTGTGGCAGTCAGTTTTATTGTTGGAGGAAATCGGAGAAAACCACCGGAAACAAGACAGTTCGGCACCAAGACATTTCGGCACCGTTGAAAAAAAGTGTCAAATCGGCACCGCATTTTCTTTCAAATATAAATTGGGTAAAAGTTATATTGAATTGTTCATTTTTATCTTGATTTTTTTTTTGTGCCTCATCAGAATGATATAGCAACAACCAAAATTATGAAGTAAAGCAGGGTGAACAGGGCAGGGTAGAAAATTCTTCTTGCAAACCCCAAAAAAGAAAAATAGACAAACACCATTCGTATGCAATTTTTCCTTATAAAAACAACAACCATAATTTTTATGACTTCTGAGATTAATCAGAAGGGTCCGCCAGTTCGAAAGACGTGATTAAAATAAACAAAAAATGTTTTCTTTACGCAGAGAAAATATTATATGTTACGCTTTGTTCAAATCAGAAATAACCGTTATGAAAACAGATTAATCTTTTTACTGTTGGTGAATAAGAATATTGTATTTCCATAACTGGAAGCTTTGTACCTAAAATAAAAGAAAAAAACGCAAGTGCCGAATTGTCCGGGTGCCGAAGTGTCTAGCATTCAAAACCACCGACCTGTTGCGAGTCACTGACAAACTGAATGTTTTATAGAGCACACCTTGCCATGAGCGGGATTCAAACTCACAACGTGAGTAGTGATAAGCACCGATTGCTTTTAGTTTGGTTTTTATTTTGCTCGATCTTTAGTTTTCTGTGTAATGTTTTGTATTTTTTTTTTTTTCTTTTGGTCATTATACAAGGTGTTGTCTGTACTTCTCCCATTTACAATTTCTGATTACCCCTATGACATCTTCAAACTTTTATAAGACAATATATTAACTGTAAACAATCCTAATTTTCTTGCATTTGTTCATCAAATTTATCCCATGGAACTTAGATTGGATAAGGCTAATATTTTCTTTCCTTATCGTAAATTTTCCTTTTTTTGGATGGTGATGTTCCTTTGGTCCCAGCATATGCCATGATATGGCGTTTACATTTCTAGGTTAATTAAATTAGTACATTTATATTTCATTCCGTATTGTATTACTATTTTATGTTCAATATTGGATTCCAACAGTTTGATGACCAATTTATTCTGGTCTCCCATGAAGACCATTAATTTTGTTGGATACATGTATTAGATCTTTAAAAGTATCAGTCATGATTGTTTTTTGTCAAAAGAGTAATGGTCTTTAACCAACAGATTCTATGTTCCTAGCTAGTAGTCAGTTAACTAAGAGTAATGGTCTTTAACCAACAGATTCTATGTTCCTAGCTAGTAGTCGGTTAACTAAGAGTAATGGTCTTTAAACAACAGATTCTATATTCCTAGGTAGTAGTCAGTTAACTAAAAGTAATGGTCTTTAACCAACAGATTCTATATTCCTAGCTAGTAGTCAGTTAACTAAGAGTATTGGTCTTTAACCAACAGATTCTATGTTCCTAGCTAGAAGTCAGTTAACTAAGAGTAATGGTCTTTAACCAACAGATTCTATGTTCCTAGCTAGTAGTCCGCTGATTTGGTGTTAAACAACAATCAATCTCTTACTCACTAAAATGCTACAAATAAATAAAACTGGTGACTTGTTCAATTAAGAAGCATGGTAGATATATAAGATAGACACTGATGATAATCAAGACAACTAAATCATCCTTATCGTTAAGACAGGGAAGATCAAATAGTCTACACAGATAGACATTGATGATAATCAAGACAACTAAATCATCCTTATCGCTAAGACAGGGAAATCAAATAGTCTACAAAGATAGACATTGATGATAATCAAGACAACTAAATCATCCTTATCGCTAAGACAGGGAAGATCAAATAGTCTACAAAGATAGACAATGATGATAATCAAGACAACTAAATCATCCTTATCTTAAGACAGGGAAGATCAAATAGTCTACAAAGATAGACATTGATGATAATCAAGACAACTAAATCATCCTTATCGTTAAGACAGGGAAGATCAAATAGTCTACAATGATCAGTTTTAAACACTATAACAAATAAGAGTTAGGATTATACTTTTTATTGGTGCGTTCAACAATATTTCAGTTATATTGTGGCGGTCAGTTTTATTGGTGGAGGAAAACAGAGTACCCAGAGAAAACCACTGACCTATCGCAAGTCACTGACAAACTTTATTACATAATGTTGTATTCAGTACACCTCAGCATGAGCAGGATTAAAATTCAAAACCTTAGTGGTAATAGGCACTGACTGCACAGGTAGTTGTAAATCAAATTGTATGATCACTACCACAACAGCCCCCCAAATAACAAATAAATAATCATGTATATGCATAATAAATTTATTTCATGAATCAGTTTTCAGTAACACAATCAGTACAAAAGAGATTGAACATTTCAAAATAACAATGGAAACAAGATTTAAAACATTTTGTATGGCAGTTAAATAAATTTTTTATTCAAAATCTTGACCAAACGAAAAATTACAAATTGAGATTTTCCATACATGACACCACAATTATTTTCCTTTTTATTTGTCAAAATTCTAATAAACTGACTCAAATTAATCCTCCCAAAAAATATTCCCACAGTGAGAGCTTAGTTCTAAGATTTATTATGCTTTCAATATACAAAGGTCTTTTTATATAGTCAAACCTGCCCATGAAGTCACCTCTATTAAGCAATCACCTGTATTAAAGGGTCACCCTTTTCTTGTACTGACATAGAAAAGTTCATATGAATGGAACCTCTTTTAAGAGGTCACCTGTCTTAAAAGATCACTTTTGCTTTGTCCCAATGGTGACCTCTTAATACAGTTTTGACTGTACAAAGGTCTTATTATATATGTTAATACAGTTCTTCACTATCTTTCATATTAACAATTATTCTTGCTGTTTCGATAATGACAACGCCATGATATAGCTGACATATTGCTAAATATCAATCAATCAATCAATAATGACATCAATAGTTTTTCACCCATTTACCTTCTACATGTATAACCCAAGTTTAATGAGTTGAATCTTGTATTTTCTTAATAACTGGTAGATTATTACCAAGCATAGGAAAACGGTGCCTTCACCGTTTACAATTACAAGGAACATGACAAATAAATTATATAAAACAATGTTCCACATAATTCTACACACAATATAATTTCAGCTGTTTCTAATTTCTGCAGTAGGCATGATTAGGACCTGACTGACATTTTCGATCTCACACAGAAGAATGTACGGTAATTGAATTCAAGAGTAACATGTCTTAGACACTGAGATTAGTGAAATCCTGTACAACGTCACATGTTAGTCATGTGATCTTTGGTAAGTTAGTCACATGATCCATGGCATGTACACTAATCAACATTTTACTAATCTGTTTTGCATACTCTCTGCAAAAAAAAGAAAAAGAAAACAATATTTAGAATTATTACAATAAATTATCAACTGTCCCAATCTCTATCTTTTTTTTCTCATGAAAACTTAAAAACAATTCCCCTATTAATTAAATGAAGTTTTTAAATAATTATACAAAATGTGCATATTAAAAAGTCTTCATAAATGTAATGCTTCTTTTAACATATCAGCATATTAGATATATTTGGTGTATTGCAACATGCCGAGCTAGGATCAAACACCTTCTGTACTGAAGACAAGTGATATATGAAGGAGATTTCCTTCCGATCATCTAGCAGAGGGTATTTAAATCTGGATTGATATCTGAATGGTCAGGTGCTTTCGACTTTGAGTGTACCTGATGAAGGTTTTTCCAGAAACGTGTCGTGCACACTAAATTTGATATCTACATTAATCTTTTTTTTTAAAGACAGTATTAAGATGCATATTCAATACAAAGCTTTTCTATGTCCATTTTAAGGATAAAATTTTATATCTTCAGAAAAGTAATGTATTCCTTGATGATATGAAACTATACATTGTAATAGTATATACGACACTAGATTATTTATCTATTTATAGTGTACTATCGCTATACACTCTTCCTTAATCCATCATACTCACTTATCGTCATCAAATTTCCATAAATCATGTAGTTCATATGTAAATTTCTCCCTAAATGTATTTCTGACTTTGCTTATGAATCGCCAAAATATAGCTGTGTCTAAAAAGTGGTGATATACCTAGGGGGTACTGTACATATTAAAATATTTATACAGCAATCAAAAATAAAAATAATAGTTTGTACTCGTCTTGAAACAGGAAAGAAAAGCTCACCTGAGCCTCACTTTTTCTCCATGTTTCCAATGATTGAACAAATAAATTTTATATTTGTCAACAATGTATGCATATTGCAGTCCTTGAAATGAAAATTGGAATTTACTGGTCCGAATCAATTTCTTGAATTTATTTATATATATATCTAAATAAAAACTGAAAAATTTACTGGTCCGAACAAAGTTTTACTGGTCTTTGTGAGGACTGAATTATCTAGATGTACGTACTTGGCTTCTATTCTCTGGAAGGTATCTTGTACTTGGTTATGGATGACATTTACAATAGAGACTAAATATCTACACAGATTCTCCAACTGTGACATTGTTTTATCTTCTGTTAAAGCTGTAAACCATTGCTTTGGAAAAGTGGAAATAATCTGAAAAAGTCATATATTGGCTAAATGTTCCCTCAACATATTGACATCGTATGAAATATTTAATTTGCTGAAAAGTTTCTTTTAACGGCACTGATTAATTGTTAATTCACTATTTTGGCAATTTTTTTTTAGTACAACAGGTTTTTGAAGTTCTAAAAAGATTAAATTTTATTTGATTAGGAAATGCCTATATCCAATTTCTGAAATGGATTTCAGTGGATTTAATGAACAAGTGAAATATAACAGATGAATGCATGAAGAACACATAATGCCTAGTGATAAAAAAAAACCACTTGGCTTTAGGCCAAGATTAGATGAATGCATGAAGAACACATGACTTTAGGCCAAGTGAGATAGCACTTCTTTCTCTAATTATTTTCTGTAGAACATGAGACATCTAAAATTTTGCTTTGAGTAAAATCTGTGACTATCTTGTATGTCAAACTGTAGTCATTAATTCAATACTTACTGACTGACATTTCTGAATAGTTTCTTGACCGATGGGCGAGTTGCATAACCCCAGGATAATATACCGATTCAACAAACCATCCAGAGCTAAACTGTGTAAGACTTTACTTGACAATATACCATACCAACTTAGTACGTTACCTAATAGCTGAAATGTAAATTGGTTTTTGATGTTTAAATTTTATTGAGATCAAACCTTCTCAAAATACAAATCTACAGTGCATTAAAAAATATATGCTTTATAGTTCTACTTCTATTTCAATCAAATACTGACCGTCTTCAACAATTTGAGTGAGTGAACGTTGTTTAACGCCAACTCAGCAATTTTTCGGCTATATCATGGCAAGAGCAAGTTAATTTTCAATGAGATGATGATGAGGTCCGCTTTGTACTAGACCAACACGCTTAGTTGGATTTTTATAGTGCTAGCTCACTGAAACAACAGTTCGCGGATAGACCTGTCGCCCCACACGGACACATTATCCTGATTCCGAGCCAACCAGTCTTTGCTCTTTCTCCTTAATGCTGCGTGCTTAGTGGAGAAGCAACATCAACAAGTTGAAGATTATGTCAGAGGCTGCACATGAAAATTGAAAAAGGTTAAAACTATTTACAGGTTTCATAAATTAGTATATGAGTTTTATCACTAAATAAATTTTAACAGAATAACTTTAGCAGTGATACACAGATTGAAATAGTAGAAGAAAATCAAACTATCATATGATCACAGCCATGATGGTTCTCTGAGATATCAGTCAAAATCAAACTACCATATGATCACAGCCATGATGGTTCTCTGAGATATCAGTCAAAATCAAACTACCATATGATCACAGCCATGATGGTTCTCTGAGATATCAGTCAAAATCAAACTACCATATGATCACAGCCATGATGGTTCTCTGAGATATCAGTCAAAATCAAACTACCATATGATCACAGCCATGATGGTTCTCTGAGATATCAGTAAAAATCAAACTACCATATGATCACAGCCATGATGGTTCTCTGAGATATCAGTCAAAATCAAACTACCATATGATCACAGCCATGATGGTTCTCTGAGATATCAGTAAAAATCAAACTACCATATGATCACAGCCATGATGGTTCTCTTGAGATATCAGTCAAAATTTTAACAACAGGGTCATATCAAATATTATGAAAGTATAAAATGAGGGTTTTTTTTTTAATCAAGGATATAGCAAGTGAGTTAGTAACTGTTGTTAATGTTAATGCCAAATGAGTAATATGTCAGGTATATCATAGGAGAACAAGTTACATTCCATGAGATGATAATGATATCTGCTTAGTACTACACCAATACACTTAGTTGGATTTTTATAGCGCTAGATCACAGAAACAACAATCCTCGAGCAGACATGTCACTCTACTTGGACACATTATCTTGATTCAGAGCCAATCAGTCTTTGCCATTTCTTCTTAATACTGCCTGCTTAGCAGAAAAGCAACAAATACCAATTTAATAGTCGTTGGTTTGACCCAAACGGGGCTTGAACCCACAAACTACTGCACTCGAGATGAGTATGCCATCCATTACACCACCGATGCAGTTTTATCAAAGATATAAACTTATCTTTACCTTTATACATGTCCATGATTGTCTGTGGAAAAATATTGATGAACCAGAGCCCCTATTTTCTGTTACTCTGAAAAAATAATATTTTATATAAAATACACATAAAAAATAAAATAACAAAAATTAAAACATACCAAAACTTTGTTCCTTTGTACAAATTAAAAATTTTAATTTCATGTTCTTTAAATTTCATTTTCATCAGTAACTTTACCATTTTTTGTTTGAGGTAGGAAACAGATAGTCAGTCAGCATCACTACACTAACATGACAACAGTCTTGGTTGAATTTTTATAGTGCTAGCTCACTGAAACAAGTCTGTGGGAAGACATGTCACCCCACTCAGACATGCTATCATTCATTTGTTTTGTGAAATACCTTTGATTGTTGACTACTAAATTGAATCAAAGCACAACTTACGATTTTGGATATAATGGCATAAAGACATCGTCATCCAGAGTTTTCTTTATTCTGTTGACAACAGCTTTCAATAATACCTACAATCAAGAAATAATATATGATTATTACATCTTTACTATCAATAGGTATATAAAACACTGTGGAACCTGATAGTGGTTCATTACAATTGTTGTTTCTATGTTTATGTACACATTATGTATAAAGGTATGGAGAACACTTACTTTACACATTATGTATAAAGGTATGGAGAACACTTACTTTACACATTCAAAAATAAGAACAACATTCCATGCAAGACACATTTAAATGAAAAACACTGGTATATCATTTTTCAATTTTTATTCTATGTGACAATGTTGGACTTGACTCAACTCTTGGGTGGCATCAAACCAATAAAAGTTGTGCTTTTATTTATGCTGATTTGGAGCCAAAACGCACGAGTCGCTAGAGTCAAACTGTTTGTTAGAAATTATTGTTCAAATGGGACTCAAGTCGCTAATCTAGTTCCACCTCAAACTCCTATAATTGCATCTTACTGGTACCAATTGATATTTAAATTTACCAGTTTAAATGTTTGAATCATCCATATTCATCTAGACTGATGAAGCAAGTATGAATATTGATGAAGCAAGTTTGAATATTGATGAAGCTAGTATGAATCTTGATGAAGCAAGCATGAATATTGATGAAGCCAATATGAATATTCATCAATAATTAAAAATTACAGTATGTTTACATTATTTGAATATTCACAACTTATTTTTTTTACTTTCCACTAAAAGTACTAACATATGAAACTGGATCGAATATTTACAGAATGTGTATTCCATCACTCACCAGAGCATTTCTCTAATTTAGGACGACATTTACAGGTGATCTAAAATGATACGTACCTGTGTGTTTTTGTTATCAGCATGAACTGATGGATATTCATTAATTATTTTTTGAACGACATTTACTAGCCTGGATGTTTGTGTTGTAGATAATGGATCCCATATTGATTCAGCAAATACTGAAATAATAAAACAATCAGATGTGTGTTTTGATATTTACTAAATGTTTAACTTTTTTATACACAAATCACTATCAGTCTGCACCAAAAACCACTAGCCTTGTCTAGTAAAAATTGGTTCCCGGCTAGTCAAAATTGCAAAACATTTGCTTAATCAAATAGAAAAGATTCTTTTAAAATGCTGTTTGGGCTAGGTTGTCAAAATGTTTTTGGCACAGACTGCACTATATTAATTAGGAGATAACTGTATTGTATTTGAAAATTTCACTGCATCAATTGGAGATTTGATGGTCACAAATTGAATTTACTGGCGACGCATTAGCAGAACCAGTAAACGGATATTTGCGACCATTAAATCGACAATTGATGCCATGAAATTTTCAAATACAATATAGTTATCTCCATTCTAATGCAATACTGACCATAAAAATGTATTATTGCATATCCCTTGGTCTAAAAATCACACAAATTAAAATTCAGCGAAATATTGTTGACGACTTTGGCGCATGAACATCACGACGTTAACAATTTTGATTTTTGGTGTTTTAAAGTCACTTTCAACAATATTTCAGCTATATCATGGCGACCAGTTTTAGTGGTGGAGGAAGCCGGAGTACCCGGAGAGAACCACCAACCATGGGCAAGCAACTGGTAAACTTTATCACATGCAGCTGCGAGTCGAGTGCACCCTCTTTTGTAATTTACAAAGCCGGGCTCAAACCCATGCCACAATGGTGATAGGCTTGTATGAGTTGTTAGATCCAACGACCTAATTCATTGAGCCACCCGGGCCCCTCATGACGTTATATGAAGACTTCCAGTTTAAAATGTAAAGATCAGGCTTCGTGATAAAATTTAACTAAAATAAGTTTTTAAAGTAAGTATTTTAATTATTTTTGTGCATAGTTGTAAATATGACATGTAGTATTTCACATTTTCAAGATGGCAGATCCTTCCAGCTGAACCCCTAATTCTGAAAGTATCTCATGCTATTTCAACCATGGAATTGATACCATGAAAATTACAGCCTTGTCCAATCACAAAACAGGAATATTAAACAACTACATTAGAATAAACTATCATGTACACTGTAAATCATACTGACAACTTTAACAAGAGTAGAGACTTACTGTTATAATAAGAGCCTGTATCACTCATCTCGTTATTCATGCATTATGTGTTCAAACAAGTTTGAGATTTTTTAGAATTTTTTTTATTCATATTCACAAAGTTAAACAAATTCTTAGCCAAATTGGAGATTTCCTATCTACTGGAACACAAAAAGCGGGTACCAGCTAATTGCAGGACCCATTGTAATTTTTCTATTTTAAGCCACTTTAATCTTGGAAACCAAAATAACTATCTAGATCAAATCGGTTTGAAAAACAGTCAGTGAATGTATCAAGAATATAATTGAAAATATTAAAACATATTAAAGAAAAAAAATATTGTCAAATGTCAAAAAATCTGATGAAAAATATAAATTGAGTATATCTTCCTAATATGCAAAATTTCGGCCCAATTTAGCCTGCCTCTTTTCCATTTTCTGTATTGACTCATAGAAAACTTGTAAAGATGGTAATTTCTTAATAAAAACTACATAAAATAGGATTAAAAAAAAAAATCAAAAAAATTCAAATTTTTGAATTTGACACTCGTTGCCCTCTTTCTGTCAAATCTATCCCAGACGCTCTCAGCACAAATCTCTCACGTGTTCATCTTTATAGCTATGTCGAGGTGTGGGAGATCTGAGTTAAACACTATACAGGTCACATGCGAGTGACCCCATGACCATCCACATAAAATGGAGTGAGTGATTGTTGTTTAACGCCAACACAACAATTTTCTGGTATATCATGGCAAGAAAAAGTAAATTTTCAATGAGATCCACTTTGTACTAGACCAACACGCTTAATTGGATTTTTATAGTGCAAACCTCACTGAAACAACAGTCCGTGGATAGACATGTCTAATGGTAATGATAGTTATACTTTTCTTATCTACTGAAACTAGTTTATTGTATTATGAATCTAGTCATGTTACAATTCAAATAAAAATAGATTTGTGTTTGTTTTTATCTTTTGCACTGAGATTGGCCTAAGATAAAGATAACTTACTTTTAAATGTTAAGCATAGTATAAATTAAACATTTCAACAACCAGACATTGAGATCTAACGGAAAAAAAATTCTCGCACGAGAAATATCAGCAAATAGCAGTTAAAATCTGGTCTAAGTTTGCAAGATGATGCACGTACTATTTGTCATTGTCTGTTTTTCCTTTTGTAACGGATTTTTATTAGACAATGTTGCCGTGCCCTCTGGGATCAATATGTCTGACAAACATTACCTGTACATTATGGATCAGATAGGACAGGATAGACAAAATATGAAAATAATGGAACAATTTGTTCTCCAACTTCAACAGAAAATGAAATCTACAAAGCAAGAATTAATGAGTTTGAAACAAGGAAATGAATACCTACAAAACCAGGAGATTTCTCAACTAAGTGAGTCTATGACTTTGAAACAAACTGTTACCAAGTTACAGAATGGATATGATTCACTCAAACAAGAACTTGCTCAAGTAAAAACTGACAATAAAGTACTGAATGAGAACAATAAACAACTTTACATGAGACTACAAAGCGAAATATCTGTATGTAATAATAAAACATTAAAAATAAGTGAAGAACTGGACAAATTTACACACTCCACCGCTGCTGACCAACTGAAGAATGCAACAGAGTTAAATTC
Organism: Bathymodiolus septemdierum; assembly: GCA_963383655.1. Lineage (NCBI taxonomy): Eukaryota > Metazoa > Mollusca > Bivalvia > Mytilida > Modiolidae > Bathymodiolus > Bathymodiolus septemdierum. The sequence goes on along the minus strand of OY726517.1, from coordinate 91,678,350 downwards.
TAATGTTAATTCTTTAAATCAAAAGACAGACACAATAAACGTTAAGATAAATTCCTTAACATCAAGTTCTAAGGCTCATGGCCAAGACTTGCTTGCACTGCTGAATAAAACTATAACAGCCGAGAAGAAAATTGTTGCCTTGGTAACCGAAAACAAAAAGGTTTCTAGTGAACTCAATCACTTGTCATATAACCAGAACAATACTATCCAAAAGATTGATGAGGCGTTCCACAAAATATCAGACATTAATCAAACAGGTATCTATTATTTTTTCTGATATCCTATTTATATAAACAAAGGTTTTTATGAGCACATATCTCTAACTTAATCAAACTTTTCCCTTTCATAGCACACACTTTATTATTATTATTATTTTATATTTTATATCTCCATTTTTGATTTTCATTTGCTAGCTCTCCACAAAAAAAAACAATAGACATTTCACCACATTAAAAATGTTTCCCCATTGTAGCCTATAGATATTAAACGTTGGATCCCAAGAGCTTGCGTGATATTGACACAAAACTAGAGGCTCAGCCCACTGAGTCTGTGTCGCTCACCTTTCATTCTGCTTTGAGGAAACTTAATACAGAACCTTCCATATGTGCTTCCAACCAAATTTTGGTTCATTTGGGCAAAGCAGTTTCAGAGAAGAAGATTTTTTAGAAATCGATCAATCTAAAACAAAAATTGCCTGTGGCAGCCATGTTTGTTAATGGATCAAAACTAAATGAGCAGTCTCTATAGAGGACCTTCCATAGATGCTTCTTACCAAGTTTCACCATTTCAGAGGAAAAGCTGTTTTAGAAATCGACCAATAAGAAACAAGAATTGCCTAGGTACCTGTCACAAGTCACTGACAAACTTTATCACATAATGTTGTATCAAGTACACCTTGCCATAAATGGGGTTCGAACTCACAACTTTAGTGGTGATAGGCACTGATTGCACAGGTAGCTATAAATCCAACTACCATACGATCACGATCACAACGGCCCATTATGAATTAGGACAGGCAAGCCCAACATGAGGTGGGTTTCGAACACATAACTGTGTTGCAATAACTATTCACTATCTCCCTATAGGCTATCAGTCAAGTCAACAATACACTGGTTACACAGTAATTACTTACTAATTATACATTTAACATGTATTGTTGGATATTCACTGTTCATATATTATTATCAATAGACATATTCAACATAATCTGAATTACCCTATGTTTTAACCAATAAAATAAAAACAGACCTATCATTTACACAGCAATCATTAATGTCTGTTAATTCTAAATGATAATTATGTCTCCCCTTAGAACGAAGGGAGACATTTTGTTTTAGTCTGATTTTTTCTTCCGCTTCTCAGCGAAGCTTGTTCAGATCATAACGGGTTTGTCTTTCGAGATAGGTCAATGATATTTGGTATGTGCGTGCATGACCATAAGGCAGTGTGTCGCGTACCATAATGACCTTCGTTGGACCTTGACCTTTAGGTCAAATAATTGTTTTTTAAATAGTATTTTCTTGTCCAGGCCATAACATTTTTGTCTTTCAAGATAGGTCAATGATATTTGGTATGTGGATGCATGACCATAAGGCGGTGTGTCACGTACTGTAATGACCTTTGTGGGACCTTGACCTTTGACCTCAAGTAGTACCATTCAACTCATAATGTGTAACTTATTGTTGTACAGATGGCCGCATTAAGGGGAGACATCAGTTTTAGGTATCTAAAACAGTTCTTCCTAGTTAATTAATGGTTTATGTTTTTAGGTTCAAGCAGCAGATAATTAACAGGGCTCACCAAATCAGGCGAAGTGGGCGAAATTCTCGCCCTATATCGGCCAAAGTCGCTCTCCCTTGACTGCAAAGCGAAATTAAAGTCGCCTTGTTTCTTTTTGCACCTCTCTTTTCTTGCAAATAATCTTCGTTTTATGGTAAAGCTGATTGACAAAGCAATTGTAATCAATGAGAAGATACATTAGAATAAGAGGAAAAAGTTTTATTCAAGCAATAAGGTTTAATTTGTTGACACAAAAGAATCACGGCAAACTTCAGTAATTTGTACTGACGAAATTCCAGGTAAAAATTTAATCCTAAATCTAAAAACATACGTTTCCTGTACCAAATCAGCCGTTGAATTGTGTTATATTATAATTATTTTAACAAAACTTGAGTTATTTGTAGCTTTTTAAAAGATAAACAATCACATTGTCAAGTTTTAAACACCACGGTATTGGGGACCTAGGAAATAGGGGGAAGGAAACGAACATTTAGATGTCATTCATATATCTTTACAAATTTCAAGGCAAAAATGAATAAAATATAAAATCAAGATATGATTATAATCTAACGATTATGGAGTCTCCCAAACTGGCCACTGACAACAGGTTTAAAAAATAAATCAAAAGCTACCTTTGAAATCAAACAATGTTGAATTTGTGCGGTATTGTGGTGGCCATTTTTAAAATTTTTCAATGTCGGGACATCATTATCTACCCACATATCAAATTTTGATGATATCGGACAATGTTGAATTCTTGCAGTATTGTGGTGGCCATCATTATCTACCCAAATATCAAATTTTGATGATATCAGACAATGTTGAATTTTTGCAGTATTGTGGCGGCCATTTTGAAAATGGTGACCGGTAGAAATTTTTCAATGTTGGGAATCAATTCGGAACATCATTATCTACCCACATATGAAATTTTGATGATATCGGACAATGTTGAATTTTTACCGCTCATTTTTTATGCCGTGGTTTGGCAGCCATTTTAAAAATGGCAGACATCTCGAAAATTTTGCTCCTCTAATGGTGACCTATCACTATGTCAAATTTTATGTCTCTATCATTATCCATTTAGAAGTTATCAACATTAATGTACGAAATTTCAACTTTCCCATAGGATTCTATAGTAACCCCCACCCCCTTTGAACACCTCAAAATATGACCTTGACCCCCTTTACCACAAAACTGAAAACTTTAGGACCAACTAGAAACATATATCTATAACTCCATCAAGTTTCATGAAATTCTGTCCAGTAGTTCCTGAGATCTGCCGTGGACAAGTTCATGGTCCACGGAAAGAAAGAAAGAAAGAGAATAATAATAATAATAATAATAATAATAACAAGATATGATTATAATCTAATGATTATGAAGTCTCCCAAACCGGCCACTGACAACAGTTTAAATGAACACTTTGCATTGTGACAAATTCTGAGCTTGATTTTTTTGCGGTATTGTGGTGGCCATTTTGAAAATGGAGACCGTTAGAAATTTTGCAATGTCAGGAATCAATTTGGGACATCAAAATCTACCTAAATATGAAATTTCGTTGAAATCGGACAATGTTGAATTTGTGCGGTATTGTGACGGCCATTTTGAAAATGGCGACTGGTAGAAATTTTTCACTGTCGGGAATCAATTAAGGACATCATTATCTACCCACATATCAAATTTTGATGATATCGGACAATGTTGAATTTTTGCGGTATTGTGGTGGCCATTTTGAAAATGGCGGCCAGTAGAAATTTTTCAATGTCGGGAATCAATTCAGGACATCATTATCTACCCACATATCAAATTTTGATGATATCGGACAATGTTGAATTTTTACTCCCCATTTTTATGCCGTGTTTTGGCAGCCATTTTGAAAATGGCAGACATCTTGAAAGTTTTGAAAATGCAGAATTGCTCCTCTAATGGTGACCTATCACTACGTCAAATTTTATGTCTCTATCATTATCCAGTTAGAAGTTATCAACATTAATGTACGAAATTTCAAGATTCCCATAGGATTCTATAGTAACCCCCACCCCCTTTGAACCCCCAAAAATATGGCTTTGACCCCCTTTACCACAAATCTGAAAACTTTAGGATCAACTAGAAACATATATCTATAACTCCACCAAGTTTCATAAAATTTTGTCCAGTAGTTCCTGAGATCTGCTGTGGACAAGTTCATGGTTCGCGGAAAGAAAGGAAAAAGAGAAAGAGAATAATAATAAAAAACGGAGCGAAAAAAATAAGTCTCCCAAACTTTGTTTGGGAGACTTAATAATACTCATCAGTCTAAAAACTACAAAAATCACTTCGAAAATGCAAATTTTTGAGGTATGTGACCTTTACGTCACATTGGTCATGTGACATATAGTTTCATACATATGCTGTTCATCTCACCGGGGATTTTTGATGATAAGCTCCGCCCACAAATTTGCACAAGTTTGGTATTTTTAAAGAAAGAAAAGGAGAAAGAGAATAAGAATAAGAATAATAATAAAAATAATAATAAGAAACGGAGCAAAAACAATAAGTCTCCAAACGTTGTTTGGGAGACTTAATAATGATAATACAAATACAAAACATGAATTTAATGTTAAAAATGAAGGATATTAACAAAGACACACTTGAAATGGAAATAAAAAATAATAAAAACAAGGGCAACGCAAAGCGTGTCGTATCCCCTCGCCTAAAAATTAGACCCTGTGACCTTGACCTTTGACCTTGAAAATCAATAGGGTTCCAGATTCTCTTAAGGTCTAAGTATGTACCAAGTTTGGTCAAAATCCATTGAAGGATAATAGGTTCTTACATACGTTCTTGGGAAAGACCGGATGATCTTCCACGAGTGATAGAAATTGTATGTCTTTACGCGAGTGGAGCGCAGCGAAACGAGCGAAAAGACACAACAATTTCTATCACGAGTGGAAGATCACCCGGGCTTTCCCAACAACGCATGCAAGTACCTATTTCTTCCGTAAACCAACAACTTTCACTATCGCGAACTCCTAGAGACGCCCGCCATTGATCAGTAACTAATTTGCATACATTATCAGATCAATATCATTGAGCGTTATGAAATACACATCACATAAATTTGACTTTTGTGACACCGACTAATAAACTAAGTAGCTTTCTACTGATATTTGAGCTTTTCTCACTAATATTTTATTGAAAGTACAGTATTTTACTTCACGAGACACCTCATACATGAAATATGACGTGACACATATTTTGACGTCATTGAAGAATGACGTCAAAGGTACGGAAAAGGACATCTAGAAATACGAAAAAATGAAAATAAAAGACACAAATATATATTTAAATGCGGTTGGAATCTGTATTTGAAAAAAAAACAATGGTTAAATCCGTAATATATCTGTTATTCAGCTATCATACAGGGTATATAATGTGACATTCCTGGGTTAGGGTATATATTTAAACGATTTTTTTTCCTGTTAGAGGCGTTCTGATTGGATGTCACAACGAGTATAGACGAGTGCACGTGGACTCGTCTTACCTCGGTCGTCTTCACCCGAAAACGGCCATTTACGGAAGAATGTTGATTCTAGTGTTCACAAGGATGTTATGCAGTAAAAATTTGACCCGGTGACATTGACCTTTGACCTATGACCTTGAAAATCAATAGAGTTCCAGACTCTCCTACGGACTATGTATGTACCAAGTTTGGTCAAAATCCATTGAAGGATCTTGATTCTAGAGTGTTCACAAGGATGCTATGCGACAAAAATTTGACCCTGTGACCTTGACCTTTGACCTTGAAAATCAATAGGGTTCCAGACTCTCGTAAGGACTAAGTATGTACCAAGTTTGGTCAAAATCCATTGAAGGATGTTGATTCTAGAGTGTTCACAAGGATGTTACGCGGCAACAATTTGACCCGGTGACATTGACCTTTGACCTGGAAAATCAATAGGGTTCCAGATTCTCCTAAGGACTAAGTATGTACCAAGTTTGGTCAAAATCCATTGAAGGATGTTGATTCTAGAGTGTTCACAAGGATGTTACACGGTAAAAAATTTACCCAGTGACCTTGACCTTTGACCTTGAAAATCAATAGGGTTCCAGACTCTCCTAAGGACTAAGTATGTACCAAGTTTAGTCAAAATCCATTGAAGGATGTTGATTCTAGAGTGTTCACAAGGATGTTATGCAGTAAAAATTTGACCCTGTGACCTTGAAAATCAATAGGGTTCCAGATTCTCTCAAGGATTAAATATGTACCAAATTTGGTAAAATCCATTGAAGGATGTTGATCCTAGAGTGTTCACAAGGATTGTGATGGACGGATGGTAGCGTTACTATATCCCTCGCAACTTCGTTGGCGAGGGGATAAAAAAGAGTGAAAAACCCCCACTATGACGCTGTTGGAAGTCTCCCTGTCATGCCTTCACTTCTCCCTCATGGTCTCTGAAGGAGAAGTCAAGTCTCCCTATTTTTTGCAAGTGTGGTGAGCCCTGAATTAATTAAAGTCTACCAGATTATGATAAAGAATATTATATTATCATATTTTTTTTTTCAGTGGCGCTGTCATCATGTTCTAATGGCGGAAATATTTCATTTAAAGCAATTATCAAATTCCCAGATACAAAAACAGTGTATGGAATCAGTGACATAAATAGATTCCAGACTTCAGGAAAATTTGTATGTGAAGTTTCAGGTGTCTATCTGTTTTCAGTTCATATCATGTCCGGTTCTAATCATGCAGAATATCAAATGTTAAAAAACAACATGGTTTTATCCTATGTGTATGTGAACTTCGCAAGTCAGACTAGTGGTACACACTATAACACAGGGACAGGAGTAATGGCAGTCCAGCTTAATGTTGGGGATACATTATATGTCAAAGCAAGTACTAACATGTATATCATTGGCTCATCATATTCCTGTATGACTATAATAAAGATAAGATAATATATACAGATGTTTGTCTAACTTTTTTTCACATTAAAAGTCACCTTGTAACAATGTCATAAGTATCCTTAGTTCCAACCAAATGTTTCCAAAGGCAGTCTGTGCCAAAAACATTTTGATAACCTAGCTCGAACAGCATTTTAGAAAAAAAAATTCTATTTGATTAAGGAAATTTTATGCAATTTTTACCAGACAGGGGCATAGGGCTAGTGCTTCCTTTTGGTGCAGACAGCAAAGGTGAATTTAGCTTATTGTTTTTTACACAGTGATAATTGGTTGTCTTTTTTTCTTCAAACCAAATGAATCACCTGTTTATCTTCTAGTAAATACCAAAATATTACTCTGTATATGGAGTTCCTGAAAAATGCTAAAACATCATTCACTCGCTGGACTGAAGTCATGAATAAATACAATCATAAAAGCAGAACCCCCTCCCCCCCAAGAGCCGTAATCACCTGCCGACCTGGTCAAAGTTATTTATATCTAGAGGTATATGTCTCCCTTTCACTTTGCCTCAGGATTCTGCCATTGCCAAAAATAACTTATTTGATGGGTTGATGGGGCTTAACCCCACTTTCAACAATAATTCAGTTATATCGTGGCGGTCAGTTTTATTGGTGGAAGAAACAGGAGTGTCTGGAGAAAACCTATGACCTGCCGCAAGTCACTGACAAACTTTATCACATAATGTTGTATCGCCCGAGTGGGATTCGAACTCACAACCATTAGTGGTGATAGGTATTGATTGCATATGTAGTGGTAAATCCAACTACCATATGATCACGACCATGATGGCCTTTAACTTATTTGAACTTGACATGCAAGATCCATACACCTGTCACATATCATGAGACTAATACAAACACAATTTTTTTTTTATTTGTTCTCCAGAGAACCTATCACAGCTAAAAAATATAAATTATTTGACATTTTGGTGAAGGTCACACAGACCCCCTTTCAAACACAAATTTGGGCAGGGGTTCCCCTTATATTTAGCCTTTTCAGATAATGATGAAAAAAAAAAAAAAGGCATTTCATTCATTTTCAGTATTTATACCAAAGATATAATATGGACCCCAATTCATATAAAAAATTTGGGCAGGAGTTCCCCTCATATTATAGCTTTTACATATGACTGAAAACAAAAACCATTTCATTCATTTTTACTCTTCTTGAACCCTTTTTAAAAAAAGTATCATCTAGACCCCCTTTCAAAAGAAAATTTGGACAGGCGTTTCCATATATTTTTTTCAGAATGGCTGAAAACAAAAAGCATTTTAAGAATTTTACTCTTTTTTGACACTTTTTTATTTAAAAAAAATCAAATTCAGATGAAAAACTAGATGTGTCGGAACAACATGAATATCCCCGCCGTGAATATTAAGGAGGCTCCCAAATGTTTCAAAGTCCAAGGGCTGTAACTCAGCCAAAAATCATTGGATCGGAACGAAATGTACACTTAATCTGTAACTCATCATTATACACTCATATACCAAAAATCTAGTCAATATCTCTAAGAATAGCGGTAAAAAAGTGGTGACAACTAAATATTTGTCCAAATTTCAAAGTTCAAGGACCATAACTCGGCCAAAAATCATTGAACCAGAACAAAATAAACTTGATCTGTAACTTATCATTATACATCCACATACCAAATATGACAACTGTTTTATTTCAGAATTACGGACATGGGTAACACTATATGCCCCAGCCACTTAGTGGAGGGGACATAATAAACTCTCCATGTACAAATAACAGAAACGTCCATTTTTGCACCTTAGGGCCTCGTTTGGGTTAGGGTTATGGTGTTTAACACCACCTTTAACAATATATTTCAGCTATAACGTGGAGGTCAGTTTTATTGGTGCAGGAAACTGGAGTACCCGGAGAAAACCATTGATCTGTCGCAAGTCACTGACAAACTTTATCACATAATGTTGTATTGATTAATCATTACATTTCACCACGAATGGGATTTCGATCTCACAACTTCAGTGGTGATAGGTAATGATTGAATACAATCACAACGGCTCCCTGCCTTGTTTGGAAACAGGTAGGGTTACAATACCCCAAATGAATACCAACTTTATTTAGTGCCAAGGATCACTGTGTTCAAAATTCAGAAGGATTTGTCAACTAGAACTTAAGTTATTGCACGGAAAAACAAAATCTACTAGAATTTAAGTTATCACATGGAAACCATTCTGTCTACAGCTTCATAACATAATATGACAGTAAGAATTTAAATTGTTATAATGTTGAAATTAGAAAAATAATAATTAAACTAAGAATTGGTGATCACAATACGCTGATTGAAAAGAGAAGACATTTCGCTGCTATATTTAATACCACTACTATAACTGTGATAAAGATCTCTAAATAATATGGGAGACAAATACATTTAAACATGAACACTAAATATCGTAATTTGAAGCATATACATTGAAACCTGCCTAAACCAAACCTTGAATAAACCGGACTTTAAATAAAGTCCCAATGTAGGAAATCTTTGTTTATTTAATCTGTATAAACTGAAACCCTTCTATTATGAACACAAAAGCAGGTCCATATTAAAAGAGGTTTCACTTTATTCATGTTTTCTTCATCCAAGTCTTCAAGTACCATATTAACACACAATCTACAACACACACAGAGCCATACCTGTTAACCCTCCCCATTTTCGCGGGAGTCTCCCGCGTAAGAGCCTTATCTCCCGCATGGACTGGGTCTCATGCGCGGGAGACATTAATCTCCCACACACACCTTTTCCTCCCGCACGATCTCCCCCCAACAAAAAAATCAAGTACAATAAAATCTTGACCTACATTTTGCAATCAATATTTCTGGAAATTCCCCATTTGGAACTCCCGCGCTGATGAAAAACGCCGAGAGATACGAATGGTAAAGGTGTTTAAATGATATCCGGTTATTGATCTGTTGACACCTTACAGGTAAATTGGGTCATGGAGATTAATTAAGGTGTTGATGATTATACAACAATTATCCACTGATTGACAGTTAATTGGGGATAAGGATGTGGGTTTGTGGCACACGCTTAGATGATTAGAAGTGTGATAGCGGCAATTAAAAATAGTTATAAACCGTTATGCTAACAGGAGTCGGACAACCTTTGATGCAGAGGAAAACTTCTTATTTCGATCAAACGTGCAATGAATTCATCTCGGATTGAGTTGTTATGGCTTGTTTGGGACCAAAGCCGATCAAAGTATTATTTAAGGACTAAGTTCCAGGATGGAATTGATAAACCACAAAAATGCCAAAACGTATGCTATCACCCAACGCACCAGCAGCACAGTGACTTTTTAATTTTAGTGCTCTATGACTTTATTGTTCAGAGCATTCTGTCTTCATTGTTATTGCTTTGTTATAACCTTATGATTATGAATGATTATGAATAAATTATAAATACAGTTTTTATCCTTCATTCATCATATGAAACACTACTAATAAGACAGAAATGTAAACAATATATATTGAAATGGGATGCAGTTGGTTCAATACTGAAACAAACAAAAAGAAAACATCAATTAACAATAAAAACATGCATCAAATACGTCGATAAAAAATCTCCAGTTATGAGACCAAATCTCCAGCCAAAAATTTACAAATCTCCAGTTGTAGCATAGCAACTCTATCACATGTATGCAACTACAAGGTACAATTATGTGCGTTTAAAGGCGACGCACAAAATCTCCCCCCTTAGAAGAGTTGGTAGGGGGAGATCTCCCCCCTAGCAGTTCCCATAGGTTAACAGGTATGACAGAGCTGACAATCTCATCAGTCACAGACAATGAATTATTTATCTTACCAGTTAGCCGAGGTTGTATAATTTTTTCGACAACAGTAGGTAATAACTTGATATCATCATCAACACTTTCTATTATCTCGTCATGTCTAAAGCCGTAGAACAACATCGTATCAAACCAACTATTCTCTTCAAAATCTCGACATTTTTCCTGAAGAAAAAAATAATACAATTCAATAAAATTTTATTACAAAATGATTGGATTAGACAGTGCTAGCTAACTGAAACAACAGTATGCCGGTTCAAATGTATCTCCACTAACATATTATCCTGAATTCGAGACATCTAGTCTTCTACATTTATAATCTTTGATTTAACTTGACAGGGTCTCGGAACCCACAATCTTCCGTACTCGAGGGTGAGCATGCCAACCATTACACCGTCCATGTGGTATATGGATTAAAGATAATTGAAAATTAATTTCTGTATATGTATATATACCAATTCAATTAATAACTTTAGCTGCTTGCTGGGATCTTTTCTATTACTTTTTCTTGGTAATACACTAACATCAATGACATCACGTATGGGGTTATATTTTGACCGAACAATCTGTGACAAGGTATTAAATTACAACACGTAATTTCAATATTTTTGGCCAATTCTTTTGTAAAAAGTGTATCTAACACCTATATTAGCATGAACAATTTGAGTCTTATCTCAATCTACAGGATTGTGTCAGGCCTCTACATTAACATTTTTTTTAACTTGTCCATTCGGACAACTTACTTAAAAAAGTATTTGTCCGACTCAATCTCTTAGTTGTCCAAAAAAAATTATTAAAAATTATAAAAACCAAAGAACAATTATCAGCAATTTGTGCAAAATGTTATTGTCTCACAAACATTATTTCATTCTGTCATTATTAATAGACATTTAGAATATGACATCTTTAATCAACAAACTGATTTACATATATCACTTAGACATAAAGTCATTGGTATCAAACGATGCCATCATGTCCCGTCGGACAACCGTGGTCCAAGATCTATTTGTCCGATGTCAGTTTTCACTGGTACAGGACAATCGGACAAATGTTAATGTCTACCCCTGGATGTCAAACATATTTCACTGTAACATGACATATTCAGACGTTTTTGTTTGTTTGTTTGATGGTGTTTAACGCCACTTTCAACAATATTTCAGTTATATCGGTGGAGGAAATCGGAGGACCGGAGAAAACCACCGATCTGTCGCAAGTCACTGACAAACTAATCATATAATGTTGTACACCTCGCCCTGATTGAGATTCGAACTCACAACATTAGTGGCGATAGGCATTGATTGCATAGGTAGTTGTAAATACAACTACTATACGATCACGGCCGTGATGGCCCCCATATTCATATGAATCATGTGACTACTTGATTATTACAACTACAGTATATTTTTGTAATTTATATCTGCGATCATCTCAAATAACAAACTATCATTAATTGTTGAAATTTTATAGAATATCTTCTGAAAATATATGTATCATTGTCCGATTCTTAAAAAGATCACTTAACATTTTGTGCTGTGAGTCTATACACCTATTTACATTTCAACAATTCATAAATTTTATTAAAACATTGAAAAATCATCCAGATTTGTCATTCAGAGATATGCCTTCTGATAATTTAAGCCTTGATATATTGAATCTTGTCCAGTTGTTTGTGTGCACATATAGTTAGTTCCCCTTTTCTCAATATGTACTGGACTTCAGTGACAGATCGTCCTGGCAAAGATTACAAGTTCTAACTGAATATTTTTCATACAAAATTTGAAAATTATTCTATACCTCCAAAGGATCCCAATTTATTAGTTGTAGACGTACAAATGGATTGATAAGCTTTGGTAAACATAGCCCTATATAAGCCTCTTTGTAAGAATCATTGTACGAGGATCTCCAGTCCTCAAACCTCTCTCTAATGGAATGTACTTCACTGAAATCCTCTACTACATCCTCAAACAACCGTTCTACATTACTCTGTATGTGGTCTACAAAAGAAAGAAAACAAATCATTTTACCGATACTTTGATTTCCCCTAAATTTTAACTATGCAATGATTTTTTTTTGTCTTCAGAATTTGTGTTTTAGATTAAGTGACAGGTGAAATGTGGTAATAAATACGAGTTAAAAAATTGGGTGTTTAATCAAATTGAGGAAGAATAATCCGTCAAAAGTAACAAAGTTTATTATCTTTACAACGATTTACTTGTGTAGGAACCTCTAAATAAGTACAAGTACTATCAAGGGCTATATCATAGCGTGTGGTTTCAAATTTAAGATCTCAATTTAAACTTTAGATATATAAGTGACAGAAAGATTTAAGAATTAAAGCCAAATTTGGGTGGAAAATCGTGGATTCCATTATTTTTATTTATTAGAAAATGGGCCAATTTTCTTATTTTAAAACAAGAAAATTCAATGAATTTAACCAGTTTCTTGCAAAGGTTTCCTTAGAAATTATTCATAAATGTTGCAACATTAATAATGCAATGTGACGTATTAAAATGTTTTAGTATCGACTCGCTCAATACGTTTTAGATCACAATGATATTAACAATACTTTCACACTGCAAAATAACAATAAAATATCTGTCCACCTTTTTCCAGATTAAATTTAGTAATTTCTGATTGGTTTTGTTCATCATCTGAAGACAGACCATCGTGGTGACCTACAATATCTCTCGATTCTCTATGTCGACGTCTTCTCGATCTGAAATAATTGACAAAAAAGGAATATTTTTTATCATATAAATTGCACGTCATTAAATATATATATTTCGAGTTCATTTTGATGTCATTCATTATAAAATACTTCAGTGCTGATAAAACTTGTAGCAAAAATATGTTGCTGCTGTGCAAAGTTTACTTCAATATTTTCTTCTGTTCCAGAACAATACATAAAGGCTTTCAATTTCTATACGATCAAAACCTTTCTACATACACCTACCTAATGCAAATACATATTTATCCAACGGGTCTATGTCTTCAAAATTATCTCTCATTTGCCTAAGGAATCGTTGTGGCTGTAATCGTATGGTAGTTGGATTTACAACTACCTATGCAATCAGTGCCTATCACCACTGATGTGAGTTCGAATCTCGATCAGGGCGAGGTGTACAACATTATGTGATAAATCAGTGACTTGCAACAGGTCGATGGTTTTCACTGGGTCCTCCAGTTTCCTCGACCAATAAAACTGACTGCTACAATATAACTGAAATATTGTTGAAAGTGGCATTAAACACCATCAACAAACTCATTTGCCTATATTTTAGCATACCTTCTAGCCTCTCTTTCAGCAACTCTTCTCTGCCTTTCATAGTCTTCTGATGTCTCCATGACAACCTTGGCTTTATCTAAAAATTTGAAAAACAATTTACAAGCATACCAAATTAATTGTAATAAATGAAAGATACACTTACCTTTAATAAAGGACTAAGGAATAAAAAAAACTAACTTACCTTTATTATATGTTTTACAAAATTACACTAAAATAGGTTTTGATAGAATTATTACTTGAAGCAAAATTCAAAGTTTTCAACTATACTGTAGCAACCAGGTTTAGTGGTAGAGGAAGCCACAGAGTCATAAAAGTACTTCCTAGGACGAGTGCAAATGTACCATTCATCGATGAATTAATAATTTCATAGACAATAGTCTCCCTTGGGTCAAAGAGTAGGGTATCTAACACTGATAATACAGCTAAGTAATAACTAAATACATTGACTTCATATTTAACATTTCAATTTTGCATTCAATCTAAGAATTAAATATTTATATCTCATACTATATACCGGGATTTGAATACTTAAACCAGGACTGTGGGTATAAATAGCTGTGGGCGGAGCAAACATTCAGATAATTCATTATTTTGGCCACGGTTATCTCAAGGAGGAAAAATCAATGATACATGGTTTCACAGTTACTTTTGGGACAAAATATTTGACAAGCATGGTTACTAGTGTTCCTCCCTCCGAAACTTTCAGTCTTATTAAAAATAATACTCATCAGTCTAAAAACTACAAAAATCACTTCGAAAATTCAAATTTCAGAGGTATGCGACCTTTAAGTCACGTTGGCCATATGACATATAGTTTCATACATATGCTGTTCATCTTACCAGGGATTTTTGATGATAAGCTCCGCCCACAAAACTGCACAAGTTTGGTATTTTTAAAGAAAGTGTGCAATTCTACAATTAATCAATATCAACTAACTAAAATAGTGAAAATCACAATTTAGAATATTTTGGACTGCAAAGTTTTTTCTAGTTATCTCTTAGTGCAAGAAACTATGAATAATTCTGAGTTATCCATAGCTAAAAATTAAGGAGTAGATAAAATCAAGATAGCAAATTAGTATATATTATAGGTTCCATATTAGGTTGCAGCTATAATTTAATTACTTGAAAGATAATCATTTATTCGATAAAAAAAAAAAAAAAAAAAACAATTTGTAATTATCAGCAGCTTTGGGATCTAAAAATTTAAACTTCAAATCATCCGAGATATGGACTTGTCAAAGGTCAATACAAAGGGAGTTAATTAGTTGAATGTAAGCTATAATTGAGGAACTAACAACAAATTTCACTATTCAATCTGAAATTTTGAAACAATACGATGGGACATTATGAGATTCACCTGTATAAACCGAACCTCATTGTGTTCGGATAGACAGGTGTTCAGGTAAATACAGGTTAATTAACAAAGGAAAAAATTGCTACAAAGGGACTTATTTATAGTTCGGTTTATGCAGAATTCTGTTTTATCCAGGGTTTGGAATTACACAGAATTCATTGTATTTAGACCCAATTGCAAATGTTGCAAATTATAGTACACAGCACATAATGTACATGTGTATGTGACCAACAGGAACAGAAAAGTATTTATATTGAGTGGTATAAATACCGACTTGTCATATAATCTTGACACTGGTCCTGTACATCTTGTTGTCTGCGGGAAACCAGTCTCTCTGCACGATTACGTAGCAGGGACAACATCCTGTTCTCCAAATCGTTAATAGCAGGCACCTACAAGAAAAAGAAAATAACTATAAAATAATTGTATTAGATTTTTACTGGAAAACATATTGTACTTGTAAATTCAATCATAATTTGACTTTATTTCGAACATGTTGTTTCTACTTAAAAAATTTGCTTGCTGATTTCAACAATATATTATTCTCATGTATATTTTGATCATTTATTGTTATTGTAAAAACAGATATTTGCTTGATTAAAATTCAATTTGAATACTAGAAGAAAAACATCTGATCATCAATACTGCTTGTATTAATTTTACACTATAAAGCAATTCTACTTTCTGTATATAAATTTACTGCTATATAGTACTATTCGAGCCAAAGATCTGTACGAATATGTCTGTGATCCATTTAAGAGATAACTCATATTTGGTCTGTTTATTTTTTTTTCTGATAAATAAGTTCAATTTAAAATATGTCAAACATCTTGAAATTTAACATATAGACTTGCAAAATGTATTTGTTTCTGTATGTGTGTAAGTATTATGTTCAGAGGTGACTAATATCAGATTTCTACACAAATTGATGGAAGACTCTTCAAAGAGAATGTTTGGTTTATAGGTAGGTACTTTTGATCACACCATGTGAATGAGTAGATACTGATTAACTCAAAAATGAGTTTTTTCTTCAGTATTATAAGACATCTTATTGTATGAAGCATATATGGAAGTCACTAGTACTTCACCATCATAAATTATATAACTGAAAACAGAGATATCTTCTTTTCACATGTACAGTATAATAACTAAAAACAAAGTTAATTGGTTGAATATGTCCTCCAAGTTCACTTAAAACTAACACCTGAAATTCAATATGTCCCTTAATAACCAAAATGTGAAATGAATTTCATTTATAAATCGAATTATAAAACAAATTATTTGTAGAAGAGATGAAATACTTCTTCTTAACTTACAATAAAACAATTAAAAAATATATAGAAAAAGGTTTATACAGAATTTAATTTTCAAACTTTGTAAATTACATTTAAATAATAATATTAAAAAGATAAAATAGTCTGCTATGACAAATGTCCTTCAAATATTTTCTTAAAACACAAAAATTTAATACAAATGACAACATAAGAATGACACCATCCCTTGCATGGCCCCCTTGCCACCTGTAGATATTTTCTAAAATTAGCTCAAAAACAAAACAAAAGCATAATTGACTTCATAAAAATATGAAAAACAAAGGCTTTGTTTATCTTTTTAATGGAACAAAAATATTTTTTTCAGATTCATTACAATGGAATATAATTTTTTTATCATAATTAAAATGAAAGATAATTCATTTGTATTTAACACTTTTCTATTTTTAAAATAAACAATTACAAAAAAAAGAAAGATATTCAGATTACAAGTGGCATGAATCCCACCCACAAAAAGGCGGAAAATCCCTCCCAACACAGTTTTGACACCCACCTTCTCATTGAGACATTCAACCAAGTCTCTCACATACCCCCTCATTTCTTGGAAGAAGCGATATTGCTCTTCCAACCCCTTGACACGATCTTTACACATGTCAATACTAGTTGACGACTCCTCAATATCACCAGTGAGTTGGTCCCGCTCACGCACATGACTTCGGTGGACTTCATCCATCGACGTTAATCTGAAATAAAGATGACAAGTCTTTCTCTGGTTAATACCTCAAAAACAATGTTTTATTAAAATAAATATATGAACTCAATTAAGTCATTTCTAACACAATTTGATTGCAATAATAATAATTATTACTTTACTGTCATTTTAAGCATATTGGAAACGCTTGTGACAAATATAAAATAAAGAACACAAAACATACATACAAATTTAACATGTTTCAAAATTTTCGAGTCCCTTGGCCTCCGCCCTAGAGACAATGTATTTATTCATTCTACAGTTTAAACTTAAAAAACAGGTCATTGAAGTTAAAAGTGAACAATGTTTAAAATTGTTCCTTCTTATACGAGTATTACAAAAAAATGGCAGCAATGTGTTCATAGGACATTGATGCCCCCACTTCAGCATAACTTCAGAACAGAAAAAGTGGTAAAATTAAAAATGGTCTTCTTTTTATTGTCCCTGACTTTGTGTATAAGTTTCAAACGATTTGCTTTAGGGGAATTTAAGTAATGGATCGGAAATCAAACGTGGGACGGATGGACAGACTGACATGCTGTCATTAATAAAACTGAATGCCTCCGATGCCTAGCGATGGTGGCATAATTAGTATGACATAAGTACATCTGATTCCGTAGTATACATAGATATTCATCTGTTTTGTTCATTAACTACATTTTACTATCAATGATTTAATAATAGATTACAGTGTTTACCTCTCCTGTAATCGTTTTCTAAGAGATTCCATGGTAACGCCTGACATATCTTGGGAATCTGTCAATGATTTAAATGGTTTAAATGACGGTTCTTCCTCTCTGTATCCACCATAGCCGTTACTGTTACCACCATATTGGTCATATCCATATTCTTCCTGTCCTGGCGCCCCCTATAATAATCAAACATATTTTGGAGACTAAAACAAATTTCTTTTCTTTTCTTTCAACCACTGAGAAGGATACCTTGTAATTCCAATTTAAAATACAGTAGTTGAGCATACAAACTTTAATGATAGACAGACAAGATAAAAACACTATCTCTCCCCAAGAACGAGATAATAATAAAATTACTCATAATGACTTATATCTGACATATACTCAAAAGTGTGGAAATGTTCACTTGTTCTGAACAAATATAAAAGCACAGCAATTTGCATGTATTTTCTCAGAAGCAAATGTTACTAGTCATAACTCTGTTTATTTCGATAAAGTTCAGATTTTATCAGCACTTTGAAATAATGTCCTTTCATGTTTAGATTGATATATCGCCTCATATCAAGGATTAACTAAGGGCCCGGGTGGCTCAATGATTTAGGTAGTTGGATTACCTAACAACTCATACAAGCCTATCACCAATACGGCATGGGTTTACACCCGGCTTTGTAAATTACAAAAAAGGGTGCACTTGACTGGCAGCCACAAGTGATAAAGTTTACCAGTTGCTTGCCCATGGTCGGTGGTTCTCACCGGGTACTCCGGTTTCTTCCACCACTAAAACTGGTCGCCATGATATAGCTGAAATATTGCTTAAAGTGGCATTAAACATCAAAAATCAAATCAAGGATTAACTTCTCAATAAATCTTACAGTAATATGATATGATTAAATCTTTCTGTACATCAAAAATACCATATTATTGTACTTCGGGCGATTTTAAAATAATCTACTTGCCCATTCAATCAATCTAACAAATTCATGATTTTGCTTGTTAATGTTTGATGGTGCTTAATGCCACTTTCAACAATATTTCAGTTATATTGTGGCAAGTCACTGACAAACTTTATCACATAATGTTGTTCACCTCGCCCTGATAGAGATTCGAACTCACAACATCAGTGGTGATATGCACTGATAGCATAGGTAGTTATAAATCCGACTAACATATGATTATAACCACGATGGCCCCCTGATTTTCAATAGACAACATCCCTATTTACGTATCCATAAAACAAAAATTGATATCTACCTGTGTATTAACTCCCTTTCTAATCTGTTGTTCTTCCCATTCTTTTTCTTGGTCACTCTCTTGGTCACTTCCTAATTGAAAAAAAAAAACAAATCAAAACAAGATGAACTGTGAGCTCACTTATGATACCCCCACATATATGTTCAATGTGTATAAAAACCAACTAAGTCGGCAAACAGGAAGTAGGAATCTGACGGGTCCAAAAACGCTTCCCACAATATGGCATACTTATATGAAGTTTGTGCCCAAATATCAGATTTCTGTCATCAATAGTTGCTGAGAAAAATGCGACATAAATATCTTGGGACGGACAGAAGGACAGACAGAGGTAAAACAGTATACCCCCTCTCCGATGGAGCAGGGGTATAATTATCAGATAAGTTTCATGTAAATACACATATGGTATAAAGACTATTCCATTTAAACATACTGACTAACAGACTTGCCACAAGTCACTGACAAATTTTATCACATAATGTTGTATCGAGTACACCTTCCCATTAGCAGGATTCGAATTCACAACATTAGTGGTGATATGCACTGACAGCAAAGATAGTTGTAAATCCAACTACCATACGATCAGGACCATGAGGATCCCTCTACAGAGTATGAACCTTACTAGACGATTACAAAAAAAAATAGGACAGAAAAGACGATAGCAGCTATATATAACAACTGAAAAGCCTAAAGCTACAATGAATTTTGACATACCATGTTCCACTGCTAAGAAATCATTATGTATTTTCTGTCTTTCCTTGGCAAATGTATTTATAGAGAAGTCTATTCTTCCTTCTTCATCATCATCACTCTTATCATTGTCATCTTCCCTAAAAAAAAACATGTCAACGTTAACAAATAAATATTCAATGGTTTGAGGCAAGAGGTGGTTGTTCCACACCAGAACCAGGATTTTTAACGTTATATTTCGTGGTCGTTGTTATGTTCAATGTCTTGAGGTGAAATGGGGTTATTAGTTTTGTTGAGATTGGTGGAATTGTTGACTATCACTGTTTAAACTTTGTTTTCGTAGTCTAATGTAACCGATTTAAATCTATTGTAGCTAAAGAATAAGACCACTGAACAATACTATTGATTTGGTTTGGTTTTATAGTGTTTAACGCCACTTTCAACAATTTTTCAGTTATATCATAATGGTCAGTTTTATTGGTGAAGGAACCTGGAGAAAACCACCGACCTGTCGCAAGTCACTGACAAATTTTATCACATAATGTTGTATCCAGTACACAACTTACAAATTAGTGGTGAAAGGCACTAATTGCGTAGGTAGTTGTAAATCCAACTACCAAACGATCATGGCCATGGCAGCCATATCTACGTATAATTCCATGTATGTGCTACATGATTGACCGTAGGTTAAATAACTGTCACTTTTTAA
Organism: Bathymodiolus septemdierum; assembly: GCA_963383655.1. Lineage (NCBI taxonomy): Eukaryota > Metazoa > Mollusca > Bivalvia > Mytilida > Modiolidae > Bathymodiolus > Bathymodiolus septemdierum. The sequence continues at coordinate 91,657,817 of OY726517.1, read as the reverse complement.
CTCGTTTTATGCGTACACATGCCTTTTTCTTTTTTGTCGTCAATGCTGTCGTACTTTCCCGTGTTTTTCGTGGTTACTGGTCGATGTGTTGACAAGGGTAGTCCTGATTGGTAATTACAAAAAAATAATTCTTCTCACACGTTCCCCTTTCGTTAGTGTAATAAAATGTTTGACATGAAGTCATAATGATTTTGCAAATATCAAAAGATAAATATACAACGCTATTTTACGATTTACATAATTTTTAATGATAAAATTGCAACTGATCAATGCTGATATAATAGAAGATCCTGACACCGTAACGTCACAGCTCTTTCGGAAAAGCTTTAATTGCAGGTATAATCCGAGAATGGATTATGCCTTTTTTTCTCCTCACATTGAAGAGTTCTGAAAAATGGTGATCCCCATTATTTGTTGCTACATGCAACTTCAATGACCAAATTCTACCTTACGGTATACTATTTTTAGCATTCATTAACACGGATGTCTTTTATTTACTGTGATTTAAATTTTCACGCTAACTAGTTAAGACCATGGCATTTTCCTTTAATGCCTAGATAGCCACTGTGTAAACAAAATACATTGTATTATGAAGAAAATTTAAAAGATTCTGCATCAATCTACATTTGTGTGTGGCATGAAGCCTGAAACATACAACTATAATCTTATAGGTTTATGGTGTTTAACGCCACTTTCAACAATATTTCAGTTATATCGTGGCGATCAGTTTTATTGGTGGAGGAAACCCGGAGAAAAACACAGATCTGTCGCAAGTCACTGACAAACTTTATCACATAATGTTTTATCGAGTACACCTCACCATGAATAGGGCTGGAACTCACAACTTTAGTGGTGACAGGCACTGATTGCAAAGGTAGTTGTTAATCCAACTGCCATACGATAATGACCACGACGGTCCTAATAATTTTATAAACAACATCAAAATTGCAAATATGTACATCATGTAAATCTTTCCTCGAGTCAATAGCAGCATTACCTTATTAATCTAGATTTAGAACTTGAACTTTGAACTTTAACAGTATCATCAACAGGTATAAAATCCCCCAAGTCTCGTCTCTGCTGTCTCTGTTTCCTTATTATATGAATCATGTTGGCATCAGGAATCTGTCCACCTATTGAAACAAACCATAATTCTTTATTAGTATCATGCAATCCATATTAATTTCTAAACAGTAATTTCATATAATGTGAAGTTTGTCTTTTACTCACCCTTGGATAAAGTAGTCCATTAATTTATATGAAAAAGATTTTTCTATCTTACCCAGGCTCCTGGGTAAGACAAGCTACACACACTTTTTACTGCAAAATTGTTTTCCATTGTTGAAGTAAATTGTCGTGGTTGAATTTTAAATGTATTTCATGATAAAATATATAGACAGCATCTTAAAAAGCTACCACAACAGTGATAGATACTTATATAAACAGTTATTTGACGTTGGTCAAAGGGAGGTTTTTTTTGGTTTTTTTAATGTTAGTTACTAACAAGGGAGAGCACTTTATATTTTCTCAAATTAAACGAGATGAACTGTGAGCTAATGCTCACTTATGATACGCCCGCATATATGTTCAATGTGTATAAAAACCAACTAAGTCGGAAACAGGAAGTAGGAATCTGACCGGTCCAAAAACGCTTCCCACAATATGGCATACCTATATGAAGCTTGTGATTAAATATCAGATTTCTGCCATCAATAGTTGCTGAGAAAAATATCTGGGACAGACAGAGGTAAAACAGTATACCCTCCCTCCGGTGGAGCGGGGGTATAACAAACGACAGACAGGGGTGAGAAAAAGAGTCAAGCAGAGTGAAAGGTGCAAGATTGTTAAATCTGAGACACCCTCGGTTAAGATTTAAATCGTATCCGACTCTGGCAAGCCTCGTCCGATACGATTTAAATCTTACCCTCGGATGTCACAGATTTTACCATCTTGCACCTCTCCTGGTGTTAATACTCTATATATCCTATACCATTAAAACCACAAACTAGTCCACAACACTCAGTCACAGGTGTTTGGATTAAACAGATCATTTACAAATGTTCCAAACACTACCACTAAGACAAATTATGTTCTAATACAGGATTCAAGTTAAATCATGAAAAGAAAGTCTCAACAGTGATGTTGAATTGTTCAACTATTCCACCAATATCAACAAAACGAACAACTTCATCTCATCTAAAGTCATTGAACACATATTTTCCAATGAAAATCCAGATACTGTACTGAGGCAGGCACAAAATAAGGTGGATTAAACCAATGTTGTGAATTTGATTTGAACCTGTAGCGTGGTGACCTCGATACAATTTTATGTGATAAAAAGTTAGACAGTGGTTTCACCCACCAATAAAACAGAATGCCAACCTCAATATCACTGAATTATTGTTGAAAGCGGTGTGAAAACACTGATTATCTAGCTTTTGTGTACACAGGTTTTATAGTACACTGTGCATAATACAGACAGCAACTACAATATTTGTTGAAAGTGGTGTTAAACCACCCAGTAAATGAAGGTTTTGTGTATACAGGATTTATAGTATCATAGACTTGGTTTAGGTTTATGGTGTTTAATGCCACTTTCAACAATATTTCAGTTATATCCTGACGGTCAGTTTTATTGGTGGAGGAAACCAGAGTACCCCGAGAAAACCACCTGTCGTAAGTCACTGACTTTATAATATCATAAACCAATTTATTAGCTTATAAATATAGAGTGATTTGTGAATATAAATTTTTGCAATTTGTCAGTTTCTGTGGTGTATGTGACAACTTAATCAATGTTGTGTCTAACCTAATTTTAATTGTGTCATTAATACTTAAGTGGTAAACATTAAATCAAAACAAGACTCCTCAACCATTTTTACAGAGTATTTAAAATAACGATTGATATTACTAATACTCTTTTAACATGGAAAGGTAGAAATATTTATTATCTAAATCTATATCCACAAACACCTCATTCATTCATGTTACAAAAACTGGAACCACATCGGTGGTGTAATGGTTAGCATGCTCGCCTTGAGGGCAGTCAAATCGCGGGTTCGAGCCCTGGTCGGGTCAAACCAAAGACTAAAATTGGTAGTTGTTGCTTCTCCGCTATGCATGCATCTTTATATCTTTATTGAGAAAGAGCAAAGACTGGTGGGCTCGGAATCAGGATAATGTGTCAGTGTAGCAACATGCTTCAGTGATCTAGAACTATTAAAATCCAAGTAAGAGTGTTGGTCTAGTACAAAGTGGATTACGTAACTTGTTCTCCCCATTATTTAGCTGAAAAATTGTTCATTTGGCATTAAACAACAATCACTCACTCACTACAAAAACTGGATAAATATTTGTGAATCTATTTCAACAATAAATTCAAATTGGATATGAAATATGATATATTGATGGATAATCTACTGATATTAACAACTGGTAATAGCTCTGGTTTCCTCCACTAATAAAACGGACCGCCACAATATAACTGAAAAATTGTTGAAAGTGGCATTAAACACCATAAAACCAACAATCTTCTGGTTTGATTGATGTGGTAAATTTTATGTGATCGTTATTTTCAGTAGGTTTTGTCAAAAAGTACTGTCATTCATTCAAAAATATGGCTGCCATAATTTAACTAAAATATGGTTGACAGTTATCACGGTTATGTTCTACACCCAGTATATATCGTGTGACAATCTAGCCTTCACTATATACAATACTTACGTCCTAACAATTTATGAATCGTCCCTTTTTCATCTTCTTCACTGTCGTGGTCCGCAGCTTCAGCCTCTTCACCATTCAAGGTCAATAACTCTTCACGTAATTTCTGGAGAGAAAAAAATTCCATGTAAAGTTGTTTTTTTCCAATCAAGCTTATGACAGCGATCTTTAATTTATTACTGTTTGTAAAATAGGCTTCAGAAAAACATAGTTAGCCTCTTGTTTTTAGTGAGGTTGGTGTTGATCAATTTCTAGTTTTCTGTGTAGTGTTTTGTAGAATTGTTTGCACTTTTGGCCTTTTTTCTTTTGACTATAGCATTGTATTTCCTTCAATTAACAGCTTCTGATTATCTCTTTGATATTCTTCCAAACTTTTCTTAAACGATACAAAGAAGAAAATTTATCCTATTTCTATTGAAATACATTTGGAAACAGAAGATATAAAATCAAACTACCATTTGATCATGATCATAAATAGCTGCTGAAATGTAGCTCTAAATTATCTTAAACCTCAAAGAGATAAAAATATAATGAGAACTACAGCTCTGCAGCTACTTTATACACTGAATGCCCCTGGCTACTATACACATTTTTTAATATCTCAATTAATGATTATCTATCATTATGTATGCTTTCTGTAGAAATTAAAGAAAGTACCCTGTCTGATACAAGGCGTTGTATCACATCACTGTGGTGATAAAAAAAATGGTGTGATGTTGCACAAGATCTTCTCTGCCAAACTACTTTGTCATGACGTCATATCATTGGAAAAAAGGGGAAAACACATCAATGTAAGCAATGTAAACAAAGCGACAGTTTAATGTTCATTCATTCATATCAGCTAATGAAATGATTGGGTGTAACTCTGTAAATGTTGCCTTCTATGTGGCTTAGATTTTCCTATGTTTTATTTACTGACCTTTATTTCAGCCTCTCTGTCAACTTTTGGTATTGATTCTACTGGCAATGGTTCCTGTTTCACTGGTTTCTGTTCCTCCTTCATTTCTTCCTCTTTTTCTTTTTGCATTTCTTTCTTTAACATCTTTGCCAATTTCTTACTATGACTTGACTTTTTAATCTTGATTTCTTCACCTGCAATAACACATTTGAATATGTTAATATCTTACAGTTAGAATATAGTTGAATCATATTTAGAAATTTGATCATCAATATCCAGAAGAACCTCATTGTGTCAAAGATGAAGAGATCAACGATTAAACTTTAAAATATTTGAGTTACCAGAAATAAATTCAACTGAAAGCTACTCCGAACAGACCAAAATTTTACTCAACTTATATATAACAAGGAATATCACCTGAAACCCTTGTCACAATTAATTCAAAGAAAAAAATACATCAAAATATAAGACAAAAATAAAATCAAATATATACCTATTATTATTTTAATTTTGGCCTTTTTCCATAAAAAAGTCAATTTTTATTACTGAAGATACATAAACCAACATGATAAAGTTTCAGCATTTACGTAGCACAAGCAAATGCATTAAAACAAGAAAAAAATATATGATCTAATTTTTGAAATTGTCACTTTTTATTCTTTTGGTCAAGTTTTTCTCAGAAATTGTAAGAGATAGATGAAATCTGTTGACAATCAGACATACCATTATAAGCTCTCAACACAATCAATTCAAAGAAAAAAAAAAACACCTCAAAATTTGATGAAAAATAAAATTTTATTTATCTTCCAAATATGTAAATTATATCCCCCTTTTATAAATAAAATAGCTAATTATCCAGGGCTTTCAAAAAGCAACAAGCTTGTTGGTCGCTCGCCGAGTACAGCAAGGGGCCATTTCGGCCGGGGGGCCACTGAAGTAAATTCCTGCATTCTGGCACTTTATGTACATTTATTGCGGGCAACAACAATTTTAAATGTTATGTACATTTATCGTGGGTAACAAAATAGTTTTGAATGTTATGTGTATTTATTGTGGGCATCAACATAGTTTTGAATGCTATATGTACATTTATTGTGGGCAATAACATAGTTTTGAATGTTATGTACATTTATTTGTGGGTAACAACATAGCTTTGAATGTTATGTACATTTATTGTGGGTAACAACATAGCTTTGAATGTTATGTACATTTATTGTGGGCAACAACATAGCTTTGAATGTTATGTACATTTATTGTGGGTAACAACATAGCTTTGAATGTTATGTACATTTATTGTGGGTAACAACATAGCTTTGAATGTTATGTACATTTATTGTGGGTAACAACATAGCTTTGAATGTTATGTACATTTATTGTGGGTAACAACATAGCTTTGAATGTTATGTACATTTATTGTGGGTAACAACATAGCTTTGAATGTTATGTACATTTATTGTGGACAACATAGTTTTAAATGTTATGTATATTTATTGCAGTTTTTGAAATTCATCGGACCTAGGGGGCAGAAAATCATGAGGTCCGCCAATAACGTCAGTAATGCCGGTCCCCTAGTCCGCCAAACATTTTTGAATGATGTGTTTACTTTTATAACGGAAGTCGGAAACGCAGGTCGTATTGTAAAAATGGGAACAAGTTCGGTCAACTCGGAATTCGCAAACGCATTGAATATGTGATATTTTATCTGTTTTTGGTAAATATTATTGGTAACTGTCATGAAAACAAGATGAACTGTGAGCTAATGCTCACCTATGATACCCCCGCTCTTCGGCAAACAGGAAGTAGGAATCTGACGGGTCAAAAAACGCTTCCCACAATATGGGGTACCTATATGAAGCTTGTGACGAAAAATGTGCATATATGTTCAATGTGTACAGAAACCAACTAAGTCGGCAAACAGGAAGTAGGAATCTGACGGGTCCAAAAACGCTTCCCACAATATGGCATACCTATATGAAGCTTGTGACCAAATGTCAGATTCCTGTCATCAATAGTTGCTGAGAAAAATGTGCATATATGTTCAATGTGTATAAAAATCAACAAAATCGGCAAACAGGAAGTAGGAATCTGATGGGTACAAAAACGCTTCACACAATATGGGGTACCTATATGAAGCTTGTGACCAAATATCAGATTTCTGCCATCAATAGTTGCTGAGAAAAATGCGACGAAAAATGAGCATATATGTTCAATGTGTATAAAAATCAACAAAGTCGGCAAACAGGAAGTAGGAATCTGACGGGTCCAAAAACGCTACCCACAATATGGTATACCTATATGATGCTTGTGACCAAATATCAGATTTCTGCCATCAACAGTTACTGAGAAAAATGCGACGAAAAATATCCTGGATGGACGGACAGAGGTAAAACAGTATACCTCCCTCCCCCTTCGGTTAACAAATCCCCTAGCCCGACGCCCGGGGCTAGTAATTTCCACATTTGGGCTAGCTGAAATAATCAGCTGTATGCCCGACGGGCTAGTAAAAATATATATCGGATATTGACAAACTTGTCAATATTCGCGTATCTACTTATATTCATACATGTTATATGTTGTTTAATCAGCAGCAATGTTTTATTTATTCAACCGCTAGCTTTTTGTCAAAATTGAGAGCAAAGAAGGTAGAAAAACTGCGTATTCTCGTCATAAAATAGCTTCAACAAATGACGGCTTACCGGAAATTTAGAAAATGAAATACCGGAATCTGATTCCGGAACCGGGAACGACTATTTCCGGTTTTGCCGATAGTAAAAAAAAAAAAAATTAATGCCGACCGACCCTAGATTTTTTTGACATGTGACCATAAACACACATTTTTTTTGTTTTGGCCTTACAGTGACCTGAACTGTGGAAAATAAGTGAAAATAAAAGCAATACTAGATCTGAAAAGAAAGATAGTTAAACTAATATACATTGTACAAGGGTTCAAGTGTGCAAGTCGGATTCATGAAATCACGGTATTGACCAGGACTAGTGGTTCATAGATTCGGGCTAGTAATATTTGGGAGTATGCTAGCCCTGGGCTAGTGAGGTGGTCCAAGATTTTTTAACCCCTGGGGTATAATAAATATATTTGAACATATTGTGATGCGTAAGATGATCTTTTCGAGTGAAAAGCCCCCAAAAAATTAATAAAATATAAAACATGACGTCCCTGATTTGTATTGTTCCCTTCACCGAATCCGTTTCTATTTAGAATTTTGTTTACAGTTCAGGCAACATGGCAATGTGTCAATCATAAAAATGTGGTCGTTCCTGAAGCATCATGACAGAGCTCAGCCTGGAGATTGAGAGAGTCTAATGACTTTTAGAATATTGTTATTGCAATCTCAATAAAAATTAAAAAAATTATGTTTTAAATCTGGTAAATTTTTCAAAGTTTGAGGGTATCCCTAGCTGGATTTGGCTACTCTTTTTTGGTGCATGGTTTCAACTTTTTGGTTTATTCTGGATGGTGACTGGTCTTCCTATTTTAAGGCCTCTACCAGTACAAATGAAGTTGAATACAGAAAGCACTTTGCTAGACTAAAATAATAATAACGGTGACATTGTTTGGCTTTAAAACCATTTTACATAAAAAATATAGGTCAGGCAAAAATTTAGAGGGTCCAGCAGAAAATTCCTGGGTGCTGGACCTATGTCCAGCAAAATGAAAACAAATTTCAAGAAGTCTGTTATTGTGGGCAACAACATAGTTTTGCATGTTATTATGTACATTTATTGTGAGCAACAACATAATTTTGAATGCCATGTACATTTATTGTGGGTAACAACATAGTTTTGAATGTTATGTACAGTTATTGTGGGTAACAACATAGCTTTGAATGCCATGTACATTTATTGTGGGTAACAACATAGTTTTGAATGTTATGTACATTTATTGTGGGTAACAACATAGTTTTGAATGTTATGTACAGTTATTGTGGGTAACAACATAGCTTTGAATGTTATGTACAAATTATTGTGGGTAACAAGTTTTAAATGCTATGACAAATGTACATTTATTCAAATAATTGTGGGCAACATTACAACATAGTTTTAAATATGATGTATATTTATTGTGGGTAACAAAATAGTTTATATGCTATGCCCTTAAAACAATCAATAAAATATCTGATTTGTTTAAACCTTCGTCGTGTTCATCATGCACAAAACTGAGTGAAGAAGCTTTCTTCTCTTTTTTACTCTTCTTTTGTTTCTTGTGTGGTTTTGGAGATTCATTTTGACCGTTTGCTTGGTCGTCAACTTCCATTTTTTGTATATCGGTTTCCTTTTCCTCGTCCGATTCATCTTCTGTAACTATTTTTCTACTTCTAAAATTTCGCCGCGGTTTCTTGAACGTCGCCATGATGTATTGTAATCGGAAAGTTGTGTTATAGTGTATATGCCGATTTTTGTATGGTAACAATCATCTTTTCCCGTTTTCTTTTTTGGAAAATTTCTGGCTTTTTATAATTAAAGGAGGTGCAACAGATATTGACGGGAGAGACTTTGTAGTGGGTGATTTGACCAGGTTCCTTTCAAACCGACATTCATAATATGTGTTCTCCCACAATAAAAGTATGAACATCAGAATAGGCTGTGCTTCATCGGAAATATATAAACAGAGTTAAATTTGAATGATGAATGTAAGGATTTACATAAGCATAGGTTTATGGTGTTTAGCGTCACCTTCAACAATATTTCAACTACATCACGTCGGTTAGTTTTGTTGGTGGAGGAAACCAAAGTACCCGGAGAAAACCACCGGCCTGTAGCAGGTGACTGTGACAAACGTTCTTCTTCTTCTTTACATTTCTGGCCGTCCTTCACTACTGAAGACTATTGGCCGAGCGCCGTATTAAATTTAGTTAATACATAAGTTAGCATATGTACAATAAACAATGAATCAAAGATTAAAACTATATACATTTGATAACTACTATGAATATGAGTGATTATGGTGTGAAAATTGGAATCAAGGCAGATACTGGGATCATGTTCTTGAAACCGTCAACTGTGTCTGCAGTGGTAAATGTTGTAGGCAGTTGATTCCAAAGTGTAATAGACCTGGGGAAGTACGAGTATTTGTAGCAGTCTTTTGATGTCTGTATGTGCCTGAATGAATTTGGATTTGTGTGTCTGGTTCTGGTGTCAACTGGAATTAATAGGTTTGAATATGGTATGGCAACTAGGTGGTGTATGACTTTGTAAAAGAATATGAGTCTGTACCTTATGCGGCGCACCTCAAGTGGGGCCCAATTTAAGTCAGACATCATATCTGTTACAGAGCTTGTATTGTGGTACCTGTTACTGACATAGCGGGCTGCTCTCCGTTGAATTTTTTCAATTTGAAGGTTTTGCTGTTGTGTGTGTGGGTCCCAAATGGTGTTACAGTATTCCAATTTCGGTCGGACTAAAGCTTTGAATGCATGTTCTTTGATGGCTGGTGAATGTACTTTTAAATTTCTTTTAATGAATCCTAGTGACTGATTAGCTTTAGCTGTTATGGTGTTGATATGTTTGTCCCGCTTTAAGTTATTCTGAATGGTAATGCCTAAATATTTTGCAGAGTCAGCTTTCTCTAGTGTGTGCCCATGCAATTGATATGTATGCGATATTGTTTTCCGCCTTTGTGTTACACTTACTACTGTGCATTTGTCTGGGTGGAAGTGCACGAACCAGTTTTGTTCCCATTTACCTGCAGCATCGAGGTCTTGTTGGAGTTTTATTGCATCTTCTTTGTTTTTGATTTGTTTGTATATGATGCTGTCGTCTGCAAATAAACGGAGAGTGCTGTGTTGGATGTATTCTGCTAGATCGTTTATGAATATGAGAAATAATATAGGTTCAAGTACTGTTCCTTGAGGGACAACAGATGTTACAGGTATTTTGTTAGATGTTTCTCCCTCAAGGATAACCGTTTGTGTTATGTCTGTAAGAAAATCTTTTATCCAGTGAAAAGCGTTGCAGTTTATACCATAATAGCTGATTTTGTACATGAGATGTTTATGTTACACTTTGTCGAAAGCCTTAGCGAAGTCCATTATTATGATGTCAGTTTGGATGTTTTTATCTGATGATTTGGCCAGGTCTTGAATGAATGATACTAGTTGTGTTTCACAAGAACGGGATGATCTGAACCCGTGCTGAAGATCGTATAATATATTATTGTATTCTAGATGTTTCATGATACTGCTTGTTACAACATGTTCTAAAAGTTTGCAGATGATACATGTAAGTGAGATCGGTCTATAATTTATAGGGTTGTTTTTATCACTTTTTTTAAATGCAGGACAGACACTAGCATATCTCCAATCATCTGGAATCTTACCGGTTTTGAGTGACAAACTAAATAATGTGGTTAAGATAGGTGCTATTTGTGTAGTGCACTCTAAGTATTCTGCCATGTATATTATCTGGTCCAGATGCTTTGTGGATATTTATATTTTGTAACAACTTATTAATTCCATTTTCAGTGATGATAATATTAGGCATTTGTGGATATTGACTTTGCCCTTTGTTTGGTATTGGGTCATCAGTTGCTGGTGTAAATGCCTTTTGAAATTGTTCATTAAGAATGTTTGCTTTAGTTTTAGTGTCAGAATGTAATTGACCATTTTGTCGTAATGTTGCTATGTTTGAACTTTCAGATTTTTGACTCTTTATGTAAGAAAATAGATTTTTTGGAAACTTTGAGGATGTTGGTGTTTTGTCATCGTCAACTGGTATATTACATATAATTTTTTCTATGTACTGCCAGTATGCTGTTCTCTGTTCTTTTTGTATGTTTGCTTTCATTTGTTTAAGATTAGAATCTTTACACTTGCCACTAAATTTGTATTTTTTATATTTCTTTTTTCTTTTTGTATTTTGACATTTTTTTTTTTATCACATTATGTTGCATAGAGCTATGAAGTATACAATTAAAGTAGCAATGTACAAAATAAGTCAATAAGCATAGCACAATGTGTAGCACAGCATCATACTTCGACTAAAATGGCAAGAAACTAAAAAACATAAGCTACAAAGCTCATCTGTTTAATTTCCGGTGTTGTGTTTTTTGTTTTATTTGTCTTGGCCCTGTGTCTTGCGTACCCAATGTTGTCAGTGTCTTTGGATTGTCCATTCTCCATTTTGCTCACTTCTTTCAACATTTAGCCATTTTCCAAGTTCTATATGCAAGTTATGGTTTAGAGCTCTGAATATGTACCCAGCGTTAGGAAAATTTCATCTGCTAAAATATCAAAGTACTTTTCAATTTTTATGTTTTCTTTGACAAAAGTAAATTGTGTCGTAAGCAATCAAAGGCTTTTTAGAGATCCATCAAAATTGCACCAATACATTTATTGTCGTCAAGAGCCTTTTTGCAGTCTTCTGTTCTATTATTACATTCTACATGTCATGAGTTCCTCTACCCGAAGTCACGTGTAAATTTTATGGAAAAAAATTATATGCACGCATTTTACTTTCGGTTGTATTATTTTTATTTCAGTTAGTAGTTGATGATATATTAATTTCTAACGCCGGACATCCCTTACAGGATCATTTCGTGCAACCGTTCATTTTATCATCTTTTACCAGCAAATCATATGCAAGAGAGTTAAATATATTGATCGGTCGTACAACATACACCTCAGTTTTGACGCATAAAGATTTATTAGGCTCATCGCTGATTGGGCGGGTAGAAAATTTGGACGTCTTCTTCCGATATGGGGTCAAGAGTCGGTGACGACTGTAAAACTTGACCTGTCGTAGGATGAGGACGTGACGTGATCCCAAACAGGAAGTCGTTAAATGTTAACTAGTGTATCGCATTTCCAAACAAACTTAAAGAGACACAGGTTGTACCCCTCCATAAAAAGAACAGCCAACTGAAGGTTGGTAACTATAGACCTAGCTGTGTCGAAGTTCTTCGAGAGAGCCATGTATGAACAACATTCACATTATTTTGAAAATATATTTCAACCTTTTTTATCTGCATTTAGACCAGATTTTGGCTGCAACGCTGCACTGTTGAAAATTATTGAAGATTGGAAAAAAGCCATTGATTGTAATCAGTATACAGCTGCAGTGCTTATGGATCTCTCGAAGGACTTCGACTGCCTACCTCATGATCTTTTGATTTTAAAACTTGAAGCATATGGATTGTCCAAGTTAGCATTAAAATTTAAATGTAATGTATAGTTATTTATCTGAAAGGAAACAGTGTGTAAAAGTTGGTGTAGATTTTAGTACTTGGAAAAATATCTATGATACTTGGCCCTGTATTGTTTAATATATATTTTTAATGACATCTTTAATTTTGTAGAAGAATGTATTTTATATAACTATGCTGATAATAATACATTGTCATACTCGGAAGCAGAATTGAATAAGGCTGTGGATGTTTTGGAAAAGGATAGTTTAAATTTAATTCGTTGGTTTTCCCACAACCAGATGAAAGCAAACCCAGATAAATTCCAGGCAATTGCCATTGGTTCAAAAACTTCAAATGAAAGTATTAGTTTTAATTTGGATGAAAACACAATTGATTGTGAAAAAGAAGTCAAGTTGCTGGGTGTCACAATAGATTGTCAACTAAAATTCAACTCTCATATCTCAAATATATGATTGATTGATTGATTGATTTTTGGTGTTTTAACGCCACTTTCAACAATATTTCAGCTATATCATGGCGTCCAGTTTTAGTGGTGGCGGAAGCCGGAGTACCCGGAGAGAACCACCGACCATGGGCAAACAACTGGTAAACTTTATCACTTGCGGCTGCGAGTCGAGTGCACCATTTTTTGTAATTTACAAAGCCGGGCGCGAACCCACGCCGTATTGGTGATAGACTTGTATGAGTTGTTAGATCCAGCGACCTAACTCATTGAGCCACCCGGGCCCCCTCTCAAATATAAGTAAAAAAGCTTCAAGACAATTAAATGTATTAAAACGTATAGGTAAACATTTAACAAAATTAGGTAGATTAACTCTATATTTTTCTTTTATAATGAGTAATTTTAATTATTGCCCAATTGTTTGGCATTTTTGTGGTGAAACCAATACCAGAAAAATTGAAAAAATTCAAGAAAGGGCCCTCAGATTTATTTATTAAGATTATAGTAGTTCATATGAAGACCTGTTAAATAAATCAAGATTACCAACATTAAAGATCAGACGCCTTAGAACAATGGCAATTGAAGTTGACAAAATTTTGAATAAAAAATGTCCAATGCATTTAAATGATTTATTTGTATATAAAGACAGTTGCTATTCTCTTAGGAAAACAAATACAGTAGAAGTACCCCACGTGAGAACAACATATCATGGTTTACATTCTTTCAGATATGTAGGTGCCACACTCTGGAATGAGCTACCCAATGAATTGCGGAAGTTTTCTAGTTTAAGCCAGTTCAAAAGTTTAATTGATTCATGGAGTGGTGGCTCATGCAGGTGTGGCTCTTGTAAATCTTAAAAGTATGTTCTTATTCAGTTCATTCTTACTCATGCTACATATACTTATTCATTTTGCTTAGTGCTTTCATTTTTATTTTTCTGTTGCTAGTTTTAGTGGTTAATATATATGCATGGCTTTTATTGATGTACTACTTTGCTTTGTATTTATGTCTGTAATATGCAATTATTTGTATGCTCTTACTTAGTTCAGTTGTTCATCATAATGCTACATGTACTTATTCATTTTGTGGTTTTTTAATTTCTTGTGCTAGTTTTAGTTCTTCATTAACATGTTTTAAGCTATTTATGTAATGCTTTGCTTTGCATGTTTGTCTGTAATCTGCAAATGTTTGTATGCCTTCTGTCATAATATGTTTTGTCTATTGTTATATATGTCGGTAAAAAGCTCTACCACAGTGAGCTCTACAGAGCTTATGTTATATGTTTGTAAAAACTCCGACTTTAAATAAAACTTTTATGCTTTATGCTTTATCGCATAAAAAAGATAATAGGAAAATATTTATAAAAAATAAACAGCAAAGCACCATAGCTTTAATTTCTAAACCGGTCTCAAAATCACCCCAGAATGTGTGTTCTATGATTGGAACGTATTCTTATTCGATAACGCTATTATGGGTTGCCCTATTATGTAGTAAATTAACACTTCACTGTCAAATTTTTATTTTCAATTAATTTCCTTAATTATTTTAATACGTAAAAGACACTAAATATAATTGATGTTAAGTTAAAATATAAAAAAGAAAGAAAAGATTATTTATTTCTTTTTTAAATACGATGTGTATGTCTATCGGTTGCGAGATTTCAGTACGTGATTAGAACGAGAACTGCAATGGCAACAATTTCAACTCTCAGTTCATCCTAAAATGGGCAGGAAACTTTTAACAACAAGCTCATGGACAGCTCGAAATTGTAAAATTAAATTGTAATGGAACCAACTCAGGGATTTGTTGAAGTTATAGAATTCAAAGAATTAGAGTTTTATGAGGTGAATAATTGTATACAAATGATCATCACAAATGAAACAGATCCCACCACCCTGTACTTCTTCTTTAGTCGTTTAGATATACAGTACTCCTTCAAGACGTTGAAGATTACATACTTGACTCTTTCATGCAGGGGAGACAGATGGAGGGGAGTTTAACGTGCACTCGATAAGACAGTTCACCTGTCACCATGAAAACACACATCTATTAATTCCTGTTATTTTCATTATTCTTTACAAATTATGTATATTCTGGTCACTGTTGTCTTAACAATAGTACGTATACTATGTCAATACTTGCGACACTGAGGAATGAACTTTATATTGGAAGAAGAAGAGTTCAAGTTCAATTTTCAATGCTTTATTTATAGTTGCCAAGTTGGTACCTGAAGAGCAGGTGTGACCTGTACTACTACTCACTACCATACCTGTTAACCTCTGGGAACTGCTAGGGGGGAGATCTCCCCCCTACCAACTCTTCTAAGGGGGAGATTCTGTGCGTCGCCTTTAAACGCACAAAATTGTACCTTGTAGTTGCACACATGTGATAGAATTGCTATGCTACAACTGGAGATTTGTAAATTTTTGGCTGCAGATTTGGTCTCATAACTGGAGATTTTTTATAGACATATTTGATGCATGTTTTTATTGTTAATTGATGTTTTCTTTTTGTTTGTTTTAGTATTGAACCAACTGCATCCCATTTCAATATATATTGTTTACATTTCTGTTTTATTAGTAGTGTTTCATATGATGAATGAAGGATAAAAACTGTATTTATAATTTACTCATAATCATAAGGTTATAACAAAGCAAAAACAATGAAGACAGAATGCTCTGAACAATAAAGTCAGAGCACTAAAATTAAAAAGTAACTTTGCTGCTTGTGCGTTGGGCGATAGCATACGTTTTGGCATTTTTGTGGTTTATCAATTCCATCCTGGAACTTAGTCCTTAAATAATACTTTGATCGGCTTTGGTCCCAAAACAAGCCATAACAACTCAATCCGAGATGAATTCATTGCACGTTTGATCGAAATAAGAAGTTTTCCTCGGCATCTAAGGTAGTCCGAGATTCCTCTGTCGTTTAACGGCTTTTATAAAGTTGCTGTAGCCGTTCAACAGCAACTTTATAAAAGCCGTTAAACGACAGAGGAATCTCGGACTACATCAAAGGTTGTCCGACTCCTGTTTGCACAACGCTTTATAACTATTTTTAATTACCGCTATCACACTTCTAATCATCTAAGCGTGTGCCACAAACCCACTTCCTTATCCCCAATTAACTGTCAATCAGTGGATAATTGTTGTATAATCATCAACACCTTAATTAATCTCCATGACCCAATTTACCTGTAAAGGTGTCAAACAGATCAATAACCGGATATCATTTAAACACCTTTACCATTCGTATCTCTCGGCGTCTTTCATCAGCGCGGGAGTTCCAAATGGGGAATTTCCAGAAATATTGATCGCAAAATGTAGGTCAAGATTTTATTGTACTTGATTTTTTTGTTGGGGGGAGGAAAAGGTGTGTGCGGGAGATTAATGTCTCCCGCACATGAGACCCAGTCCATGCGGGAGATAAGGCTCTTACGCGGGAGACTCCCGCGAAAAGGGGGAGGGTTAACAGGTATGCTCACTACTACTACTGGTTGTAGTCCTACAATATAAGACTACGTTTCCAATTGTTTATTTTTAACATTTTTTTCTCAAATATATGGCCGTTTTTCACTTTCTCAAATCGATGTCCAATTACATCACTGACGTATACTTCAAATGACGTCGCATCCGTTAGGACATGGTTTTGAAACAATGATGGAGAAGGGACTTGACCAGATTCAGAGTACATTGTACTTCTACTTTAGCGGACCCTAACCTTAACCCTAACCCCAAGCCTCACCTTAACCCTAAATAATATTAATGAATGAGAAAATGCTTTAAAAACACAAAAAACAAAAAACAACAACTTTAAGAAACAGATAAAAAAACACGCAAAACAAAACTGTCATTACAATTATTTTTGATGGCAAACTTTGATCGAGTAAACGGGCCTATAAATATGCGAGTTTGGAAAGGACGCCGATTTAAGAATATCCTAAAATTGGACCGTGATTTGAGATAATGACGTCAGTGGACGCCGATTAGAGACTGGACGTCGATCTGAGTCTATCATATATATATATGTTATCAACAGTCATGACAGTTGACCCAATTCTCATTCCTGGTGAAAAGTGTTGATGTCAAATTACGGAATCCTATTTGCGAAACAAATATATTATCAAATACTGAATATCAAAGGGAATAAGGATTTTTAAACATCAACAAAGATAATTAGTAAGATATGAGAAGTCAATTTTTTTTAATGCAAAACTACATTCCATTTTTATGCAGGTAAATACTTTATTTGCTACTAGAAATTCTAGAAAATCAAGACTGCATTTCCCATACACAAAAAAACCGAAAGTAAACGATTGGAAACATACAGTCTTATATTGTAGGACTAGTGCGTTCTGATGAGAAGTGAGCAATATATAGCCTAGTCGTAACTTCATAAGACTTTCGTATAGATCAAAATGCAATATCGATATAATACTGTACAGACACATTTGTAAAAAAATATTGATAAAATCAATGCTTCATTACGGTTATGTTTATGGTGTTTAACACCACTTTCAACTATATATCAGTTATATAATGGCGGTTTATTACATGTTACATGTTAATCGAATATGTTAAATTTTCACTTTTAATATAAATTAAAAGAATATTTTCCAGTACAAATAAGGTAATTAATTTATAATTCTTACATTTGATCATATTTGGATTGCGGTACATAGTACAGTATGGGGAGAAATACCCTAAAAAGATATAGAGAATTGTTAAATTTCGGAAAAGAAATGTTGTGATAATACTACTTAAATGTGATTATTCAGTGCCTTTGACCTTTATACATGTATGTTTACTTCCTGAAATTGGCACCATCAACATTAAGAATTTATGTATAGGAGCTCTATAAATATTAAATAAATGATTTGAAACGGAAGGTATAAAAACTGAAGTTGGTTACCTTGTAGTAAGGTAAGATGTATGAACTGGACCATTGCATGAGACAAGTAAACAAACACACTCTCACAACTCATAAAATGTGCAATCTGATGGTGCATAGATATTTGCCAATGACAATTCTCATCTTTAAAATTTGGACTGTCGTGGTCGTGATCGTATGGTAGTTGGATTTACAACTAGTTTACATATGCAATCAGTGCCTATCATCACTAACATTGCAAGTTCGAATCTCCTCATGGCGAGATGTACAACATTATCAGATAAAGTTTGTCAGTGACTTACGACAAGTCAGTGGTTTTATCCGAGTACTCCGGTTTCCTCCTCCAATAAAACTGACCGCCACGATATAACTGAAACATTGTTGAAAGTGGCATTAAACACCATAAACCACCAACCATTTAACTAATATTATTTATCTTCTTTCAATTATTGTAGATTGAGGGTTATAAATCTAGTTTATATTTGTAGGTTGTGGGAAAAGGAGCATTTGGGGTTGTTAGTAGAGCAAAATGGAAGTCAAAAGATGTCGCTGTAAAATTGATCGAAACGGAATCAGAACGGAAAGCATTTATTACAGAACTCAAACAACTGTCACGAGTAAACCACCCAAATATTGTGAAGTTGTATGGAGCTTGTACTAAACTTCCTACTGTGAGTATTCAATAGTCCAAAGCAATTTATTCTGATGTCAAGTTTACGAATTGGTCTTTCATATTGTTACAAATTTAACAGGGATTGTAGGATACGGTACTAGTCTCTCTCTTACATGTATAAAACCACCCCTTCTGCAAGGAAAAAAGTGGCCTTACAAGAGAGGAGCAGGCAGTTCAGAAGTATTTTACTATCTCAGTGCAGCTGAAATCTGACCTGTTAAGGACTTATGTGGGAGTTCCAAAATAAGAGAGGGACTACTGTACTACAAAAATGTACATCATACATGTACATTGAAAACAAACATATACATGCAACGTGTGCAGCATACACAACTTTTGGTAGAATAGATATTTGACACATCAATTGAAACATTATAAAGAAATGAAATATTGTTGAAATTGGCATTAAACATGATAAATCAAACCATTATAAAACAGATATTTTACTCTTAAAGTACATACACAATATTAGTGCAGTGTCTTAAAATATAAAGTTTATATGTATGAGGGTTAAAAACTGGGACAAAGTTTTGCACCGAATACACATAAGCTTTATATTTTAAGATACTGCATTGCTATTGTGTTTATCCTGCAGAAAAATATCACATTTAATCCATGGGCAATGGTATTTGAATTGAAAAATATAATTTTACAATTATCCCTTGATTGTTCCTTTTGACATTTTCTGTCAACAGAAAGTCAAATGATTTACAACTAGTTTCCCAAGGTCAACAGGTAGAACATGAAAAGGAGTATGTTTACCAGAATAGCTATATTTCAGTCGGTGACAGGACTGACCGTATATAGCAAAATTTTTTCCAGTCAATGCAATTTGACTGCTCAAATAGAACCAGTGCAGGATAAAATACTCTTCTACATCCTGTGTACCTACTGTTAATATATGTTGAAGTCTACATCCTGTGTACCTACTGTTAATATATGTTGAAGTCTACATCCTGTATACCTACTGTTAATATATGTTGAAGTCTACATCCTGTGTACCGTACCTACTGTTAATATATGTTGAAGTCTACATCCTGTGTACCTACTGTTAATATGATCAAGACAAGAGTTATACTCCTCTTTGAAGATTTAACAGTGATATAGAAATGAAGAACAACAATAAAATCAAAGTTTCTAATAAACTTTTGATTTTACCGAACAGATTCAGATGGATTTGCTTTCTCCTACTGTGCATCTACAGACAGTTCATGGGGGCTGTCGTGGTTATGATAGTATGGTAGTTGGGTTTGCAACTACCTATGCAATCAGTACATATCACCACTGAAGTTGTGAGTTCGAACCCCGTTCATGCCGAGGTGTACTCAATATAACAGTATGTGATCAAGTTTGTCAGTTACCTGTGACAGGTTGCTGGTTTTATCTGGGTACTCCAGTTTCCCTCATCAATAAAACTGACTGCCACAATATAACTGACATATTGTTGAAAGTGGCGATACACATCATAAACCATAAACTACAGACATTTCATGAAAGATTTTATGCTAATATTCAGTCACAGGCAATAAATAATAGTTTGTTTTCTTATTAATATCAGAATTCAGAAGAAACAAAAAATTATAACCTTAATAATCATATTAATTTCTGTGTTACAGGTTTGTCTTGTGATGGAATATGCAGAAGGAGGGTCTCTATATAATGGTAAGTAATATGTAAGATAGAGTCAATATGAATTGATATGAGAAAACAAAGAAAAATTTGAAAAGCTGTTCTTAGGACGTGAATTTCTGTATAATTCATTTAAATTAGTCTGGCCAAATCATAATACAGTAAAAGAGTGTTTGTTTTACCTTTGCTATAAGAGACTTTATCATTGAAAACACAGACTTATGTTCCTTGTTCATTATTAATTTTATAGTTCTTATGCTTATATTTTAATTTTTATAATCAATTTATTTACATTTAATATTATTTTGATTGTTTTATTTTATTTAGATAAATTAACATATTTGAAAAATCATGATTGCATTTCCATTCCTCTTTCTTTAATTTTCAATAAATTATTTTTACCAGTTTTGCACGGTGCTGGACCCCAACCAATATATAACACTGCTCATGCCATGAGTTGGTTGTTACAGTGTGCCAAAGGTGTGGAGTATTTACATGACATGAAACCCAAAGCATTAATACACAGAGATCTTAAACCTCCAAAGTAAGTATGTTACGAATTGGATTGGATTATTGGACGAGTGAGTGATTGTTGTTTAATGTCAGATGAACAATTTTGCAGTTCTATCGCGGCAAGAACAAGTTACTTTTGATAAGATGATGTCTGCTTTGTACTAGACCAACATGCTTAGTTTTATTTTTATAGTGTTAGCTCAATGAAAGAACAGCTGGTGGGTAGACATGTCACACTGTTTTGACACATTATCTTGATTTCAAGGCAAGTGTGCTTAGTGGAGAAGCAACAAATATTAATTTGATAGTCTTTGGTTTACGATCTACTACACTCGGGGCAAGCACGCTAGCGCTTACACCATCATTGCAGATCTGTGAGACATAAGATGCTTGTGATTTATTTGGTTGGGATGAGCGGGTTGTATGTTTTTATTATCACTTTCAGCTTTGTATTGTGACTTCTAGACTTTTTTGGGGGAAGAAAGCATGTACAAATATAAACAGCTGACATATGAAACCCCTGGACCTAGGTAGGTGTTGTGTAACCATAAAGCTTTGACAAAAGTCAGCGACTTTTAACCATGTTAACCACTATGCCACCTAAGCCCCATATTTTATTTGTGTAGCATGTTACATATTCAAAAACATGTGTAATTTGATACTGTCTCAGATGTAAGTTGTACTACATGGCATTTCCTTCTTTCAGTTTTCTTATGTAATTTTGTAGTTATAAGATATTTATTTCTCAGAATGGGTAGTACAGTATTGAACATTGTTTTTATTTTTTTTTGCATATTCATGTCATTTTTGACTTTCAGTTTCCTTTTAATTTTAGAATTACAATAGTATGTAGTATGTAATGGCTATTTTTAGTTCATACTTACATGTGGTTTTCTACTTTCAGTTTACTTCTTATTATGGGAGGTACAGTATTAAAGATTTGTGATTTTGGTACAGCTTGTGATATACAGACACATATGACTAACAACAAGGGAAGTGCAGCGTGGATGGCACCAGAGGTGTTTGAAGGTAAAAACAAGAATTCAGAATCTGTTATCAAATGTAAAAGAAGAACATCTGTTATCAAATGTAAAAGAAGAACAATACTATGAACCTTCCTTAGTGAAAGTAATGAGCATTTACCCATTATTTCATTATTGAAATTAGAAAATATGGCTTTCTAGATAAACTATTGTCAAATTTGGACTGAATCAACATTACAATTAAAATTTACTTAGTATTCAAGTAATATGTGGAAAAGAGAGATTATAATTACAGTGACTTGTATATGAAAATAACTTTTCAGAATAAGAGATACAAACAGTTGTACTTGTGTATATAAAATTTGCAATCGAAATTATGTTTGCTATTAAACTTAATTCAGGAAGTGAATTTGTACAAACAATGCATGAATGAATCGAGCTAGATCACTACAAAATGTGGTCTAGGTTTTATTCTAGATGTAATATGTAAAATTTTATTTATAAAAATGCTGAAAAAAGAACATGAACCTGTTCTCATTTTGAGAAGATTTTTTTAATGAATTAGAACATTTTGTAAATTGTTTGTACCGTATAAAGTTAGAAATTTCCAAATCACCACCTGATAAGAGCTATGAATATTACAAATTAAGATTGAAGAAGAAATCATCTTCATATGTTATATAATTTATAATTAACATTTGAATAGAATAAAATTACTCTATTATACCACATTACTGGATTGATAATTTTTTAGCCATTTAGTTTAATTAATTGTGGGTTAACACAGAAAAATATTTTAGATGTATGTATACAATGTCTCTGCATAACATTTTTTTGCAGGCAATATGTACAGTGAAAAGTGTGATGTGTTCAGTTTTGGTATAATTCTCTGGGAAGTTATAACACGACGGAAACCATTTGATGAAATTGGTGGACCAGCTTTCAGGATTATGTGGGCTGTGCACAATGGTAAGTGTAAATACAGAATCTCTCTTCTGCCACTAGTGGATATACGATATTTCTCTACTCAAGCTTTCGCCAGAGAGTGTTAGAATTTGAAAATTTAACTATCATGAATGCAGAAATATCTTCAACCACTGGTAGCAGTAGGAGAATCTGTTTCTCTTGTGACCAAAACGTCAAAAATATTTTTTAAGTTTTTTTTTGCTATTTTTAAAGATTTTATTTTCTTTTATTTATTTTTCAATAGTCAGGATTTTACAATCCCCTGTACAATCCCCATTACATAAAATATTTTTAAGTTGGCAAATTTTGTCATCAGTGATCGTCGAAAGGTAATTTGTGGTAATTATCATGCAGAAATTTAATCACCATGGTGATTAAAAATGTTACGAATATTTAACGAACTGATTAAACTTGCTAAGAGTAGGAAAAGTTATTTTATCCATGTATACAGTCAACTCCTTTATTTACTTACAATGAATGTCAGAGAACAATGTAAGAATTATTAGAAATGTAACCTGTGGTAATGTCTAAAATTCCAAGTAGTGAAATCAATATTTCATGTAACCCCTTTTAGATATAATCAGGGCCGGATTATGACCTTTTGGGGCCCCTAGACTAATGAAATTATGGGGCCCCCCTCAGACGAAGCCACCCTCTAACTCTTTAATATTTATTACTCGTGATATATTTTAGCGACATTTACATAGTTTGAAGTAATCTTATTGAAAATCTTTTAGCAGGACCCCTCAAGCTTTGGCTGCAGCCTATACTAGTCTATAGAATAATCCGACCCTGGCAATAATTTTCTGAGATATATGTGTACAGCAACGAAAAGATAAGTCATGACGATGCATGAACCCATAGCACCAGTCTATGGAGGCTTTGAAATCTTTTGTGTCCTGCATGGTCTTGGATACATTTAGGGCTTTCAGACGCCATTCTGTAGATGAAATACTAAGTCCCTTCTGTCTACGATCATTAACCCACGGCATTAGTTCTTTCGCAATAGCTGGCCAGAGTGCTGATTTTCCTCTATTAGCCATTTTAGATTTTGGCATCTTCTGGATACGATCTTTCTGTTTTCTCCAGGACCTGACGTTTGACTCATCTATTGTAAATTTTCGACCAGCGGCACGATTGCCGTGGGCTTCAGCCTATGCGATGACTCTCAACTTTTCCTTAGCGGTAAACGATTGTCTAACTTTACCCATCTTCGACATGAAAATTCGGAGGTTAAATTGAAATGGCTGATCAATTCTTTATATATAACACAGGATCGGCTTGGTTATTACAATTTGAGATGTATTTATTGCAATCGAAGTTGTTTGATCTCTTTGTATACCTTTATTTTCTTTAAATGACAAGCTTGGGTACGCTCCGATTAAATAGGTTATCAAAAGTTATCACCGATAGTTTATAACTGGATTCATTGATTAAATATATTTGATGGCCCTTTGATTGCATTCTTTTCATTTACCGATTTCCTGTGTATACATTTACAATTAAATTTTAAAAAATTTGGAAGTTTCAATAACAATATTTGTAATGTAATTTCACAATAAAAATAAAAAAAAATCAAGACAAAAAAATATGATCTTTCAATATACGGTAGGTATTTTTTTCCAAATTTTACCAACATATGACAGAAATATATACCGATAATTGAACACGTTTTTCATTGAATTACTAACGTTTCTTTCCAAATTATAAGCTTTATTCATACATTTTTCCTCCACACGATCGTGTCAAAAGTTGATGCGGATTATATACCCGAACTAGTTTTTTTCACGATATTTCATGAACCAAAAGGGGTGCGGATAATATACGGCCATTTACGATATTACATTTTATTCATCTTTTTCTACATTTTAGGTACTAGACCACCATTGATCAGTAACTTGCCAAAACCTTTAGAACTTTTAATGACCAGGTATGTTGTGTACTTTATAATCGTATGCTGTTTAGACTAACAATTATATCATGTATATTACTTGGTAGGGAGTGAAGAAAGTTATTTATTTTCCCATCATCCATTTCGAAATATTTTTTTTTCATGAAAATAGGATAATATTATTATTTTTTTCATTGAACTACATGAAGTTAATTTACTTATAGATCTTGTATCATTATTATAACATATTACATAAGCATAGAATATGATGAAGACACTGAGAACTGGAAAGCTGACTGTCAAAAGTCAACACATTACCTTTGTCATGAAATCAAGTATGTAAAGTGGTGTGAATTACAAAGCAATTGCCATGTTGTCCGATACATTAACTTTCCGATGACAGTAATACAAGAATCATTTCACATCGTAACTGACAGTCAGTATTGACTGGTCAAAAGTCATGTGGTCATTTTTAGCCCACCTTGTTAAAGGCAATGTAAGCTTTTGCCATCACTTGGCGTCTGTCGTCTTCGTCCGTTAACTTTTCACATTTTAATCTTTTCTTCTGAAACTGCTTAGCCAAATGAACCGAAACTTGGAAAGTCCTCTATAAAGATTGCCCATTTCGTCCAGTTCCATTATCAAATGTGGCCGCCATAGGCAATTCTTATTTCTGGTTGGTCAATTCCTAAAAATCACCTCTCGAAACCGCATGGCCAAATGCATGGAAACTTGGTAGGAAGCATCTATGGAAGGTCCTGTATAAAAATTGCTCATTTCTTCTCAATCAGTTAACAAACATGGCCACCATAGGCAATTCTTGTTTCTGATTGGTGGATTTCTAAAAAAATCTTCTCTGAAACCAAGCAGCCAAATGAACCAAAATTTGGTAGGAAGCACCTATGGAAGGTTCTGTATATAGTTTCCTCAAAACAGAGCGAAAGGTGAGCGACACAGGCTCAGCCCACTGAGCTTCTAGTTCATTTGTCCCAAAGGCGATTGTTAGATACAAATTTGACTGCAGCAGTAATACTGCTCGCTTGACATACAACAGTCATTCAAACAGTTGTATTAAAATATGTTTTACAAAAATAGTGACATTGGTAAAAAAGATTGCTACAGTAGAGTTCGTTTATAGCGAACAGGCTTGTAACAAAATCAGGCTTATAACGAAGTAAAAATAAATCCCCGGTCCCATCGCTATTTAAACAATGTATTTTTGAAGGCCTATTACAAATTTTTTATAACGAAATCAGGCTTATAACGAAGAGAATTTTAAACCCAAACAACGTTTTTATTACTCAAAGTTGACATGATATAACGAAGATAATTGCTGAACAAACAAATCGTTTACCTGTCTTCCGTTATGCACGGACGATCACATATTAGAATGGTCAAGTGCACTTGACACTTCTGTTATCGCTTATTGAAAAATCAATAATCACACCTTAAATGTTGTTAATGATGTCAATCAAGACTTTTCTTTAAAATATTCAAATAATAAAATGGGTATTAATGATGTGATTAACAAGTTGTCAATTAATAACACACACGCTAATTTATTGCATTAAAGATTAATAAAACATAATCTAAATTTTAATGAATGGATGCACAAGCTAAAGAAATTGAAAACAAAGTCATGTGTGAGATTAATTCATTCGCTATTGTTTATTTTTTCTTTGATGATAGACTCTTTGATTAAACAACAAAGCAAAAAAAGAAAACAAAAGCATTTGCTTGTTTCTGAATCCTATTGTAGAATTGCTATTGTTTTGTTTATATATATCAGTTATACCAATAAAATATGTTTATACCAAACAACAAAGCGGCTTTTAAATTTTCAATTCTACCGTTATTTTTCACACTGCAAGCCATAAATATGGTAACACATCCTCGCCGATAGCTATAAATAGCCTGATCACACAATCATCCTGTGTTTACCTTGATCTGTTGCCACACATTAAACGAATGTTGACAGAAATATATGCTGGGAACCAGTACTTCATAATTCAATACTTTTCAAAAACACGATTATTTATTTATAAATGTGAAAGATTAAAATGGTATTTTCTATAGTAAGCAGTTTTAAATATTTTATATAAATAAGAAATCAATAAAAAACAAAAACAAAAACAAAACAACAATAATAATTCATCACGTGTACAACTTACTTGTAAAACAATGGCAGTCTTACACAATAATGCTAATCGTGACTTCATTTAATATGAAAAATATATATTATGAACTATAGTAACAGGTAGGGACTTTGTGAACATGTACCTTTGGGAGTGAGATTTCAGTAGATCATGAAAATATCGGCTACAGGGATAGTGGCAACAATCGCTGCATCAGCTGGGCAAAACGGAAATAAAATGTAATTTATTTTAAGTCGGGACTGTGTTCGTTTATTTATTATCCAACTTATTATACGGAGGGGGTCGCTAAGACAAGTTTGACTGTACGATTTTCAAAAGGGGAGGTAATTCTACATTGTTTCTCTTATAACGAACGATGCCTATAACGAAATAAAATCGACGGTCTCCTGGACTTCGCTATAAATGAACTCTACTGTAGTTGTTTTGGACGCTGCTCTTTACTTTAAGGATAATTAAACTTTTATTTTTTTAGATGTTGGTCAGGTAACCCAGCAGAAAGACCATCAATGGTAGAAGTTCATAGGATCATGGCACATCTGTTTCAGGTTTATTATTATTTTAAATCATTTTATAATGTTAGTTATTGATAGTCATCAGTTTTAGGACTATGTGATACAACTATTGTGTTTCAATACTAAGGTAGAAGGAAAAATATATCAAGATTGAAAATTAAGAAATAAATCATGGAAGCCAGAATGTGTTTTGAGTTTTAACATGGGTTGGCGGATAAAATTTACTAATATCTGCTAACCCATGTTAAAACTCAATATATTCTGGCTTCCATGAATTATTTCGATTCTGATATGTCTAAGAGTACAAATACGATAGTATACTTTGATTGGAAGACGGTAATTTATATTTACGTTTGCGGACAATGTCGCAGACAATTTATGCTGCCAAATTCGAGCAGACGACAATTCATCGACATGTACATTTACGACGGGAAAGTCAGTTACATGCATCGGCGCATGTGCTAATGAGATTATACCCAATCGATAAATCGCTTGTTTTGCTTACAAAGCGAAAGAAGGACGTCATGTTAGAATATATCAACAATCTCAACAATCCACACAAGTGATAAAAAAATTTCTCATTCATCTAAAAATAAAATTTATAACATAATTATTAAATTAAACCGAGGTACATATTGCTTGTAATCTGTCTAAAGTAAATACTATTAGGACCATCATTTTTTCAGAAAATACAGATAATTGGATTAGACTGGTTTTGCAAAGATTTAAAAAATAAAGACTTATTGTTAGTTTAAATAGATTTTGTTTATCATTTTCCTATGTATTTAAAATGATCAACATGGCATTATTTAAGGTTTATTACAAGACAGTTTATAAGGTAATCAGTTGTATGGAATGACTACTATTCTTTTGACAAGGTACAGGTTCTAGCCTTGTTTATTAGTAGACATGCTTGACTTGGAATTAAATGAACCCTATCAGTGGTGTAATGGTTAGCATGCTCGTCTCGAGTGCGATAGATCATGGGTTCAGCCTCAAGTCGGGACAACCAAGGACAGGGTTCACTAAATTGCATATGGGTTTGATGGTCCTAGTGAAAATAATGTCAGTCCTCAATAATTTTCTGTTGCAAAATACCAATCTTGTGTCAGTCCTAACAAAATTTGCCCAAATTTTGCTGGTCATGTCTGACAGAACTGATGAATTTAGCGAACTCTGCAAGGACTATGATATTGGTATTTGCTGATACTCAGCTAAGCACTTAAGTATAAGGTGTAAGAGGAAAGACTTGTTGGCTGGCCATCAGGGTAATGTGTCGGAGTGGCGTGACATGTTGTTTCATTTAGTTAGGGATAATAAAAATCCAGCAAAGCACGTTGGTCTAGTACAAAGTGGACATCATCAACATCTCATTGAATGTAACTTATACTCGCCATGATAAAAATTGCTAACTTGGAGTTAAACAGGAAGAATTCACTCACAGCTTAAATGAGAGTTTATCATGTACTAACTGGTACGCTTGGACGTACAACTATCTTTACCACCATTGTTACCAAATGAAGAAAGCCTTGTTAGGAAATGTGATGGTAAATCACAGTTCATTTATCTTTACTCATTTCTCTAGAAGCAGTCAGTATTTTCTCTCGTATTCATTCAATAATGTAAAAAAAAAAATTAATTAAAAAAGTTTTATTTTTTCAGTTTTTCCGAGGAGCTGAAGAACCTCTAGTTTATCCCATCAATCAGCAGTCATGTGACTCTCCTGACTTCAGTATGTATTCTTATCATATTTGAATGGTCAGGGCTTTCAACAATTTTGAGAAAAGGTGGCATATCCATTATAGAAAACCATTCAAAATGCTCGCCACGTACAGTCAAACCTGTCTTTAAGTAACCTTACAAGGGAACATTGAAATAGGGTCACATAAGACAGGTGGTTGCTTAATGCAGGGTTGATTAATATGAAATGTACTGTGACAGGAAATTAAAATTAAGGTCACATAATACAAATTACTGCTTAATAGAAGTGGTCATTAAAGTGTGTTTTATTGTAAGTTGTAGTTCTCAAAGAAGTAAATATTTTGTATTTGAATAACTTTCTTGTTTAAACTTATTTATTTACATTTATTTTTTACAAAAATTAATTTTTGAAGCTTAGAATTTAATAGACAGCATTGTTAATGAATATAAGCAGCGGAAATCTGCCGGCTTTCTGCTATTTTTTAAAGCCCTTAATTTTAATTTTTAGATGATTCATGTCACCACTGACCTTTACGTGTTTGACCTGTACTTAATTCAATAGTCAGTTTCCTCAACCTAATAAACCTTAACAAAATAGCTGAAATATTATTTACAACTTTCTCAATGTATCTTTTTGGCAATTAAGGTACAGGGTGAAATTAAAAACACATTTCATAAGGTTAGAATTACTGCTGTTTTGTCATGATTCATTGTGAAACCTTTATAACAGCCACCAGTTTATGAATCACAAGATATCTCAAAACAGTAAGAAGATGAAAGCAAATAGCACTCGTCTAACAGTACTTTTGATCTTTTTTGGACATTGGTTTTCTTGCTTTTTACACTTGTCGATTTTGTCAGAATAGATTTGTTATCAGCTTCATTTATGTACCTTTTTGACGAAAGATAATCATAGCAATATTTTATTTTCATCTTCACGTTATCTTGCAAAAGTATATACATGTATATTTTCATAAATATAAGATTAGTGTGTCATTAATATGAATTATTTATTTAATCATTAAACAAAATCCACAGAAAACAACATTTTCCATTGATATGATTAATATAACAAAATTCCAGGAGGGATGTTTTTTCTTTGACAATGAGAAACCAATGTATAATTTTCTTTTTCAGCATTCAGTACAGTGCCTGTGACATCATACTCTAATACACCTCCTAGTTCTAACACATCGACCACTAGTATACAAACTGGAGAATCACGCTCAGGAACACTTATAAGTAGCGATACAATCAGACAGAGGTCAGACGGGTTCCAGTCGCCTCCACCTCCATTACCACCCAGGGCTAACCCACCTGTCAACCCTCCAGTATTGTTTGAGGTAAGGTTTAGATTATATAAGGATGGCTATCACTGCAGACAATCGGGCAAGGTGTACTCGATACAACATTATGTGATCAAGTTTGTCAGTGACTTGCGACAGATCAATGGTTTTCTCTGGGTACTCTGTTTTCCTCCACCAATAAAAATCTGCCACGATATAACTGAAATATTGTTGAAAGTGGAGTTAAACACCATAGCTGTAACCCTATCACTGCTGGACATAGTTTAAGGTAGGACTCTATGGGAAAATGTATTAAAAACTTCTTGGATGCTGCAAACCTGATTGAACCTCTAGGTTAATTAGCCCGAAAATTTCTAACCTGTCAAATAAATAAACTAAATCTGAATCTTTTATGTCACGTGATGTTTTTATCATAAGGTTTACAAAAAACTTCAAGAATGATAATAATAATAATAGGAAGAAAATATGTACTATATATAGGAAAAGGAAAGAATAAATACATATCCTAAAGAAAACTTTGTGCTCACCTAAATTATTGATTATTTTCCTGCATCTTGTGACCAGTATAGTTTTCAAAGTCAATAAAGGACAGTCAAACCTGTATTAAGAGGTCACCTTTGCGACAAAGAAAAAGTGACCCGATAGGACAGGTGACCTCTTAAAAGAGATTCAAATTCATTTACTATGACAGGACAAGAGAAAAGTGAACTTTAAATACAGGTGACTGTTTAAATAGAGGTGACCGCATGGATAGTTTTGACTGCATTTCTTATTGTTGGTACAGGATGAACAAGCCAGAGGTCAACAGAGTGCACCAGCATCTCTAGCTGCCAGCAGGGAAAGTCTTCATGACCCAAGATCTACCTCTAGGTCTGGTACCCCTGTAGACCATCTGAAACGTTATTCAGCCGACAGTCGCATAATGGAATGTGATATAAGGGAGATAACTAATAGTAGCGGCAGTAGTGGAAACTCGTATAAAGGTAGACAACTCTTTACAAAGACAATCAAAATTTTTTAACCTTACATGAATAGCATTTATCTTGTTATATTTAGAAAAGATAATCTTTTCTGTAATTTGAAGATCAATTTTATATTTTTGATGTGCCTGCCATTGAAAATGTCTTGAATTAGAATAAATCGTGATTGAATAAAGTTTTAAGTACTTTTTAGGTTTTATTTTAGATGTTTCAACTTTTATGTCTATATTCGCATGTGTTTTAGCATGAAAAGACTTGACTGATATGAAACAGTTTTTCTCCATTTTGGCATTGATTGCATTTAAACACATTTCATAATTAACCGCCACATTATATCTGAAATGTTGTTGAAAGTGGCATTAAACACCAGGAAACAAACATATGCATTTTTGCTATCTTTTCTGTTAAAATACAGTAACTGTCACAAAAATGGACAGAATACCTGTTTAGAAAAATATTTTTGGAACTTTGCTGGCCTCGACATTAACTTTTGTCCGATTGTCCGGTACCAGTGAAAACTGACGTCGGACAAGTAGATCTTGTATCACGGTTGTCCGACGGGACAAGTGACAAAATGACTGTCCTACCTTTTATGGGTTATTTTCTATGACAAAAATGTGTTGCTTTGTCGTTTTTACAGACTTAAACTTCATAAATCATTATTTTAATGTATTTAAATTTTACACAAATTGCTGATAATTATTCTCTGGTTTTTATAATTTTTAATAATGTTTTTTGGACAACTAAAAGAGATGAGTCGAACAAGTACTTTTTTTTAGTTAGTTGTCCGAAGGGACAAGTTAAAAAAAATGTTAATGTAGAGGCCTGCTTTGAGAATTGTTGACGATTTTTAACAGGCTACCATGCTACCATGCATTGTTTGATGTAGAATTCTAAACTACAGTAAAATCATTCTTAATGACAAGGACAGTGATATATTTAACAATCATTAAGTCATTTTTTAGATTTGAGTTGTCCCAATTACATGTACCGGTATGTAAAAATTCTAATACGATGTATTTATAAAAAAAATATGACCCTTGCAAAATATTAACATATAGTGAAATTATCAGAATTTTATGTACTGCTATGATATAGCTGAAATATTGTTGAAAGTGGCATTAAACACCATACCCCTAACCCAAATTTTGCCAATATCTGACGGACCTACAGAATCACTGATATTGTGAAGTTAAATTGACTTTTTGTAATGTATGGAATAAAAAATCAGTGGTAATAAAAAAATGTTAGGTTTTAGGACAACTGTTTACGGTGGTGATGGTCACTGTTTGACACAATTCTTCATTAACTGGGAGTTTCTGTCTCATAGCTATTAGACTCTTACAAATAATCATATATACCTATGAGATCTCAAAAATTGTATGGTAATGAAATATACAGTGGACAACTATGTTGAAATCTGTACATTAATCCAACATTAATTACATATTTTGTTTTCTTGTTAATAACCTTTCCATCTGGGAAATAAGGTGTATACTAGACACCAATTAACATTGTAATAATAAAGGTGTCTAAATGTAGTGTTTATCTACAGAAGTAAACAGTAGGCTAGGGGCCGTTTCATACTCATAGTCTAGGGGCCGTTTCATACTCATTTTAGGGTATGAGCTAAGCTTGTTGTTGAAGACCCTACTGTGACTGTGAAATATAGTACATGATAAAAGTGTTGTTCCTTTACTTTAATTTTCATGGAAGTGTAAAGTTGGATAGTCTCTCATGTTCATTTACATCCATATTCTTTCTTACTACAAGCCGTTCCTTTACTTTAATTTTTATACAAGTGTAATGTTGGATAATCTCTCGTGTTCATTTACATCCATATCCTTTATTAATATATATTGTCAATCCTACCCATGTGGTCACCTCTATTAAGCAGTCACATATATTATAATAGATCACCTTTTTCTTGTCTTGTCTTAGAAAATGTCGCATGAATTTAACTTCTTATAAGAAGTCACCTGGCTTTAAGGCCGTTTTCTCTTTGTCTCAAAGGTGACCTCTAAATACAGGTTTTTTGATGAAAATGGCATGACTTGAAACAGCTGTATTAAAATGTACTTCTATTTACACAATACTAATTATTTATGTGTTTTTAATGATGTAATCTGTGCCAATATATAATATCTACCATAGCTGAGAAGTGAAACTCTAAAACATGGACTGACAACAATAACATTGTCATCACTTTAGAGTTTTACATCTTACAACATAATTTTGCTGCCATCTTATCATTATCTATATATGACATACTTTATTTTTATCTATCATATAACAATTGCCATTAATCCTCTGCTTACGCTAGGCCATCGTAGGGCAGGATCCCACGGAACTGTTATTATGATAACTTCTGGAGGAGTTGTACAGACACCAGTGACAAATTCTTCGGCAGGTGAGATGATGACACAAATTCTGACCTTGCTTTCTGTCTTTGGGGAATTATCGCTTTCTTTCAATAGTTGTAATAAATTTGGTGTTAGTAGTTGATATTTTTCAGGTTTTTATTGTTTTTTGGGCAGTGAATATTGTTGATTTACACAAGGCTATCCAATTTTAACATCTTGTTGCTGTCAGGAAGAGAAATCCAACATATAAAATCTCAGACATTGTAGTACAGAATAATTTCTTCTGTGGCTGAAGTGATTCTGCTTCACCAGTTAAAAGTTATGTTTTATCAATGATATTATTGGATGTATTTTTTTATAATTATTACCCTCCACCCCCTTTTTATTTAAAGGCCATACAAAATAAACAGTTTCATTCTCAGACCAACATGAGTTGCTTTAAATAATACAGTTTATTTCGATTTTCAAGGCCAAAGGTCCAATAAGCTTTGTCATCACATGGAATCCATCGTTTTTCTGCATGTAAGATATGAACTTACAATAATAGAATTTACCCAAAAACTATTAACCGCATCGTTGGCATACTGGTTAGCGTGCTCGCCTCGAATGCGGTAGATTGTGGGTTCAATTCCAGGTCGGGTCAAACCAAAGACTATAAAATTGGTATTTGTTGCTTCCCCGCTAAGCATGCAGCATTAAGGAGAAAGAGCAAAGACTGGTTGGCTTGGAATCAGAGTAATGTGTCCAAGTGGGGCAACATGTCTATATGCAGACTGTTGTTTCAGTGAACTAGCACTATAAAAATCCAACTAAGCGTGTTGGTCTAGTACAAAGTGGACCTCATCATCTCATTGAAAATTAACTTGTTCTCGCCATGATCAGTGTGGGAAACAACTGCTCGCCAACTCGCCAAATGCGAGTGTAAAATGATTTTGGTGAGTATTTCCATTCAAGTATTAGCCATTCTGGCGAGTTGGCATGTCTGGGCGAAATACGATAATTTACTGCTCGCCAGTTGATGTAACATTATAAATAGTCCGAAATTGATTGAAGGTGATTCACTTGCGTGTTCTGATAAAATAGTACCTAAACATAAGTTTTTATTCAAATTGTCACTAGTTTTTTGTTGCGGACACCATTCACAGTTTTTATGGAAACACTTAATACAAACAGATGTTTTGTTATTTCAAGCATGTTACCATGTCGTAGTCCAAATTTTAGCGGAAGTTGGTAATTATGTACTGAAATAACCGTACATCTTTGATCGGAAATGGTATGCTCATTTTGTTAATATCGTAAAAGATCTAAATGTTGACCTTGGAATGAAACTTAATCCAACATGAAAATTTTTTTAAGTAATTTTAAGCCAAAAGGAAAACCTTCACCTGAATAAGATGTTAATACATAAACAGTGAGAAAATTTATCCCTAAATGGAAAATAGGTGGTTGATGCCAACAAAGGAATGTAGTGTTCTCTATGTGCTGAACATATGAGGAAAATTGGACACTTAGTGTCATGGAAAATATGGCGAGTTCAAATGAGGGATCTCTCCCCATAGTTGGCTAGTGAAATTTAATTTTGGCGGGTAGATTTCAGTAGTGACTAGCCAGATTGACGAGTAACTTTACAAAATGGTTTCCCATACTGCATGATATAGCTGAAAAATTGCTGAATTGGCATTGAACAACAATCACTCACTCACTCAAAAACTATTAGGCCACAATAGTTGAAACTTGGAAGGTATGATATATAAGAAACAAAGCATCAATATTTGAAATAAGAAAATTTGCTTGATTCTTATCTCCAGTTGTGTCAACCTGTGTGTTATTATTACAAACAGATTCAAATGCAGTTTTTTTTCACCTACTTGCCCGAAAGGCAAATTTAGAAATTTTTTCCATTTATTCAAACAAATTCTTTCATGATTTCCACTTGTCCCAATCCAGTTTTATTTTCCCAGGGCTTCGGGCAAATATGTTAGAGCGAAGACTGCAAATGACAAGATGCGTATGATATAAATCTATTTTTCTGAAGCTGAAAAGTAAATAAATTACTGCCCACCTGCATTTTTGAAAAGGAAGGGCCTAAAAAATAAAACATTTATTTTGTATGGATTAAACAGTTAACATATTTTGGCACTGAATTTAAAAATAGATTGCTATAAATAAATAGTTGTCTATGTATATGTTACGTTAGAATTGGATAGCCTCAATTATTATTGTATAGATGGGTATAATGAATATTTCCTAATAATATGTATGCATGATATTTCAAGAGAGCTGCTCAAAAGAATCGTCTAAATTAAAAGAATATGAAAGGTTAAACTTGATATTTTTTCGTTTATTTCACGATTTAGAAACTTGTTTTTAGCAATCCAACAGCAAATCTTCAAAATTGTAAATTAAATTCAGTATAATAATTATACAGTCTTTGACTTAATATTTTTCACCTACTTGCTCGAAAGCCAAATTTAGAAAAAGTTTCTATTTATTCAAACAAATTCTTTCCTAATTTTCACTTGTCCGAATCCAGTTTTACCTGTCCCAGGCTTCTGACAAGTGGATTAGCCTGAAGACTGTTATATCTGATTTAATTTATACATCTTCAATAAATTTGTTTTAACAGGTAATTTTCTATACATACACCTGTGAAAAGGACGATATATTGCTGATCAGCTCTTTTTACATTATTTATCATTATTATAAGAAGAGTGAAACTGTTTACCTACTTAGCTGTCTTGGACAATTTATGGACAATGTGTAGTCTCTAAGATTTACTCCTATAATGAATTTTTAAATGAATTTTTAAATTAACATTTTTAGCTCACCTAGCCAAAGGCCAAGTGAGCTTTTGCCATCACTTAGCATCCGTCGTCGTCCGTCCGTATGTCATAAACTTTCACATTTAAATCTTCTCCTCTGAAAACCCTGAACCAAATTAAACCAAACCTGGCAGGGATGGTCCTTGGGTGGGTCCCTTTCAAAATTGTGTCCGACAGACCCGCCCTTCATTCAAGATGACTGATGTTACTAAAAATAGAAATTTCTTCAATTGTCCATTGCTGCTTTATTATAAATCTGAATGAGCTCATATTTTTACTGCAGCTACATGGAAATGAGTAGTTTAACATATATTCTGGGTTTTTCTGTGAAATTTTTCTTTCAGTCGATTTATACCAATTATGCAAATTAGGCATATTTTGATAAAAGATCACATTTAAATCATTTCCTCTGAAACCGTTGAACCAAATTAAACCAAACCTGGCAGGGATGGTCCCTGGGTGGGTCCCTTTCAAAATTGTGTCTGACAGCCCCACCCTCCATTCAAGATAGCTGCTGTTACTAAAAATAGAAATTTCTTCAATTGTCCATTGCTGCTTTAGTATAAGTCAAAATGAGCTCAAATTTTAACTGCAGCTACATGACAAGGAGTAGTTTAACATATATTCTGGGTTTTTCTGTCAAATTTTTCTTTCAGCCGATTTATACCGATTATGCAAATTAGGCATATTATAAATCAAAATGAGCTCAAATTTTAACTGCAGCTATATTGCAGTGAGTAGTTTTACATATAACCTGAGTTTTTCTGTAGAATTTTTCGTTCATCCGATTTATACAGATTATGCAAATTAGGCATATTTTGATAAAAGATCACATTTAAATCTTCTTCTCTGAAACCGCTGAACCAAATTAAACCAAATTTGGCTGGGATAGTCCTTGGGTGGTCCCCTTTCAATATTGTGTCCGACAGCCCTGCCCTCCATTCAAAATGGCTGCTGTTACTAAAAATAGAAATTTCTTTAGTTGTCAATTTCTGCTTTATTACAAATCAAAATGAATGCAAATTTTAACTGCAGCTACATGGCAATGAGTAGCTTTACATATATTCTGGGTTTTTCTGTGAGATTTTCTCAGCCAGGTTATTCCGTTTAGGAATATTATGAGATAAAAATCACATCAAAATCTTTTACTCAGAAATTTGAGTTGAAATGATCTTTGGGTGGCCCACTTTCAAAATTATGTGTAACACCCCCATTTTCTATCAACTTTAGATGTCAAATTGAAAACCAGATGAGCTATTACAGGCTCCTGAGAGCCTCTAGTTAAATATTGATGGTAACCGGGGCATCCATGCTCCACAATCTGTTTTGGAACTTAGCGACAACTTTGTTGGATAGGTTTCACTCTTGGGTTATAATATAGCAGTAATCATTAGATTTTGAGCCAAACTAAATACTCAAGCTTTATATAATCTTTATTTGATGTTTAGCCATACCATGTTGCCTACGATTTTCCTCGTACACTACAGCAGCACTGTTGTCACCAAAGTTTGTAAACACAACCGTTCAATCACAATTCAATTTTCCAGGTAAACCGGTTGCCTTCGCTTGACACTTCCTTGTCCTAAATTTTTACTCCTTCAATCAATGCATGGTTCATGAAATAAATCTTAAAAAGTAATGCATGTCTTTTGTTTTTCATGCTTTTTTTGTGAGAAATCCTGTGCATGTTTGCTTTTTTTTTTATTGTTGCTATTTTTGTAAAACGTCTCATGTTCTTGTTATGTTTTTTGTACGACATGTTATTTTCTTAGCTGTAAGTATACTGTAAAATATTAATATAATATTCATTTTTAGCTCACCTTGCCAAAGGCAATGTGAGCTTTTGCCATCACTTGGCGTCGTCGTCCATTAACTTTTCACATTTTGATCTTCTTCCTCAGCCACAGGCGACTCTTGCTTCTGATTTGCTGATTTTTAGTTCACCTGGACCAATGGTCCAGGTGAACTATTGCCATCACTTGGCGTCCGTCGTCTGTAAACTTTTCACATTTCAAGCTTCTTCTCCGAAACCACTGGGCCAATTGGAACCAAACTTAGCAGGAATGTTCCTTGGATGGTCCTCTACAAAGTTACTGTTTTTCGTTCCAGTCGGATATTCAATATGGCTGCCAGGGCCAATAATATGCTCTGATTGGCTGAAATTTAAAAGATCTTCTTCTCTGAAACTAATGAACTGATTGAACCCAAACTGTAAAAGAATGATCATTGGAATGTCCTTTACCAAGTTTCTGTTTTTTATGCCGATCAGAAATCCAAG
This sequence comes from Bathymodiolus septemdierum, assembly GCA_963383655.1. NCBI lineage: Eukaryota > Metazoa > Mollusca > Bivalvia > Mytilida > Modiolidae > Bathymodiolus > Bathymodiolus septemdierum. The sequence continues at coordinate 91,618,932 of OY726517.1, read as the reverse complement.
ATGGCCACTACCGCAGGACATAGATTAACATTGGACCCTATGAGAAAATGTTCAAATGCCTTCTTCTCTGAAACCACTTGGACAATTGAAACCAAACTGTCCAGGAATGTTCATTGGAAGGTCCTTTACCAAGTTACTGTTTTTTATGCCGATCGGAAATCCAAGATGGCCACCACCGCAGGACATAGATTAACATTGGACCCTATGGGAAAATGTTCAAATGCCTTCTTCTCAGAAACTACAAATATGATTAAAGCCAAACTGTACATGAATGTTCATTGGATGGTCCTCTACAATCTTAAGGTTTTTTGTTCCGATATGAAATTCAAAATGGCGGCTACGGCAGGACTTAGTTTAACATTGAACCCTATGGGGAAAATGTTTTAAAATGCTTCTTCTCTGAAACCACTTGGACAATTGAAACCAAACTGCCCAGGAATGATCATTGGAATGTCCTTTACCAAGTTACTGTTTTTTATGCCGATCGGAAATCCAAGGTGGCCACCACCGCAGGATATAGATTAACATTGGACCCTATGGGAAAATGTTCAAATGCCTTCTTCTCAGAAACTACAAATATGATTAAAGCCAAACTGTACATGAATGTTCATTGGATGGTCCTCTACAATCTTAAGGTTTTTTGTTCCGATATGAAATTCAAAATGGTGTCTACGGCAGGACTTAGTTTAACATTGGACCCTATGGGGAAAATGTTTCAAAATGCTTTCTCTCTGAAACCACTTGGACAATTGAAACCAAACTGCCCAGGAATGATCATTGGAAGGTCCTCTACAAAATTTTTGTTTTATATGCCGATCGGAAATCTAAGATGGCCGCCACCGCAATACATAGATTAACATTGAACCCTATGGGAAAATGTTCAAATGCCTTCTTCTCAGAAACTACAAATATGATTACAGCCAAACTGTACATGAATGTTCATTGGATGGTCCTCTACAAATTTTACGTTTTTTGTTCCGATATGAAATTCAAAATGGCGGCTACGGCAGAACTTAGTTTAACATTGAACCCTATGGGAAAAATGTTTCAAAACGCTTCTTCTCTGAAACCACTTGAACAATTGAAACCAAACTGCCCAGGAATGATCATTGGAAGGTCCTCTACAAACGGTATGTTTTTTATGTCGATCGGAAATCCAAGATGGCCGCCACCGCAATACATAGATTAACATTGGACTCTATGGGAAAATGTTCAAATGCCTTCTCAGAAACTACAAATTTGATAAAGCCAAACTGTACATGAATGTTCATTGGATGGTTCTCTACAAACTTTACGTTTTTTTGTTCCGATATAAAATTCAAAATGGCGGCTACGGCAGGACTTAGTTTAACATTGGACCCTATGGGAAAAATGTTTCAAAACGCTTCTTCTCTCTGAAACCACTTGGATAATTGAAACCAAACTGCCCAGGAATGATCATTGGAATGTCCTCTACAAGGTGTGTGTTTTTTATGCCGATCGGAAATCCAAGATGGCCACCACCGCAGGACATAGATTAACATTGGACCCTATGGGAAAATGTTCAAATGCCTTCTTCTCAGAAACTACAAATATGATTAAAGCCAAACTGTACATGAATGTTCATTGGATGGTCCTCTACAAACTTGACGTTTTTTGTTCTGATATGAAATTCAAAATGGTGGCTACGGCAGGACTTAGTTTAACATTGGACCCTATGGGAAAAATGTTTCAAAACGCTTCCTCTCTGAAACCACTTGGACAGTTGAAACCAAACTGCCCAGGAATGATCATTGGAAGGTCCTCTACAAACGGTATGTTTTTTATGCCGATCGGAAATCCAAGATGGCCACCACCGCAATACATAGATTAACATTGGACCCTATGGGAAAATGTTCAAATGCCTTCTTCTCAGAAACTACAAATATTATTAAAGCCAAACTGTACATGAATGTTCATTGGATGGTCCTCTACAAATTTTACGTTTTTTGTTCCGATATGAAATTCAAAATGGCGGCTACGGCAGGACTTAGTTTAACATTGGACCCTATGGGAAAAATGTTTCAAAACGCTTCTTCTCTGAAACCACTTGGACAGTTGAAACCAAACTGCCCAGGAATGATCATTGGAAGGTCCTCTACAAATTTTATGTTTTTTATGCCGATCGGAAATCCAAGATGGCCGCCACCGCAATACATAGATTAACATTGGACCCTATGGGAAAATGTTCAAATGCCTTCTTCTCAGAAACTACAAATATTATTAAAGCCAAACTGTACATGAATGTTCATTGGATGGTCCTCTACAAATTCTACGTTTTTTGTTCCGATAAGAAATTCAAAATGGCGGCTACGGCAGGACTTAGTTTAACATTGGACCCTATGGGAAAAATGTTTCAAAACGCTTCTTCTCTGAAACCACTTGGACAATTGAAACCAAACTGCCCAGGAATGATCATTGGAAGGTCCTCTACAAAGTTTCTGTTTTTTATGCCGATTGGAAATCCAAGATGGCCGCCACCGCAGGACATAGATTAACATTGGACCCTAAGAGAAAATATTCAAATGCCTTCTTCTCAGAAACTACAGATATGATTAAAGCCAAACTGTACAAGAATGTTCATTAGATGGTCCTCTACAAACTTTACGTTTTTTGTTCCGGTATGAAATTCAAAATGGCGGCTACGGCAGGACTTAGTTTAACATTGGACCCTATGGGAAAAATGTTTCAAAACGCTTCTTCTCTGAAACCACTTGGATAATTGAAACCAAACTGCCCAAGAATGATCATTGGAAGGTCCTCTACAAGGTGTGTGTTTTTTATGCCGATCGGAAATCCAAGATGGCCACCACCGCAGGACATAGATTAACATTGGACCCTATGGGAAAATGTTCAAATGCCTTCTTCTCAGAAACTACAAATATGATTAAAGCCAAACTGTACATGAATGTTCATTGGATGGTCCTCTACAAACTTGACGTTTTTTGTTCTGATATGAAATTCAAAATGGCGGCTACGGCAGGACTTAGTTTAACATTGGACCCTATGGGAAAAATGTTTCAAAATGCTTCTTCTCTGAAACCACTTGGACAATTGAAACCAAACTGCCCAGGAATGATCATTGGAAGGTCCTCTGTTTTTTATGCCGATCGGAAATCCAAGATGGCCACCACCACAGGTCATAGTATTAACACAGAACCATATGGGGAAAATACAGAAATATATTCTTCTCTGAAGCTATTGCACTGATTGAATCTAAACTGTGCATCAATCATTGGAAGGTCCTTTACAAACTTTGTGTTTTTTATGTTGATCATAATTCCAAGATGACTACCACTGCAGGACATAGTTTTTACATAGGACCAATTGTTTTTTTTTATTACCAGGTGAACGATACAGGCTCTTCAGAGCCTCTGGTTATAACCAGGTGAACGATACAGGCTCTTGAGAGCCTCTGGTTTAAATTCTTCTCCTCTGAAACCGCTTGGCCAAATGAACCGAACCTTGGTAGGAAGCATCTATGGGCAGTCATCTATAAAGATTGCTCATTCCGTCCCGATCCGTTAACAAACATGGCCACCACAGGCAATTCTTGTTTCCGATTGGCTGATTTTTTAGATGGTCCTCTATAGAGATTGCTCATTTCGTTTTCATCCATTAATAAACATGGCTGCCACAGGCAATTCTTGTTTTAGATTGGTCGATTTCTAAAAATCTCTGAAACTGCTTTGCCAAAATGAACCGAAATTTGGTGGGAAGCACCTATAGAAGGTTCTGTATTAAGTTTCCTCAAAGCAGAATGAAAGGTGAGCGACACAGGCTGAGCCCACTGAGCCTCTAGGTCATTTGTAGCCATTTCTAAATATTATAGGTGTCCAGAAATTATGTTTAAAAACACTAGAAATTACTATAAATTCATGAATATTTATTATTTTTTTGTTCACCCGACCAAAAGGACTATTATTGTCATTACTTTACTTCAACGTTTTGTTGTCACCTGTAAACTATTCTCATTTCAGTCTTCTATTTTGAAATTACTTCAAATTTTTAAAAAGAGAATTACAATTCAACTTTATAGAAAGTAAACTTAGATCTACTGATGACCGACCATTACTTATGCATTGAGGAACCAGAGGGGGATTTGAAATTAATTGAATATGCTTGAAATTAAAAAAAAAGATGAATAGCAACCCAACTTTGTACTTTCTTTCTTTTAACATGAGCTTTTTTTTAGCATTTAAGTGCATTTTGCAAAATCTTTGTATCAGATAATGTTACACTAACTTAAATATATCTGATATAATACACCTTCTCATCATTATCATAAAGGGGCTGTCGTGATCGTATGGTAGTTGGATTTACAACTACCAATGCAATCGGTGCCTATCACCAACAATGTTGTGAGTTCGAATCACACCCAGGGCATGGTGTGCATCATTATGTGATAAAGTTTGTCAGTGACTTGCGACAGGTTGTTGGTTTTCTCTGGGTACTCCGGTTTCCTCCACCAATAAAACTTACCTCTACGATATAACTGAAATATTGTTGAAAGTGGCGTTAAGCACCATCGAACAAACAAACGAACTTACCATAATCATGAACATACTAATAAGTCAGAGAAGTAATACAGACACATTGGTTACACTAAACCTGGAATTGTAAATTTAGAATAGGATGTATTGAGTCAAACAAATGTCAGGGAATATGAAAGGCAAATATCGTGGAATTTTTGGATTAAATATTTTCACTTAATATGTCACTTAATTTTTAACTAAATTCAACTGCATAGCATTACAAATTCGCTCAAAAACAGATTTTAAGAGCAAATCGCAAAATATTTGACAGCAGATAATTCTGTCAGCCCAGCAGTAATGCAAATGAAAATTGATATGCGTGTGACCCAAGATTTGAACTCTTTCGGGGAGATTATCGCTCATGCTCACTGTTCAGTTGATGAAAAAAATGTCGGATGCAAGTAAAAATATATTCCGTGTGTACCACAAGAATAATTGCCAAAAAAAATGGTTCACACGACATGAAACAGACAGATTCCTCAATAATCATTGTCAGGAATGTGTGCATGCTTACCTGAGCATCCATGATTGTTTATCTTTTCGTCACGAGGTCATGATCGACAATCATCGGAACAAAACAACTGAAAGTTAATCAGTCTCCACAACAATGGCAAGGACGATAAACATGCGCACGGATTTGCAGATTTCTAATTGTTGGGAACATATTTCGACTTGAAACATGCATGATTAGCTTAGTAAAGGTACCGGCGTATTTCAAATTGAATTTTCAGGGAAAAATTTTCTTCACCCAAAACTGGTGTAATATTACTTTAAAGGGATATTGTCTACCACAATCGTAATTTTTTTCATACCCAAAATTATTGTTGTTTTCCATACTGACCTTCATAAAATGAAGATTAAACACCGAATTATTGGCGAATACGCTACGAAACGTTGTTTTTTCGATTTAAAAAAGCTGACCATCGTTACTGGAAACTAATTAATTATGCACTGACCTGAGCGAGGCCAAATCTATGTTTATCTATTTTTATGCCAGTAGCCCGGATGCTGCAGCATGGATGTTAAAATTCGTGTTTGTTTACCTCGCAAATACGGCCGTTTTATGCTATTCATTGACAATAATTTGCTGTTGCGAGGTGCAAGATTACATATATTGAATAATATCTACCGAAAATGATCATAGGCATCATCATAAATTCATAAAATATGAAAAACGATTGAGAAAAGAAGGAAAAAACATGCTCGGCTTACCTATCAAGCAAAATCTTTGCCACTTCAGCACGAGTTTGGACGCGTAGCACTTCATTGAGTTCGTTCCAACCGTCCAACTGATACCCTGCATATATCTTGCATTTGTTCCATTTGGAAGATACTTCACTTCTATTTATCTTTCTCTCTGAATCCGTCAAAGTCTGCTTTCTTTCACGCGTTGACACTTTCTCTTTTGCCCAAGAACCACATGTTGTTTATTGTTTCTAAACAGTGTGCATGCTCAAGACGGGTTCACATAGAAGGTCATATGAATAGATTTGAATTCTTGTTATCCTGGACAATAATTCCGATGATAGTTTTGGGTCTTTTTTTGTCAAAAAATCGTATCTTTTGCAGCATAACTCGGTGTTAATCTTCATTTTATGAAGGTCAGTACGGAAAATGACAATAATTTTGGGTATGAAAAAATTACGATTGTGGTAGACAATATCCCTTTAATTTCATTCAGTCCACAATTTTTTTTTTCAATGATGACAGTACTTCATAACAGATAACATACATTACATATACATGTACATCAGGTATTAAAAAGACTGAGGGGCTGTCATGGTTTTAATTGTATGGTAGTTGGATTTACAACTACCTATGCGATCAGTGCCTATCACCAATAACAATGAGTTCGCATCACAATCAGGTGATGCATACTCGATACAACATTATGTAATGAAAATTGTCAGTGACTTGCGGCAGGTCGTTGGTTTTCTCCGGGTACTCCGGTTTCCTCCACCAATAAAACTGATCGTCACAATATAACTGAAATATTGTTGAGAGTAGCTTTAAACACCATAACACTAACCCCAACCCTAAAAAGACTGAAGGAAAAAGTGCATGATATAAACCAATGCTTGCTATACATTGATGAATATGGTATTTTGCAAGTAGCACTGATATTCTTTTTATATCTGAGTTTTACAAATTTAAATTTAACCCCCTCCCATACCCCACCCAACTCAAGAAAATTGTTGATATATCACATTGCATGTTTGTTCATCCATACAAAGTTGATCAGGTGGATCAACATCTAAGCAAATCAATATTTTGCATGGAAGTCTTGTTGGTTGCAATTATCTCCCTTTGAGGATTTCTACTATTATGCCAGTTATCTCCCCTAGAGGATTTCTACTATCATGTCATGTGTGATGTTATAAATGTTAAAAGAATTAATAATTCTGTTGAGGAAAAAAACCATCATATTTTGAAAATTACTAACTTAGATTACATGCATGTTAGATATTGCACAGTGTACAGATTAAATAAAGCACTATGTCTTCACTTGTTAATTAATAAGTGGGTTAGCTGTCTGTCTTTGATCCAATATTTATACCTCAGCAATTTTTTAGCTTTGAGGTATATTTTCATCCACTGTATTATTATATATCTGTATTTCATTTTGTATAGAATCCAAAACCAAAACATATGCAGACATTGCAAAAATGTTGTAGACAGCCTCTTTCTTTGAAGTTATTGCAGTAATCCCCCCCTTTGTAAGGTCACTTCCACCTAAGGCCGCCCCTCTTATCAGTCCAGATTTCAGATGCATTGAAATAGCAAAATACTATTCAATTGTCCCCCTTCATTGCAGAAGGGATTGTTTTATAAGAGGGGGACTATTGTATTAATGTGCCACTGATGTAAATAACAGGTGGATATTATTGTTTGTCTATTCATGTAAATAACAGGTGGATATTATTGTTTTGTCTATTCATGTAAATAACAGGTGGATATTATTATTAGTCTATTCATGTAAATAACAGGTGGATATTATTGTTTGTCTATTCATGTAAATAACAGGTGGATATTATTGTTTGCCTATTCATGTAAATAATAGGTGGACATTATTGTTAGTCTATTCATGTAATTACAGGTGGATATTATAGTTAGTCTATTCATGTAATTACAGGTAGATATTAGTGTTTGTCTATTCATGTAATTACAGGTGGATATTATTGTTTGTCTATTCATGTAATTACAGGTGGATATTGTTGTTAATCTATTCATGTAATTACAAGTGGATATTATTGTTAGTCTATTCATGTAATTACAGGTGGATATTATAGTTAGTCTATTCATGTAATTACAGGTGGATATTATAGTTAGTCTATTCATGTAATTACAGGGGGATATTATTGTTAGTCTATTCATGTAATTACAGGTGGATATTGTTGTTAATCTATTCATGTAATTACAAGTGGATATTATTGTTAGTCTATTCATGTAATTACAGGTGGATATTATAGTTAGTCTATTCATGTAATTACAGGTGGATATTATTGTTAGTCTATTCATGTAATTACAGGTGGATATTATTGTTAGTCTATTCATGTAATTACAGGTGGATATTGTTAGTATATTCATGTAATTACAGGAGGATATTATTGTTTGTCTATTCATGTAATAACAGGTGGATATTATTGTTAGTCTATTCATGTAATTACAGGTGGATATTATAGTTTGTCTATTCATGTAAATAACAGGTGGATATTATTGTTTGTCTATTTATGTAAATAACAGGTGGATATTATTGTTTGTCTATTCATGTAAATAACAGGTGGATATTATTGTTAGTCTATTCATGTAATTACAGGTGGATATTATTGTTAGTCTATTCATGTAATTACAGGTGGATATTATAGTTTGTCTATTCATGTAAATAACAGGTGGATATTATTGTTTGTCTATTCATGTAAATAACAGGTGGATATTATTGTTTGTCTATTCATGTAAATAACAGGTGGATATTATTGTTAGTCTATTCATGTAATTACAGGTGGATATTATTGTTAGTCTATTCATGTAATTACAGGTGGATATTATTGTTTGTCTATTCATGTAATTACAGGTGGATATTGTTGTTAGTCTATTCATGTAATTACAAGTGGATATTATTGTTAGTCTATTCATGTAATTACAGGTGGATATTATAGTTAGTCTATTCATGTAATTACAGGTGGATATTATAGTTAGTCTATTCATGTAATTACAGGGGGATATTATTGTTAGTCTATTCATGTAATTACAGGTGGATATTATTGTTAGTCTATTCATGTAATTACAGGTGGATAGTGTTAGTATATTCATGTAATTACAGGAGGATATTATTGTTTGTCTATTCATGTAATAACAGGTGGATATTATTGTTAGTCTATTCATGTAATTACAGGTGGATATTATTGTTAGTCTATTCATGTAATAACAGGTGGATATTATAATTAGTCTATTCATGTAATTACAGGTGGATATTATTGTTAGTCTGTTCATGTAATAACAGGTGGATATTATTGTTAGTCTATTCATGTAATTACAGGTGGATATTATAGTTAGTCTATTCATGTAATTACAGGGGGATATTATTGTTTGTCTATTCATGTAATTACAGGAGGATATTATTGTTTGTCTATTCATGTAATTACAGGTAGATATTGTTAGTCTATTCATGTAATTACAGGTGGATATTATTGTTAGTCTATTCATGTAATTACAGGTGGATATTATTGTTAGTCTATTCATGTAATTACAGGTGGATATTATAGTTAGTCTATTCATGTAATTACAGGTGGATATTATTGTTAATCTATTCATGTAATTACAGGTGGATATTATTGTTCATGTATTCATGTAATTACAGGTGGATATTTGACATTGTTAGATGTAGTATATTTTAAAGTACACATATTATTTTAGTGATTACCTATTTTTGTAGCTTTTTTGTTTTGATTTGATTTTTGCTTTGATATTTTCAGTTTAATTCTATTAACAGCATGACAATTTAAGAATGTGGTTTGCTGTGCATTTTCAGGGCGTGGTCACAGACGGGGTGGTTCTGATGAGGTTTACCAGATCAAGAGTACATCCCCAGTGTTTGTAAACACTGCCCACATCCCTGTCAATCCTGGAAAACAATTCCATCAAGTCAGTTCCTTCCCAGGTACAGTGCCCTCGGGGACCAGGGCTAATGCCCTTCCCCAAAGATCAGTATCACACCAACCCCAGACATCAGAGAGGGTGCCGACTTCAGGGTCACGCCATGCCTCGTGGACAGCTGATACAGTGGGAGGTGTACAAATAGAATTGATACCTCCCCGAAGTACACAGTCATCAGATGTTAATCAAGGTACATAGCTATATGATGTAGAACAATACATAGATATAATTAAAACTTCCTTAGTATTCCTTACTGAGATATTTGGTAATACATAGATATAATTAAAAGTTCCCTAGTTTTCCTTACTGAGATAGTTGTGACATTCAGGAGCATTCTTTCTTCTGGGTACTCGCTGGCATAAAAAAGGCTTCAAATTTCTTCCCAAAAGTTTTTTGTTGGAGTAAAAACCAGTTTGCAATCAATCTATGCAAGAATATTTATAGCTGTTTACAGAGATTAGTTGAAAAAAGCTTATCCTATTGGTAAAATGTTTTTAATTTTATTCTGCAATGGGCATATTTTAATCAGTGCCTATCACCACTAACGTTGTGAGTTCGAATCCTGCTCAGCCGAGAAGTACTCGATGCAACATTATGTGCTAAAGTTTGTCAGTGACTTGCGACAGGTCTGTTGTTTTTTCCAGTTACTACGGTCTCCAATAAAACTGACTGCTATGATATAGCTGAAATATTGGTGAAAGTGAGGTGAAGTACCTAACCCTGACCCTGATAAAGGATATCTTTTTATTTAATGTTCTATTAACAATAAAACAATTTTCATTAGCAGAAGTTTTATTAGTTTGAAAATTTTTCCATAAAGGGTTAAAGTTGTAGTTTTTACTGTCTTGTACTTGGATCCAGCATAAAAAAAATACCCGATGTATGATGTACGTTGCCCACCCTGGATCCAACATCAAAAGGAAATGTTGTCGGAATGATTAGACAAATGACAACAACTTTTTGAATATTATTGATGTAAATAGTACCATACAAGTCTGTAGGATACTTTGGTCTGGCTTTTATCATACAGGCGACCGTTTCACTAGAGTGATCGTAAATCGTAAGTCTAGAATCACTCTTAAGATTTCCTTACGTGCACGTATACGTGCGTTTCACTAAACTAGTCCTAAACTTAAGAGTTACGACTTGTGACAAGTAATATCTCCTATAATGGAGGTAAAAAGATATATTGTATCATACATTGTATATACCCAGCAGCTTGGAAGCTGATTACATTGATAATCACATTTTAAATGTGTTAAAATACATTTTTAATATTTAACTAATTCTAAAACTCTAAAGTGATTTTTGAAATGAATAAACCAAAGCTATTAGAAAAAAATTGTTAAGTGTAAAATTTTACCGAAATTTGATAAAAAAATTATTTTATGGAATATATTTTAATAAATTTCATGCTATATGTAAGGGGAAATTTCAAAAATGTGACCATTGATTTGGCAATACATTCACATTCTGCGATCCATTTCAATTGCGCGGAAAAAAATCTTACATTTACGTGAAGAACTTAAACACATGACAATTGTGTGGATTTTTTTTTTTTTTTACCTTTCTTTAAAGTATATTTTGTATTTTCATAATATTTTATGGTTTTTATAAGCACTGTTGTTGCAACTTCTTTTTTACCTCTATATTTACCTCTTTTACCAGCCAGAAATGACTTAATCTGTAACCCCTGCCCACCAAGTGGGGGTGGAGTGAGTAGGATTTGGGTAGTTTTATTGCATCACTGTATTCACACATATAAAATGATATGTTTCATCAACACATAAAACAACAAAAATACACATCTTGCTATATTAAACCTTAACATGTACGTACTGTTGATTTATATTCATAATGAGTGTTTTAACACTTTATATAATCAATAAAAACTACCAATGAATTTTAACATTTGGACTGCAGAAATATCTGTTGCCTTCAAAATTATTGTTGTTTGTTTTTATTATACATGTATGTTACAAATTAATCTTTTTTAAAATTATTTGTATGTTATTCTTATATTTTTTGTTTTCATTTTAAAGGCTGACAAAAGTGGTGAATAATCCATATTGCATCGTCAGTCATGCTGCAAAATGCAAAAAATGTTATGAATAAATTAAATATATTCTAAATAACAGGCAATTGTAATGCCCTTTCTCCGTGCAAATGTAATACCTGTTAATCTCCAAATCCACGCAAATGTAATGCGCCCTCTGTTTGTGCTTAACTTTATTTTTGAACCATTGTTTGTACATGTACCCGATATCTTTCATTTCTTGAAATTTCAAATACCCTCGTTAATAAAAATATGTTGATATTGTAAATGCGGAACTGATAGAAAGTACACTGAAACAAACAATAATGTGTACATGGCTGTTTTGATGATTTTTTATGGCTCTCGAAATATAAAAATTGTTGCGTGCATCTAATATGTATTGCTCGCTTCATTTGATCAATGTTCATATTAAAAAAATACAGATAGCAATTCTTCTCTTCAAAAATAGGTTTACGATTTACGACTTACGAGTACCTACCACCACTCTTAACTTTGCGATCACTTTTTATCGTAAGTCGTAAATCCTAACTATTAGTGAAACGGCCGTAACTTTTAAGAGTACGTTTACGTCTACGTTTACGACTTACGACCTTTAGTGAAACGGTCGCCAGGTTCGTTGTTAAAATAGTATAAAAATGAGTTTTATTTTGTCAGATGGTTGAAAATTTTTCGCCATTATAAAGTTTTCAATAAAAAAATACCCGAATGTATGACGTACGTTGTCCACCCTGATTTAAATGTGATGATTTATGAGACTCGGTAGCATACTGGCCATATTTGGTCCTTATTTGTCTGTTACAATGTAAAGTTTTGATAGTCATTTTTTCTTAAAAGTAAGGATTATGTTTACTCTGCTTTTTATGCTGTTTGTCCAGACAGACTGGAGGTTTGATGTGTTGTAGTTTTATTGTTAGTTATATTTGAAAAATGCATGGATTTGATTTCATTCAGTTTGTTTGCCCAGTATTGCTGCATGCTTTATTTTATGAACTGAAAACAATTTTGAGGAACCTGTTGCACCTGAACCCTAAAGAAGATAAATCCTGTGTAAACTGAGCATTACGTTAAATCCCTAGGTCTCAAGAAGAACCTGTCACAACCAAAGTCCTGAACAAACTAAATACTGTGTCAACTGAACATCAAGTTATGTCCCTAGGTCTCAAGAAGAACCTGTCACAACCAAAGTCCTGAACAAACTAAATACTGTGTCAATTGAACATCAAGTTATGTCCCTAGGTCTCAAGAGGAACCTGTCACCCCCAAAGCCCTGAACAAACTAAATACTGTGTCAACTGAACATCAAGTTATGTCCCTAGGTCTCAAGAGGAACCTGTCACCCCCAAAGCCCTGAACAAACTAAATACTGTGTCAACTGAACATCAAGTTATGTCCCTAGGTCTCAAGAGGAACATGTCACACCCAAAGCCCTGAACAAACTAATTACTGTATGAACACAACATCAAATTAAGTCTGAATATCTCGAGTCTTTTTATCACTTGGACAAGTGTCAACATAAATCAACTATAGAGATAAGATATAAAATATATTTTGATATGTACATATACATGTATGTATATATCAGTTGAAAATGATGCACACACAATACTTTTCCATGATCGAAAAGCATATACATTGGAGATTGATTAATACAGTTGATGAAATGCCAGTACATTTGTACCTATTTACAGATGGAATATGGTGTGCCAATTTGACAATCTGAATGTCAATAATAATTGTATTTACATTTTTGATATACCGGTATTCATATGACAGATAATGAATTTGAATAGAAATGGGGGACCCCTATTTCCAGATGGAATTATAAAATTACAGTTTGATATTAATTTTCATTAAAGTAATAGAGTTATCTTTCTTTGACTGCTGTCAGTTCCTATATTTCAATCTTTTATACATTTGTACTTTCTTCCGATAAAAGTTTTTAACTGTATGCTTAGATTAAACTACAGTCAGTCAAACACACAAGTAGAGTTACTTCTCTAGGCACTTTTCAGTTTGTTTTAACTTGGATGATATGTAGGGCCGTCATGGTCCTGATCGTACGGTAGTTGGATTAATGACTACCTATGCAATCAGTACCTATCGCCACTAACATTGTGAGTTCGAATCCCACTCATGGCGAGGTGTACTTGATACAACATTATGTGATAAAGTTTGTCAGTGACTTACGGCAGGTCGGTGGATTTCTCTGGGTACTCCGGTTTCCTCCACCAATAAAACTGACTGCCACGATATAGCTGAAATATTGTTGAAAGTGGCGATAACCACCACCTCTCCTCTCTTCCCCTAATTCCTATTCTGAATTAATTTTTTTGAAGGATTAACCTTTCTTTAAGTAGTAGAAACTATTCTGTATTTCATTATCCAGTTTTTTAAGAAGAAAAAAATAGTTGGAACTAAATTTATGCCCATAAATATGATTTTAACACATATTGACATTTTATTTTGTATATTACAGGAACTGGTTTATCTAATGCAGAAGCTTTTGCCATGAATTTGGTATATCATTCCCTAGATCAACAATTACAGGTCAGTATGACATAACATAATACTTCTTAAACCTGCTTATCACATCTAATTTGTTCCAGCTGATACCATTTCTAAGATAGAGGGAGGGGGGCAAAGTGGACCAACACTCAACATTTTTTAGTGCAATTTTAAAGTGTTTTTTTTTCTCTTTCCAAATTCCTTATGAAATTCCTTTCTGTTTTTTCTCAATAGATTCTTCTTAGTGATGACTGTTGCTGGACAACAATCATTTTCAGTAAAACGGGTGTAAGAGGAAGCCTTTGTCTTGCACATTGCCTATATAAATGAGGTGAACAATACTGGCTCTAAGCCTCTTGAGAGATTCTGGGTTTGTTTAAGACTGTTGATATTTCCATTTTGTTAAATGTTTTACAAATATAACATGTATTTTGTTTGTACCTCTAACGATTTATAATTTTATAATTTCAGCCGATTACCCCATATCCACCTAGTCAAGAATCCATGGAAATCTATCAACAACATTGTGAGGTAGGTAATTGAACCTTTCCTTGAATTGTGAGATATAAAAGAAATTAAAAATTCTATAAGAGATTTAGCTATATGGTATTATAATTTTTTATGTATTTCTATCAAGTAATTTTATGATTTTTGCATGCTGACAAAATTAACGAGAAAAAACATTTGGTGTACAGAATTTTTTTTTAGCTTACTGGCCCAAATGGCCAAGTTGGGCGTTTTCATTAGTTTGCATCTGTCGTCATCCATAAAAGTTTTACTTTTCAATCTATTTCTGGCAAACCACTGGACCAGATAGAACCAAATGGAACTAAGCTTTACAAAGATGCTTCTTGTGTGGTCTCCAAAATTTTATATCATTTTTGTTCCGGTTTGAAATTCAAAATGACTACTTATGTCAATTATACTTTCTGGTTTGCTCAAATTTCAAACATCTTGTCCTCAGAATTTTCTTATGTGATGGCATTGTTATAATTGCAGAATGTTCTTTTATGACCCTGAACAAATTTGTGTTTTAATCGTTGATTAGAAATCCGAAATGGTACCACAACATGACATAAATGCTTTGTGAAAATAAAAAAATATTTATTTCAGAAGCACAAAACTAACTTGATTGTTTGGTTTGTTTGTACACCTCGCCCTGACTGAGAATCAAACTCACAACATCAGTGGTGATAGATACTAAAACTTAATTGAATCCAGTCTGTACCTGACTAATCATTGGGTGATCTATTTTATGTGAATCAGAAATCCAAGATGGCCAGCACCACAAGACATATTTGACAAAAGACCATATTACTAAAGAATAAAAAAGTTTGTCTTATCTGAAAAACCTTTAAATCATTTGGCAGAAAAATTAGCTGAATTGTTCCTTGGATTGCCTTTTACCAAATGATGTTTTTTTTTTTTTTTCATCAATCAGAAATTCAAAATGTATTTCACCATAGGACAAAGTTTAAAATAGAACTCTGGGAGAAAAAGTTTTTTTCTTCTTCCAATACTAGAAACTTTAATGAGTTCAGGCACTACATACATAGTAATTGTATGGTCATTTGTGTTTTTCTTGGGTATCTGAGTTGGTGTACACCACAGGACATTGTTCAGCTGAAAGAATATGAAATGAAAATTAGCTCTTAAATTACAAACTTGCTTGAACCCAAACAGAAAGTATGATCAGGTGAGCCTCTAGTTATTGACACTTTGTTTTTTATCTTGACATTTCAACTTCATTCTCACAGTATTATAGAAGCCGACTGATCTCAACTATTTGTATGATCAAACTATTGAAGCAAGTTTTGAGTGATGTTTTCACGAAATACTCGAAATGTTTTTAATATATTCCCTGTTGAAATATGATTTTGAGTCATTTCGTCTCTTTAAAATTGTTATCAAACAATTTTGTTATGGAGAATTACATAACTAATTAGCCATACCAATTAAAAGTCTAGAACAAAATTAAGAAAATTAGTACACAGTCATCCCATAAGAAAGGAAAATCTTTGAACATAGCGCTTTATTTATTTTTATTCCAAATTGCACTTAAATTGAAACTGGAAACTCAGAAGTTATATAACATGCAAATACACGTGCTTAAAAATGGAAGAAAATAGCATGTTGTATTAAAGACCCATCATTAGATATTGTTGGTATATATTTCTACTGCCAAGAAGAAGAGATTTTTGTGTGTTACGATATGATAGCAGGTGAAACAAAGTCTGATATGTTTGTAATTACTACCTTTACATCAAAATTATGCTATCTTATTTACATCAAAGAATGTTATATATAATATAGAATAGGCAGTTTTTATCAATATCAAGTTTATAAATTGTTCATCTTTGATATCAAGAAACTAATAACAAATGCTTTTATCTATAACCAGTGCAGTTGGCAATATCACGTTTTCATCATTGTTAATTTATTACCAAGTTTAAAATTTGTTGTGTTTAGTTTTTACTTGTCTGTTGATTATTTATTATATGAAGTATAAATTCGCCCATCTAATTTCCGTTTGACGATTAAAAATATCGTAGGAAATATTTTCGCTCGTCTACTAAATTGATTTGTTTTTACCCATCAACGATTTGACTTGAATTAGTTAATAATGAAGACATCATGTAAATTATGTAGGAAGATATTTTAACGGGAATACATCATAAAAACGCACTTGCACGAAATGGAATTCTTCATTTAATCCTAGGATTTAAAATTTAAGAGAAAATATCACATTAAGAAATCCTATTTACACCTGTCTTAGATTTTGACTATTACGTGTAAATTTGATTTTAAGTCTAAGGTGTGCAAGACTAATTAATATCAGTTATAGAATAACTGTCATAGATTAGTTCTTCTGGAACAGTAACAACCCCCTTTATATTGAATGCAATAGAAAATGTAAATTGAAAGTCAACCTCTGCCAATTTTATAATACTTGCAAAAATTGTATAATTGATAACTTTTGATTTAAAGTCATGGGTTTTGATGAAGGCCCATAAATAAAGATTGTTTACCAAGCCATGGAAAAACTTAGATAAAAATAGTCTATAACTGTGTTAAATAATTTGTACTGGTAGGTAGGAGTTATTTGTAGGAAGTAGAAAACCAGGTACATTGTATTTGTTGACCTTGAATGCTTCATTCAAATAGGGGCCGTCGTGATCGTATGGTAGTTGGATTTACAACTACCTTTACAATCAGTCAGTGCCTATCACCACTGAAGTTGTGAGTTTGAACCCCGCTCAGGTGAGGTGTACTCGATACAACATTATGTGATAAAGTTTATCAGTTACTTGTGACAAGTCGGTGGTTTTCTCTGGGTACTTTGGTTTCCTCCACCAAAAAAACTGACTGCCAAAATATAACTGAAATATTGTCGAAAATGGCATAAAACACTATAAACCCTAAACCATCATTCAAATATTTGTAGGGTGTTGATGCATAGGGTTCTGGAAATTTTGATTTTGCAACAGGCCACCAACCAACAACGTTGTGAGCTGCTAAACGTTGTCTTATGTGCGAGGGGTGTGGCATTTGTAATACATGTGGCACTAATTTATGTTCGATCCTGAAGTGAGTTTTTTATTTGTCTCATCCTGCACAACTAGCAGAAATGCCTTTTTCAAAGGGGTTGTAATCCTGCAGCGAAAATCATAGGTCCTATTTCTATGCCACAGGGTTCCCATGGGATGTGTCATAATGTCACACATTCCAGATACAAATAAAAGGTACAGATAATTATGTAATGTTTTTTCCTGATTTAATAGATCTCAACCAATATTTAAACTTCCCTTAAGACTATAAATAATCATCACATTATATCTCAATTATGATTATTTCACCCTTCTGTGGGAGCGAACCCACTTGGTGTTAATGTATGACCTAGCTTCACTGGCGTGCAGGTTATAATCCATCCTGCAACACCATCTGCTGTGTGATTACAAGATATCTTAGACACAACTTGCCCTGAAAATAGGAAGTACATTGTAAATGGATGCCTGGTGTTTTGACAAATATGCGACACTCTTACCATCTAAGAGAAGACTTGTAACTGTTAGTTCGGAGTGTTGTTAATCAGCTCATTGCAGTGCAATATTTTCTAACCTTATTAATAAGCTTACTATTTACACTGACAGTCAATGTCTGTCCACCCCAATACCAACTTTTTTCCTAAATTCATTTTGCTATTTTTGAGCTTGCTCTGGTCCTGAATATACCCCCCGATAGACGAAATATTTATTTTTTGACGTTAAACAACAAACAACCAAAATTCATCCTCTTATTCATAATTAGGTTAGATATAATACAATCCTATGTATATTTTGTAACTACTAAAAATGCAAAACCAAAAAATGGCACATCTGTCAAAACATGTGATCATAAGTCCCTACTAAGTGCAGTTTCTGGTATTTATTTCCGTGAAAACTGTGAAAAATAATTAATGATAACTAGGAATGTACTAATGACATGTGTATTTATTTTGATGCACTAAAGTGTTTAATTCTGCATGAATAACAAATGACACTGTGACATGTTGTATCAAGATCTTCACATACGCAGGATAATCCTCCTATATTTATTATTTATATATTTTCAAAGTTTTGAAATAAATCAAGATAATTTCAAGATCAGTTTGTAGCCATCTGTATTTATTTTGTAACAAACAAAACAACTTTTATAGTTTTGAGAAGTTTTTTTCTTCAATTTGAGGTGTTTTCTATAATAATACTTGATCTAATAATTATTTATTTAAGGATTGATCTCAATTTTTTTTCGTTTCATGAAGAAATAAACTCAAAAATGTGGTACACACTGTGTAACCACATTTTTTGAGTTTATTTCGAATGAACCGAACAAAAAATTGTGATCAATCCTTATAAATTAATTCCTAATTAATTTTTGTCTTGTCCCAAAAATATTTTGTCGGATAATAATTGCTTGAAAAGAATTAAAATTAAAAAATTTCCCAATTGAGACCTCAACATGTGACTTCCGGTTAAAAATTTTATCAATGGAAAATAACATCAATTTTTTATCCAATCAAATTCTCTTAAACACATCAAATTAATTTATATATTGATATATAAAAATTATTAATAAATATACTACATGTAGTACAATTCAATAAATACATTTCAGGTCCATGTCATTTCTTCAGAAGTTCATTCAAAAGAGTCAATATTTATTTTATTTTAAGGCAGAAATATGAAAGAAGTCAATTTTTGTGAAGTTTTTACACTCTCTACCTAACTAATAGGTAAAATATATAATTGTCAACCTGTTTTTTTTTAATTGCTAATAACTTGTGTTTCTAAAAAAGTTAAAAATAAATTTGATGAAAATGGATTGATTGAGTGTTTGTTTTACAACACTTTCTTTATTTAGCCAAGTTATTGCTCCCAAACACTTTTAAATATTGCCTCTCCAATCTTTCTATTTGGATTGTACCTGATGAAGGTTATTCTAGAAATGTCTTGTGCACACTCTTTGTTTTTATTTCAACAAATTTTGAGCTATAATTACTTACAACCAGATTTACTGGTAGAAAAAGAAGCCAAAATTACCAAAGATAATCACCAAACTTGCATGTACTTGATAAACTTTCTTACTTAAGGCATAATCACAGTAGACCATGTGACCACCAGAGCTTGTGCATACTTAAGGCAAAACTACAGTAGACCTTCGACCACCGGAGCTTTATGCATACTTAAGGCAAAACTGCAGTAGACCTTGTGACCACCATATCTTTACACAAACCTATAGCCGACACCATGGTGTTGATAATTGAAGATTAATCAACTTAAGCTTTGGACTACTGTACTCCCTACCAGGCCCAGACGTATGACCTCGTGACAAGGTAAACAAGGTAGACAAGGTAAACTACTGCACTCCCTACCAATGGTGGAACGATCTGTAATGTTTTGTTAGCTATAAATAATTACAAGGTTAAAACTTTTCAAGAATTGACGTCAAAGCAAATAAATAACCTAATCTAATTCTTTTAGGTATATATAAACATATTACTGATTTGACCAGAGATAAATAATTGAGCTATTTAAGAGATTGTACTCCATTTTCATAAATCATTATATTACTATTATGATATTATAATTCTGTTGTTGATGGGATATTTTAGTTTTTATTTTAAGTACCGATTATCATTAAACGCAGATCTCTTAACTTTGTTCTTTGGCAGTTTTCTTAGATCCAAAAATCTCTCCAGTTTAAATTTACAAGTTTCCTGGCGACCATTTCACTAAAGTGATCGTAAATCATAAGTCTAAAATCACTCTGAAGATTTCTTTACGGGCACGTATACGTGCGTTTCACTAAATTAGTCCTAAACTTAAGAGTTACGACTTGCAACAAGTAACATCTCCTATAATGGAGGTAAAAAGGTATACATGTATTGTATCATACATTGTATATACCCAACAGCTCGGAGGCTGATTACATTAATAATCACATTTTAAATGTGTTAAAATACATTTTTAATATTTAACTAATTCTAAAACTCTAAAGTGATTTTTGAAATGAATAAACCAAAGCTATTAGAAAAAAATTGTTAAGTGTAAAATTACCGTAATTTGAGAAGAAATTTATTATATGGAATATATTTTAATAAATTTCATGCTATATGCAAGGGGAAATTTCAAAAATGTGACCATTGATTTGGCAATACATTCTCATTCTGCACCCATATTCTGTTTGTGGTGCATTTCAATTGCACGGAAAAAATCTTACATTTACGTGAAGAACTTAAACACATGATATTTGTGTGGATTTTTTTTACCTTTCTTTAAAGTATATTTCGTATTTTCATAATATTTTATGTTTTTTATAAGCACTGTTGCTACAACTTCTGTTTTTACCTCTTCATTTACCTCTTTTGCCAGCCAGAAATCAGAAATTACATGGGGGTAGAGGGAGTGGGGGGGGGGGGGGGGGGGGGGGTAGAGTAGGATTTGGGTAGTTTTATTACATCACTATTCACGCATATAAAATAATATGTATCATCAACACATAAAACAACAAAATTACACATCTTACAATATTAAACCTTAACATGTACGTACTGTTGATTTATATTCATAATGAGTGTTTTAACGCTTTATATAATCAATAAAAACTACCAATGAATTTTAACATTTGGACTGCAGAAATATCTGTTGCCTTCAAAATTATTGTTCTTTGTTTTTATTATACATGTGTGTTACAAATTAATTTTTTTTTTAATTATTTGTATGTTATTCTTATATTTTTTGTTTTCATTTTAAAGGCTGACGAAAGTGGTGAATAATCCATATTGCATCGTCAGTCATGCTGCAAAATGCAAAAAATGTTATGAATAAATTAAATATATTCTAAATAACAGGCAATTGTAATGCCCTTTCTCTGTGTAAATGTAATACCTGTTAATCTCCAAATCCACGCAAATGTAATGCGCCCTCTGTTTGTGCTTAGCTTTATTTTTGAACCATTGTTTGTACATGTACCCGATATCGTTCATTTCTTGAAATTTCAAATACCCTCGTTAATAAAAATATGTTGATATTGTAAATGCGGAACTGATAGAAAGTATACTGAAACAAACAATAATGTGTACATGGCTGTTTTGATGATTTTTTATGGCTCTCGAAATATAAAAATTGTTGCGTGCATCTAATATGTATTGCTCGCTTCATTTGATCAATGTTCATATTAAAAAAATACAGATAGCAATTCTTCTCTTCAAAAATAGGTTTACGATTTACGACTTACGAGTACCTACCACCACTCTTAACTTTGCGATCACTTTTTATTGTAAGTCATAAATCCTAACTATTAGTGAAACGGTCGTAACTCTTTAAGAGTACACTTACGTCTACGTTTACGACTTACAACCTTTTGTGAAACGGTCGCCTGGTGTGGAATTAAAATTTTGCCGAAAGCTGGATCGAACTTCTACAATGACTAGGGTTATTATAATATATCAAAAATACATGGTTCAAATATAATAAGAAAGCAAACAATTTGTTAAACAGTGATGTGAGTAATTAACATATTTAGGTAATACTTCTACTCAATTTTTGATGAGTTAGAATTATTGGTTGAGCCATGCAAGTTTATACATACCATGTCTGTTATATGGTTGGTGGGTTATAGGTGTTGATTGACACTTTCAGCAACTTGTCAACGATGTAAAGGGGGGACAAATCGTGGACAATTATAACAAATTAACGGGTAAAACCCTCTGCTATATGTAGGTGTCTGGAAACATTAACATTTTAGGTGGTTTTCAGGGGTGTGAAGCTACATCAGTAGTATTAAGCGTGTTGTCTGGAATCTAAAGGCTGTAACTCCTCAAACATCCAGGTACATGTATTTTTATAGCCATAACCATATAGACATGTATTAACAAATAGAGAAAATATTGTTTTCATCAAAATTCTTCAATATCCATTTAAAATTCATATTGTTTTGTAACAAAAAAAAATTTGTAATTGGAATATGCATTTTTTTTTATAAATATAAAAAAACTTTTGAGATTCACATTATTTTTTAATCAAAGCATATATGTATATAACTATATTTAATAGAATTTTTTTTTTATCAAAAAATCAAAAAACAGTTGCTTGCCTTTTGTTTTGTAACTAACACCCTCTCTATTTTAATAAGAAATATTACTATTTTACATATCAAAACCATGTACAATTAACATTGTAACTTGGAACACGATACTGAAGACGTATCTGTATAGAATCAATTTCATGACAGGACATGACGTTTCCATTATTCAACTAAGTTATTTCAAATTGTCAAGGACAGCTCACATATCAAGGGAGAGTATTATTTATCGTAGACCACATATCTTAAATTGAATTATAAAACCGTTAATTCTGAAATAATTAAGGAACGTTCCGTCTTAGTCGCTTATAGCTCAAATTAATACACGGTAATCGTTAACGAGGGAATATCTTTAAACATTGCTTTTTTTGTCAATGTAATTCTGCAGCATCTAATTTGCAAAGAATTGCTCATTTGCTGTCATTCATGTAGCACTGCTGAAACAGTTTCTCCAATGGTGGTTTATGAGGTTGATTTACCCAGTAATTTCTTTTGACCATGTGATGTATGATAACTGGTACAAGTGTAAAATGTCAGACTCGTGGGGGAAGAAAAAAGAAATGAATGGTTCCCGACAAGATGAAATACTACTTATGTCTAGGTTTTAATAGTGGATTTTTTTTTTACGTATTTAGTTTCGGGATATTTATTTGAAAGAGTGTAATAAATGAATGTTTAAATCTTTTTTGAGTTTAACTTTATTTTAATTGATAATTGAAGCAAGATTGACAATTTTACATGACAGGATATTTATATATGAAAGAGTGTAAGAAATGAATGTTTAAATCTTTTTTGAGTTGAACTTTATTTTTGTTTATAATTGAAGCAAGAAAATTGAGGATGGAACCTTTAAGACGACTTTTGTTCACTTTCCTATTATTAAACCACCTATCGTTGTAGCTTCTATTGTTTATTTTGATTAAGTTATAAAGTAAAATGACAGTAATATGTGGGCAAACAATTTTACCAGACTCAAATAATAGAATATTGTCATGTATTTTATTGAATAGTTTGTAAGAAGAAATTATGATCTGCTTAGCTATCACTTTAAAGCTATTGTTATGTAGCCACACAGAAAGTAAAATATTGTTCCAAAGTTTTTGTTTTTGTTTTTATTAACCCTACAAAACTTTATACTACACTTTTTTAAAAAGGCAAATATTTGTGAATTGACAGCAAAATTGAATGACTGACGTCACAGTTTTATAGTAATGAAAAAGAAGATGTATCGAATTTAATGTGCATGAATTGTTTCTAGAATATTAGATACGCTCAAAGTCAAATATCTAATTTAATGTGCATGATTCGTTTCTAGAATATTAGATACGCTCAATGTCAAATATCTAATTTAGTGTGCATGACTCGTTTCTAGAATATTAGATACGCTCAAAGTCAAATATCTAATTTAATGTGCATGACTCGTTTCTAGAATATTAGATACGCTCAAAGTCAAATATCTAATTTAATGTGCATGACTCGTTTCTAGAATGTTAGATACGCTCAAAGTCAAATATCTAATTTAATGTTCATGACTTGTTTCTAGCATATTAGATACGCTCAAAGTCAAATATCTAATTTAGTGTGCATGACTCGTTTCTAGAATATTAGATACGCTCAATGTCAAATATCTAATTTAGTGTGCATGACTCGTTTCTAGCATATTAGATACGCTCAAAGTCAAATATCTAATTTAATGTGCATGACTCGTTTCTAGAATATTAGATACGCTCAAAGTCAAATATCTAATTTAATGTGCATGACTCGTTTCTAGAATATTAGATACGCTCAAAGTCAAATATCTAATTTAATGTGCATGACTCGTTTCTAGAATATTAGATACGCTCAAAGTCAAATATCTAATTTAGTGTGCATGACTCGTTTCTAGAATATTAGATACGCTCAATGTCAAATATCTAATTTAGTGTGCATGACTCGTTTCTAGAATATTAGATACGCTCAAAGTCAAATATCTAATTTAGTGTGCATGACTCGTTTCTAGAATATTAGATACGCTCAAAGTCAAATATCTAATTTAGTGTGCATGACTCGTTTCTAGACTATTAGATACGCTCAATGTCAAATATCTAATTTAGTGTGCATGACTCTTTTCTAGAATATTAGATACGCTCAAAGTCAAATATCTAATTTAGTGTGCATGACTCGTTTCTAGAATATTGGATACGCTCAATGTCAAATATCTAATTTAGTGTGCATGACTCGTTTCTAGAATATTAGATACGCTCAAAGTCAAATATCTAATTTAGTGTGCATGACTCGTTTCTAGAATATTAGATACGCTCAATGTCATATATCTAATTTAGTGTGCATGACTCGTTTCTAGAATATTAGATACGCTCAATGTCAAATATCTAATTTAGTGTGCATGACTCGTTTCTAGAATATTAGATACGCTCAAAGTCAAATATCTAATTTAATGTGCATGACTCGTTTCTAGAATATTAGATATGCTCAGTCAAATATCTAATTTAGTGTGCATGACTCGTTTCTAGAATATTAGATACGCTCAAAGTCAAATATCTAATTTAGTGTGCATGACTCGTTTCTAGAATATTAGATACGCTCAAAGTCAAATATCTAATTTAGTGTGCAAGGGGATACGCCACACTTGGCATTGCCCTTGTTAGTTTAGGTATAAAAATAAACTGGATAATTACATCTGCACAGTCTTTAGAAAAATCCACACTCGAGTCACATTTCAATATGCATCACTTTTATTTTTGTTCCACAGAAAACAGGAAAGATCACATGTCATGTATGTGATTTTGTTTCAATATGAACAAAATGGTTCCATGCCTTTTCTCTTTTTAATTATTTTTGTTTTTTATACAGTGATTATTACCAACAGTCCGGAGGCTACTAACCTCATACTCTTTACTGGTAATTGATTATTTATTTGAGGTTAAAAGCTTCTTATATCTCTTTTATCCTCACAATTAGAAACAGCATTGCTACACTGACATTTCAAGAGATATGATTTTGTAGGTCTTAGAGGTTTTTTCCAAGCAGGGTGTGATATTTCAAGTAGAATTGTTATCCTTATGTATTCTTTGAAGTTAGGGGCCAACTGTCATCTCTTGATGATTAAAAACACTAATAAGATTTTATTTATTTATCAACAGTTGCAATTAGCTGAGTTGGGATTGCTATTGGTTTGATTTTGATAGTATTTTACAGGAATAATGTTCTTTAATAATGTGATGTTGTACTATTATTTTTTATTAGCTGTCGGTGTCAGATATTGTCATCATTTTGCATCTGATGTGACTGCTTCTATTAGCTTGTTTTAGTTAATTTAAATATATTTCTCACAAACAACAGGCCTAATTGGAACTAAAGTTGGTAGAAATATTACATTGATGTTCGTATCATTTGGAAATTCAAGACGGCTGCTAGGGCCAATTATGTTTTCCGATTGGCTGAAATTTAAAAAGATATTTAACATGTGTGATGGAAAATTGTTAATAGGTAGGAATGTTCCTCATATACTGACCATAAATTATGCTTTGAACGTGAACTTGATATTACCCTGTAAACAGTTAAAGAGTTTGTGTTTTTTCATGTTGATCTAAAATCCAAGATGGCTGCCACCACAAGGTTAACATAGGACCATATGGAAAGTGAAAAAAAAATTCAGAAAGTTTTGAAACCAAACTACGTGTTGCCTTCTGCAAGTTTTTGTCTTCACAATTAGATTAAGTTTGTCAGTTACTTGAGGCAAGTCTGTGGTCTTCTTCATCCAACCAATAAAACTGACTGCTACAATATAGCTGACATACTGTTTAAAGTGCTGTTAATTTCCCATAACTCCTATTACTAGCAAAAGGGTTGTGGTCCCCTTAACCAGTTTAACCCTGCCACATTTTTTAGCCTGTCCCAATCCAGGATCTTGATTTCCAATATCATATGCCATGGTCTTATTTCTGTTCAATAAGTTAAGTTCAGAGGTGATTGTTCGTGTTGTTCATATTGGTGGAATTTTTTACCATCGCAGT
Source organism: Bathymodiolus septemdierum (assembly GCA_963383655.1). Lineage (NCBI taxonomy): Eukaryota > Metazoa > Mollusca > Bivalvia > Mytilida > Modiolidae > Bathymodiolus > Bathymodiolus septemdierum. Next base: position 91,592,029 of record OY726517.1, on the reverse strand, counting down.
TTAAACTTTCTTTTCATAAAGAAATGTTTGAAGAAAATGTTTATAATTTATATTTATTCTCATTAAAGTAATATGAAACGAGTTTTTGGTGAAATAAACATCTTCAAAAATATTCTTGATATGTTTATTTACATTCCCTAAAAACTAAACCATTCGTGCATGTTTGAGGACGAAAATCGTGATCACCTGAAATTAATTTAAGAAATGGTTTGACAGGGTGTAATAAATAAATAATTACGTTCTCAGCAATTACTGTAAATTATGACAACAGTTTACAGGCCATCAGACATAAAGTACATGAAGTAGTAAATCTAAAAGTTATAATACTTTGATCTTTAGGTAATCTACAGATGATATAGTATGTAAAATGATGTAAACTGACAAGGTTACCATCAGAGTTGGCTTCTATTTTATGTTTAAAGGCATTTTATTTACCATTTCTAATAATTTGATACACTCATTAACGAACATTTAAGAATTGTTTATTAATACTTTATGTTATATCAGATTGTTTGCCCGTAGGGTCGGTATAGGATAAACAGTAAGTGTTCAAGTTTATAGAGTTTCTTATTCTGATTCCTACCATCCACTCATCTGTTTTTGCATTTATTTATTTTGCTTTCATAGTTTATGTCATATTTATAACCTTTAGAGAAAAGGTTGATTACCTATATGAAAATGGTTGATTATTTGGGGTTCACTGTTCACTTTAGCTATGTCCACTACTGGAGGTTGCCTTTCCCTTTTTTCGGAAAAACTTATTGTTTTTGTCCTGTTGGTCCATCTTCCTTCACCTAAATTTTGTGAGTAATCTGTCAAAAAATTGTGATACTATAATTTCTGCTTCAGTTTATATTGTATCTATCCATATGCATATCCATATGGCTCATTGGTGGGGATATTTTTTATTTGGTTTATGGTGTTTAACACCACATTCAACAATATTTAAGTTATATCGTGGCGGTCAGTTTTATTGGTGGAGGAAACCGAAGTACTCAGTAAAAACCACCGACCTGTCGCAAGTCACTGATAAACTTTATCACATAATGCTGTATCAAGTACACCTCGCCATGAACGAGGTTCGAACTCACAACTTTAGTGGTCATAGGCACTGAATTTCATAGGTAGGATATTTTTGAAGGAGTTCCTCCAATTTATGACTGTCTATATATATAAAATTGAAAAGTTTGTCAGTGACTTGCGGTAGATCGGTTGTTTTCTCCGGGTACTCTAGTTTCCTCCACCAATAAAACTGAGTATTAAAAAAATACATTTAGTTATGTGTGCGATTTTAATTATGAACACAATTGATGGCGGTTTTTTCGTATTAGAGATTACCAGTAGCAAAAATGCTGGATCTTATTTTTTCTCTCACAGAAAATCTAAACACAGAAAATGAAATGACTTCGTTTCTCTATACATTTTCTTACAATTTCTGACATTCATCTAAGAAACAAAGTAACTAATTTTCTTCATCTTATTTGCTGGCTAATTTCTTGCCAAATATTAAAATCATTTGTTCTACATTAGCCTGGATATTAATTGAAAGCAGTAATACATCATGATGGTTATAGTTTCACTCTTTTATTTTTTGTTATCTGGTATATAAAAGCTATATGTTTCTATGACATTTTCATTCCATATCATTGTTAGGATACATTTCTTTTTATGTGATATTATTAAAATGTAAGGATATGAATTGAGGGAACAAAATACTTCTTCAACATGTCAACATTTTATGGAATGGAATGTCACCTTTAAAACCAATCAAAAGCTGAAGATGAGAAAAGGCACATCATGGGATATGTTTGTATTGTCCTTCTGTAGAGGGTACAAAGACCTCTCTTTGACCTGTCATCAGTGTTTGTTTCATGTCATCTACAGAGTAACTGAAACCTATTTCACATGTCTCTTTCATAAATAGTTGGTTGTCTTGTTGTAATTGAAATATTGAAATTAAGAATCAGGCCATGACTCAAGATAATGCTTTGACTTGGTTAGGGAATTTTTGCCCTGGATTTGGATTCTCGCTAACATTGTTTTCGAACAATACTTTTCACAGATTGAATTGGGATGATACTAATAATGATGTTCAAATATTGACTAAAAGTATGTCATCATGATGACAAAACTTGGTTGAAACTGTTGACCAAAAATACATATATTGGTCCTTACTGATTAAAATAATGATTAAAGACATTATGACAGTCCTCGAAATAAAAATTTGAATTTACTGGTTTGAATCAATTTTTTGAATTTATTTATATATATCTAGATAAAAACTGAAAAATTTACTGGTCCGAATAATGTTTTACTGGTCTTGGGCAGGAGGACCAGTGCTCATCATGAGCACTGTTATGTAATGACCATTTTTTAGCTCACCTTGGCTTTGGTGAGCTTTTGCCATCACTTGGCGTCTATCGTCGGTTAACTTTTCACATTCACGATCCATTAACAAACATGGCCACCACAGGCAATTCTTGTTTCTGATTGGCCGATGAAACTGCTTGGCCAAATGAACGGAAACTTGGTAGGAAGCATCTATGGAAGGTCCACTATAAAGATTGCTCATTTCACCCCGATCGGTTAATAAACATGCTGCCACTCACTCACTATATAGCGGATGTGACAGAGTGGTCTATGGTGCTGGACATGAACCTAAGCGATTAGTGCTGTAGTGTATTAAAGGTGTGGTCTTGAATTCCATCGAGGGAAGAACAAAAAATTTGACAGTGCAAAAATCTAATTATAACATTATAGAGTTTATTTTTCAGACGTGTCTGAATATATATATATATATCTATAATTTATTTCAAAATTATGTGTAATTACAACCCAAAAAAATGAGATAAATAGTAGAGAAATATTGAACTTACTCCTACTTAGGACATCAAGATCAATGTTAGTCAGGTACAGTAACACCTTATTGTGCTCTTAGCAGTTAGCTGTCAATATAAAGTATCTTTTATAGCTCACAAGGGCAATAACTTCAGACAAACAGTTTTTATCTCTTTAATGTGATCTTACTGTTAGGAGTTACAACCATAGATCTCATGAGAGCCATTCACAATTAGATATGTACTACCAAGTACATTTTTCATCTTCCAAACTTATAGGATACGAGCCTGACTTGTATAATTTTCTCTCTCTATAAATCCAATTTTACACTTGGACATTTTATACAACATTATGTGATAAAGTTTGTCAGTGACTTGCGACAGGTCAGTGGTTTTCTCTGGCTACTCCGGGTTCCTCCACCAATAAAACTGACCGCCACGATATAGCTAAAATATTGTTGAAAGTGGCATTAAACACCATAAACCAAACCACCAAGCCAACACTTGGACACAAATTAAAGTAAAGAACAGCTTTGTTGCTGTTTTACATTTCACAGTCACAGTTGGGTCTTCAATATATAGCATAACTCATACCATAAAATTAGTGTGAAACTGCCACTAGCCTGCAGTTGAGAAATTCTATTTTCTATTGACGATAAACATTACAGTTAGGAAAATACAAGTGAAGTAATCTTACCATTGAAAATTGTACAAATCAACTAATCGTTATACCATTGAAAAATATTATGCATTTCAACTAAAGTTGTTGTAAAATGTTATGCAAATCAACTTATACCATTGAAAATATTATACATTTCAACTAAAGTCATTGGAAAATGTTATTCAAATCAACTAGTACATATGTACCATTGAAAAATGTTATACATTTCAATTAATGTCATTGGAAATGTGATTCAAATCAACTAGTGTCATTGAAGAACATACAAAACAACAAATATCATTGAAAAGTAGTGCACATATTAACCTATATTGTCGTAACCAGGTTGTACTTGTGCAATTCATCCTGTATTTTAAAATAATTTGCTCTCACTTTTTTATTGCCACAAACATTTGTGTGGTTATAAAATGATTTTGGCAGTGTAGTATCTGTGTCAATCTTATTATATGTTAGATACACTACAATCCATTGACATCTGATGCAACTTGATTTTTCCTGATGTCGAGGTCAACTTTGAATTAACCAATGACAATACCTGCATATTCAAAATACAAATTTGTTTGTTTTGTTATACCGTTCTTGTATCAGGATTGTCTGTTTAGAATTGGGTATAAGTACTCTGTGTACTCTGTGTACTCTTATACGAAACAGTATATTATTCCATACTTCTAACACTAAACAGTAATTTAATGTTTTATTTTCAAGGTTAAATTTTTATCTTTTCAGCTTGGTCAAGAATATCTGAAAGTACAGACAGAGTTGGCTTTACTCATTCAGAGAAAGTGAGTTATTTTACTCTATTTTTGTCACAGTATCTTGTATAGATCTTCTTAAGTTCCAGATTTTTTTGCTGGACATTCTGTCTTGCTCCTAACAGAGCCTGATTACTCTAATTAACTTAATCAGAACTTCTTACCAACTCTACAGGACATAGGATAACTTAAGACTGACCCTATGGGAAAATGTATAAAATGTTTCTTCTCAGAAATTAGAAACTTGATTGTATCCATACTTGAATAATCATTGCATGGTTCATCACTAATCGGCATATTTTATTATAGAAATACTCACTAAAGTTGTGAGTTTGAACCCTGTTCATGGAGGGATGTACTGAATACGACATTATGTGATAAAGTTTGTCAGTGACTTGCAGCAGGTCGGTGGTTTTCTCAGGATACTCCAGTTTCCTCCACCAAGAAATCTGACCACCACGATATAACTGAAATATTGTTGAAAGTGGTGTTAAACACCATAAAGCAAACCAAACCAAAAATGCAGCAGACACTACAAATTTGATTGAACCAAAACCTCTACATAAATGATCGTTCAGTGATAAACAGATTATCTTTAATATCAAGGTGAGTTATACAGACACAGTTGTACCTCTTGTTCATTCTAAGAAAGATTAAAAAGGTATTTTCATCTCAAATGGGTGGGTGCCTGCAATGTCTGAAATCCTCTACTTTGGTGGGGATCTGTGTGGCTCATCTTTTTAGTTTTGGTGTGTTGTATTTTTTGTTTGTCTTCGTCCTATGTCTTGTGTCTGTTACATAATGTCTCTCTGGATTGTCCATTCTTGATTGACTCTTTGGGTTCTCTTTAACAGTAATCTACATACATAAGAAATAATGGCTGAAAAACAAACATTTAATCAGTCTATTTACACTTGTCAACTGAGATCATTGTATATTTGAGATGACAGAATTCAAGAAATTAAGGGACAGAGAACATTAAAGAAAACATTAACTAGTCTTGAATTTCATATATACAACAGTTCTTCATGGTTCAAGGACTTTGTTACTGTCAAGTCTGTCTTATGATAAGGTATATTATGTTACAGATTAGATAAAAACAATGTTTCAGTTCTTGGCACATACAAAACTGTGTACTTTACAAAGGAATTTTTCTTGATATGCATTCGAGTGGTTTTAATTATATACAAATAGTTCAAATAGACAAAAAATGTACATGATGTATAAAACTTGAAACATGCAGTTTTGTTGTTGAATGATTCTAGCAAAGTTAAAAATATGAAAGTGCTTTTAAGCAGAGTCATGTTGAGATAAATGTTAATGGTATAACTGTGTTATTCCCGTTAAGAAAAGAAATTTGTATTAATTAGATTTTCTCATCTATTAATTTTAAGTGTTTGTAAATTTATATTTTGCAATTTATGATTAAAAGGGGAAAAATAGCATATTTCACTTCTGTATTTACTGATGTGATGATGATGGAGGTTTTAACGTCCTTGACCACCTATTGGTATAGCAGGCTGGTTAATCATGCATTGCATATTTATAAATACAGTGGAACTTGTGCAATCCGATATCCAACAAAAATTGATGGTCCCAAATTATTTCTGTTAACTAAATTAAACCAGAGTATTCCGACATCCTGTACAATCTGACACATTTCCCTGGTCCCTTGGTGTGGCGGATTATACAGGTTCTCCTGAACAGATTAATATATGGCCTTTTCCATAGCGGTCTGGTTAGCATCCCAAGATATTCATATTATAGCTACGGGCCCACAGCCTGGCACAGATCAATATTGTTTGATTATAGCTACGGGCCCACAGCCTGGCACAGGTCAATATTGTTTGATTATAGCTACGGGCCCACAGCCTGGCACAGGTTAATATTGTTTGATTATAGCTACGGGCCCACAGCCTGGCACAGGTCAATATTGTTTGAGGGATGATAACTAGGATGATATTGAAAATGTGATGTTTTAATCTATTTATTATGTACTTGCAATTCATTGATATAAAAATATGAGGCAGGCTACTAATGAAGCCATATCATCCCAATGTCAACCAGAGTATGCTGTTATAGGTCATTCACTTGTGGCCTTGTTGTATTTACAAAATGCATCATATTCTTGAAAATTGTGTAATAATAACCAATTATTGGTGGAATTGTTGATCATCACTGTTTAAAGTTTCTTTTCATAATTCATGAATACTGACTTCACAGAGGGGTACCATGATCGTGATTATATGGTACTTGGATTTACAACTACATGTGCACTTGGTGCCTATCACCACTAAATTTGTGAGTTTGAATCCCGCTCATGGCAAGGTGTACTCAATACAACATTATGTGATAAAGTTTGTCAGTGACTTGTACCAGGTCTGTAATTTTCTCTGGGTACTCCAGTTTCCTCTGCCAAAAAAAATGACCGCCACGATATAACTGAAATATTGTTGAAAGTGAAATTAAACAATATAACCCTAATCCTTTACTGCAATGGTAGATTTTCGTAGGTTTTGTCAACCAGACTTGTGTCCTTTTTAATGGTTTTTATTTTGTTTTGATGTTTTTTTTAATTGTATCTGTATTGTATTTTTAGTAGTTGTCAGACATTTATATCTTGTTTTTGTCTTGAGTTCTGTAATTACAGTTTATTGACCCAGTTCAACCATGTTTATCTGTAATTCATTCTCATTTCCAGATGACCATTTAGTGGTTTTTATTTAATTGCTCAACTTCATTGAATGTTATTCTACATCTTTATGGTATTGGTCTAAGAATGCCATGAATCATAGTATAAATAGATATATGACTGTTTGCTATTATGGTGGAAGCATCTTGTAATATTTGTTGAAATGTTAACTTGTAGGGGGAGGGAGTGTACAGAGTGACAGTATTTCTTAAAATTTTGTTTATTTGATGACATTTTTCTGTTTATGTCTTCAGAGTGAAACGTGCATGTAAATATACAGGGATTTTTCTAGCCTTTATCAGGGTTCATGTAAATATACAGGGATTTTTCTAGTCTTTATCAGAGTTCAGTAAATGGAACCTTCCTCAATAAAAAATATTCTAAGATCATGAAAAATTCCCAAAATTTTCATTTGTACCCCTCATATTTTGATTCCCAAAGGGCCAATTTGTCGATTAAAAATTTCACAAAATGTTACCCAAAGTACCATTCCCAAAACACCCTGAAAATTCGAAATAAAAGAAAGTTATAAATGTTTGGAATAGAATGTATCTGGTAATTAATTATTCATTACATCAGTGAATCATGCAGAAACATTTTAAAAAAAATTGTTGATTTATGTAAATTTTCATATAAAAAATATAACTAGACACTGAGTGTAATATTTTACTTCAGCTTTAAGACCTTGTTTTTTTTTTCAAAGGAAGACTATTAGTAAGGTTTGCATGTTAAATTCTTGTTTTGCTGTAATGTGTTCTGTAAATTGCCAATAACAATTTCCCCCTGGTGGATTAACTGAGAAGACAAATTAAGAAGTGAGAGTAAATCATATCTGGTCTTTGTATCATTGATCCTAGTAAGAGAGAAAATTAGATGTTTGGGATGAGTTATAGTTAGAACTATGCTATTAGATGATGAAATTTATAGTCTAATATTGATGGTAGCAATTCTCAAGTAGCAATTCTACAGTCTGAAGTATGAAGAAAGTTTATATGTGCTAAAAGTACCCAAAGAAAAAAAATTGCAAACAAATTTTGAAATCTTTTAAAGTTTTGATTTTAAATCATGAGGGAAATGAAGATAGCAGATTTGCAAATTAAAAAAAAGAAATTTTGATGTTGGCAATTCTCAAGTTGAAGACAAGTTTCTACAGCCTAAAGTACGAAGGAAGTTTTTATGTGCTAAAAGTACCCAAAGAAAAAAAAATTGCAAAAAATTGTGAAATCTTGAAAAGTTTTGATTTTAAATCACGAGGGAAATGAAGATAGCAGAAAAAAAATTCTAAAAAATCTTGAAATCTTGAATTTAATTTTTTTTTAAATCATAAGGGAAATGAAGATAGCAAATTTGCAAATTAAGAATGTCATGAAACCTACATATTTTTTTTATATCCCTCTCAATTGGTGTTAGTAGGTGTACCATTGATTGCCTGTCTGTTTTCACTATATTTTCAAATGATATCTGAAATTATCTAACATAAAGAATATATCCTATAGAAATACAGGATTTTAACCATTAAATGTACTTTTAATCAGCTTGACGTTTTCATTAATAAATACAGAATTCTTAGTGGGGAATTCTTCAAATAGATGTCTGTTTCATATTGAAAGGGACTGTACAATGATCAATTACACATCAGACCAAATATGTTGTACTATATCTGGTGGTCTCCTTGTAGAAATGTGTTGGATGATCTGACTAAACACTGCACATAAATGATCATTGATTAAGAAGTTGATAATATAAAGCCAGGTGAACCTCTAGTTTAAATATTGTCCTTCTGTATTATCTACTGTTTCGATGTAAAAGTACTAAATTGTTACGTGAAATCATTCACCTATTTATACCGATCTTCTCCTTACGACTGATTTGAAAAATTCTTGTTATTGCGAAATAAACCAGTTAGCAAGTTTTACAAGAAAATGACATCTGGCGACAATTCTGAAAAAAATTAAGTTTTGGAGCTAGATGGGCAATTTTCTAATTTCATCTACTTTTTGTGTTTTTGATAGTAATTTGTAAGATTGGTTGCTAATAGTGTTTTAGTTTGTTGACCTAACTCCAATTTATGTGTACAAGAGTCAGAAATTATAAAAAGGAGAAAAAAACCAATTTGTTGTGTGATTATTTATAAAATTGTTTGCTAGATATATATAGAAGGTTTATCAACAGTTCCCATTTCATACTATTTCCATTAGTTTATGATGTTAATTCATTCTAAATAAGTACAAACTGATCAATCAGGTCCCTAAAGAGAAAATAGGGAAACCCAATTATATAACTAGGATCATTTTACATTATATTATGTGTACGAAATGAGGATCAGAAGAACACTTGACCTAGATAACGGCCTAGATATGAATCTTGTATAATTTTCTCTTTTTTTATGTAGTTTTTGGGAATTGGGTGGGAGATAATTTATTTCTGAATAACGACATGTGATGGATTGTTTATTGGTCTACAGAAATTACATGCAGATAAAAAAAAATATTCCTTGCTTGCTTTGTGTCCTAACATGTTTAGTTCACATGTGATAAGAATATTTCATCATCAGGTCGGTCTTTGGTGTATAATGCTATTTTCAACAATATTTCATTTATAACATGGCAGTCAGTTTTATTGAAGGAGGAAACTGGAGTACCCAGAGACAACCATCAACATGTCCCAAGTTACTGACAAACTTTATCACATAATAGTGTATCTAGTTCACCTACCCATGAACAGGGTTCAAACTCACAACTTTAGTGGTAATAGGCACTGGTTGCACAGATAGTTGTAAATCCAACTACCATACGATGAACAATTGGGAGTATAGAATGTATGATAATGTATTTGGAATGAAAACAAAATGGTTCAGTTCTGTGTTGTGATGTCTGCAACAAATTTTGTGTAAAAACAATGTTTGGTTGGTCTTGACTCCCATTTATTTTGTATAGGGGTCATGTTTTATTTACGTAATTTGTATTTGTCCAATGAGATTACCATCTCTGATGATGTTCTTGTCATTCACAACAATCGCCATTAGTGAAGCAAGAACTGCTTTCCCTTCCAGAGTACCTGAGTTCACCTGTAGGTTTTTTTTAAGCAGGATTCATGTTGCTTGATCTTTAGTTTCCTGTGTAGTGTTTTGTCGACAAGTGTTTGTCTTTTTGTCCTATTTCTTTTTGACATTGTGTTTTCTGTCCTTCTTCAACATATGGCTGCTGATTATCCCTCTGGTACCTTAAAACTTTGTCAGTGACTTGCGACAGGTAATATTAATAAATCAGATACTCACTTTATTTAAAACCATTACAAAACCAAAGCAAGTTATTAGATATTATATTGCCTGTGTTATCTCAGCATGAAGCCATACAGTTATTTATTATAATCTAAGCAGAAATAAATTTACGATATAACAAAACAACGGGGTAGTGAAAAATGGGAAATAAACAATGATTTGTACTAACTGCCTTAAATTACGAACTGTCAAAAATATACACTGATTTGTATTGCTTAATAACTGAACTGTCAGAAATATACACCATCAATTGCTCAAAAATATTATAACCTTGATCAATGTCTGAGGGTCAAGACAAAAAAACATAAATATATAATCCATCTCTGACTATAACTGGTTTTTCTGGAGTAAGTATATCATGGATGTACATCATTCTGACTGGTTTATCTTTATATTGATTGTTTAAGTCTCTAGTGCTATGTGATCATTGTAAAACCCTCTGAGGATAAACTCTTATTCAATAGAAAAATGAACTTTAAAGCACCCAGTACCTGTGAGATCATTCAGGCCTAGACAATAAACAAAACTTTTTTATACTAAAATCTACAACTACAACACAGTACTCAAAAACTGACCAATCACAACACTGCTCTAATAATAAGACACATATATTACATACTAAATAGTCTGAGGAAATTTTGATAATAAACATTTTGCTATATTAGTTTTTGTTATAATTATTACCACTAAACCTCACACACCAAAAAGATTCTGCAACAATTTGAGACAAGGAAACCATAAATTAATCAATCTATCAATAATAACTGCAATTTGGGTTCCTTGTTCACCTTCAATAAGTAAATACTATGCAGAAAAGAGAGTAAAGTTTTAAGATTGGTTTGGTTGGTTTATGGTGTTTAATGCCACTTTCAACAATATTTCAGTTATATCGTGGCAGTCAGTTTTATTGGTGGAGGAAACCGGAGAACACCACTGACCTGTCGCAAGTCACTGACAAACTTTATCACATAAAATTGTATCGAGTTCACCTCTGCATGAACGAGATTTGAACTCACAACTTTAGTGGTGATAGGAACTGATTGCACAGGTAGTTATAAATCCAACTACCATACGATCACAATCACAAATGCGCCATCTTGTAATTACAATATACCTGAAAAATTGCTAAAAGTGATGATAATACTGACTTCAATTTTATCAATGACATTTGGAATGTGGAGTTCTATTAAAGAGAATAGAATTTGAGTTTCTTGTCCATTTGATTAAGCAACAAAATATTAACCCTGGTTATTGACCCTATTATGTTTCATTCAGTTCAAGGGGAGGGTTTGCAGTCAATATTCTTCAGAAAGCTAAGACATAATAGATGTCACATCACAAAAATATAATTAATACCAGTTGTATCTTGCATTGTGTTGTAACAACAAATCTAATTCTGACATAAACGACAGTTTCCTGTTTGATGAAAAAATTATTAGCATGTAATTTGCAGGGATGATTTTTTTTCAGTTATTTTTCATTGATTTCCAGTTATTTTATTTTCTATCTAGAATCATCCCTGAATTTGAAATAAAAGAACAACAGTAAACAAGAAGAACTAACTTTTAACATGCAATTAGTTCATCAATTATTTACAGGTCTAAAGACCTCACAAGACATACAAGACAAAGCAGATTTAATAAAAAGATTGTCATTCCAATTAAGACAATGAAATAGATGTTTGTCATGTAAGAATATTGTGTTGTTGTAGTGACATTTGTCCCTTAGAATAGAAGTCTGTGAGTGAATGATTGTTGTTTAATGCCAAATGAGAAATTGTCTAGAAAAATCATCCCGAGATTCAATGAAATGATGTCTGCTTTGTACTTGACCTTAATTGGAGTTTTTATAGTGCTAGCTCACTGAAACAACAATCTGCAGGTAGACATGTCGCTCCACTTGGACACATTATCCTGATTCCGATCCAACCAGTCTGGTCTTTTCTTAGAGGAGAAACAATAAACACTAATTTTATAGTCTTTGGTTTGACCAGACCTGACCCAGGCTTAAACCCATGACCTACTGCACTCAAGGCGAGCACACTAACCATTACACCACCGATGCAGTTTCCCCAGAATAGGAATCTTCAAGCATTGCATACCCGTAGCTGTGTTGATGTTTGTCTTTTGAAGAGTCTTGAGTTTATGAATAAACAAAGAAACTGGTTTAACCCTGCCACATTGTTGTCCCTGTCCCAATCTAGGATATGTAATGCCATATATCATGATCTTTTTTGTGTTCAATTGTTTGGGGGTGAGAAGTGATTGTTCGTGTTGTTGATATTGATGGATTTTGTTATCATCTTTTCACCTGAGTTCACCCCCTGTTTTTAGTGTGTTTTGTGTTGCTTGATCTTTAGTTTTTTATGTAGTGTTTTGTAGATCATTGTTTGTTCTTTTGTCCTTTTTCGTTCAGGCCATTGTGTTGTCTGTCTTTGATTTACTGCTTCTGATTACACCTTTGGTATCTTAGATTTACGGCTTCTGATTACACCTTTCATATCTTAGATTTACGGCTTCTGATTACCCCTTTGATGTCTTAGATTTACTGCTTCTGATTACACCTTTGATATCTTAGATTTACGGCTTCTGATAACCCCTTTGGTGTCTTAGATTTACGGCTTCTGATTACCCCTTTGGTATCTTAGATTTACGGCTTCTGATTACCGCTTTGGTATCTTAGATTTACGGCTTCTGATTACCCCTTTGGTGTCTTAGATTTACGGCTTCTGATTACCCCTTTGGTGTCTTAGATTTACGGCTTCTGATTACCCCTTTGGTGTCTTAGATTTACGGCTTCTGATTACCCCTTTGATATCTTCAAACTTTTCTTACAAACACAGATTTGACATCATTTAGCTGACTATATGATATTAACAAATAGCATCATTCTAGTCCATCATAGCACTATAGTAATAAAAACAACATGCCATCAAATAAATAGTATTTTTTATCACACTGGTTAATTTTTATGAATGATCCTTTTTGTAGATTATTTCACTGTATTTTTTTTCAGTTTGATTTATCAGCATATCTCCAATAAACATGCTAGATAGGAATGAAATATTGTTAAAACATGACATGAAAACACCCATAAACCACACCAATAAACAGGTATATTAAAAGAATTCTCGGAAACAAATTCAAAGATTTTTGTTTTTTAAGCAAGTTCAGTTCTGAATCTACATGGTAATTCTTAGAAGTAAAAGAAACTACTAGCATTACAGTATACTTGTATCTTAAGATGTTACTTTTTTCCATTTTGTTTGCAGTTTTTGTCATGTACATTTTTTGAATATTTCTTTCTTTCTAATCTCTCACATTTGTATTGTATTGAACTTTATGTATACTGTCATTACTTTCTTACTGTTTTGTTAAAAAAAAATAAGCTTAGGTTAGAGTTATGGTGTTTAACACCACTTTCAACAATTTTCAGTTATATCGTGGTGGTCAGTTTTATTTGTGGAGGAAACCGGAGAAAACCACTGACCTGCCGCAAGTCACTGACAAACTTTATCACATTATATTGTATCGTAAATTATGATTACGATCAAGACCACGATGGCCCCTGTAAAAAAATAAAAATAAAAAAATCCAATTAAAAAAAAAATCCATATACATGTAGTTCTATTGTTTTTGTTGTTATAAAAATTATCTTTAATACTTTATTATAATGACAAAATTCATGTCTTTTACCAAGAAGAACTTTCATAAGACAATAGAAATATTTTTTATTAAAATCATTTGATCTTGCCTGCAGAAGGTTATTCCAGAAACGGGCTGTGCACCACATTAAATTTGATATCTATATTTTTATTTCATACAGAAATAGATTTAAGAAAGTTTTGTAAGAAGGAATTGGAAACTGAAGGAGTATCTTGTTTTCAATGCGGTTTAAGAAAGTTTTGTAAGAAGGAATTAGAAGCAGAATTGGAATATCTTGTTTTCAATGCGGGTTAATTTGTTTTAACTTTTCTATGATTACCACTAGATTTAATGGATTGGCGTATAAGTGGTATTGATAAAACCTAAAACTTTCAATCTTTTCTATCGATGTTCATACAACTTGCTGAAAATGAATTATCTAAACCGCCTGCTGTGCAAACAGTGCAGATCTATAGAGATTAAAATTAGATTGTTTCCGAAATAAGACTAATTCCGGACGTTTATTACATTTACGTCAAAGTCGTACAAGACTTTTATCATAATTGACATCTATGAGACATCGTTTGTGTTTAAATCTTGTGGCAGATGTTGACAATATGTGTAAGAAATTATTAGTAGAATCTTAGCAATGGTCATTTAACTAATGACTATATATATCATATTAGTAGCTGTTGAAAGGTGGCAAATGTTTAGGTTCACCCGATTCGTGGTAAACTAATTGCACGTTTCTTATGGGTTCCCAAGAATGACTATGGTACTCCTTGTCCATGTTTCTTAATTTATGAAATACTTGAAAATGTTGGAGGTTATTTATTAGGGGAGGTATTGTTCATTGATATGAAATGTTTGGAAATATTTGAGGTCATTATTAGGGGAGGTATTGTGTATTGAAATGAAATATTTGGAAATATTTGAGGTCATTATTAGGGGAGGTATTGTGTATTGATATGAAATGTTTGAGGTCATTATTAGGGGAGGTATTGTGTATTGAAATGAAATGTTTGGAAATGTTTGAGGTCATTATTAGGGGAGGTATTGTGTATTGAAATGAAATGTTTGGAAATGTTTGAGGTCATTATTAGGGGAGGTATTGTGCATTGAAATGAAATGTTTGGAAATATTTGAGGTCATTATTAGGGGAGGTATTGTGTATTGAAATGAAATGTTTGGAAATGTTTGAGGTCATTATTAGGGGAGGTATTGTGTATTGAAATGAAATGTTTGGAAATATTTGAGGTCATTATTAGGGGAGGTATTGTGTATTGAAATGAAATGTTTGGAAATGTTTGAAGTCATTATTAGGGGAGGTATTGTGTATTGAAATGAAATGTTTGGAAATATTTGAGGTCATTATTAGGGGAGGTATTGTGTATTGAAATGAAATGTTTGGAAATATTTGAGGTCATTATTAGGGGAGGTATTGTGTATTGAAATGAAATGTTTGGAAATATTTGAGGTCATTATTAGGGGAGGTATTGTGTATTGAAATGAAATGTTTGGAAATATTTGAGGTCATTATTAGGGGAGGTATTGTGCATTGAAATGAAATGTTTGGAAATATTTGAGGTCATTATTAGGGGAGGTATTGTGCATTGAAATGAAATGTTTGAGGTCATTATTAGGGGGGGTATTGTGCATTGAAATGAAATATTTGAGGTCATTATTAGGGGAGGTATTGTGCATTGAAATGAAATGTTTGAGGTCATTATTAGGGGAGGTATTGTGCATTGGTATATAACTAATGTACAAATATTGTGTTAATTGAACTGTTGAAAAGAGAAGCATTTTCTAATTATACTAATGAGAATTGTGGGGGATGTTGGAATATTTTTAACTCTTTAATATGTTTTTTTCTCTTATGAAAAGTACATTTATTATTAAAGTTATATATCAAGTAATTTATGTCTCAATACATTTTCTTGGTACTGTATAAGATGCATGCATATTTGTGATTTTTTTGGGGGGGGGGGGGGTTGTTTGTTTTTTTTTCTTAATGTTTTTTTTAGTATTCAAAATAATTTCCATAACATAACCTTCTTTCTTTATAGATTTCTTATTGTTCCTCCATTGATTCATATGACCTACTTTTTCATTTTGATTATGATAGTTTAAAAAGAAAAGAAGCAATACTTCAATTACTACAAAAATTAATTTAAATCATATTTAATTCCCACAAATGTTTCTTAACCTGGCTTACGTTCATTAAACTTTCTAGCATGAATTTCATACTCATTCTCCAAAATCAACCAATCAAAACTCTGTAATGTATTAGATACAGTATTATGATTGGCCAGTTTTTCATTATCAAATGTTTTATCACCTTATGGCCTGGTTTCTCAAGAAGACCATTGAAAAATAATTGGATGACATCAGGGATGACATTATTTTTAACCTTTATTTCGTTCTAGTCTGATATCCAATATGGTCACCATTTAGTATAATATTTTATGATTTGCTTAAATATGAAACAACATCCTTTATGTCATTGTAACAGACAAATGTTGTGGGAATAATCTATGAATATTTTCAGAGAATTGTGTTTTTTGTATTATTTAGACAACAATTATAATTAGAAAGTTTAAACAAGAATATTGAATAGAGTTTGAATACAATGGAGAAAATTTGAAAATGCAAAACAATTTAAAACCTTGCTAACTATGAAGTTTTTTATATTGAAAAATGCTAGTATTGATAAAATTGTGTTGATAGCATGGAGCAACTGTATCTAAATGAAGGGTGACGGGCACCATTTTTTCTTTGACAACATGGAGCAACGGTTTTTAAGTGAAGGATGACAGGCTCCATGGAGTATCTGTTTCTATTTAATGACCTAGGCTTACCTTGGATATCCAATCCAGTGATTAAAACAAAATTGTGAAGTTGATTGACAGACCTGGCTCTGGGTTCTGGTCTATATTTAACCTTTCCAGCATATTTATCAGCACAGTGGTCTGCTTGATTGATTATTCTAGTCGAGTTAGACTTATTTACACAGTTGTCAAGTTGATATGATATATCGTATTGAACATTGAAAATGTGTATGTGTTCTAAATCAGGAATATAAACTCTAAAAGGCAGTCCATAATGTTATAACGTGAGCTCAGTTCCATATAACCTTTGCCATTTTTGACTATTCTGTTTAGGGCCTTTGTTTTACATGCTCACAAAGGCTTTTAAATTATTTGTCTTTCCAGTATTTTGAATATTGGCTTACCTGATGAAAGCTATTCCAGAAATGCTTTGTTATTGTGCACACTATATTAGATATCTATGATTTTAATACTATGCTATTTAACCAATATGTTATTTATAACTTTTCTTCAATATTTGTATGCTATTTAGCCATATCTGATATACATGTGTTATAAAATGCTTAATTTGTAAAAAAGGAAAGCAAGCATAAAATTTCATTGATTAAAGAAATGTCACATAATGAAAAAGTAATTATATAAACTGTCCATTCCTGAAAATATATTTCATGGTTTGAACAATAGAATGACGTCAATGAAATGGATTAAAAGACGTGACTCTTATTTATGTGATGTAATTTAAGATGACCGTGGTAACAATGACTTACAATTGACTATTGACAGATTTTTACTGTTATATCTGGCTGTTGACGTATTTCTCATGTTTTCAGTCATTTCCTCGTTCATGCTTTTGAGTTTACACAAATTCAAACAGCAACAACGTCATTGTAGAAGTCTTCTAAAAAAGTATTTTTTTTTTCTAAATACATTCTTGTTTACGTGGGAGATTGTGACATTTATTCTTTTTTCGTCTTATGAAACGAATTGTATTAAGAGCGACAACAACATTTAAGAAATATTGATGCCATATGTGTTTTATTACTCTACTTGTTTCGTCATCTCGGAAGGCGTTGTCAGGAAAAGGAAGTTTAAACAGTGATGGTCATTCACAAATACAACCAATGTCAACAAAACATACAACCACCTCTCAGTCACCCCTAATCATTGAGCACAAAAAAGACCACAACAAACTTATGCATATTTTGTGCCTGTCCCAACACAGGACCTGAATCATGTGTCATGAACTTTCTTGGGTTCAGTGAGTTCAGATGAGAGGGGATTGTTCGTTTTGTTGATATTGTTGACCATCACTGTTTAAGTTTTCTTTTCACAATTTGAGTCAAAAATGAAGATTAGATGGCTCATTTTCCTGTTTTGGAGCATGAACATTCTTATAAAGGAAGTAATAAAGGGATTTAACATGATGGCCATATTTTTTTTTTTTTTTTTTTTTTTTTTTTTTTTTTTTTTTTTTTTTTTTTTTTTTTTTTGTATAGGCAAAACATTTATTCATTATGATGTCTTTAACCAAACCATACAGGCCATGTGTTGAAAACAAAAAGCGTGAAAACCCAGAGTCCACAGTATTTTTGTTTTAATAAATATTTTGAATACTGTCACTGAAAATCTAAATAAACACCAATGACGGAAGCAAGCATATTTCTTACATTTTCAAAACTTACGATGATGGATTTTGATGTATTGAGCAAAATGTAGCTTTAAATAGAATGCTAAATATCATAAAACAAAAACAAAATGAATCCTGGTGTTAAGGTTTTGAGATCTTTATTTGAACTTTGAACTTTTCTATTTCCAACTAAAATTTTAATAACAGATATTATATATTGCTTGAAAACGAAAGAAATATACACTTACTGTGTCAGCGGTTAACAGATAAGAAAGACGAACAATTAAAAATCTACACAGCATATTTCAAATTTGAACATAACACAAAGTTTTTGTTGTAAATTTTCATTTCACAAAATTTTAATTGAAATCAAAATTCAGTTACAATCATTGTAAAGCAAATTGTATACAAAAAAAAATTAGAAACAAAAATATCAAACTTTTAAAAGATGTTGTTTTTTTTGGAGGCAACATTTTGAAACAAACCAGGAATGATATTGTTGAAATCTTTCCAATGAAAGATACAGTAAATCCAGTATTATAAAAATCAAAGCCTTACTCTTGATATATCAAAAAAGAAAAAAGGAGAAAGAAAATTTGACGACATTTCTACACAACAGTTATTAATCATGTGATATGACACAGGTCAAGCAACTGTAACTAAAATCCTGTAACTTATTTATCATTATTTGAACTGATTGTTGCATGCAGCTGATTGAGGCAAGAGGATGATAATCACTTTTTGTTATTATGTCCAAATGCCAGAGATTTTAGTACTGGTTTCTTGACATGACAACAGATAACAAGGACTTTTTTGGCTTCACTTTTGTTAATTAATATTAAGAAAATTTAACTGATATATTACTACTAAACATCTATTTATTATCTACTAAATATTATATGAATGTTAAAAAAAAACAAAAAAAAACAAAGCACTTTATAAAATAAGAAAATGATGGCCATATTTATTATCCCCTTGCCAACGAAGTTACGAAGGGATATAGTAACGCTACCGTTCGTCCGTCCATCCATCCGTCCTACCGTAACATCCTTGTGAACACTCTAGAATCAACATCCTTCAATGGATTTTGACCAAACTTGGTACATACTTTGTCCTTAAGAGAATATGGAACCCTTTTGATTTTCAAGGTCATAGGTCAAAGGTCAAGGTCACAGGATCTAATTTTTACCCTGTAACATCCTTGTGAACACTCTAGAATCAACATCCTTCAATGGATTTTGACCAGACTTGGTACATACTTAGTCCTTAAGAGAATCTGAAACCCTATTGATTTTCAAGGTCAAAGGTCAAGGTCACTGGGTCAAATTTTTTACCACATAGCATCCTTGTGAACACTAGAATCAACATCCTTCAATGGATTTTGACCAGACTTGGTAAATACTTAGTCCTTAGGTGATTCTGGAACCCTATTGATTTTCAAGGTCATAGGTCAAAGGTCAAGGTCACAGGGTCTAATTTTTACCCTGTAACATCCTTGTGAACACTCTAGAATCAACATCCTTCAATGGATTTTGACCAAACTTTGTACATATTTAGTCCTTAAGAGAATCTGGAACCCTATTGATTTTCAAGGTCAAATTTTTAGGCGAGGGGATATGCCACGTTTTGCATTGCCCTTGTTTAAATAATAAAATTCAGTTTTATCAGTTATAGTTGAAATGTCATTGACAATAAACAGGATGCTGTCAAAACACATTTAGAAAATAAAGATTCATTTATAGAATCTTATTTCCCTAAATGACATGAATTCAGGTTTATACCAACTATTATTGTGAATATTTTAGCAGTGTCTTTGATTAATTGTCCACAAAACCATTGGTTTTTTGTGAAATTTGTTATAATAAAAGTTTGAAAATTGGTATTTTTGTTGTTGTTGCAGAAACGATTTACTCAAAGAATGTGAAATAGATGAACAAAACCAGCAAAGTAGTACCAGAATGGCGGAGGAATATAATCAAATAAGGGAGGAAAATGTAAGTACAGTCTAACCTGTATTATGTGACCTTCCAAGGGAACATTGAAATAGAGTGGTCACATAAGACAGGTGGTTACTGGGTACAGATTTAATTGATATGAAATGCTCTGTAAAAGGACATTGAAATTAATGTCACATAATTACAAGTTATTGCTTAATAGAGGTGGTCACTATAGAAGGTTGGACTGTATTACAGGCAGTACAGATCAGTTGGTACCTTCTGTTGATTAAAGTTTTACACCATAATTAATATGTACTTCAAGAATGATATTTTTCCTGTTACAATGTATGTTTTAAGAAGAAAACTTTAAAGTATTTTATTTGTGTTTTAAGAAGAAAACTTGTAAGTGTGTTTTGTTTGTGTTTTAAGTAGAAAAGTTAAAGTGTTTTGTTTGTGTTTTAAGTGGAAAACTTAAGTATTTTGTTTGTGTTTTAAGTAGAAAACTTAGTGTTTTGTTTGTAAGCTCTTGTCAGTTAACATAAGTATTTGTCACTTTCGATTTTTTTCTTATACACTTCAGATAAAACCACAATTTTTTTTTAATTATAATTTTTTTATTTATTTATTTAAGATTTTCACAAATTTTCGAGTTAAATGAAAATCTTAATTTGAACATCACAAACTACTAAATAATTATATCACTTTTGAACTTCAAGAATTTAAAATAATAAAATGAAAAGCAAAAATATACATCAGTGTCAGAACTGTGTTGAAATCGTTAAATTTAAGTATGAATAAAATGTAATGAAATGAAATTAAAAGTGAAAAATTTATTACAATTGATTGAAACATGATGTAAGGAGAATTAAAAAAAGCAAAAAAACATGCTTTTGTATGAAATATATAGGGAAAATTGGAAGTGGTGAATATTCATTATCCACTGGCTATGATTAAGATTTTATTAAAGAATTTTTTTGGTTTAGAAAAAGAAGGGTTCAAGATGTAAAAATATACATATTTGTGATCAACCTTAGCTCTAGAGATGTGTAAGTCATTTGGTTTATGGAATGTTGTGTTCTACAAAGAACAACAAATGAAAAGTCTGTCCATCTGATACTAATGAAATAGATGAGGACAGGATTTCTTTGAGAATATTAGGATGAACCTCAGTACAAATAAATATACAACAATTACAGAACGAACAACCCTTACAAAAAAAAAGGACTTCTTTGAAAATATTAGAATGAACCTCAGTACAAATAAATATACAACAATTACAGAACGAACAACCCTTACAAAAAAAAAGGATTTCTTTGAAAATGTTAGGATGAACCTTAGTACAAATAAATATACAACAATTATTGGAAAAACTTTCAAAAAAACCAAACAACTAATAGCTGAATAAAACAGATTCCTGTATAAAATGAACTTCAAAGGAAGTCCTAATGTAGGAAATCTTTGTTATTTTAACCTGTATAAACTGATATAAATCTGTCTGGTATAAATCTAACACAGAAGTTGGTCCCAATGACGTTCGGATTAGACAAATTTCACGGTATTCTACTTTAGATGTGTTGGATTTTATTGGGCAATAATTTCCCCAGCCTTGATAATTTGTCTGTACCTTAATTTCATTGACATCGTCTAAGAAATCTTACGGAAGCTAATTTTTGTTATATTTATCAACTGTTTTCTGATTAATATTTTTTTTTATATAAGAAAATGGTATTATATAATTCATTTCTCAATATTTATTTATTGATATTTCCCCCTACAGTTGACAGTAAACTGATGGCTGAAATCATATGTACTACCCTACCTTTGTAAAGTTTTGACTTGCTATAAAACAGTAATGACAGGGAATATCTGCAGCTAATTTATGAGTCGTAGCAATTTGCAAGCGAGAGGCAAGAAGTGTCAATGAATCGCTATAAAAATTATCACATTATTGGAAATCATATATCAATATGCGACCAAAAATCATTTATAAATGATGATGATATTATGCAAATTAGGTGTGATGATTTACACATTGCCAATATTATTCAAATCCAAAGTCGTGATTTGACATTTGCTCGATATTATTTGTGTAATGGATAGACGATAAAAATGTTGTTTGGTATCGGATGTCAATTGACCATCATGGTTGTCCGTGACCCTGGCCATCTGTAGAATTGATAAACAGATAACAATATGACACCTACAGCTGTAAATTGAGTGATTTGTATAGATTAATTTCTTATTGACTTGTGGTGATGTAATCTGTAGCCACATTATTTAGACCAGATTTTTTCTACAGTTTAATGTCCTTCGGTGATGTAATCTGTAGCCACATTATTTAGTCCAGATTTTTGTCAACAGTTTAACGTCCTTCGGTGATGTAATCTGTAGCCACATTATTTAGTCCAGATTTTGTCAACAGTTTAACGTCCTTCGGTGATGTAATCTGTAGCCACATAATTTAGTGCAGATTTTTGTCAACAGTTTAACATCCTTCGGTGATGTAATCTGTAGCCACATAATTTTGTCCAGATTTTTGTCAACAGTTTAACGTCCTTCGGTGGGTGATGTTTTATAATTTATGAGAATGTAAATTGAGAAGATATAATTGAATGGACAGCTGTTTTGTTTATCTGTTCTACTTTTTTAAACAGTTACTAGATTTTTAGATTTTGTTTATACTGCAAATTCATTTTTATTTGTTGAATACCAATTTTCTGTGTGTATCATCAAACCAGATTTTGTTTATATTTCAAATTAATTTTTATTCATTGAATACCAAGTTTTTGTGAATATCATCAAACCACAAGATTTTTAGTGCACAACAAAAAGCATGCTTAACAAAAGAAGTCATTAACCAGTATCAAAACAATGAATTTAAATATCAACAAACATCTTACTTTATGCCAATCCATGAAAATTAACACCATTGATGGGGCTGTCGTAGTCGTATGGTAGTTGGATTTACAACCACCTGTGCAATCAGTGCCTATCACCACTAAAGTTGTGAGTTCGAACCCCATTCATGGAGAGGTGTACCCAATGCAACATTATGTGATCAAGTTTGTCAGTGACTTGCCACAAGTCTGTGGTTTTCTCGGGGTACTCCTATTTCCTCTACCAATAAAACTGACTGCCACGATATAACTGAAATATTGTTGGAAGTGGCCTTAAACTCAATAAATCTAATGCTAGTTTCCTCCACTGAAAATAAATAAAACCACAGTAATCAGTAATTTTATTTCAAGTCATTAATTTTGAGTTAAAAAAAAAAGAAATATGAAGGAAGCATTCAGTATGAATAATTTCGTATCAAATTAGGAACAGTCTGTCTGGTAAAAATGCATCTAGCATATTTAATATTGATTATGAAACAAATTGATGATTGAAGACAAGACTATACAGAATTGTTATTTTAGACATATTTTGTCTAACTGACAAATCAACACATCCTGTGATAAAGGAACAATATCTGGATGTCAAAACAACATGTATCTAATACAAAAACTGTTAAACCTGAACCGTCTCCTAGTACATTATAAATGTCAAGAAGTCTGGGCTTCAAACTTATTCTACTGATGTTGTGAGTTCAAATCTCGATCAGGGCGAGGTGTGCAACATTATGTGATGAAGTTTGTCAGTGACTTGGGACAGGTCAGTGGTTTTCTCCGGGTCCTCTGGTTTCCTCCACCATTAAAACTGACCGCCACGATATAACTGAAATATTGTTGAAAGTGACGTTAAACACCAGCAAACAAAAAACAAACTTATTCTAAGACTTTAATCTTCCGATATGAACATATAGTTATTATCGACCCGTTTGTGTTAACTGTTGTTTTCAAGTGATGATATTTAGATCGTAATGATAATAGTAGATACATTTGATAGTTGAAATATTATTAAAGTAACATATGTTTTTTGATCTAATAATTTAAAATCAGTCGTAAGTTATGTAAATCAAGTGGTGAAGATTAAAATATTTTTTTTTACAAAAGATCAAAATAAATGAAAATGAATTTGTAAGATTACTTCAACCTTAGTTTGTTTTCTTGTTGATAACTTGGCATCTCGGAAATAAAATTCTTTACATCAAGTATTAACATAATCAAGATGTCCAGATGTAGCATTTGATTTATCAATTAAAATTAAGAGTACCACTCATCTGCAGTCTAGGGGCCGTTTCACACTCATTATAGGGTATGAAGTATTCTCATTGTAGAAGACCCTATTGTGACTGTGAAATGTAGAACAGCAATAAAAGCCCTGTTCATTTACTTTGTGTCTTAGTGTAAAGTTGGATAGTCTCTCATGTTCATTTACATCTGTATCCTTTCTAAATAATAGATTAATAATGTTGATGCACGTAGACAGTGCTAGATTTACACATAGGCTGGACAAACTGAAGCCTAGGGTCTCCGGCCAAGGTGTATAATATTTTTAACACTGTTATTGGACTTTCACACTTATGCTGTCATAACGTACTGTACTTTCTAAACAACTCTTCAATAATTTTCCTTACACAGTTGCACTCCATTTCAGAATATTGCAGAATTTTAAACACCCCTCATCATCTTTGCCTTTATTGAAATTGATTAAACACACTTCCATCTTCTTCCAGTCATGAAGTTGGGGAATTGGGAGCCCCTCACAAGTGGTATAGGATAGGGCCTCTCTTTTCTAAATATGGCACTGCATGTAGAACAGCAATAACAGGGCTGTTCATTTAATTTGTGTCTTAGTGTAAAGTTGGATAGTCTCCCATGTTCATTTACATCCTTATCCTTTCTAAATAATAGATGAAAATAAATACTAACTAATAAATAAAACATTGATCCATTAAATAAAAGAGGAAGATAATATCTTTAATGTCCATTTAAACACCTAAACATTGATTAATTACATGATTTGTATATTGTATACGTATGATTTATATGAATTTATTGTGTTATTTTAATAGGAAAGTTTAACACTTTTACGACAAAATCTTAGTAAGCAAGTTGATTCAATTAGAAGAATACAACAGAGAAGGTATGTATTTCATTACAGAAAAAGTTTAAAAAAAAGTCATCATTTTAGTAATCATTTTTATTGACTTTAAAGGGAAGCTTTGCGATTTTTTACATGTTAGCTAAATATGTTCCTGGTGATATAAAATACATATTCACAAAGTTTTATCGACATATTTCCACAAATAATGAAGCAAATCGCAAATTTGTAATTTTAATTTCTAATTTTTTCATGGGTTGTGACGTTTTAGCCCGATAATTGCATTGTGGGATTGAAATTTAAAGTCTGGGTCGCTGATGTTAAATTCGCTTCATTTAAAGCGCTCAGAGGACTGTAATTTAAATCTAATAATCGTTGGAAAATTAAATACTGAAGTGAACAGCTACGTACCTTTTTGACAAACAACTATTTTAAATGAACAAAGTGTTTCATTTCCTTTATATTTACAACGGAAAGAGTGTTTTACAACAGTCGCCTATATTCACTATATGTAGGATCCCTTTTACAATTATGTTCATTTTGTTTTACTGCTAATGTGCTGAAAAATATAATGGATAATTTTGACAACGCATAACTTGTGTATTGATCGGATTAATAAAATGGGAATTTGAATACACACTATTTGCTTTCCAAGACGAGTTGGTAGATCGTTTATTATTTATTAAAGATAAAATGTTTTTAAAACATTAGAATAAATATAATGTTGAAATAACAGGAACAATTATAATTGTAATTATGTTTTAGATGATAAAAAAGTATACACCATCCTTGAAATTATAAGTTTTCATTATTAGAGGCGCCAAATTGGCCTAACTATATATAGCTGTCTCATCATAATTAATATGTATTCACAATTTTAACGATCGATGTTCATAAAAGGTGTTTTAATTTTAATTAAAGAACTAAAAATTAAAGGTTAGGAGATCAGGTGGCAACTGAGTTTACAAAGTTAGTGTTTAAAGAAAAAAAAAAGTCTTTGCTCAGTGACCCCCAGAAGGCACAAAACCTAAATATATGATTTTTTTCAGCTCGGAACCCTGTAAACAAACTTGACCTATAATTTTGATATCCACTGATATTCATTCAGACAAAGTTTGAAAGAGATCATGATCATGAGTGGTATAAACAGATGAAGAGCAGTCAAAATATACAGATATTAGGCCACACCAAATTTACTTCTTGTTCTTCGGATTTTGTGCTAAAAACGTTGGAGCGAGCAAGTGATTTAAAAATGTTAATTTCTTTTCCTTTTTTTGTTTATTTGTCATTTTTGATGAGCGAAATGTAAAATATTATGCAGAAAATATATTTCTTATATTTTTCATGTATTTTCAGAAGCGAGAGACCATATTTTAATTTTAAATATTTTATTCTTCAATAAATTAAGGCAAATAATTCCTGAAATAAGAAGTGAAAGGCAGGATTTACTTATTTTTATTTTCATTCTGAAAACGACAGGTACATTCACACCGGTTCACTCAGCAGGGTACCTAATATTGCGTAATGAGTTTAGGTCCACACAGGAAGTCGCCAGGCAGAATATACAAGTGTCATTTTACATCCGGTCGACGGGACTCTGACCGTATACTTGAATACATGTGTCACAATCTTTGGCAATAATCAGAAACGCAATACACATTTTGTGACCCGTTAACGCTACCCGTGACTAGAATAGGAGATGCAATACACATTTTAAAGGTTCTAATAGATGATCAAAATACACGACCCTGATCAAGTGTACATTAGGAATGGGTGCATATTAATGCACACTGGCGGATCAAGGGGGTGTTCGACAATTTAGTAAAATTCGTGTATAAATTGGGTAATTGGCAAACAAGAGCCTGGGACCCCGTTTTCAAAACTGCTGGATCCGCGCCTGATGCAGCAATGATTCTGGGGCTATTTTCACAAAAAAATCTTAAGATTAACATTGATCGTAAGTTATATTGAATTGTTCATTTTTATCTTGATTTTTTTTGTGCCTCATCAGAATGAAATGGCAACAACCAAAATTATGAAG
Organism: Bathymodiolus septemdierum; assembly: GCA_963383655.1. Classification (NCBI taxonomy): domain Eukaryota; kingdom Metazoa; phylum Mollusca; class Bivalvia; order Mytilida; family Modiolidae; genus Bathymodiolus; species Bathymodiolus septemdierum. The sequence goes on along the minus strand of OY726517.1, from coordinate 91,564,723 downwards.
TAAAGCAGGGTGAACAGGGCAGGGTAGACAATTCTTCTTGCAAACCCCAAAAAGCAAAATAGACAAAAAACATTCGTATGCAATTTTTCCTTATAAAAACAACAACCATATTTTTTATGACTATTCTGAGATTAATCAGAAGGGTCCGCCAGTTCGAAAGACGTGATTAGAATAAACAAAAAATGTTTTCTTTCGCAGAGACATATTATATGTTACGCTTTGTTCAAATCAGAAATAACCGTTATGAAAACAGATTAATCTTTTTACTGTTGGCGAATAAGAATATTGTATTTCCATAAATAAATTATTATATTACGTAAGAGATGTACCCTGAAGTGTTGTATAATAAACTTTAAAAGTATTTATAATACTCATCGTCTGTAATTGTCAAATGAAAACTATTACAAATTATATGTTTACATAATCCTCTCAATTTTATGGCTTCCTACCCTGTAACTTTCTGTGCTTTTAGCTAAGAAGCAGAGCTTATGTGTAGCTTTATTGTAGTGCATGAACGATCGATTACAAAGTGCGATCTTATACATAATATCATTAAAACAATTTTGCCCCGTAGTATAGGCCTATTTTAAATTTTTTATGAATTCATGGCATTGTTCCGATGTCCGTTCTTTTTTTTTCACATAATTTCGTAGTTCTTCAATTTTTCGAAAAAAAAATCTTTTGTAAATGTGTCTCATTAAAGACGGACCGTTTTCTCCGATTTGTTTGTTTTGCCATGAGTATATAGAAACAAAACGTAAATCTGCAAAAAGTGATTGTGTAATAAATTCATATATTTAGAATAATAAGAAAAATAAAAAGAATTACGCCCGACAAGCCATATCGACACTGAATAAGAACCCTGGTTTGTCACGCTTGTTTTGGGGCGTGGTGGTATTTAGACATCACGTGATAATTGGTATCGAGATGCTATCAAAATGGCGACATCCATCTATCGTTGACCGAATTTTAAGATCAATTTCATTCCCTTATCCAACATAATAAAACACTAATATACATATAAACATCCATATTTATACATCAGGAAAAACATATAAAAACTATTTTTTTTGCGAAGTTTCCCTTTAAATATGTATATGCTGATGGTTTGGTTTTGTTTGATATATGATATTTAACACCACTTTCAACAATATTTCAGTTATATCGTGGTGGTCAGTTTTATCGATGGAGGAAACCGGAGTACCCAGAGAAAACCACCGACCTGCCGCAAGTAACTGACAAACTTTATCACATAATGTTGTATCGAGTACACCTCACCATGAGCAGGGTTCGATCTCACAAATTTAGTTGTGAGCGGCACTGATTGCACAGGTAGTTGTAAATCCAACTACCATGCGATCACGGCCACGACGACCCCTGTATATGTTTAAAACATGTAGTATGTAGTAAGCAAAAACAGTTATCACGTAAAACATATGTTATATCCATGCTTCTACTGAAAGCAAACTGTTAGTCAAATTTCAGTTCCTCATATTAAAATTTACCATGCTTACAGAGTCAAAACAGAATTCTTATATGAGATCATTGAACACAAAATTCCTCAGCCACTTGTTGAAAGTCGTTTTAAACATACATTTCTTTAAGACCCTATATTCAGTGGAACAAAACACAAAATTCCTCAGCCACTTGTTGAAAGCCATTTTAAACATACATTTCTTTAAGACCCTATATTCAGTGGAACAAAACACAAAATTCCTCAGCCACTTATTGAAAGTCAATTTAAACATACATTTCTTTAAGACCCTATATTCAGTGGAACAAAACACAAAATTCCTCAGCCACTTGTTGAAAGTCATTTTAAACATACATTTCTTTAAGACCCTATATTCAGTGCAACAAAACACAACTTCTAGCAGCTCCTAATGAGAAATGATTTGATAAAAAATGGTTACTAAAGTTCTGTTGAGAGGCAAACTTTTCTTCCACTTTCGATTATCTCCCATTTGTTTTTGGCAATCAAACTTGATCAATTAATCTTCCATTGTTAAGATAGACACTGAAAATAAGGGTTAATATTACAGTTGTCTTCCCCTTTTATAAGGCCATCCCTTCTTCAATGAAAAAATCACCTTGTAAAAGTGCTCTCTTGAGGGGGTAATTTAGCAGTATTAATTAATATCTTAGTGCATCTGAAGTCTATCCTGATAAAAGGATGATCTCTCTTCAGAGGACAATTTAGTAGTTTTTACCATGTCAGTCTTAGTGCAGTTGAAATCAGGCCTCAAAAGAAGGGTGGCATTTGATAGGAGTGGCCTGCAGTAGAAATCAGGCCTAAAAAAAAGGGTGGCATTTGATAGGAGTGGCCTTATTAGAGGGGTACCTGTATTACATAATTATAATTACACAAAATGTTTTCTTTCAGGTGACATCTTGATAAGGTTTGCCAACTCAACATTAGAAGATTATAGTAACTTACAGATATATGTGGATTCTAATGATAACAAGGACAGATAACTCTACTTTTATTACAGATTTTATAAATGAATAAAACATTTTGATATGAAATATTTCTTTATAATGAATGTGACACATTTCAATTAATATTTCAGAAAATTTTATTATTTCACTTATTTAAGAAATATTAAATATTTGATATTAAATTTTATCAAAATTTGAGCGACCTTGTTATCTGGTGCTAGTTTGTTAGCTGTGTAGGTTGGTTTGATACAATAATATATTACCAGTCTGTATGTGATGTCTATGTGTTTTTTTCACATTTAAATTCACCTTTAAATCAGTCAGTCGCTACATACTTCTTGGAACGTTTACAATACTGAAAGAAAAAAAATATATTTTGTTTTATATTGTGTTTTTTTTTTATATTATTTTTGTAAACTACGTAGTTTGAAGGAATGTCAAGGCACAAAAAACAGATTGGATCAATTTAAACATGATTGATAGATTTAAAATTTGATTGAATTGGGAATGTGTGATATCAGTCATTTCTCACTGATCTTTGAGTATTGTCTTAGAACCTAAACTGTTATTCATGTTAATATTAATGTCAGCCCTTTAAAGCTGCTATTGTTGTGAAAAATAGTGTTAATTGAAGAATTGTATGAATAATTTATTTGTTTGCTTTTAGATGACTATTGTAAAAAAATTAAATTGTGCAATAAATAATTAGTGTTTGGATTGGATGAAGTGTGAAAGTATGCATGGATATATATCAGCTATTGAATTATATATACATAGTATATTATATTGTTTCATATTATATTGTTATTGTTAATTTATGCAAATTACAACTGTTCGAAAATATAATTATCTAAAAGGCAACAATAACGAAAAAAAAACCCCACAAAAATCTATGTTTATTGTTAATTTATGCAAATTACAACAGTTTGAGAATATAATTGCTTAAAAGGTTGCAATAAGGCAAAAAAAAAACACAACAAACTATGTTTATTGTTAATTTATGCAAATTACAACAGTTTGAGAATATAATTGCTTAAAAGGTTGCAATAAGGCAAAAAAAACCACAACAAACTATGTTTATTGTTAATTTATGCAAATTATAACAGTTTGAGAATATAATTGCTTAAAAGGTTGCAATAAGGCAAAAAAAACCACAACAAACTATGTTTATTGTTAATTTATGCAAATTACAACAGTTTGAGAATATAATTGCTTAAAAGGTTGCAATAAGGCAAAAAAAAACACAACAAACTATGTTTATTGTTAATTTATGCAAATTACGACAGTTTGAGAATATAATTGCTTAAAAGGTTGCAATAAGGCAAAAAAAACCACAACAAACTATGTTTATTGTTAATTTATGCAAATTACAACAGTTTGAGAATATAATTGCTTAAAAGGTTGCAATAAGGCAAAAAAAAACACAACAAACTATGTTTATTGTTAATTTATGCAAATTACAACAGTTTGAGAATATAATTGCTTAAAAGGTTGCAATAAGGCAAAAAAAAAACACAACAAACTATGTTTATTGTTAATTTATGCAAATTACAACAGTTTGAGAATATAATTGCTTAAAAGGTTGCAATAAGGCAAAAAAAACCACAACAAACTATGTTTATTGTTAATTTATGCAAATTATAACAGTTTGAGAATATAATTGCTTAAAAGGTTGCAATAAGGCAAAAAAAACCACAACAAACTATGTTTATTGTTAATTTATGCAAATTACAACAGTTTGAGAATATAATTGCTTAAAAGGTTGCAATAAGGCAAAAAAAACCACAACAAACTATGTTTATTGTTAATTTATGCAAATTATAACAGTTTGAGAATATAATTGCTTAAAAGGTTGCAATAAGGCAAAAAAAACCACAACAAACTATGTTTATTGTTAATTTATGCAAATTACAACAGTTTGAGAATATAATTGCTTAAAAGGTTGCAATAAGGCAAAAAAAACCACAACAAACTATGTTTATTGTTAATTTATGCAAATTACGACAGTTTGAGAATATAATTGCTTAAAAGGTTGCAATAAGGCAAAAAAAAACACAACAAACTATGTTTATTGTTAATTTATGCAAATTACAACAGTTTGAGAATATAATTGCTTAAAAGGTTGCAATAAGGCAAAAAAAAAAACAACAAACTATGTTTATTGTTAATTTATGCATATTACAACACTTTGAAAATATAATGGTTTAAAAGGTTGCAATAAGGCAAAAAAAAACACAACAAACTATGTTTATTGTTAATTTATGCATATTACAACACTTTGAAAATATAATGGTTTAAAAGGTAACAATGAGGCAAAAAAAAAAAAAACAATGTTTCCACTAACCCTGCCTACCTTAGTTTTAAGTGCCTTTCCTGATGTTTTTATTGCCATTTTTGGACAGGCACTATTTAAAGTCAGATTCTTGTCCTGTATGTAACCTAGGTAAATATTAAACAAAAGGTTTCCTAACCTACCTACTCTATTTTCTTCTAAGAATGTTACAGGAAACACAGATATTGTTTTCCTTGGCCTAAATGTTATTCCCATGACTTGTCAATGAAATAAAACAAGAAAAAAAAACCCAGTGATTATGTAATTAGTTCAATAAATCGCCACAATATAACTGAAATATTGTTGAAAGTGGTGTTAAACACCATAACCCTAACCCTCAACAGCAAAAAACAGTCTAAAAATATCATAAGTATAGGATCTAAAATCGGCAAAATAATTGTAGTCGGTGATATTTTGATAAAATAAAAATACTTGTACAATTCATTCTATAGTACTTTTATATATTAATTATCGTTTTCAGAAATATTTTTATCCCATCAGATTTCTAATATTAGCTTATTAATTAAATAAACACTGTTTATCAGAAACAAGTATCATAATTATGGTTTTCTAATCTGTTTTTATAAGAACAGGCATGACGATCCAGAAAGTCTAAATGGAGAAAAATATTCAATCTTTATGAAGAAAAAATTCCAATGATAAGGAGCATTAACCTTTGATCTTTACAAGGAGTATTGACCTTTGATCTTTACAAGAAGTATTGACCTTTGATTTTTACAAGGAATATTGACCTTTGATCTTTACAGATATACTTATTCTTTCAGACTTTACTTATGTAATGAGTCTAGTTTTAAAGAACAATGTATTTTATGACATATACAGAGGTCTGTTACCTTGTATCATGTAATATTCATAGTCGGAGGTTTACTGGTTCCATTTCAGTGATAATGTCTTCCCAGTCTGAAGATATTATTTATAACGACAAGAACATACATATACAACCGTTAGTGAATGTTAAAAATATTGGCAAGCAAAAGTTACGATAGCTTTTACTAAAATATGAAACAGTAATTTAAATCAGGATAAATTGAATTGTTTCTACCATCAGAACACATCAAACATTTCAAATTAATATTTTATATTGTCCATATGTATCGTGGGGGCCGTCATATTCAGATGGGTGTTTTTAATAGCTAAAACTAAATGGGTTTTTATGATCGTATGATGTATCTATTATTATTTCATTATTAATTACATTACTAGGAAACAATATTAATGCTCTAGACCAATCAACCTCGTGTGCCATGTTTTTGCAGCTGATTTTCAGATAATGGATATAATTTTACGTGAATTAACCTCACAGTAGACCTGTTTATATATTTGTTTAATTAGATGGGAGGTTGAGTACAGAATATATTCACTCTACGTGAGGAGGTTGTTGATGACTGTGTAGTTAGATAATTGCCTCTTAATTGTCAGTAATACAATGTAGATATCTACAAATGAACCTGTGAAACTAATTTCTATTAATTTTTTGTATTGTCTGCCAGCCATCTTATGTAATGTTTAATACAAAAGATGTTCTCTTTAATTGCCTGTACTTGCTGATATCCTTAGAGGTAGAAAAAAATAAAATCAATCTCCCACCTTTAGCTGTTCACTAATTTTATTATCCATATTTTTAATATCCTCAAAGAAAAAAAAGTATTCTCCTATTCTAAGTGTGTTTAACCAGTTTGTTAAATTATGGTAATATTTTTAATCACTGCAGTAGTTAAATGTCTCGATATTTAAAATTTAAAATTCTCAAGTAAGACATATCGTAATCCACTGGTAGCAGGTGGAGAATCTATGTATCCACTTCTGGGATTGTAACGGATTTGCACATACCAGGACTAGGTTGGACAAGCCTCAATTAAATTTAAGTCTCGATTAAACCTAAAGTGTAAATTAATTTCAGATACATTTCAAATAATTTTAAGTACCAATTAAATTTGACTTGGGACTTAAATTTAATTAAGGTTTGTGCAGCCCAGACTTGGTGTTGGTTCATATCAACATTTTAATGAGGTTCATCATGGTCAACATATTTGATTAAATATTTTATTATTATAACAAGTAATAATTAAGCAAATTGATTGGTTATATTTAATGACAGACATGATTTTGACCGACACAATACAGAAATTAATTCTATAGCTTGTTTTCTGAAATTGTATATATATATATTTACACCAGTATTTGCCTTCATTAAATATGTATAGTTTAATTGAATTAAGAGTAATCTATAGTCACACAATTCATGCTGACAGTTCTTGTATAGGGGTAAATTGTCCCAATTATTCTGTCTTTGAAAATTCAATAATTTATCTGCATTGGATTTTTTTAATTTACATTTTTTTACTCCCTACTGAAAAGAAAAAAAATTTATGAACAAGACGAAATAGATTAATTTTAGAGTCACATGTCATTTTATACGTGTTTTGATTGGTTTAAAAAGTTGAGGTTATTTGTCAATATACGGAATCGAAAAATAGACATCGTTGTCATCAGGTGATTTTCTTTAAATGAGGCACCTTTGAGGTTATTTAAATTTATTTCCGATTATTTGCCTCATTTTGAACAAATTAATATATTTTTCAATATCATAGCAAAAAAAGTTTGAATTAATTTATAAGGATTGATTGAAATTATTTGTTTGGTTCATTCGAAATAACCTCAATCAGGATGTACACACCTTGCATAACCCGGTGTGTACAACCTGATTGAGGTTATTTCTTCATGAATCGAACAAAAATTGCAATCAATCCTTAATTGGATTTTGGTTTATTTTTTATGCAAATGAGTTGATATTTGTATCTATGCTTTATTGGCATTCTTACAAACTTTATAAAGTCTATTTTATATCATTATTACCATCTTCTAAAAAATTAGAAATTTATACAATATTATCAACTATTTATGCTGATGGATAATCTTTTACAATGGCAAAAATGAGTAATATTAATACACTTTATGCATGAACATGACAAGGGCATAGCATAACCTTGTTTTAAAGTTAGGATATCAATAGTGTTTCATCAGATGGAGCAATTTTTTTTACTTTTGACTTGAGGAAAGTTTTTGTATAAAATATCATCTGTTGATGTCATCTGTTTGTTTCAAAATAATTGTAAATAACCATGAATAATAATTTGAAAAAAAAAACAATAGGTTGTATGTGGAATGCTTTTTAGGATATTTCATTGTTAGTATATACTGTAAAGGAACAGTAACAGAAGATAATTTTACTCAATGTAATTTGCTTTTGTCAATGGAAACTATATTATGTAAATAATTTTATATAATGTTGACTTGTGTATATATATATATGTATATAGCTTGTTGTATGATAATCTATTTCAGTGAAATAGTCAAATTGTTTCACAATAAAGACATGTATATAGTTTCAGTTTTCATATTATGTGATGTTGAATTTTGATACATCATAGACTGTAACTTTGGTCTTAGGAAGAAGTAAATATTAAAAAAGATGATTCCAATTAAGTTTTTCTTATGCTATAGTATTGGGAATGCCCACATTAGCACTATTTCAGTTGTATTGTGATAGTAACTTGTCATTGTAGAGGAAACAGGAGTACTAACAATCATTGACAAGGATTTTATCAAGTACATTTTAAACAGCTTTGGTCGTGTAATGGTTAAGTGTTCTCACCTCTGGTGTAGAAGATTATGGTTTTGATCCCAACGATGTCTTTACAAAGACTATACAATTGGTATTTGTTCTTCTCCACTGCTCACCCAGTGTGAAGCAGTAAGAGCAAAGATTGGTTTGGCCCAAAGTCAGAATATTTTGTCTGAATGGAGTAAAATATCTATCTCTGGACAATTGTTGCAGTGAGCCAGCACTACACTAATCCAACTCAGCATATATTGATTTAGTACAAAACAGATGTCATTCTCATCTTTTTAAAAAGAACCTGTTCTCGCTATGATATATAGCTAAATTTGGCCACTTGGCGTTCAGCAACATGCATTCAATCACACACTCGCTTGTGTACTTAGATACTGTCAGGATTCAAACTCTTGCACTTAAGTGTTGGTAACCAGCTGTAATGTCATTGATAAAGCATGTTCCTTGGGGAACTAAATGGTAAAAACAATACCGGAATTCGATTTTATCTTACAAATTAAGACATAATGAATGCATAGGTTCCTGGCTTGATATAGTGATAGGTTAAACTAATACAATTAAAAACTGTGTTAAAAAACAATTAAAAACTGTCTAATCTGGAGGCTGTATCAATCGAACTTTAAATGTGCAGTAGCCCCCTCTTGTAAGACCAAGCCTACAATAGAAAAGGTAGGGTTCCAAAAGAAGGGAACAGTTTATTAGTATGCTACTATCCCGGTGCATACTTGATATGTAAACTGTCGATCAGTGCATTTGTCTATTGTGATACAAATTTGATTCTGATATTGCTTGTGTTGGACAGGTGTCAGATTATTATTTAAAAGGAATATGAAAAAATAATTGAAAGCATTTTGTAATGATGTGGAGGTCTAATTTAACTTTCCGAAAAATTGTAGCAAAATCAACCAATTTCAAGTTTTGTTCGAAGATGAAACTCTTGCAATTGATGGTAATGTGTACAGTCGGACAAGTACAGAGAACATAACATCATTTAAAGCTGATTAGCTAACGTTTTAATGTTCATCATCAATCATAATTTATTTAATTGTTTCAGTATCCAATGGGAGAGAATGTGTATTTAAAACGTGAATTATTACAAGTTGAACAACATTCTGTGTCGGATGGTTTTGTTTTAAAATCAATATCAATATGGCAAAAGATGACTGTTTCAAACCAGAATTCACAAGAAGATGAAATATGCTGTTTGTTTGTTTGCTTGATGGTGTTTAACGCCACTTTCAACAATATTTCAGTTATATCGTGGCGTTCAGTTTTATTGGTGGAAGAAAGCGGAGGACCCAGAGAAAACCACCGACCTGTCGCAATTCACTGACAAACTTTATCACACAATGTTGTACACCTCGCCCTGATCGAGATTCGAACTCACAACATCAGTGGTGATAGGCACTGATTACATAAGTAGTTGTAAATCCAACTACCATACGATCACAGTCACGACGGCCCCGAAGAAGTTGAAATAGGTGTAAATGTACACGTATCAAAATTTACACATTGGAATTTTGTTTAAAGAAAATTAATTATATAACCACGTTTATTACTGGTAACATTTCCTTGAAAAACTAAATGCAAAATTATGCGATCTTTTTTTCATTGCCCTGATTTCATCAAATATTGCATAGAAACAGACGTGCTTATACCATTCTTTGCTATTTGCAAAGGTTAAGATTTAGGGTTTTCAGACTTTGTTTTTTTTTACATTTTTACATTATTTGATTTTTTGTATAAAAATTGTTTTTTAACCAATCTAATGTTCATAAGATATTATTAACCTAATTGAATTTTACATGCGTGAATGCTTAACTTTCCCTTCTTTTGGATAAGACCGTGATGTCAGCACATTGTGATCTCCATTCCCAAGCAAAATCGAAACACATTTGGATGACTGCTTTTAAATACATTTTATTGAAAATACATGACTTCAAAAAGATTTCACATCAACTGAAAGTTAGAAATGACCACGAAACACAATTAAGGAGTTTACATTTCACGTTCTGTGATCTTCTGTGTCTTGTGTGCCTAATATTGTCAATGTCTTTGGATTTTCCAATATTGATTGCCCCTTTGTTATCCCCTCGCCAACGAAGTTGCGAAGGGATATAGTAACGCTACCGTCCGTCCGTCCGTCCGTCCTTCCGTCCGTCCTTCTGTAACATCCTTGTGAACACTCTAGAATCAACATCCTTCAATGGATTTTGACCAAACTTGGTACATACTTAGTCCTTAAGAGAATCTGGAAACCTATTGATTTTCAAGGTCATAGGTCAAAGGTCAAGGTCACCGGGTCAAATTTTTACCGTGTGACATCCTTGTGAACACTAGAATCAACATCATTCAATGGATTTTCACCAAACTTGGTAAATACTTAGTCCTTATGAGAGTCTGGAGCCCTATAGATTTTCAAGGTCAAAGGTCAAGGGGTCAAATTGTTACCGCATAACATCCTTGTGAACACTCTAGAATCAACATCTTTCAATGGATTTTGACCAAACTTGGTACATACATAGTCCGTAAGAGAATCTGGAACCCTATTGATTTTCAAGGGCATAGGTCAAAGGTCAAGGTCACAGGGTCAAATTGTTAGGCGAGGAGATACGCCACGCTTTGCGTTGCCCTTGTTTATTTATGCGTGCGAAATATAAGACTTGTTAAATTAGATTAAGAGTATATAACACCTATTTCAATATTATTTCAGTTAAATCGTGGCGGTTATGTTAATAATGGAGATAACCAGAGTACTGATTCAGATATTCATGAGAATGAGTTTATAATTTTAAATTATTTGATCATTTTCGATTTTGAAAGTTATTCCAGAACGCGTCGTGCGCACCAAATTTGATATATACGTTTTTATTATAAGGTATAGCTCAAATAGGTACAAAGGCAACACTATGGTGGGCATATGAACTAAAGTCAAAAAGGGGGGGGGGGCATTGAATATGACCGAAAAATGCTACTATTAAACGGGATTCAACATCATCTTCTAAAAAAATGCTGCATATGAGAAGCTGCTCGTATTTTACTCACAAGAGGCATATCAGTTAACAAAAACTAAATGCTTTATATACATTTTATTGTACGAGTTGTGACTTGTCGACACTTACTTAAGGCTTACTTAGTTGCTTAGGTATTGATTTTAGTTTTCATGCTACATGTATTATAATCATTGATATAGCTTAAGACTAAGTTAATGACGCATTCATCTCTGTACCACTGTTTCAACTGGTTTTATGAGAAATAAAAAATCTTGAATCTCAGTACATATGGGAGAATTAACAGGACGGGTATGATAGAAGCTCAGACAGTAGAAACAATGATTAATTACACCACTGCCTTTGCCATCAGCCTGATAGTTTAATTCACTTAGCATTCAGTGTGAAGAATGGAGTTTCACTTTCTCTTTCACATAAGATTTATTATATAGCTATGGGTTGTACACTTTGGTATGCTTCATCATGTAAATAATGTTTTTCGCCAGTGCATTTTTTAACATTTGTGTTTGGCAACATGTCGGACAAGAGTTGCTTTAAAGGTTAATCGTCGTTATTTGCAATTAGGAAAGATGATTATTCGAAATAAAATCAATATTGTAGATATCAATAATTAACAACTCGCTAACACAGGACTTTTACATCTGACTATCGGTTTGTCATTACTTATAAGGTAAATTAGAAAATAAATTAATGCTTATTTTGATGACAACTTTTTCGGATATATATATATATATTGGTCCTATAGTGAAATCAAAATCGAAACAGCGGAGATGTATGTAGAAAAACACATCAATAAAAGCGTAGATATCTAATTTAGTACACACCAAGCGTTTCTCGAATAATCGTCATCAGGTACACTCATAGTCAAAAGGAACATTAGTGAATACCGAAGGAGAAATCAAAAATGGACAATCCAGAGAAACTGGCAACAAGACGAAAAAAAACCCTAACAATAACACAACACAATACAAATACAAACAACACACATAACATAAATAAGACATGAGCCATCCTACAAACAACTGGAGGTAAAGACGAACCGAACATCTCTTGTATGCGGAAATCGTAACGGACATCACAACACGGAACTCAGAACGTAAGTATACATAATAGGACAGCATAAAAGACCGGAAAGTCAAATCATTTTAAAATCTTTCGGCAGCAAGTAAACCAAAAAGGCCAAAATCGGCTAAGTTTACATATGTTTGAGGGTAGATAGACAGTAGTGTTCATTCCAATTATTCCTCAATATACAATCATTAACGTTGTAGTATATACATAACGTATAACATGATCTTAAATACTATAAAATCTTGAAATGGTTATTGTGTTGATGGTGTTAAAGATCTGCTTTTGAAGAAAAACCTTAATGGTTACAAATCGAATTTGGAACATGAATCCATAGACCATGCAATGGGAATTATATTACTTAGAATATTTTAACTGTTTACACCTCACGTAACACATGTCGATTTGGGATGCCCCTTTCAGAGATAGCAAATTACTCATTTTTTCCAATAATCCCAAGATACTTTTTTCCACTCGATTAATACTACTTTTTCATCATAAAATACTTACAGAAGATTGGTATAAAAACCCACGGGAAATGATGCTTGTGACAAGATTAAATTTGTCTTGATGGATATCGATGTGTTTTCTTTATGTAAAAAGTGCTAGGACTTTTCTACTGGTCATTATTGTCTGCCGTTTGGTATTCAAAGAACATCTTTGTACTTTTTACATTGGTTTAGATAGTTCTTTTTATAAAGATAGAGTGGGGACCGAGTGTCCCATTGGTCAACTTCTGATCACATGCCTAAGAACTCTGATATTGGTTTGCTCGATTCTAAGAAAAGTTTGAAGAAGCCGTAATTCGTTGACGGACAGACAGTACAATGATCAAAAGAAAAAAAAGACAGAAAGACAAATAATGGTCAAAAGAAAAAAAGACAGAAAGACAAACAATGGTCAAAAGAAAAAAAGACAGAAAGACAAACAATGGTCAAAAGAAAAAAAGACAGAAAGACAAACAATGGTCAAAAGACAAAAAGATAGAAAGACAAACAATGGTCAAAAGAAAAAAAGATAGAAAGACAAATAATGGTCAAAAGAAAAAAAGACAGAAAGACAAACAATGGTCAAAAGAAAAAAAGACAGAAAGACAAACAATGGTCAAAAGAAAAAAAGATAGAAAGACAAACAATGGTCAAAAGAACAAAAGACAGAAAGACAAACAATAGTCAAAAGAAAAAAAGATAGAAAGACAAATAATGGTCAAAAGAAAAAAAGACAGAAAGACAAATAATGGTCAAAAGAACAAAAGATAGAAAGACAAACAATGGTCAAAAGAAAAAAAGATAGAAAGACAAATAATGGTCAAAAGAAAAAAAGACAGAAAGACAAACAATGGTCAAAAGAAAAAAAGACAGAAAGACAAACAATGGTCAAAAGAAAAAAAGATAGAAAGACAAACAATGGTCAAAAGAACAAAAGACAGAAAGACAAACAATAGTCAAAAGAAAAAAAGATAGAAAGACAAATAATGGTCAAAAGAAAAAAAGACAGAAAGACAAATAATGGTCAAAAGAACAAAAGATAGAAAGACAAATAATGGTCACAGGAAACAGAAAAGTAAAGACTGGACAACTTGAACTCCACTAAGAAGAGTGTGGACACCGGAATGGTAGGTAGTTCTGGGACACCCGTCGGTGAACACCGGAATGGTAGGTATTTCTGGGACACCCGTCGGTGAACACCAGAATGGTAGGTAGTTCTGGGACACCCATCGGTGAACACCGGAATGGTAGGTAGTTCTGGGACACCCGTCGTGTTACTTTGTTAAAGATGATATATCATGAATGAGAAAATGGACGGGATTGTGATTAGGACAAAAGGGGTTGGGGTGGGTGGACATACCCGTGTTTACTTGTGACATAGATAGTCCGTAACTTTTCACTAAGACATGATGGCGACCATAAAACGTTCGAAGAGATGAATTCAACTTAACCACTAGGAACCTTTCGTTCAGTAGCTGCCTTGGGAGCAGAAACCCTCTGTCAAGGAAATCATATTAGGAACCATAAGCTTTGGAACATCGTATCAACTGAAAGATATATATTTTAGATGCAGGTGCTGCTGGAATGTTGCTATATATAAATGAAATGTGCACAATGGGAGAATTTAAGTCACCTCTTTTGTCGTAAAGGTTCGTCCTTAACCGGCCCTCTATAGATTTGTTTAATGTTTATTCCACCATGCTATGCTACTATTAACCGCGAAACATCTGGTATTCTTGGCGTATTTCTTTCTGAAATCTACAACTGTTTTGATTGCAGATTATTTTATGTCTTTTTCTTGGTTAATATAGCGTGATAACATAGTACACATCGCATGACAAGAAAGCATTCACAGATTTGCTTAATTTTCAGATTTGAGTCCCTCCCCAAATCATGAACAAACTAACTGACAAAACAACTTAAATAAAAATAAATGGAACAGTGCCCGTTTGATTGTCGTGTTTCATTGTAAATAACGTGTCCAGTGTTCTATATTATGTTGTTATATAATTGTCAACAGTACAGTAACGTTTGGGTTGAAATGACCAGCAATTGAACACTTGTAATCGAAGTAACAGGAGACTGACAATATCTATTTAGACATTACATGTCATTATCCTTACCAATTGATCTGTGAAACAAAGTCTGTTTATTCTCTAATAGAAGTTTGATTGAAAATAAAAACAGTCGGTCAACAGACTGGAAGTGGAAACGACGTGAAGATGATAATTACTTCTCCAATAGAATAAAAACGGAAACATTGTTCGTTCTTAAATCATTTATTCACGATCTAATAGACCGCGAAAAAACATAAATATTCCAACAATGTATGTAAATATTAGATAACACGTTTACAGCGTGAACTTTCAGTCCTCCAGTAATAATGTCAATTTCCGATAGCGGATCTGCTCTCATCGATGTTATAGATTCTAGACACACGAGAAGGTCGTTGAACTGCCACTGTGTTAGATCCTGCATAAACAAGTTATTGTTTAAATTCACATCCGTTCCATACTTGCTTTTGTCTACATGAATTTTGATTTTCTAGCGATTTATGTGTGATTAGAGTAGTGGTTCCTGTCGTTGTAATTGGTACAAAAGTCTACCAACACCGTTAAGCTTTCCCTTTTCAATTGAAATCATTGATTAATTTGTCAGATTTCCATTTGAAAATAATAAAGTAAAATTACATCTGTTAATTAGTAGAACACTAATTAATTTCTTAATTTTTTCTCTCTACTTTGTGCTTTTGTAGTCTATTTAACTATATTTAAACCTATTTTGTCTGAAGTATTACTATTCCGACACCACATATTGTCTGAAGTATTACTATTCCGACACCAAATATTGTCTGAAACACTCAAATTTCCTCGACGTTCACCATGTCTGCATAAAATAAAGCGAGGGAAACTGTCGTTTCCAGAAAATTTGTATTTATAGGTCATGATATAAGACCGCCATAAAGTTATGAAACTACAACTTCTATTTTTCAACGTACAACAAAGAGTAAGGGATTCTTTTGTTAAGAGATGACTACTTTTACACATGTTCTGAGCTCTGATTGGTTGAATGAGTGTTTTATGCCATATTTAAATGCTTCCGCTCGATTTTACTGTTTGGTTCATTCATTCCTATTCTATTTCACCATCAGCCTCTTTCACATACTCAATTCAAGAGACACGAATCATTTAAAAAGTTTTCTATATTCAAACGTGACTTTCCAGAATATGACAATTTTATTGGTCAGCCGTTATAAATAATAAATTGTCATCTAGTTGATTAATGATGACTCTCATAAAGATCAAGTGTAACAATATGAATGATTAAATTGACATTACCTTGAGATTTTAGCTAATTGATATTACTTTAGGACACTACCATCGAGTATATTCTCAACATCAAACCATTGACATTGCAAAATTATACCACGTTACCACACATTTGGTTTTAATTATTTAATTTAATATAGAAAACTTTATGGTCCCTTACAGATTCAATATACTTGTAATATAAACGTAAACGAGGTGTTCCGAATGCGTTTGATAGTCATTTTCTATTCCGAAATTCAATTTGTCAAATTAAATCCACATGTGCCAGCTGAGAACTTCACAGTAAGCAGGGTGTTTGTAAGAAAGAGCACTATAATAAAACAGGAAATACTACCCGCGACATAGGAGCAATGGCCCAACACCAAGTTGTCTTTATTGCATATCCCAATACCACTAACCACTCCGGTTGTGAAATGATTTGCGTGCTCGTCCAAAGACTATAAAACTGAAATTTGGTCTTTCTGTGCTAAGCGCGCAACATTAAGGAGAAAGTGAAAGGTTGGTTGGCACGGAATCAGGATAATACATCTGAGTGGAGCGACATGTCTTTCCGTGGACTATCATTTCAGTGTGCTAGCACTATAAAAATCAAGTTAAGTGTGTTGGAATAGTTTTTTTTTATAAAGCAGACATAATTATTATCTTATCGAAATGTTACTTGTTTTCGACATAATATAGCTGAACAATTGCTCACACGATGTTAAACAACAAGCACTCACTCTAATTACAAGACGTCACAGACGATTGAATGGAACAACGTTGCGTTTTGTGGACATTATTTGTCCCCCCTCCCTTTTATTTCGCCATTGTATTTTCTGTGTCCTTCTACAATTTACCGTTTCTTATTATCCTTTAAAACACAAAATATTATCGGACTTGTTGATTTAACTTCTTTGTCAGGAGTCGGCGGTGAACATAATTTGACATGCATGAATTCTCCGATACGTTTGTATTGAAGGATAAACTTCAATATGTTCTATCGACTGTTGTAGCCCCTCATGTAATACAATATTTTAATGTACAAACAGTTTTATTTAGGAGTGTATTTCACTTTATGTGTTACTACGATATATGAGGTATTCGTGAACGATTTATTTCTTTTTGTTAAGTGTTTTTGCCTGGTTTGCTTTTTGACATAAAAGTACTTAACAGTTCAACAGACAGTTTCAATTAGTTCTAAGAATGGCAATCCTTTCTTCTATTCTTAATTCCTTATCATTGGTTTCGTGGTTTTTGACGGCATTTAGGAATTATAATTATCAGCAAGTGGTTAGTTCTCATGTTATCCCTAAGGTGATCTGGATACTCCACATATGCGTGTTATTTTTTAGTGCGACATCAGAACATATGCACTTTGTTGTATTTATCATATGGTATTGGATAAGAAAGAAAAACGGACGAAGCCCAAACTTATGGCCAGAATTTCAAAGTACTGTACTACATTATAGAGTAACACATAAAATCAAATAATTTCGCGTGTCCATCCCATATTGACCATTCAGTTCATTTCAGTGAACCATGAACATGATATTATCCCGTTAAAGTTTTCAAAAATATCGTTCTGATCAAAATATGGTTGTATGTAATGTAATTTTGTATGTAGTTTTTTTTAGAGTACCTGATAAAGGTTATTCCAGTAACGAGAGTCAGTCGTACGCCTTGAATTAGATAACTACGTTTTTATTACAGCAACATGAATATAGCATAAAACACAATATGAGCGCAATGCTATGGAGTATTCCTGTATGAAGTCGGACATTTTTGTAAGTTATTTTAATCATGCAAAAAGAAAAAAACCATCTACAGTTAGTGTTTAACCTCCATATATTATAGAATGATACAGTCGGTGGAAATATACATAAATCATTAATATTCTTAATTCCTAAAATAATACAGTAATTTACAGAAAACAAAAAAACAAATACAGTGCACGGAGACTTCAGAGTACAAAACAGTAACAACACGAATGTTATCGTTATAACAGTTTGATCTGAAAATGATTGCCGATGTTTTTGCACTTTTTGACTTGGTATATTTCATCAGAAAGTTTGTATGTGTCGATTCACCTCCATTTGAAATGTGGATTCCTTAAAACGTTCCACAGTCGCTTATTACCATATGGAGATTCGTATATCGTTACCACAGATATACTCCACAAAAGATGAGAAATTGTGAGGAAGATATATGTGTTTTGTGTCAAAAATCAGCTTTTGTACTGAGATCTTGAATTGATGTTCTGTGGTATTTATATCTTAATGGTTTGTGCTATGTGTTTTGTGTCAAAAATCAGCTTCTGTACTGAAATTTTGAATTGATGTTCTGTGGTATTTATATCTTAATGGTTTGTGCTATGTGTTTTGTGTCAAAAATCAGCTTCTTTACTGAGATTTTGAATTGATGTTCTGTGGTATTTATATCTTAATGGTTTGTGCTATGTGTTTTGTGTCAAAAATCAGCTTCTGTACTGAGATTTTGAATTGATGTTCTGTGGTATTTATATCTTAATGGTTTGTGCTATGTGTGTTTGTGTCAAAAATCAGCTTCTTTACTGAGATTTTGAATTGATGTTCTGTGGTATTTATATCTTAATGGTTTGTGCTATGTGTTTTGTGTCAAAAATCAGCTTCTGTACTGAGATTTTGAATTGATGTTCTGTGGTATTTATATCTTAATGGTTTGTGCTATGTGTTTTGTGTCAAAAATCAGCTTCTGTACTGAGATTTTGAATTGATGTTCTGTGGTATTTATATCTTAATGGTTTGTGCTATGTGTTTTGTGTCAAAAATCAGCTTCTGTACTGAGATTTTGAATTGATGTTCTGTGGTATTTATATCTTAATGGTTTGTGCTATGTGTTTTGTGTCAAAAATCAGCTTCTGTACTGAGATTTTGAATTGATGTTCTGTGGTATTTATATCTTAATGGTTTGTGCTAATACTATGAAATATTCATCTTTTTGTAGGGTTCTAGCTAGTGTTCAGTCTTTTTTTTATGGGTGGTGTTTTGTAGATCATTGTTTGTCCTTTTGCCCTTTTTCTTTTGACCATTGTATTTTATATCCTTTGTTTTATAGCTTCTGGTTATGCCTTTGGTATCTATCAGCAAACTATTCTTTCATTATTGAAATAAAAAACATGTGTGCTGTTACTTTGTGTATTTTGGACTATTATGGGATTTGTTGCTTTCCGTATCATACAAAAAATACATCAAAAACACTAGTAAAGGAATGTAATTAGTTGTCAAGGGTACCATACACGCTATCTCAAATATTTTGTATTTAGTATTTTTGACACTACAAGCAGAATATGAAGAGAATGTCAGCAAATATACAAAACATGTTTATTCTGAGACATATATATATATGTATATACTGTAATAAGATAAGAACACTTACCCATTCACGGAATGACTTTTATATGGTTTCATTGTTTATTGAAAGTGACAATAAATATGGCTGCCAGAAATTGGCCGAATTCTTACTGAGTATTCAATGAAGACAATGAAATAATTAAAAAAAGAAATAAGCAAGAAACAAAACACATGGCTGCCATGTCAACATTTTCAGTGACCTGATAAATATTTTCTTATGGACGAACACAGTGGGAACACATGTTCGTGATACAAATATTTTATCTAAGGAAATTTCAACATGACAATGCGTCTGGACAAATTATGGTTTGATGTAAAAGCAACAAAAGACTCTAAATCATTTCTTCTACAATTAAAGAACGTTTTAGTAGGCATACATGGAATCTTACTTTACAGAGAAATTGGTTATCACGTGTCCTTTTGATTTGGTTTGATCGAATTCTCTACGGAATACGCTGAGCACAAACAAAATTAAATTTCGTCACGGAAAATTCAATGTCGACTTTCTTTTACTTAACCAATAAACAACATCTAGGTAATGGAATTAGTTGTTCTTAAAAACTAATTTCCTGGCCACAAAAGGGTAAAAATAATGTAAGCAAAAAACAAACAAGCTTTATTTCAAATTTCGAGTTTTGTTGACGATTTATTTACGTAAAATAACAAAATACTACAAAATACATACATTTATATATAGGTAAGTAAGTAATTGTAGCACGACTATGTTATCCAAAAGCTACTGATTGAAATTACAAAACAGATATAACACAAACATACCACCAAAGGTCACTAGTTGGCGTAAAGCAGTTGGAACGCCAAAAAGGCACTGATTGTTAATGTAAAACAGACGGAACGCCATAAGGCAATGATTGAAAATGTAATACAAATGTGACACCAAACGACACAGATTGACACCCAAGATGGCACTGGATGAAATTATAAAAGGTGATGTGTCTCCGATGTGTCGCCAAAAGTCAAAGATTGATAATATAATTAAAGATCGTCGTTAACCGACTGTCTTTGTAAGTAGTCGACAAGAGGAATAGTGTACGTTTCTGAGTGCTTCGGCGTCTTTGTGTAGAACTAGACGTCTTCTACTTTGTCTAGTAGCGTAAATTGTAACACTGCTAATCTATCGACCGACTTTCGTATGTCTTGGTTGTTAGTATAACCGAG
The DNA here is from genome assembly GCA_963383655.1 of Bathymodiolus septemdierum. Classification (NCBI taxonomy): domain Eukaryota; kingdom Metazoa; phylum Mollusca; class Bivalvia; order Mytilida; family Modiolidae; genus Bathymodiolus; species Bathymodiolus septemdierum. Next base: position 91,543,857 of record OY726517.1, on the reverse strand, counting down.
TTGCAACCATCTCTGTTAAAATGATTTTACGTATCAGTATCACATTTTGTGCTGCTGTCTCAAAGATGATAAAAATTAAAAACTTGAGTTGTAGGTTCTTCATCCTAGTTTTGAATTTGCTGAATAATGTTTTGTAGACAAATTTGGCTTTTTCATGTAATCGTGTGAATATGTGTGGGTATATATTGTGATTAGCCATTGTATATATTGTGTAAATCTATTTCATTTGTGTATTACATTTAAGTCGTTTGTAATTGCATGAACATAATAGTGACAAAGACTATAACTATGCTTATACAGACAAGTACTAGTTATGTACTACAATGTGCGTGTAGTTAGTTCTACGTTTTTATTACTATCACTGGGTCGATACCTCTGCTGGTGGACTATTAGTCCGCGAGGGTATCTTCCACTCAGTAGTCAGTGCTTCGGCACTGGCCAGTAGCAATTATTCTGATTCCCTGAAACGTCATCTTTATCTGAGAAACAGGCTACTGGACCAGGGTTATAAACAGATTCGCCTTATTCGATCTCTTAAAAAGTTTATATTCCGATACCAAGATCTTGTCGAAATATATTCCGTCTCTGCAGAAACGATAATAAACGATGGATTTTCATATAGTGAAAATGTATAAAGATAAGGAAGTCAACAAAAATGTCAAAAATAATTTTCTATCAATGTGTGACGTAAAAGTGTTTTTGACATTTACTTCACTGAATTTGGTACTGCTTTGACAACTATTTAACCTATTTTGTTCCAGTAATGTTATAAATACTGTTATAGTGACAGTCGGAACCTTTGAGTCGTAATGAAAGCGGGAGGTTTGGCGTTTTAAAATCTGATTCAACCCACCATTTCTTTAGAAATGCCTGTACCAAGTCAGGGTCATTACGGTTTTCACAGTTTGCCGGTTGTTGACTGATTTTGTCTGTTTATATACTTATGAGTTTTGACTTTCCCTTTGTAAGATTGTTCGGAGTTCGGTAATTTTGTTATTACTCTTATTTATTACATATATATATTACTGAAATTTACAGTTCCTAAATAATGTAATTATTAATAACACTAAGGTTCTCCTCCCTCATGCATAGGTGACCTTAACCGATTGTGGCTATACTGTTTAGACCCTTTGGTTTTATTGCTCCCAAAACTTTGAATGATTTGGTTTTCCAATCTTATGATTTTGAGCGTACCTGATGAAGGTTATTCCAGAAACGCGTCGTGTGCACTAATTTTTATATCTACGTTTTTATTATGATATTTTAGAATCTTGACCTTCAAGGTGTAAACTTTAATGTGGTATATCCCCAGGGCCGCAATAAGGAGATGCGGGGCCCAATGTTGTTCTCTGTTAAACATGCAGTGTGTTGTTGTGTGTACTTGAACAGCCGAGAGTAGATATCTCCTTGAACAGCCGAGAGTAGATATCTCCTTGAACAGCCGAGAGTAGATATCTCCTTGAACAGCCGAGAGTTGATATCTCCTTGAACAGCCGAGAGTAGATATCTCCTTGAACAGCCGAGAGTAGATATCTCCTTGAACAGCCGAGAATAGATATGTCCAGCGTGGGGCCCAAATGGGAGCAACTGGTCCAATTGTCCCAAGGCCTGCCCTGTATATGCCGACTCAATGATAATGTAATTTTTCTTATTACAGTGTTAAGCTCGAATACATAAATAGTTGGTTATGAAGTCAAGCAGAATAAGAAAAAGCCTGATCTATATTTTGAGGATTAATTAGTCAAGGAATTTGATGGAGGTTGTTATTATAACTAAACCAACAGATGTTTTCAACCATTCTGGTTGCTGTCTGGTAGTTCAGTTCGTTAAGTTATACTTAATACCATTGAACATATTATTTCAATGTACACACTAATTGCAGATGTATATTTTTTTGTGGTATGTACTGGAAAGTAGATCTTCACATTATTATAAACAGTAGTAAGCAAAATAGTCCTGGTTTTTGGACAAATTTCCTTTTTTTTTGTTCGGTTAATTGAACCACTCCTTACTATAAGAATACTATTGACATACAAAACAATTTTGTAATCAGGAGTATACGACTTGTACCAGATAGAGCGAGTGACATTGAATTCTTTATTATTTTTGTTTCCGGACAGAACTATCGGACATTATTACATTGTATTACTGTTTGGAAGTCACATGATTGATTATTGTTTGATGTGATAATAAGAATGCTGAGATCCATGGCGAACAATAATAATGAAATAATGGATCATATAAGAGAAATGTATGACTACTCATAGTCAGATGACCAACGGAAATAAAAACAGAAATGTTTATCTATCAAACGGACAACACAGACGTGTTGTTGTTGTAAGGTTTCGAAATCACCAGAAACGTATCATTTCTTATTTATTTAGTAGACATGTCAAATCGTATTATCGTCAGTTGTTTTATTGTCTTAATACTCATAATACCAAGCGCAATATTATTAGAAAGTGTGAAAAACAAAAGACATGTCTTTTCACCCCACACACCTCTATACAAATATTAAATTGTTCACACTGTTTTCAAATTTGGAAAAGCTGGATTTGTTTTTAACTAGAAGTATTTATAATTATAAATAAAAGAAGAATTCGTATGGACTACCGGGACCGTCATGGTTGTGATCGTATGGTAGTTGGATTTACAACTACCTATGTGATCAGTGCCTGTCATCACTAAAGTTGTGAGTTCGAATCCTGCTCGTGGCGAGATGTACTCGATACAACATTATGTGATAAAGTTTGTCAGTGACTTGCGACAGGTCGGTGGTTTTCTCCGGATACTCCTGTTTCCTCCACCAATAGAACTGACCGCAACGATATAGCTGAAATATTGTTGAAAGTGGCATTAAATACCATGCCCTAACCCTAACCATCAGGTTTTACGTATTGTGTAACTCTTTTCACCCACATCGCCCCATACAAAGTAAGATTGTTCACACTGTTTTCAAATTTGGAAAAACTGAATTTATCTTTAATATTTTATGTTTATAAATAAAAGAAGATTGTTTATGGACTTACCAACTGTACCACAACTGGGAGCCATTTTTATTCCCCATTTCTTGTATATTATTTTCAAGTAAAAAAAATAGATATTAACATGTTTTGTTTTTAGTTCATTCAACTTAATAGTGTTAATGTGAACCAAAGTAAGGATTGGCAACCTTATGTTTTTAAACAAACCCCTTCGGAATATCTCTTTATTTATCTGTCTGCATACTACGTTTCCTGTTGCGCAATTATGACATAAATCTTGTATGATAAACTGAGCTTTTAGCAAAATGTGCTAACAATTTAAGATCTGTTATGATATCATTTAATAATCAACAAATAATTTGTATCATGAATAATATTGGTCATCTTCCAATTCCTATACAAAATATCAATTTCCATCCTAATGGAAATACAAAAATAAAATCTTTATGGTACATTGATATTTCCATATGCCTGTTTAACGTCAATCATTTATAGAACGCCCATTGTCAGGTGGTAACGTCACACGACGGTCGCGTAGGTGAAATTACTCTGAACGTTGTTCCCTTAAACAAACATTCAATACTCCCAATTTAATGTATTATTGCTAAGCATTAGACGCCATTATAAATGATATCATTAGAATAAATATTTTCTGGCGACATTAAGACTTGTATACAATTCCTCCGAGCCATATCCAATGTTGATTCACTGCAGAACCACTACGATATACAATATATTCCTTACAGCTAAATTGTACCAAGATTTTAACACAGCTATTAATGTCTTTTCACAGCTTGTTCTTTGTTAAAAGAAAACATAACTCAGAAGGAATTAAAAGCTTTCATGCCTGGTTCATGGTGGTTATATAATATACATGCATGGTGGGCTGCTTTCATGAAAGTTATGTAAATTATGCTAGGTCTGTTAATCTTATAACTTCAGAGCAAAAATGTTGTGTCAAATTGTACTCTGTGTTTGTAAACACAACTGAGAAAAAAATGAGCAATTTTGTACATATTCGATATGTGCATGCGTTGTGTTTCTTTGCGTTTTGAGTTCCGTGTTGTGGTATTCGTTGCAGTTTCCGCATGAAAACGATGTTCGGCTCGTCTTTACCTCCAGTTGTTTGTAGGGCTAATGTCTTGTTTACGTTATTTGTGTTTGCTTGCGCATAGTGGTGTCCAACATATATTGTATTTTTCTTTTCTTTGTCTTCGTCTTGTGTACCATCTGTTACCAGTTTCTCTGGATTGTCCATTTTGGATTGTCCCTTCGATATTCTCCACTTTTTCAATTCGTAACCAGAACCAAGACAAATGCTCTCTGGATGTTAAGCTATAACCAATCATTCACATCCAAGACAAATAAAAATAAATAACCAGAGCATGGATAATATCAACTCTCGCAAACATAATAACTTCCTTTTGTGGGGTTCCCTACAAATTAAGGTGTCAGAAAATGATTGTAATGTAACAAGTTCATAAGAAACAAAATAAGTGTTATAATTTGTTCTATAACCCATAATACTTAGTATTACCTTGTTGGAATACTACAAATTATATATCATATTGATTATTATATGTGATACATAAATCAAGTATCATTTTTCATCTAGCTAGATAATACAGATACAATGATGGTTTAGGGTTTATGGTGTTTAACGCCACTATCAACAATATTTCATTTATATCGTGGCGGTCAGTTTTTTGGTGGAGGAAACCGGATTACCCGGAGAAAACACCGACCTGTTACAAGTAACTGACAAACTTTATCACACAATGTTATATCGAGTACACCTCACCTGAACGGAATTTGAACTCACAACGTGAGTAGTGAGAGTCACTGGTTGCATAGGTAGTTGTAAATCCAACTACCATACGATCACGACCACGTTGGATACAATGATGTCCACTTAATACATTCGTTTTATAGGACGTATGCAAGTTAGTTTTTTTGTAGGACAATAATGTAGTATTGTTTTGTGCTATATAATATTTACTACATCTGTTTTAGCAATACAAACATTTTTTTAAGATGGATACTGATAAGGGGAATGAACCTGCTGTAGATATTATCACCATTCCTTAGAAGTAGGTAGTTAATAATTACCTATAAATGTCCCAAGACAAAGTCTACTGTATACAAGACATAATCAATGTTTCATCAATAATACATATTTTGACAGATAGCTTTAAGAAATTTACATTTTTTTCTTTTATTCTCTGCAGGTGTATGTCGCCAAATTGTAACGCTGTGATAAAACTAATGCACTGAAATGGCATATGCATAAACAGAAAACAACGAACCCCAGCAGCAAGCGAACAGTTTAGTTAAGCATGTCGTCTGCTATTGAAATGGTAGATATGCTGATTACTTTCTGGAAAACTTCCAAAAGATAATTGACAGATCGTAGAAACAGAGGCAAAATCGAACCCCTAACATACATGTACATGCCTGCTTGGTACAAGCACTTCAGTAAAATGTGGCGTGGTTTAACTAGTCTTATGGGCCCAAACATTCCCTCTTTTTGAAAAGATATTATTTTTGGTAAACACAGTATTCAGTCCCACACTATTCCATCTAGCTATTTGTCTATGCCCCGTTATCAAACATATAGTAACACGACGGGTGCCACTAGTGGAGCAGAAACTGTTAACCCTTCCGGAGCACCTGAGTTCACCTTCGGTTTTGAGTGAGGTTCATGTTACTAGATCCTTAATTTTATGTGTATGCTTTGTAGATCGTTGTTTGTCCTTTTGCTTTTTGCTGCCTGTTCTTCTTCGATTTACGGACTATGATTATCCCTTTGGTATCTTCAAACTGTTCTTCTGTACTGTCGTGGAAAATCATGTAACCAGACATCTATAACTTAACATTAATAGCTAATGTGTAGTCGCTTGTTGACATTGATTGTGTCTCTGTTTGGTGCCCATAAATATATCAATATTGCAAAGACTCTTATTTAAAAATGTTGCATCATATGTATGCAATGTTTTCTTTTACACCTGACAGAGGTCGTATATTACCTATGCTTTGTTAGTATAGACAAATATCTTTCTGTTATACAGACTCCATTGCCAGCCTTCATTTTCTATTTAGTTCTATAGGCTTTGCATCATTATCAATAGGAACCCACTCTTTGTTCTGAGATGTTTATATTAAGAACCATGTATGTCGATCTCTGGGTTAAGCAAACATATATAATTAGAACATGCTATATCAGGTTTATTATGTCCAACTCTGGAGACAATCATATTTGTCTTTATTTCCCGACAGTGTAGGCTAGTGTGTGGGAGTCATGATTTGAGGTTACCTACTAATAATATTAATGACAGCTATGTGCATTATGTTTCTATATACAGACTGCAAGACAATAGAAATTATTGCAAGATGAATGTCATGAACCAATGTATGTATATCCACCAGGGGAACATTTACTATTTCATGTCAGGAAAGTGAGTGGCCATGTATATATGCGTATTTTTGCATCTTTCTAAGATTTTTCTATGGAGACAGGAACTGTTTCGATAATGTGGGGTCTTTTTGTGTATTTTTTTTAGATTTTTTTTTATCTTATGCATTATTCTGCATCGCTATATTCTGAACTCTAATCTCCGTTTTAATTATTTAAGGAATATGTGAAATTTTTTAACAGGTTATGCGATATAATCTGGTTTGGGGCAGTTTACGCTTAATAAACCGCGAATCGGTTTATGAAAAGCGTAAGTTATTCCAAACCAGGGCACAACCTGTTCAAAAATTTCAAATATTCCTTATAATTTAATTTTTACAACAAAATTTAATGAGTCCTCGATTTTAATTACGATTACTTCATGTGACTATTTGAATTTGTCGTTGGCGAAAGAATACGTTGGTGACGTCACAATACCAACCCAAGTTATCAAGTATAACCAAAATGTTCTCCAGGTGGATCAGCCATTCAGATTGCAGTATTCAAATCAAATTAAATTATTCAAGTATATAACATTGACACGATCATTCTACAAACATGATCAGCAATATATATGAAAGATAATATTCTTATGTTCTACTTGTCGTAACAAACAAGATCAGCAATATATATGAAAGATAATATTCTTATTTTCTACTTGTCGTAACAAACATGATCAGCAATATATATGAAAGATAATATTCTTATGTTCTACTTGTCGTAACAAACATGATCAGCAATATATATGAAAGATAATATTCTTATTTTCTACTTGTCGTAACAAACATGATCAGCAATATATATGAAAGATAATATTCTTATTTTCTACTTGTCGTAACAAACAAGATTAGCAATATATATGAAAGATAATATTCTTATGTTCTACTTGTCGTAACAAACATGATCAGCAATATATATGAAAGATAATATTCTTATTTTCTACTTGTCGTAACAAACATGATCAGCAATATATATGAAAGATAATATTCTTATTTTCTACTTGTCGTAACAAACAAGATCAGCAATATATATGAAAGATAATATTCTTATGTTCTACTTGTCGTAACAAACAAGATCAGCAATATATATGAAAGATAATATTCTTATGTTCTACTTGTCGTAACAAACATGATCAGCAATATATATGAAAGATAATATTCTTATGTTCTACTTGTCGTAACAAACAAGATCAGCAATATATATGAAAGATAATATTCTTATGTTCTACTTGTCGTAACAAACATGATCAGCAATATATATGAAAGATAATATTCTTATTTTCTACTTGTCGTAACAAACATGATCAGCAATATATATGAAAGATAATATTCTTATGTTCTACTTGTCGTAACAAACATGATCAGCAATATATATGAAAGATAATATTCTTATGTTCTACTTGTCGTAACAAACATGATCAGCAATATATATGAAAGATAATATTCTTATGTTCTACTTGTCGTAACAAACATGATCAGCAATATATATGAAAGATAATATTCTTATGTTCTACTTGTCGTAACAAACATGATCAGCAATATATATGAAAGATAATATTCTTATGTTCTACTTGTCGTAACAAACATGATCAGCAATATATATGAAAGATAATATTCTTATTTTCTACTTGTCGTAACAAACATGATCAGCAATATATATGAAAGATAATATTCTTATGTTCTACTTGTCGTAACAAACAAGATCAGCAATATATATGAAAGATAATATTCTTATGTTCTACTTGTCGTAACAAACATGATCAGCAATATATATGAAAGATAATATTCTTATGTTCTACTTGTCGTAACAAACATGATCAGCAATATATATGAAAGATAATATTCTTATGTTCTACTTGTCGTAACAAACATGATCAGCAATATATATGAAAGATAATATTCTTATGTTCTACTTGTCGTAACAAACATGATCAGCAATATATATGAAAGATAATATTCTTATGTTCTACTTGTCGTAACAAACATGATCAGCAATATATATGAAAGATAATATTCTTATGTTCTACTTGTCGTAACAAACATGATCAGCAATATATATGAAAGATAATATTCTTATTTTCTACTTGTCGTAACAAACATGATCAGCAATATATATGAAAGATAATATTCTTATTTTCTACTTGTCGTAACAAACAAGATCAGCAATATATATGAAAGATAATATTCTTATGTTCTACTTGTCGTAACAAACATGATCAGCAATATATATGAAAGATAATATTCTTATGTTCTACTTGTCGTAACAAACATGATCAGCAATATATATGAAAGATAATATTCTTATTTTCTACTTGTCGTAACAAACATGATCAGCAATATATATGAAAGATAATATTCTTATTTTCTACTTGTCGTAACAAACAAGATCAGCAATATATATGAAAGATAATATTCTTATGTTCTACTTGTCGTAACAAACATGATCAGCAATATATATGAAAGATAATATTCTTATGTTCTACTTGTCGTAACAAACATGATCAGCTATATATATGAAAGATAATATTCCTATGTTCTACTTGTCGTAAGCATTTCCCTGTCCTTTCCTTAGTCATGATTTATTACCGAGTGTGTAACTAGAGCAACACTCCGGGTGCCACTAGTAGAGCAGGAACTGATTATTCTTCCCAGTATCGGTTTTTAGTTGGGTTAGTGTTGGTCGGTCTTTAGTTTTCTGTGTAGTATTTTGTAGATCGTTGTTTGTCTTGTTCTCCTTTTTCTTTTGGCCATTGTGTTGTCTGTCCGTCTTTGATTTAAGAATTCGCATTACCCCTTTGATATCAGCAAACTCTTCTTAACTGGGTATTTTGGCAGGTTATTTTCTCAGATCTATTTAAAAGTTATTCTGGCTATTGCATTGAACATTTCATTATTTTTCTGCATAAATACTCGTCTTCATTAAATGAGGAATATTTTCAATTTTTGAACAGGTTATGCGATATAACCTGGTTTGGGGTAGTTTACGCTTAATAAACCGGGAAGCGATTTATGAAAAGCGTAATCTGTTCCAAACCAGGTTATACAACTATAACCTATTCAAAAATCGGAAATATTCCTTATTGTTAGATTCTTACAACAAAATTTAATGATTCCTCGATTTTAATTACGATTATTGCATGTGACTATTTGAATTTGTCGTTGGCGAATGAATATTTTGGTGACGTCACAATACCAACCCAGGTTATCAAGTATAGCCAATTTTTTTTCTCCAGTCGGATCAGCCAATCAGATTGCAGTATTCACATCAAGTTATAATAAATAATAAATAAGTTTGATTTAAAGTCGAAGCATGTACAACAAGCATAACACAAGCTCTAACGAGCTTTTAAATTCGACTAAGTTAAACTATTAAAAGGAAGAAAAAATACCATACTGTCGGAACAATTCAAAAATCAAATAAAAATATCGTAGTTTGATAAAATTATATAGAAAAGATGTTTTTTTTTCGATTAGGTTTTGATCTTTACACGGTATAATATATATTATCAAGCAACAAGTGTGATATTAACATAATATTGCCGTTTTCTTATATAATGACGCCACGTTATCAAATCCTCGATAACGTACTATCATGCTGATTTGTTTTCTCCTTTTTTTTTGTTATCCATTACTTATGAATATTTGCAGAGAATGTCCTTTTCAAATTTCAGAACCCTTTAGTACTCGTGAAGCAACACAGTACAGGTTCTTTAATGCTTGAAGAATAATTAACTTCCATTCCTTTGCTTCATGTTAGCTATGGAATTCGTTGTAGTGAAATGAGCAAAACAATCACAGGAAAATGTTTCTTGAAACTAATACAGCAATTTTTACCTATAGGCAATTTAGTTATATGTATATTTAGAGACAAATAGAGAGTGCAAACATTTTGTTAGTAAATTGGCTAATCAGTGGATTAACTTGGAAAATGAGAAAACCTCATGAGGTTATCAAGTACAAAACCAGCTCCCAACCAGAGGCATTTTCTTTTAAACAACAATCATAGCTAACTATGTGGAATTATATGGAAATATTGAGAGTACAAATAAAAATATGTCGTATCACTGTGACTTGACAGTGTAAAACATTCTACCAAGATGTCAGAGGTATTTGTTTCTTTTGGCCATTGCGTTGTCTGTCCTGCTTCGATTTACAGATTCCGATTATCCCTTTGGTATCTTCAAACTCTTCTTACATACTATTACAAATATAACTCTAAGCATAAACATAAATACTATGTGTACAGTGCAACAAATAGATCGAATTATTAATCTTTGTACGTGTATAGCAGTCATCAGAAACGCGATAGTTATTGAGACAGAAATGAATAATCAGTTCCTTTAATATCATACGAAATCATCGGTCGGAGAGTTAGTATATGATATATTTAAATTCTGTCTTTCAACGAAATAACCGTTAATTACAGTAAAATTTCCATGTAAGTCTGGTATCCTTTCATATGATAAACGTACACACAGAGCAATATACAAAAATCAATCATTTCCGCAAACAGTAAGATAGAATAATAAAATACAACTTATTTGATTTGCCAATCAAAATGAGTTTGAGCAATGAAGTTATGTCTACGTAGATGTGTGATTTATGGCGGGAAACTACTAACATTATTCAAAATGTTATGAAATATCCTACTTTTGTTCTGTAATGTCGATTGTACTTTTTGCGACAGATTACTAAAACTGATCGAGATAATACCAAGAAAAATTTGAAGATACCAAAGGGGTAATCAGAAGCCGTAAATCTAAGATACCAAAGGGGTAATCAGAAGCCGTAAATCTAAGATACCAAAGGTAGTAATCAGAAGTTGTAAATCTAAGATACCAAGGGTAGCAATCAGAAACTGTAAATCTAAGATATCAAAGGTAGTAATCAGAAGCCGTAAATCTAAGATACCAAAGGTAGTAATCAGAAGCCGTAAATCTAAGATACCAAAGGTAGTAATCAGAAGCCGTAAATCTAAGATACCAAAGGTAGTAATCAGAAGCCGTAAATCTAAGATACTAAAGGTAGTAATCAGAAGCCGTAAATCTAAGATACTAAAGGTAGTAATCAGAAGCTGTAAATCTAAGATACCAAAGGTAGTAATCAGAAGCCGTAAATCTAAGATATCAAAGGTAGTAATCAGAAGCCGTAAATCTAAGATATCAAAGGTAGTAATCAGAAGTCGTAAATCTAAGATACCAAAGGTAGTAATCAGAAGCCGTAAATCTAAGATACCAAAGGTAGTAATCAGAAGCTATAAATCTAAGATACCAAAGGTAGTAATCAGAAGCTGTAAATCTAAGATACCAAGGGTAGTAATCAGAAGCTGTAAATCTAAGATACCAAGGGTAGTAATCAGAAGCCGTAAATCTAAGATACTAAAGGTAGTAATCAGAAGCCGTAAATCTAAGATACCAAAGATAGTAATCAGAAGCTGTAAATCTGAGATACTAAAGGTAGTAATCAGAAGCTGTCAATCTAAGATATCAAAGGTAGTAATCAGAAGCGTAAATCTAAGATACCAAAGGTAGTAATCAGAAGCCGTTAATCTAAGATACCAAAGGTAGTAATCAGAAGCTGTAAATCTAAGATACCAAAGGTAGTAACCAGAAGCCGTAAATCTAAGATATCAAAGGGGTAATCAGAAGCCGTAAATCTAAGATACCAAAGGCAGTAATCAGAAGCTGTAAATCTAAAATACCAAAGGTAGTAATCAGAAGCCGTAAATCTAAGATACCAAAGGTAGTAATCAGAAGCCGTAAATCTAAGACACCAAAGGGGTAATCAGAAGCCGTAAGTCTAAGATACCAAGGGTAGTAATCAGAAGCCGTAAATCTAAGATATCAAAGGGTGTAATCAGAAGCCGTAAATCTAAGATACCAAAGGTAGTAATCAGAAGCCGTAAATCTAAGATACCAAAGGTATTAATCAGAAGCCGTCAATCTAAGATACCAAAGATAGTAATCAGAAACCGTAAATCTAAGATATCAAAGGTAGTAATCAGAAGCCGTAAATCTAAGATACCAAAGGTAGTAATCAGAAGCCGTAAATCTAAGATATCAAAGGTAGTAATCAGAAGCCGTAAATCTAAGATACCAAAGGTAGTAATCAGAAGCCGTTAGTCTAAGATACCAAAGGTAGTATTCAGAAGCTGTAAATCTAAGATACCAAAGGTAGTAACCAGAAGCCGTAAATCTAAGATATCAAAGAGGTAATCAGAAGCTGTAAATCTAAGATACCAAAGGCAGTAATCAGAAGCTGTAAATCTAAGATACCAAAGGTAGTAATCAGAAGCCGTAAATCTAAGATACCAAAGGTAGTAATCAGAAGCCGTAAATCTAAGATACCAAAGGGGTAATCAGAAGCCGTAAGTCTAAGATACCAAGGGTAGTAATCAGAATCCGTAAATCTAAGATATCAAAGGTAGTAATCAGAAGCCGTAAATCTAAGATACCAAATGTAGTAATCAGAAGCCGTAAATGTAAGATACCAAAGGTATTAATCAGAAGCCGTCAATCTAAGACACCAAATGTAGTAATCAGAAGCCGTAAATGTAAGATATCAAAGGTAGTAATCAGAAGCCGTAAATCTAAGATATCAAAGGTAGTAATCAGAAGCCGTAAATCTAAGATACCAAAGGTAGTAATCAGAAGCCGTCAATCTAAGATACCAAAGGTAGTAATCAGAAGCCGTAAATCTAAGATACCAAAGGGTGTAATCAGAAGCTGTAAATCTAAGATATCAAAGGTAGTAATCAGAAGCCGTAAATCTAAGATATCAAAGGTAGTAATCAGAAGCCGTCAATCTAAGATACCAAAGGTAGTAATCAGAAGCGTAAATCTAAGATATCAAAGGTAGTTATCAGAAGCCGTAAATCTAAGATACCAAAGGTAGTAATCAGAAGCCGTCAATCTAAGATACCAAAGGTAGTAATCAGAAGCCGTAAATCTAAGATACCAAAGGTAGTAATCAGAAGCTGTAAATCTAAGATATCAAAGGTAGTAATCAGAAGCCGTAAATCTAAGATATCAAAGGTAGTAATCAGAAGCCGTAAATCTAAGATACCAAAGGTAGTAATCAGAAGCCGTAAATCTAAGATACCAAAGGGTGTAATCAGAAGCTGTAAATCTAAGATATCAAAGGTAGTAATCAGAAGCCGTAAATCTAAGATACCAAAGGTAGTAATCAGAAGCCGTAAATCTAAGATACCAAAGGGTGTAATCAGAAGCTGTAAATCTAAGATATCAAAGGTAGTAATCAGAAACCGTAAATCTAAGATACCAAAGGTAGTAATCATCATCTGTAAATCTAAGATACCAAAGGTAGTAATCAGAAGCCGTAAATCTAAGATACTAAAGGTAGTAATCAGAAGCCGTAAATCTAAGATACCAAAGGTAGTAATCAGAAGCCGTAAATCTAAGATACCAAAGGTAGTAATCAGAAGCCGTAAATCTAAGATACCAAAGGGTGTAATCAGAAGCTGTAAATCTAAGATATCAAAGGTAGTAATCAGAAACCGTAAATCTAAGATACCAAAGGTAGTAATCAGAAGCCGTAAATCTAAGATACTAAAGGTAGTAATCAGAAGCCGTAAATCTAAGATACCAAAGGTAGTAATCAGAAGCTGTAAAACTAAGAAACCAAGGGTAGTAATCAGAAGCTGTAAATCTAAGATACCAAGGGTAGTAATCAGAAGCCGTAAATCTAAGATACTAAAGGTAGTAATCAGAAGCCGTAAATCTAAGATACCAAAGATGGTAATCAGAAGCTGTAAATCTGAGATACTAAAGGTAGTAATCAGAAGCTGTAAATCTAAGATATCAAAGGTAGTAATCAGAAGCGTAAATCTAAGATACCAAAGGTAGTAATCAGAAGCCGTTAATCTAAGATACCAAAGGTAGTAATCAGAAGCTGTAAATCTAAGATACCAAAGGTAGTAACCAGAAGCCGTAAATCTAAGATATCAAAGGGGTAATCAGAAGCCGTAAATCTAAGATACCAAAGGCAGTAATCAGAAGCTGTAAATCTAAGATACCAAAGGTAGTAATCAGAAGCCGTAAATCTAAGATACCAAAGGTAGTAATCAGAAGCCGTAAATCTAAGACACCAAAGGGGTAATCAGAAGCCGTAAGTCTAAGATACCAAGGGTAGTAATCAGAAGCCGTAAATCTAAGATATCAAAGGGTGTAATCAGAAGCCGTAAATCTAAGATACCAAAGGTAGTAATCAGAAGCCGTAAATCTAAGATACCAAAGGTATTAATCAGAAGCCGTCAATCTACGATACCAAAGGTAGTAATCAGAAGCCGTAAATCTAAGATATCAAAGGTAGTAATCAGAAGCCGTAAATCTAAGATACCAAAGGTAGTAATCAGAAGCCGTAAATCTAAGATATTAAAGGTAGTAATCAGAAGCCGTAAATCTAAGATACCAAAGGTAGTAATCAGAAGCCGTTAGTCTAAGATACCAAAGGTAGTAATCAGAAGCTGTAAATCTGAGATACTAAAGGTAGTAATCAGAAGCTGTAAATCTAAGATATCAAAGGTAGTAATCAGAAGCGTAAATCTAAGATACCAAAGGTAGTAATCAGAGGCCGTTAATCTAAGATACCAAAGGTAGTAATCAGAAGCTGTAAATCTAAGATACCAAAGGTAGTAACCAGAAGCCGTAAATCTAAGATATCAAAGGGGTAATCAGAAGCCGTAAATCTAAGATACCAAAGGCAGTAATCAGAAGCTGTAAATCTAAGATACCAAAGGTAGTAATCAGAAGCCGTAAATCTAAGACACCAAAGGGGTAATCAGAAGCCGTAAGTCTAAGATACCAAGGGTAGTAATCAGAAGCCGTAAATCTAAGATATCAAAGGGTGTAATCAGAAGCCGTAAATCTAAGATACCAAGGGTAGTAATCAGAAGCCGTAAATCTAAGATACCAAAGGTATTAATCAGAAGCCATCAATCTAAGATACCAAAGGTAGTAATCAGAAGCCGTAAATCTAAGATATCAAAGGTAGTAATCAGAAGCCGTAAATCTAAGATACCAAAGGTAGTAATCCGAAGCCGTAAATCTAAGATATCAAAGGTAGTAATCAGAAGCCGTAAATCTAAGATACCAAAGGTAGTAATCAGAAACCGTTAGTCTAAGATACCAAAGGTAGTAATCAGAAGCTGTAAATCTAAGATACCAAAGGTAGTAACCAGAAGCCGTAAATCTAAGATACCAAAGGTAGTAATCAGAAGCCGTAAATGTAAGATACCAAAGGTATTAATCAGAAGCCGTCAATCTAAGACACCAAATGTAGTAATCAGAAGCCGTAAATGTAAGATATCAAAGGTAGTAATCAGAAGCCGTAAATCTAAGATACCAAAGGTAGTAATCAGAAGCCGTAAATCTAAGATATCAAAGGTAGTAATCAGAAGCCGTAAATCTAAGATACCAAAGGTAGTAATCAGAAGCCGTCAATCTAAGATACCAAAGGTAGTAATCAGAAGCCGTAAATCTAAGATACCAAAGGGTGTAATCAGAAGCTGTAAATCTAAGATATCAAAGGTAGTAATCAGAAGCCGTAAATCTAAGATATCAAAGGTAGTAATCAGAAGCCGTCAATCTAAGATACCAAAGGTAGTAATCAGAAGCGTAAATCTAAGATATCAAAGGTAGTAATCAGAAGCCGTAAATCTAAGATACCAAAGGTAGTAATCAGAAGCCGTCAATCTAAGATACCAAAGGTAGTAATCAGAAGCCGTAAATCTAAGATACCAAAGGGTGTAATCAGAAGCTGTAAATCTAAGATATCAAAGGTAGTAATCAGAAGCCGTAAATCTAATATATCAAAGGTAGTAATCAGAAGCCGTAAATCTAAGATACCAAAGGTAGTAATCAGAAGCCGTAAATCTAAGATACCAAAGGGTGTAATCAGAAGCTGTAAATCTAAGATATCAAAGGTAGTAATCAGAAGCCGTAAATCTAAGATACCAAAGGTAGTAATCAGAAGCCGTAAATCTAAGATACCAAAGGTAGTAATCAGAAGCCGTAAATCTAAGATACCAAAGGGTGTAATCAGAAGCTGTAAATCTAAGATATCAAAGGTAGTAATCAGAAGCCGTAAATCTAAGATACCAAAGGTAGTAATCATCATCTGTAAATCTAAGATACCAAAGGTAGTAATCAGAAGCCGTAAATCTAAGATACTAAAGGTAGTAATCAGAAGCCGTAAATCTAAGATACCAAAGGTAGTAATCAGAAGCTGTAAAACTAAGATATCAAGGGTAGTAATCAGAAGCTGTAAATCTAAGATACCAAGGGTAGTAATCAGAAGCCGTAAATCTAAGATACTAAAGGTAGTAATCAGAAGCCGTAAATCTAAGATACCAAAGATGGTAATCAGAAGCTGTAAATCTGAGATACTAAAGGTAGTAATCAGAAGCTGTAAATCTAAGATATCAAAGGTAGTAATCAGAAGCGTAAATCTAAGATACCAAAGGTAGTAATCAGAAGACGTTAATCTAAGATACCAAAGGTAGTAATCAGAAGCTGTAAATCTAAGATACCAAAGGTAGTAACCAGAAGCCGTAAATCTAAGATATCAAAGGGGTAATCAGAAGCCGTAAATCTAAGATACCAAAGGCAGTAATCAGAAGCTGTAAATCTAAGATACCAAAGGTAGTAATCAGAAGCCGTAAATCTAAGATACCAAAGGTAGTAATCAGAAGCCGTAAATCTAAGACACCAAAGGGGTAATCAGAAGCCGTAAGTCTAAGATACCAAGGGTAGTAATCAGAAGCCGTAAATCTAAGATATCAAAGGGTGTAATCAGAAGCCGTAAATCTAAGATACCAAAGGTAGTAATCAGAAGCCGTAAATCTAAGATACCAAAGGTATTAATCAGAAGCCGTCAATCTACGATACCAAAGGTAGTAATCAGAAGCCGTAAATCTAAGATATCAAAGGTAGTAATCAGAAGCCGTAAATCTAAGATACCAAAGGTAGTAATCAGAAGCCGTAAATCTAAGATATCAAATTAGTAATCAGAAGCCGTAAATCTAAGATACCAAAGGTAGTAATCAGAAGCCGTTAGTCTAAGATACCAAAGGTAGTAATCAGAAGCTGTAAATCTGAGATACTAAAGGTAGTAATCAGAAGCTGTAAATCTAAGATATCAAAGGTAGTAATCAGAAGCGTAAATCTAAGATACCAAAGGTAGTAATCAGAGGCCGTTAATCTAAGATACCAAAGGTAGTAATCAGAAGCTGTAAATCTAAGATACCAAAGGTAGTAACCAGAAGCCGTAAATCTAAGATATCAAAGGGGTAATCAGAAGCCGTAAATCTAAGATACCAAAGGCAGTAATCAGAAGCTGTAAATCTAAGATACCAAAGGTAGTAATCAGAAGCCGTAAATCTAAGACACCAAAGGGGTAATCAGAAGCCGTAAGTCTAAGATACCAAGGGTAGTAATCAGAAGCCGTAAATCTAAGATATCAAAGGGTGTAATCAGAAGCCGTAAATCTAAGATACCAAGGGTAGTAATCAGAAGCCGTAAATCTAAGATACCAAAGGTATTAATCAGAAGCCATCAATCTAAGATACCAAAGGTAGTAATCAGAAGCCGTAAATCTAAGATATCAAAGGTAGTAATCAGAAGCCGTAAATCTAAGATACCAAAGGTAGTAATCAGAAGCCGTAAATCTAAGATATCAAAGGTAGTAATCAGAAGCCGTAAATCTAAGATACCAAAGGTAGTAATCAGAAGCCGTTAGTCTAAGATACCAAAGGTAGTAATCAGAAGCTGTAAATCTAAGATACCAAAGGTAGTAACCAGAAGCCGTAAATCTAAGATATCAAAGAGGTAATCAGAAGCTGTAAATCTAAGATACCAAAGGTAGTAATCAGAAGCCGTAAATCTAAGATACCAAAGGTAGTAATCAGAAGCCGTAAATCTAAGATACCAAAGGGGTAATCAGAAGCCGTAAGTCTAAGATACCAAGGGTAGTAATCAGAAGCCGTAAATCTAAGATATCAAAGGTAGTAATCAGAAGCCGTAAATCTAAGATACCAAAGGTAGTAATCAGAAGCCGTAAATCTAAGATATCAAAGGTAGTAATCAGAAGCCGTAAATCTAAGATACCAAAGGTAGTAATCAGAAGCCGTCAATCTAAGATACCAAAGGTAGTAATCAGAAGCCGTAAATCTAAGATACCAAAGGGTGTAATCAGAAGCTGTAAATCTAAGATATCAAAGGTAGTAATCAGAAGCCGTAAATCTAAGATACAAAAGGTGTAATCATAATCTGTAAATCTAAGATACTAAAGGTAGTAATCAGAAGCCGTAAATCTAAGATACCAAAGGTAGTAATCAGAAGCTGTAAATCTAAGATACCAAAGGTAGTAATCAGAAGCCGTAAATCTAAGATATCAAAGGTAGTAATCAGAATCTGTAAATCTAAGACACCAAAGGTAGTAATCAGAAGCTGTAAATCTAAGATACCAAAGGTAGTAATCAGAAGCCGTAAATCTAAGATACCAAAGGTAGTAATCAGAAGCCGTAAATCTAAGATACCAAAGGGGTAATCAGAAGCCGTAAATCTAAGATACCAAAGGTAGTAATCAGAAGCCGTAAATCTAAGATATCAAAGGTAGTAATCAGAAGCCGTAAATCTAAGATACCAAAGGTAGTAATCAGAAGCCGTAAATCTAAGATATCAAAGGTAGTAATCAGAAGCCGTAAATCTAAGATACCAAAGGTAGTAATCAGAAGCCGTTAGTCTAAGATACCAAAGGTAGTAATCAGAAGCTGTAAATCTGAGATACTAAAGGTAGTAATCAGAAGCTGTAAATCTAAGATATCAAAGGTAGTAATCAGAAGCGTAAATCTAAGATACCAAAGGTAGTAATCAGAGGCCGTTAATCTAAGATACCAAAGGTAGTAATCAGAAGCTGTAAATCTAAGATACCAAAGGTAGTAACCAGAAGCCGTAAATCTAAGATATCAAAGGGGTAATCAGAAGCCGTAAATCTAAGATACCAAAGGCAGTAATCAGAAGCTGTAAATCTAAGATACCAAGGGTAGTAATCAGAAGCCGTAAATCTAAGACACCAAAGGGGTAATCAGAAGCCGTAAGTCTAAGATACCAAGGGTAGTAATCAGAAGCCGTAAATCTAAGATATCAAAGGGTGTAATCAGAAGCCGTAAATCTAAGATACCAAGGGTAGTAATCAGAAGCCGTAAATCTAAGATACCAAAGGTATTAATCAGAAGCCATCAATCTAAGATACCAAAGGTAGTAATCAGAAGCCGTAAATCTAAGATATCAAAGGTAGTAATCAGAAGCCGTAAATCTAAGATACCAAAGGTAGTAATCAGAAGCCGTAAATCTAAGATATCAAAGGTAGTAATCAGAAGCCGTAAATCTAAGATACCAAAGGTAGTAATCAGAAGCCGTTAGTCTAAGATACCAAAGGTAGTAATCAGAAGCTGTAAATCTAAGATACCAAAGGTAGTAACCAGAAGCCGTAAATCTAAGATATCAAAGAGGTAATTAGAAGCTGTAAATCTAAGATACCAAAGGTAGTAATCAGAAGCCGTAAATCTAAGATACCAAAGGTAGTAATCAGAAGCCGTAAATCTAAGATACCAAAGGGGTAATCAGAAGCCGTAAGTCTAAGATACCAAGGGTAGTAATCAGAAGCCGTAAATCTAAGATATCAAAGGTAGTAATCAGAAGCCGTAAATCTAAGATACCAAAGGTAGTAATCAGAAGCCGTAAATCTAAGATATCAAAGGTAGTAATCAGAAGCCGTAAATCTAAGATACCAAAGGTAGTAATCAGAAGCCGTCAATCTAAGATACCAAAGATAGTAATCAGAAGCCGTAAATCTAAGATACCAAAGGGTGTAATCAGAAGCTGTAAATCTAAGATATCAAAGGTAGTAATCAGAAGCCGTAAATCTAAGATACCAAAGGTGTAATCATAATCTGTAAATCTAAGATACTAAAGGTAGTAATCAGAAGCCGTAAATCTAAGATACCAAAGGTAGTAATCAGAAGCTGTAAATCTAAGATACCAAAGGTAGTAATCAGAAGCCGTAAATCTAAGATATCAAAGGTAGTAATCAGAATCTGTAAATCTAAGACACGAAAGGTAGTAATCAGAAGCTGTAAATCTAAGATACCAAAGGTAGTAATCAGAAGCCGTAAATCTAAGATACCAAAGGTAGTAATCAGAAGCCGTAAATCTAAGACACCAAAGGGGTAATCAGAAGCCGTAAATCTAAGATACCAAAGGTAGTAATCAAAAGCCGTAAATCTAAGATATCAAAGGTAGTAATCAGAAGCCGTAAATCGATAGGAAAAAAAAGAATAACGGACAAAACAACGATGTACAAAACGCTACGCAGAAAAACAAAGATTGAGCATTAAGTAGTTTGTGCAACTTATAAATTTTGTGAGCAGACGTTGAATCACTAGACATCTCAACTAATTTTACATATCTTATGCAATGACTGTGTTGATCAACAGAAGCTGTAAGCAGTGGAGTAAATTAATGTACTCTAGATTTAAAGAGCATACGCCGCTATCATAATCCAAAAGCACACTTGTTAGAAGTATTAGTTAAGATTTGTACCCAACGGATCATATCTTCCTAATTAGTAGTCTGTTGACTACGAGCATCCATTGACCCTGCTATTGCACTGTCGATGTTTATGTTGTCATTGATTTTTATGATAGTATGTGGTCTTTTCGAGCGGAAGCCAATCTGTGCCAGTGTTTTCTTTTATCATTTGGCAATATATGTATTGCCGTCGGAGATCCAATTATCAAGAGGAGATGGTTGGGATAACATTAACTTGTTGAGCTCCGCCAAGCATTTATTCCTGTTCTAAGCCAGGACTGGATTTTCAGCGTCATATGCCGTGGTCTTTTGTTGTGTTTGGTCAGTTGATGTTATAGGTGGTTTGTTGTTCGAAAACTTTGTTGATATTGGTGGATCATCACTGTTTGGCATTTGTATTCATAATTTATATGGTCATCCATGCTTTGTGTCAAATGAGTGTCTGTAATGTTCTAGTTTTTTATATCTAGACCACCCATTTACTTGGTTACTAAGTGTTCTTCTATGCATCTTGCTTACCAATTAGCATTGCTTTTTACTTTCGATGTGCACCCCTCGATTTATTTATTGCATGATCAAGTACTTTCGAGGGTTAGGATTATGGTATTTCAACGCCACTTTCAACAATATTACAGTTATATCGTGGCGCTCCGTTTTATTGGTGGAGGAGACCGGAGTATATGGAGAAAACCACCGATCTGCCGCAAGTCGCTGACAAACTTTATCACATAATGTTGTATCGAGTACACCTCGTCTGAGTGGGATTCGAACGCACAACGTTAGTGGTGATAAGACACCGATTGCATAAATAGTTATAAAATATAACTACCGTACGATCACGACCACGACGGCCCCATAGGCACCTTCGAAAGTAAAATATTAAGTAAAGGAATGCATATATTATCATTCACAAAAACAACCCTATATCATTGAAATAATGTGTGTGCATTGTATAAATGCAAGATTTGAGATCTGTTTCAACCGTGCATGAATGCAAATACTATATTATCTTATCAATCAAACCAACAATTACAAAAGAAACCTTGTCATATACATCAAGAATATTTCCATTGATTATGATATCCTACTGACAAGTTGTTTTCCAGATTATTTAGTAGAGGTTTTAACCTGTATTCAAAAAGTATATTTTCAATACACCTCCAATTTCACACTCAATGCCTCTAATTAATTAAGTTCATAATTAAAGTTAATTAAGATATTATCTGAGCGACATCCGACTCGATCCTTTGCAAATGTCATCAGATATCGCCATTATATCGTCATAATCTCGTGAGATCCAACACTTGATTTTGGTATGCATTTCAGAGTATGCTGCTTTGGGTAACATTATACACCACACTGGTATCAAATACAGTGTATTCTTTGCTAAAATGCTACGCTACAATAATCAAGTGGAAATAATTTATTGATGATTTGCATTCAATAAAACATTTATAAAAAATATACATTTAGCAATTTATTTTTAACTAAGGCATATATTATTTTAAGCATTTTATTTTCATGAAGAAATAATTTCATAATTTGCATATTTTTGTAATGGACAAACACTGTCGTCCAAAAAAGACAACAGGTCGGTGGTTGTCTCTGGGTACTCTGGTTTCCTCCACCAAAAAACTGACCGATACAACATAACTGAAACATTGTTGAAAGTGGCGTTAAACACCATAATCCACACCTAAGCTAAATCAAAATACACAACAAACATATATATATGATATAGCTTAACGATAAACATTTATATCGTTTATTAAAGAGAGGAAGGTGAATTGATTGATATTTATATTCAATAATAAAAACAAAACGTACCTACGATATAGATAAAGAAATATTATATAAATAAGTAAAATTTGGACCAATAAATAGATTCAACATCACTATAGGTTAAACCTCATATTTAACAGGGGCCGTCGTGGCCGTGATCGTATGGTAGTTGGATTTACAACTACCTATGCAATCAGTGCCTATCACCACTGATGTTGTGAGTTCGAATCTCGATCAATGCGAGGTGTACAACATTATGTGATAAAGTTTGTCAGTGACTTGCGATAGGTCGGTGGTTTTCTCCGGGTCCGGCGGTTTCCTCCACCAATAAAACTGACCACCACGATATAGCTGAAATATTGTTGAAAGTGGTGTTAAACACCATCAAACAAATAAACAAAGAATCACATTTAACATCAATTGTCCATGACTGCTCTTCAAGCTTGAAGCATACATTATATGCAACGTCTGTGTAACAAATTAGCAGAAAAAATACACCAGCCGTCTAGAAAACAGGAATTCAGAAATCTCAACTAATAGCTTCTGTATATTTCTGTCAACAAGTGAAATTTCGCAAAGTTATTGTAATTGTATGTTGATGTATGTAAAATGTATGTAAAAACTGATATAAGATAATGCAAGCGTTACTCTAACGCTATTTGTTCTTAATTAATACCTTACATCTTCTTTTCCAACAGTAAAGCGAATGAGACACTTTATACTGATTTGAAAGATAAATGTACATATCTTTTTGATATTCTCTGTTGATTTGAAGCAAGAGAACCTCTTTTTGTAACACGTAATTCATAAAATGTGTTTAGATATCAAATATTGATACATCTATCATATTTTTAGATGCAGGAATATAAAGCTTTTATTGTGGGGTTTTTTTTTTTTTTTTTTTTTTTTTTAAGAATCAACTATTTCTTTTCTTTGATATTGGCTGATCTGTTTTGATTTCATTCATGAAGCGTAAAATCTTCTCTAGGGCACTTCTGGTATGCATTAAGATCAATTAAACAGTACGTACTGCAACGATACCATAGCTAGTAGCATTGATGTAAAATGATGAGAAAATTATTTGTACAATAGAATTGTGGGAAGCTACAGTGAATGAGAGTGGGTGTCCCCTCTATAGCTATATTGAAAGAGCTAGTTTATACTATATAATTTTCATATGTTGACATACGTGATTGTCTATTGATTCTAATCGTTCGACTGAGTTCTAAATAAGATAAAATATAAATATGTGGAACAAATTGGACTTTACAGATATTTAATCGTTTTGTGTGATTTTTGTTTGCTTAATTGGAACGAAAAGATCAGTATCAACTTCTTTCGATTCGAATATTCCCATCGGTTTATCTCGGGGTTTTTGGTTTATCTCGGAGTTTTTGATTGCCTAGTGTCAAGTTTTTAGTTAATTCAATTTTTCTATTGTTTATATCACGTTCTAGAATATGCTCTGAGGATATTCCCTTGTGGGCCGTAGCAACACAACATGTGCATTGGTAACCATGAAATGTATTACTGCACAACAATATTTCTAGATGATTTTATTTTATTTTTAAAATACAATGCGGATATCAATTTATTGAATACCAACGAAACTGCTAATAGGTGATAACTTAATTCAATTCTTGACAATCAAGACGGGACAAAATGAGGTGTATTGCAATTATTGGATTTAAAACTAATGTGTAACTCTATGTAGATTTTTTAAGTAAGCATTTGGGGAGTATGCTACCCCTACACCATTATGATATCACCTGAGAGGAAGATTTTATATATTTTCCTGATTTGGTTGACATTGCAGTGTGCTACCTGTCTTCTTCCGGACGAAATTACAATAGGTAAGTCAACTTTTATTCTACCCTTGTCATTTTTAAATTTGGTTAAATTTTATTTAGTACATTTGTTTCATGAAAATAAGTTGGTGTTTTTTTGTGCTTTTTTGTGTTTTTTTGTTGTGTTTTTTTTGTTTTAAATCACGCCATGATATAAAGTTGAAATACTGCTAAAGTTGGCACTATGCACCAATCAATCATTCAATCAATTAATCAATCATTTTTTTAATATAAATTTAAAAATATAATATATTTTACTAATAAGCTAAATAAATTCTTGAAAAAGAAAATATTGCTCCTGGGATATTGTTATATTGATATTGTTATAACGCCAGAATGTATTTACATATAAGTTATTCATACCATACAGATCTATACCACATACCACAATATATACCCGGTTCAATAATAAGGAAAACAAGGACAGAATTCTTCAATTTCTGGTCTGATTAAGCATAATATTATTGGTTTAGTCAGGAGGAATTATTTACGAACTTTTTCAACTAATTAGCAAGTACTGTCAAGCCTGTTTTCAAGGACACTTGCATATAGCAAATCACTGTTTATAAAGGGCAGTTTCTTTTTCTCTATTGAATGAAAATAGTGCATATAATCTGAATATAAAGGTCAACTGCGCTTAAAGGGCACTTTTCAGGTTCCCTTAAGTGTCATTTATAGACATGTTTGACAGTATGACAATCTTACATAGCAAATTAATATACTGGTGCCTCAGAGTGTATAGCTTACTATAATTTAAAATGTTTGATTTGTTAATCATCATTCATATCTACGTCCAAAAGAAATAATATATTATTACTATCATTATTTCACATCCATATATTTATCAACAAATTTATATGTTTTAAATTCAAACTAATTTACGATACAACATTATGTGATAAAGTTTGTCAGTGACTTGCGGCAGGCTTGTGATTTTCTCCAGGTACTCCGGTTTCCTCCACCAATAAAGCTGACTGCCACTATATAACTGAAATATTGCTAAAGGTGTCGTTAAGCACCATAGCCCTAACCCAAAATAATTTAGCATTGTAATACACCACTCAACGTAATGGCTACCAGTGGTATTTAATACCAATATTTAATAGTATGATATGGATATATTCAACTTTTAAACCATCTTTAAATGTAATACACAGAAAACATAGCTCAATTGTTCTACATACACATGTTGTTCAAGTTGAAATTGCCACAAAATGAAGATAGGGGTTTTCATCCTTGAATTCATGTTAGTTACTCTATGTTTGACTTATTCATAGCATAATAACCTGACATTCTGAAGCTGCTTGTCATAAGTGACATGAAATAAATATATTGAGTATTTCGAAAATCAATGATGCATGCTTGTGATTTATTTTATAATTGCATAAATTTTTAAAATATGCATTTCTCTTTTACCCTTCATAAACAAAATTATTTAAATTTCTTTTTCCATTTCCATGCCATTTGCACACTAATACCTATTATAATTAGTACAGACAATAAGACTAATTATAAATTTATATAAAAGTCGTTTAAGTGCTGTAATGGGCTTTTGTAAATCTCTAGGTGATATTGCACTTTCGTCATTTTCACCTGACTACTGTATATAGTGTTAAATATTAATACATTTGGCAGATCTCTTTGCTTAAACAAGGACATACGGATTGGTATCTTCAAACTCTTGGCACAACATTATGTGATAAAGTTTGTCAGTGACTAGCGACAGGTCGGTGGTTTTCTCCTTCACTAATAAAACTGACCGCCACTATATAACTGAAATATTGTTGAAAGTGGCGTTAAACAACATCAAACAAACAAACAATAAACAAGGAATAGGTTCAGATTATCCTCATACAGTAGCACTCGTGTGATGTAGAAGACAAATGACCTTGATATACATCTAGATCTGACTGATATTGGCACTCACTCTGGTGTCAAAATTATTAATTTCTCTAAAAGAACCATTTATTATTATGACACATTCGTGTCATTTTAACATTGAATATCTCACCGACATTTATCTATGCATATTTAATGATTCAAATTTTTATTTGGTTTTATGAAAACGCTTTTTCAATATACTAGTAACAAGCAAAAAGTAAGTTACAATGTATTTTAGAGGACAAGTTAGCTGCCCATTAAAACATTATAAATAAGTGTCCTTAACGAGCACTTTGTTTTTGATCAGTGTGTATCACTATGCCATAAGGACAGTTTGGTTTTCATTGACATGTTTATCTATTCACCATGTTAATATAAAAAAGTGGCCAAAAGTTAGGACTTTCCGTGTTTATGTTATAAGGATATGTTAATTTGCAATGCAACATGCTTGTGTAAAATAGTGTCAAAAATAGGACTTTGATTGTGATCATTGTGTATGATTAACCTGTAAGTTGGAATAACTTGTGTCCGATCCAAATGTTATATAGTTAACAATAAAATAAGTTTAATCTTATATAACCTATAAGTATATGCTAACTTCTCATAAACATATTTAGCCATGCTAAATGCTTATGTAGAAAAGTGTCAAAAACGCTGACTTTGATTGTGATCGCTGTTTATCTTTATGTTATAATACTGAAGAAAATTGCAAAAAAAAGTTTGTTAAGGTGTTTATTTTAGCTGCATGATCGAATAACACTTATTTACTTTGTGGTTTCTCCAAATTCTTTTTATTTCAAAAAGAAATCAAACGTCTTTTTTTTTTTGCAAAAATTATTAATTACGTATTTTCGAACAAAAAACGTGGAATCCTTGTCACATTTTGAAATTTATTTCTGATTTAAAGATTTCAGCGATTTCAACGTGTTACACAACATCTGATCAATATTTTCTTTGCTATCGACAACACAGGGTTATATATCATTATTAATGGTGTAGATTTCTTTGAAATCAACATTTTATTAATTTTTTCTTCTCTCTATCAATTACATAAATCTCTCCTCAAGTACATTTGAAGTACCACTGAATTGAATATCAGATTTTAATATTCAATTTCTTCTATGAATAGCAATTAATAAATTTAATGATGCTTTAAACACCCTTGTTCTGACAATTTTATTGTAAAATATTGACATAAATGTTTTATTTAAATACTATTTAAACAAGCATTCTGATTCATTATTGTTTAGTTTTTCAATTAAACACTACAATGTCGAATAAAGCAATAAAATGCACACTCAATGTGATAATAACGTTTTTGTTATATGAATAATATTTCAATTGGTAGAAAATTGTGCTCAATTTCCAAGCATATAATTAACTCATGATTTCGTACAAATATTTTGAAGAGACGAATTTAAAATAAAACTTGTGAAAGCTGAAAGTATAAACTATGAATAAGACATTGTCAATATAGAGTCGTAAAGATAGCTTATTATAAAATGAATCAAAAGCATTGACATTGTATTATATTACTCTTAAATTCACATACGTTTTTTGTGGGATTCTTATTGCTTAATTTTTAGTTTTCTGTGTAGTATTTTGTATATCATTGTTTGTACTTTTGTCATTTTTTCTTTCGAAATTATTACACTCGCCCTTTCTCGCTTTTAAAATGGGTTCAAATGACCTCTTTGATAACTTCAAACTTTTCTTGGTCTTTTCTTTGGGCAATTGTATCGTCTATCTTTCTTCGATTTACGGCTTCTGATTACGACTTTGGTACCTTCAAACTTTTCTTATCATATGTAGATTCGTTCATATAGCTTACTATAAAAAGAATCAAAATCATTTGAACTTTATTCTGTTATATTATTAGTTCTCGAATTTTCTTAGTTATTCTCTCTCCGTTTATCTTGATATTATACCTTCTTTCAAGAAGTGTCCTGAAATACTTCGTTTTCGTAAATGGATCGATGCCATATTAATTTATTTTTACTTTTATTTTTATTTGCCTCTTAGACCGTAATACGATATTTGAATAGATTTTATCTTTTTTCTGGTCGATAGAAGACATTTTGAAATTATGGTAGGGGTTAGTGCTTCGAATAAATAATGTAATTATGATTGTAACTTGTTTCACTAAACAAGTTAACAAGGGATGGTCGATGAGACCACAATGCACAGTGCAAAATGAGAAGAACAATCCCGACCTCAGCATAAACTTCCAGAGTACAAAAATGATGACAAAACCTGCTGACGGCATGGGACATTCATATAAATGTGGCAGAATTAGACTCAGTTAATAGAATCTAAGCTCTACTATTGTATCAGAATTGGAAGTATACAAATATAGTATTGAAGACCACAACAGTTCATTTCCCTTAAAGGCAGATATGACCTTTAGCATGACATTTTAAGAAAGAATAGGACACATATCTAATTGTTCTGAGTAACGCTCAAATAATACATTCTTGACCATTATAAATGGGAAATGACACGAGAAAAGCCTGAAGATATCAAATTGTTAATCAGAAGCCGTAAATCGAAGACAGACAGAAAATCCAATGCCCACACTAAAAAGGACAAAAGACAAAGACAGGCTTGAAGATACCAAAGGGGTAATCAGAATTCATAAATAGAAAAAAGTACATACAATACAATGACCAAAAGAAAAAGGACAAAAGGACAAACAACGATCTACAAAACACTACAGAGAAAACAAAAGATTGAGCAACAGGAACTCCACAGAAAAGGGTGATGAACTGACGTGCAGTACACAAATTACAAGCTGGATAGACACACAGCGCGCGTGAAACAAGTTAACCCGATGTGTGAGACTGGGCGCTTCGGAAGGATATGTTTCTCCTTTCCTTGTATTTACACAGTCTGTGTTGAGAAAAAAGTAAGAGGAGGCTATGTTCTAATAGTTACATCTGCAATATGTGTGTAAGTTGAAACAGGTTTTTAATGGGGTTCATGTTACTCGATCTTTAGCTTAATTTGTATCTTTTGTAGATCGTTGTTTATCCTTTTGTTTTTTTTTCTTTTGGCCATTGTGTTGTCTGTACTTCTTCGATTTACGGATTCTGGTTACCCCTTTGGTATCTTCAAACTCTTCTTCATTTAAAATTGAATTTTAGTATCATTCATTTAATCCAAATGTATTTTCTCTGTGTCTGCATCGTAGCACAATGTAACGGCTTAATGATCAATAAGTTGAATAACTAAATAAGTTCACAGCTATTTAGACATAATAATTTACAAAACAAAAGATGAAATGATATTCTTAGTAAAGCAGTTGTAATGCAGTTGTTGCGGGAGTTTTGTTTTTTTGTAATGTTCTATATTTAATTTCTACGTTTGTAATCTTTTCCAGACAAGTGATCTCATTTCTAATCCCCACTTGTATTATTGACCGTTATACATACAGACTATACGATAAAAGTTAGTTGGTATAAGCTTCAACGTTTGTTCTGAGCAGAAGTTGTTGGCACAAATTGAATTATATGATAAACATTTCAGAACACTTACCAAACCTGTGCAAAGCTATAGAAAGGTTCCCAATACCTCCTATCTGAAAGAGAACAAAAACCCGTTAAAATATAAAATCAACAATGCAAATCCATTGTTTTGTCATACACAATGTTTTACCCATCCTTGTTTGTTAAACAAATAATTGCAGGTTTAACCGAATTGAATAGTATCTACGTTTTTTCATGATAAGAAGCTTTGGCTATGATCGAATCATAAAATAATACACAGCAAGTCTTTACACAATTATAGCAAGGATTTTCAATTAACGCCACACTACCCTCGTAGAAAGAAAAAAAAAAAACATTATTATTTTTTATCTTAACTGCATATGTAGTTGCAAATCTATTTTGGATGCAGTCTAGAATTTTTTTTTATTCCATTTAGATAAGGGTATTGTATCGATAACGGGACCATAGCAAATGTGCATATTAAAGTTGTATGTTTGAAACCTGAAGTAAATTGTTCAAGTATAGTATTGATTCTAGTTAAAAGGTTTTTGATTACATAATAAAATAAGATGAGCAAATATGACACTAAAGTAATAATTTTTTGATTAGAAAACGGAAAATTTGAGTTTTCTCGAAAACAATACATTTTTTTAAAACACAGTAAACGAGAGTTTTGTGCAGAATTTTACTACCATTTTTAAAATATGCATTTCATCTAACAATAACCTTTCATTATTGCTGCACTCATCTGAAATTTGACATTTCCCCCGATTTTTACCGCCAAAATAGAGGTGGGAGTAAACTAACTAGAGGTAGCAGCCAGGTAAATCTTACCTTGATAGAGACAGAGACACGTGTACAGGCATATTTTGACACTCCATTTTTAAACTTTAAAATCTTTCTAAAAGTTCACATAAAATTTCTTCATAAACCTATTTTTTGACATCTTAGCATATATATAAACATCGCAAGGATGGGTAAAACAAAGGACTTGTCAAAAGATTGTAAAAACATTGTGTTAAATCTATTCAAGTTTTTTCAGCTTGAGAAGGCCAGGGGAAGACCATTTTATTCCCCAGATAATTTGATTAAAAGAACATGCAAGGCTGCTGGCATATCTTACAGTTCTGTGTATAGAGTTGTAAACGGTAAAAGTCCTCCTGAATCCAACAGACCGAAAGAAAGAAAGAAAACTCTTGATGATTTTGACCGTTGCGTTATTAAACGGACCGTTCATAGCATGTACAACAGGAAAATTGCCCCAACAGTCTCAAAAATTAAGAGAGAAATTGAAGATACAATTAAAATCTCGAAATCAACGCTTACTTTAACTTTATTAGATCTTGGTTATAAGTACAAAAAATCCGGCGATAATAGGAGGCTTTTATATGATCAGAGGTCAGTAATAAATGATCGGTGTAATTACCTCCGAAAAATCAGGAAGTTTCGAGCGGATGGGTATGAAATTGTATATTTGGATGAGATCTGGGTTAATCAGAATCATGCCACTGACTACATGTGGTTACCAGTTGATGGTTCTGATGCCCCAAAGATCCCTTCAGGAAAAGGTAAAAGGTTGATAGTTTTGCACGCTGGTAATCGTGAGGAGGGTTTGATTGATAGGTGTGATTTGGTTTTTCTTGCCAAAGCTAAAGATGGGGATTATCACCAAGAAATTAATCTTTCTAAACTGGTTCGAAAATCAGCTTATGCCAGCATTAAAAAGCCCAAGTGTTATCGTTTTAGATAATGCCAGTTATCACATCAAGACTGAAGAAACTGTTGTGCCAAACTTTAATCAGAGAAAAGCTGTTTTACAAGATTATCTTTCAAAACACAACATTCCTTTTCAGCCACTTGAAACTAAAAAACAACTTTATGAAAAAATCAAATTTAAGAAACTCCTTTCCGTTTTTAAAACTGATAAAATTGCCAACCTACACGGTCACGAAGTCCTAAGAACCCCTGTTCGCCATTGCGAATTGAACCCCATAGAACTTATTTGGGCACAGGTTAAAGGGTTTGTTGCAGGAAAACAATACAACTTTTCGTTTGAAGGATGTGAAAGAACTTGTTTATGGGGGGTTTGGCAGAATTACAAAGGAAGTTTGGGCGAAGGCAGAAGACCATGTATTAAAAATAGAAAAGGAGTATGGGAAAGAGAATTGCATTGATAGGAGTGAGATTCCCCCAATAATAATTGATTTTGATGACGACGAGTCCAGCGACGAGGAAAGCTGAATCCAGTCCAACATGATTACATATTGAACGGGTATACCGGTTGTAAATGACAGATTGTACATAACGTTTTTACCTATAAAATTTTATTCATATCCAATAATTGTGTACTCTATGTCTAACTTCAGTGAATTTATTAGCAGAAAAGACCTTCTTTTTCGAATTATTTCCGAAAGATTGAAATAGCTTGGTCAAATTAAAAATCAGTAATTATGGAAATTTATGATTTTACGTTTTTTTCAAAATTTTCGAGGTAAATCTCAGGTAAGCATGTGTATAAATGTCACGTAGTCAAATGCATTAACCATGAAGGGAACAATAGCCTTCTCCGGCACTTCGACGAGAGACAATAGACCAGCTGCGGGACCACCGTCGTTCCTATTGTTATATGGGATTACGTCCACGGTGAGTTGGCTGTCACATTTAACGAGCAAACTTGGCCTATTTTGAAGAACTTAGCCTGAAATAAAGACCAAAATAACGCCAAAAATTTGTAATTTTTCAGATGAGCAGGGCCTTCAGAATAATTTCAACCGTAAATATTTATACAATTCCAAAATGGTAGTAAAATTCCTGACAAAACTCGTTGGATGCGCTAAAAAAAAATCTACGCTTTACGAAATATTTAGATTTTTCCGTTTTCTAATCAAATTTTTTTTTTATTATGTGTCTGAGGTCAAAGTAGTTCACAAGTTTAAGCAATTATCATTTCTAATTAATCTTGCAACCCTTGTGTCGTTCATGTTCGTCATACCCGTATATGCTGTTTTTGATATTAAAAAAACCAAACCTTTAACATACTTTGATGCACAACGCTAGAAATCTAAGCATACTAACTGATCGACCATTTAAATTTTATGGAGCGAGGGGGACTATTGTTTTCCTGAACTTGATTTTTTTTTCATGTGAAACAAACATCGCATTCTTTCAAGGAGAGATATATACAACAATAAGTATACAATCAAGCATGACTTAAAGAGCACCTCTATATAACAAATCACTGTATATATAGGGCAGTCTAATATTAGAGCAATTATTATTTAAACCTGTATATTAAGGGAAACTGCTCATAATGGCCACATTTTCATGTTCCGTTGAGTGGCCTTTATATACAGGTTTGACTGTATTTCAGAATAATAACAGAGGATTAGTGGACAATACAATAAAGGAATACTAATAATATTTGTAACATTATTTTTTCACCATGTGTAAAACGAACAGGCACCCATGGCAATTAACATACTGTCAGACATTCTACAAATGATTTACTAGTAAAATAAGGATCCGGATGTAATACACCAATAGCAGATAAAATCAAGCAAAACAAGTCCTCCAAAAAGGTCCAGTTTTTCCTCCTCAATCAATGGTACCTGTCGTATACACATGAAATGATGAAATGATGAAATCGTGGCGAGGTGTACTCGATACACCATATAATATGATAAATATTGTCAGTGACTTGCGACAGGTCGGTGGTTTTCTCATGGTACTCAGGTTTCCTCCACTAATAACACTGACCTCCACGATATAACTGGAATATTGTTGAAAGTGGCGTTAAAACCATAACGATGACGATGACCTCTAAATTGCCTAAGTAAGCACACGATCCCTAGACCTATAAATACACAAAGTTAGTATTAACATAGAACAGTACAACACAAATGAGTGAGTAACGAACATGACATTTTATAAGCGAGAAACAATTTCATTTGGATATAAAATTCACTATTCACAGAAGACAACATTGTTCGATATGTCATTCTTAATGAATAATTTAGGTACACAAATGTGAATAATTTGCAATATAGCATTTTAAATAACACATGGTAAGCAATTAAAAATAAATGGTTTCATCTATCAGTAACTGTTCACGCATAACCTTATATATAATTGTATAAAGGAATAAAAACAGCATGTGACTTAACATGTTGAAAAATCCAGCAGATATTTAACAAGTCAAATATTGAAATAGCCAAGTAACATATCTGCTCACATTGGGTTGTCTGTTATGGTCACATATGAAAATCATATGGTGACAGTGACTGAGATACATACAAATAAGATAAGCGTTGTTTTGCTCTTAAAGTTGTAAATTTGACTTTTTCCCATGCTGATTTACATCGATGTCCTTTCTTGTGAATTCATGTTTGCTAATATGATCAATACTAAATTTTAGGATTTGATATTAAATAGTGTGTTTGTAATGACATCCCTTGGGCTACCAGTCCAGCTCCAGCGGTGTCGTCATAGAAATATAGAAAATTCTCATCAGTGATACTATGTGTTTGTGTAATTCAATACAAACATTAAAATGTCACTCTATTTTTGTGTAGAAGTTTGTGTTGTGCAAAGTATTATAGACTTCCATTCAACATGAGCCAACACCCGTAAAATATCAATTTATAAGCCGATTTTTATATTTTCCCCCTCAAGATTACATTTGAATTCTCCTTGTGCATTTTGCAAACAGATTTGACCGAATTCTTATGGTGTCTGGGATAAACGGAATCACATTCTAAGCTGCAATTGTATTTAATTTTGTTTTCATTGGTCCTCAGACACACATATATGTCGTAACTGCCTTTTACCATTTCAGAGAATAAGGTGTTACAATTTCGCCCTAGATTCTATATTAATGGGTTACAAGTTTAACATCAAACCATATTTGGACGGTCCCGATGTCTCCATACACACTGCCTTTTTTCGTTGATATTTGTTAGTGTATATTGTATAATAAGCAATTGAATTTGATTATTTGGAAATATATTTGTATTTAAAAAAAAATTGTTTGGTCTTTGGTCTAATGTGTCTGGTAGAATGAATACGTACATAGTTAGCAAAGAAGGACGTTGGTTAAAAGCCCAGCCCATTTAATAGGCAAAATATATAACTGCGATATTGTAAACTCAGAAACAAATTGGTATGATAAACAACTTATTTTTTATCTATTATTCATCAATACAATCTCACACAACCAACAGTTCGTAAATAACAAACAAGTACATAAATAACGTAAATAATGTATATATACTTGACACAGTGAGATTGACTAATAGTTTTCATTTTGACCTTTTTGACCTGAAATATCAGTTCATGAATCAGACGGAGCATATATATCTTGGATATAATAAAAATACGTCAATATCGTGGTCCATTCAGTCATACTGTAGACCATTCAGTTGTCGTTTCTTAAAGTTGCTACTGTAATATTGCATAAATAATATAAAAAAGAAAGAAATGAACTGATAAAATTAATCAACCAATACAATGACTATGACTCAGTGGGCTCTATTCTTTAGTAGGATAATCATGTCTTTATTAGGACAATCATGTCTTTATTTGGACACATACGATGATGTATAATTGTAATATGAAAAGGGGTAGGTTATGTTGAAGTGATGTGCGTCTTTACGTTCTTACTTCCGTGTTGTGATGTCCGTTGCGATTTCAGTATTGAGAGAATGGTCGGTTCGTCTCTACCCTCAGTTATTTGTAGGCCGACTCGTGTAGGCCGATTCGTGTCTTATTTACGTTATTTGTGTTTGTTTGTGCATAGTGGTGTCAAGTACATATTGTGCTGTATTTATTCTTTTGTTTGTCTTCGTCTTGTATCTTTTGTGCCCAATGTTGCCGGTTTCTCTGGATTGTCCATGTTTAATTGCGTCTACGGCTTCTTTAACGTTTATTGGACACATACATTTATGCACAACTGTAAGTTAAGATTGGAGTGTTGAACTGAAACATGTTAAATAATAAAACACACGAGTAAGAAAGGACATGGATATAAATGAAGATCTATTCAACTTTGTACTAAGACACAAATTCAACAAAAGGGATAGTGCTTAAACAGCTCTGCTACATTACAGTCACATTTGGGTCTTCGATAATGAGTCTTTTTATTGTGCACATCACTCTATAGTTTCATATGCGTAATGTAAGAATCCAAGGTTGCATTGTTTTAGTGTGCTTAGTTACAATGCCTCGCCATGATATGGCTGAAATAAAAGAAATAAAATAAAAAATTGCGACGTCAAGGTACTATTAATACGACTCCATTGTACCATTGTAACAGTAATATGTCTTCACTGTATGCAAAGAGTTTAAAGATACTAACGAGGTAATCAGAGCCGTAAATCGCAGGACAGAAAATACAATGACCAAAAGAAAAGAACAAGCAATGATCTACAAAACACTCACAGAAAACTAACTATTGAGCAACAGAAACCCCACAAAAAACTGAGAGTGGAGAAGAGGGTGGGGTGTTGGTAAACTCATGTGCCACGGAAGGGTCAGTAGCTCTTTCTCCACATGTGGATGTCAAGGTGTTATATTTACGACAGGAACGTACTATAGATACGATGGCAATGTGTAATTTATACGATGTCAATGTATAATTTATACGATGTCAATGTACTATTTATACGATGTCAAGATGCTATATTTACGATAAGGACGTACTATTTATGTGATGTCAATGTACCATTTATACGATGTCAAGGTGTGATATTTCCGAAAAAAACGTCCTACTAATATATATCAGAAAGATATATTTTGTCTATGCACGTGTATCTGGTATGTATCAAAAGTAATGAATTTTACTTATCCTAAGATAAAATATTAGCCGTTTGTGATTTTATCGTAAATGTTCTATGTCAATGTATTTTTTATTAACTTACAATAGAGAAACGTAATCATAGGGCTGGGCGATTTCACTTACCGAAAGGTTATGCATTGTTTGATCTGTTAACAGTAAATCTTGAATGGCAAGTCTGGAGCCAAATAGTTGACAAACCTATATATCATATGTACAATAATTGGTGGTTTGGCACTATACAGTATCAATCGACATTGTCACGTAGTTTATTTTTCTCGTTTTTTTTT
This sequence comes from Bathymodiolus septemdierum, assembly GCA_963383655.1. Taxonomy (NCBI): domain Eukaryota; kingdom Metazoa; phylum Mollusca; class Bivalvia; order Mytilida; family Modiolidae; genus Bathymodiolus; species Bathymodiolus septemdierum. Next base: position 91,506,700 of record OY726517.1, on the reverse strand, counting down.
ATGATTCGTGTTACTCAATCTTGAATTTTCTCTATAATGTTTTGTAGATCAATAATTACATTACTTCCGTTTTTCATTGAAATGTTACAATATGATTGGTTATAAAGTGGTCACATGATTATAAAAGAGATGTTTTACATCCCAATAAAACTCAAAACTAGAACTTGCACGTGCCTCCATGACGACGTCAGATGTAAACAATCAATGGCGTAGTAATTTCCAACAGCAAATAATCTAACACAAATAAAATTCACAACGAAAAATTCAACTATATTAAATTTTGGTGTGATTTAAATGTAATTATAAGAATTGAATGCATTTTTTGTAGTTTTATAGGCGTGTAAAAGCGTGGACCGAGGCACATTTTTTGTATGAATTCATACAAAATATGCTTCGGTCCACGCTTTTACACGCCAATAAAACTAACAAAATGGAATTCAATTCTTAATAGTTTGTATTTATTTTGTCCAATTTCTGGTAGCCATTAGATTATTTGTCCTATGATTTACGGCTTCTGCTTACCCCTTTATAATCTTCAAACAGTTCTAGCTAAAAGTGTATATATTCGTCATGGTTACCTTTACAGAATAGCATAATTTGGATTTTACTATTCTAGCATGTGTTTAAGATTGAATTGATGATGTGTTCGTTGACAATGACACATTGTAATCCTAAGACAATAAAGAGCAAATATTGTAAAAGCTAGATATCATATGTCCATTATTGCAATTTGTTCATTGTTTGATTTTTCAGTTATCAAGATACACATAGACATTAACAAATTCTAGACCAATACAAAATCCCTCACAATCAAATATCTATATAGACACATAATACAACACAGAAATATTAATAGAAATAGTTAAAAAGAGGTATTAATGAAATCCAGGAAGAGATTACATTTTGTCATCATTATAATAAGAGAGGAGGTTTGGGCCCATCAAGCTGATTTACCCCGGCCATATTTGCTTGAGGTGCATATGACAAACCAGGGAAGTGAAGGGTCAAGTATATGTGTGCTAGAGGGATCAAGTATATGTGTGTTAGAGGGGACAAGTATATGTGTGTTAGGAGAGTCAAGTATATGTGTGTTAGAGGGGTCAAGTATATGTGTGTTAGGGGAGTCAAGTATATGTGTGTTAGGGGAGTCAAGTATATGTGTGTTAGGGGGGTCAAGTATATGTGTGTTAGAGGGGTCAAGTATATGTGTTTTAGAGGGGTCAAGTATATGTATGTTAGAGGGGTCAGGTATATGTGTGTTAGAGGGGTCAAGTATATGTGTGTTAGAGGGGTCAAGTATATGTGTGTTAGAGGGGTCAAGTATATGTGTGTTAGAGGGGTCAAGTATATGTGTGTTAGAGGGGTCATGTATATGTGTGTTAGAGGGGTCAAGTATATGTGTGTTAGAGGGGTCAAGTATATGTGTGTTAGAGGGTCAAGTATATGTGTGTTAGAGGGGTCAAGTATATGTGTGTTAGAGGGGTCAAGTATATGTGTGTTAGAGGGGTCAAGTATATGTGTGTTAGGGTCAAGTATATGTGTGTTAGAGGGGTCAAGTATGTGTGTTAGAGGGGTCAAGCATATGTGTGTTAGAGGGGTCAAGTATATGTATGTTAGAGGGGTCAGGTATATGTGTGTTAGAGGGGTCAAGTATATGTGTGTTAGAGGGGTCAAGTATATGTGTGTTAGAGGGGTCAAGTATATGTGTGTTAGAGGGGTCAAGTATATGTGTGTTAGAGGGGTCAAGTACATGTGTGTTAGAGGGTGAAGTATATGTGTGTTAGAGAGGTCAAGTATATGTGTGCTAGAGGGGTCAAGTATCTGTGTGTTAGAGGGGTCAAGTATGTGTGTTAGAGGGGTCAAGTGTATGTGTGTTAGAGGGGTCAAATATATGTGTGTTAGAGGGGTCAAGTATATGTGTGTTAGAGGGGTCAAGTATATGTGTGTTAGAGGGATCAAGTATATGTGTGTTAGAGGGGTCAAGTATATGTGTGTTAGAGGGGTCAAGTATATGTGTGTTAGAGGGGTCAAGTATATGTGTGTTAGGGTCAAGTATATGTGTGTTAGAGGGGTCAAGTATGTGTGTTAGAGGGGTCAAGCATATGTGTGTTAGAGGGGTCAAGTATATGTATGTTAGAGGGGTCAGGTATATGTGTGTTAGAGGGGTCAAGTATATGTGTGTTAGAGGGGTCAAGTATATGTGTGTTAGAGGGGTCAAGTATATGTGTGTTAGAGGGGTCAAGTATATGTGTGTTAGAGGGGTCAAGTACATGTGTGTTAGAGGGTGAAGTATATGTGTGTTAGAGAGGTCAAGTATATGTGTGCTAGAGGGGTCAAGTATATGTGTGTTAGAGGGGTCAAGTATGTGTGTTAGAGGGGTCAAGTGTATGTGTGTTAGAGGGGTCAAATATATGTGTGTTAGAGGGGTCAAGTATATGTGTGTTAGAGGGGTCAAGTATATGTGTGTTAGAGGGGTCAAGTATATGTGTGTTAGAGGGGTCAAGTATATGTGTGTTAGATGGGTCAAGTATATGTGTGTTAGAGGGGTCAAGTATATGTGTGTTAGAGGGGTCAAGTACATGTGTGTTAGAGGGGTCAAGTATATGTGTGTTAGGGGTTTCGACTATGTCTCTGTTTCTACAATATCCCCATTAGATTTTGGAATAAAAACAGAAATCAACTTTTGTGTTCATGACGCGTTTCTGGAAAACCCTTCATCAGCTACTCTCAAAACCAAAACATTTAAAAGTCAAGTGATTTAAAAGTCTGTGGGAGCAAGACGATCAAAGGATATAAACAGAATATCCAAAATCGGCTAAGGCCATCTATGCATAAGAAAGGAACACCTTAGTTTCCATAATAATTTAATGATTAAAGACCTGTAAAATTCGATAAAAAAAATAATCTAATCTATACCAATTTCCAACTTCCCATTACTGTATTGCAACATTCAGTGATTATTCCTCCATATATAAGTACCCTGCAAAAACTGGTATTTTAGGAGGGAAAAATATAAATGAAAGGTCCCAAATGGCATCGTCTCCATCGGGAAGATATATCTGTCGTTATTGCATAGTTTCTACTCGCTGTAGACATGAGACGTCCGGAGAAGAGTTTGGAGATACCAAAGGGGTAATCATAATCTGTAAATCGAAGAAGGACAGACAATATAATGGCCAAGAAAAAAAAAGGACAAACAACGATCTACAAAACACTACAATGCTTTGTGGCATCGTTTTCCTCTATCATAGTGGCATACAGCAGATTTAAAGATACGATAAAGTGCATTGCATAGTAGACGTTAGTAATTGCGATACTCATGGTATGATGACTGTATTTTAACTTTGAGGAATTTGCTGTTTGTTGTGAATGTTCTAGCATAGTTTGTTTCATTCATTATTATTTGTGCTATAACCCGTTTATATCACTTTCTTCTATGTTCATTACTAATTCGTTGTATATTTAGGGAATCTCTGTGTATTATTGAGTTCTGTGTAGATCAATGGATGTTTGTTTTTATCGTTTATTGCGTTTATTGTTTTCTGTGTGGTTTAATCGCTAATTATTTCCGGATTGTTTTTATTGTATTATTTCTGGATCATTATTTTCCATGTGAAATTACCCTAATCAATTACCATAAATCATATGATTTTAAGGTTATTGAAAGTTCTATCTGACACTGGTGAATGCCATGACATATTACATAATATTAAATGGGTAAATGGCACATATTATAAAGCATACATGAAACCTTACTGGTAACAGTCGAAGATGTCAAAAGATGAATACTTAGTATCATATTCAGAAGATTAGCCATGTCAGATGATGAGCGCAGAGCAATAACACCAGAAGATAAAAAGTACTTTATTCTGAAGCTGAATACAGAGTAGCCAAGTTAGAAACTGAATGTAGAGTACCCACGTAATAAGATGAATATAGAGTAGTCATGTCAGCAGATGAACGTAATATGCCCACGCCAGAAGATGAAATCCTAATAATCGAATCAGTAGGTGAAAAACAAAGTACATCGTCAGATCCTTGGATTTCCATGCTCCCGACGACTTTTGAATCAACCAGCTTCCCAATCGTTTGACTATGACATTCTCCGGTGACAGAGATTCCAGAAACGCGTCGTCATGACTACCAGCTTCCCAATCGTTTGACTATGACAGTCCCCGGTGACAGATTCCAGAAGCGCGTCGTTATGACTACCAGCTTCCCAATCGTTTGACTATGACAGTCCCCGGTGACAGAGATTTCAGAAACGCGTCGTCATGACTACCAGCTTCCCAATCGTTTGACTATGACAGTCCCCGGTGACAGAGATTCCAGAAACGCGTCGTCATGACTACCAGTTTCCCAATCGTTTGACTATGACAGTCCCCGGTGACAGAGATTTCAGAAACGCGTCGTCATGACTACCAGCTTCCCAATCGTTTGACTATGACAGTCCCCGATGACAGAGAATCCAGAAATGCGTCGTCATGACTACCAGCTTCCCAATCGTTTGTCTATGACAGTCCCCGGTGACAGAGATTCCAGAAACGCGTCGTGATCACTACATTAGATAAAGACTGGAAAGTCTTTGGGAGCAAAAAGAAAGAAAGAAGGGGAAAAAAGGCATAAGCAGAATAGTCCAAAAGCAGCTAAGTTCTCCTATGCCTGAGAGAGGGGAGCCTTAGTTTTTAATAACAATAACATAAACTGAGCGTTAGATCAAGTGCCCGGACATATTTCATGAATGCACCATGCATAATGACAGTTACTCTGTCGGACATTAGATTATTCACGCCCATGATGCTCTTAATGAAAGTATTTTTGTTAACAAACAAGATTTCACGCCATTTTTGGTTGATCCTTTAAGATTTATATTTAATTTCGAATTTCTCGATTGGATATTTACGAAAACAAAACTCTTTTCATAATCTTAAATTAATTTTATTACAATAAGAGTTTAAGTAAACGTCAGAGAATACCGATGGGACTATCAAAAATAGACAATCCAGAGAAACTGGCAACATACGAAGACAAACACAACAAAAACACAACACAATATGTTGTTGGACACCCAGTATACGCAAACAAACACAAATAACGTAAATAAGACATGAGCGATCCTGCAAACGACTTGAGGTAAAGATGATTCTTAATTAATTTCCAAGATGTGGTAAGACAATAATAATTACTTCATAATCTATTTGATATCATACTTAAAAAGTTAAAGTTAATTATAAGTACAGTACACCAGTATCAATGTCAACTTATCACCGCTTCACATACATTTTAATTGAGAAGTGCCTTTAAAGGAATTTTATAAATATTAAATGACTAGTGTGAAATTGAATAATTTGAATGATTGTGATATTCATTATTCAGTAATTAGAACTATAAGAAATCGTGTTAATTGCATTTTTAAATATTTAAATATGTTTTGAAAATATAAAGACGTATAAACAAAAACAGAGCAAAGCCATTTATGTTTTCATATGAAATATTTACACCTGGTTGAAAACAAAATCATAAGCAATACACACTATTATATTATATTTGCATACTGTAAAGTTGTATTTGGACAAGGAAAGTTATTAAAGAAGATTGTACTTACAATTCAATTTTCTATTCATCAAGAATTAAATAAAAACACCAGTGATACCCGCATAAATACAAATCCAAAACAATACAAAGTGACATAACAATTGATCATATGTGCTGAAAATTTGTGTTTGAAATTCCTCGTATTGTCTGTTTGTAGCGAACGATACAGAATCCTTCGGACAAAGAATTCCCTCCCTAGAACAAATGCCCATGACAAAAAACCCCCACTCACTTATTATGAAATATATATATTGTTGTTGGAAATCTAGCTTGTAATAGGGGAGTGTTTGGTTTAACCCCGCCACAATTTTGTACCTGTTCTACATTTCACAATATGATGTATTTATTGACCATCACTGTTTAAGCTTTCTCATCATGATATTACATTTTTTTTCACATTGATGTTGATATTAAAGATAGTCTTAAAATTCATGTACATATTTAGATTTATTCTGAATTTCTTAATTATTAGGTTTAAAACTACATGTAGTATGTCAAATAATGCTAATCCATTAAGAGCAGTACAATAATTCCAGAAATGTGTGTAAATATACAAATAAATAAATATGATTATAGCTAAAAATCCAGAGGTACAATGAATTAAAATACAGAGGTACACACAATTGAATCATGATAGAAAATATAAAGAGAATATCAAATGTTTGACACAGTATAATTAACTTATTCTTTCATATAAATTCAATATTATAATCAAACATGCCCATGCCGTCAGCAAACAGTCACCTGTATTTAAATGTCACATTTTCTTGTCCTGTCACAGAAGATTTCATATAAATTGAGCTCTTTTTAAGACGCCACCTTACTTATAAGGCCTCTTTTTTTTGTCCCAAAGGTGACCTCTTGATAGAGGTTTGACTGTATTTCATAACACAATACCAATAGGGACTACTATTTGTCACCCTTTCTTGTCCTGTCACAGAAGATTTCACATTAATTGAAACTCTTCTTAGAGGTCACCTATCTTATAAGGACATTGTTTTCTTTGTCCCAAAGATGACCTCTTAATACAGGCTTGACTGTATTTCATAACATAATACCAATAGGGACTACTGTTGGTCAGTATCCATTCCATTGATCGTGGAGCTAAGACCTATGGCACTGTCAATATATATTGATATACCACTAAAGTTGGTATTATATGTGAAGTTTCATACGACTAATTAGATACAAATCCATTTCTCAAATCTGTCTATCTCATAACCATTCAGAGAAACAAATTGTCTCCAATCTCAGTGTAACTTAGTTGATTGTTCGTCGTGAAAAAAATGTTAAAATGGAAAATAGTATGTCTTCAGCTACGGATGCTTTCCAGAAAACCAGAAAAATGTTATTTTCCCGTCATTTGGTTCCAGGCTTTTTATCTTTCATTGTCAAACAACCCGATGTCCTTTTAATGAATTCAGGATAGTGTTAAATTACATGTACATATAACGTATTAAATCAAATGTCAATTTATAGTCTTTCTTAAGACGCCGGCGGTATCATTCTACACAATAATTGTGGTCATTTTAGAAGAATTACTTTTTTTTGTAATAACATATTCCTCCTTTGAATACATTTCTCATAATAACAAGAAAAAAAGAAAAGAAAAAAAAGCTTTTAGCTTTCGCATTTAAATAACCTTCATGTTCAATCTGAAGAAAAGGTTGCAGATGCGAAGGGATACTCAAAAGCCGTAATTCAAAGAAGGACAAACTGCAGTGGCCAACAGAAAAAGGACAAAAGGACGAACAATGATATACAAAAACACTACACAGAAAACTAAAAGTCGAGCAACACGAACCCCACTAAAAATCAAGGGTGAACTCAGGTTCTCCGGAAGGGTAAGCATTTCCTGCTCCACTAACCACTGATACCCGTCGTGTTACTCTAGATTCCAATCCGGTGACAAGTCATAAATTGAGGAGTAACATATCCGAGGTCATTTATGACACAGATGATTTCTGTGATGCAGAAAATAAAAATTAAATCATGGCATTGATAACTAATACACAAGGAGATTGCGAATACACCAACACACCCTGCATCGTTTACAACGTGGCGTTATCATCAAAGAATTTACCTTTGAAAGTAGAAATTTAATAATTGACCAGAAAGGTTTATTTTTCTCAAAAACAAATATAGTAAAAAATAATGAAACTAATAATAACACTGCCGGAATACCAGTTTTGATTTCTTTTCGCTATATTTCTTTAATTAATTATGCCATATATGAAATTTGTGATACAAATGATAACTATTAGTCTATACATAGCTAGCCAAAGCATTCAAAAAAGCTATATAGAAGTCAATGATAAACATCCACGATCTTTTTTAACAAATGTCATTTTTGACACAATGTTACCAGTTTCTCTGGATTGTCCATTTTTGATTGCCCCTTTGATATTCTCTGATGTTTATTTAGCTCCAGTCATCAGTATGGGGACATGTTAATTGCATAAAAGGAAGTCGTTGACATTAACTGCAAATAACCAAATTCGAATAGTTTTCGTTTTGAGATTCAATACTTACAGCTATATCACAGAAACAAAACTTATTAATGAATGAAATTGCTTCTCTAAAACAAAATATATGCGACAGTATCTCAAAAATCGTAAGCCGAATAAACAATCGGACTGCTTTATGTGTTTTACAGCGATCGCAGTTTCACTGATATGATACTAAACCACACACTTTCTTAGAACACATGTGGGATATATGTAATAGTTAGCGTGCTCGAATGGTGTGTGGAATATTTTGAGGTTGATGTCCGGTTTACAAGTCAGGGTCATTACGGTTTTCCCAGTTTTCCGGTTGTTGACTGATTTTGTCTGTTTATATAATTATGAGTTTTGACTTTCCCTTTGTAAGATTGTTCGGGGTTCGGTAATTTTGTTATTACCCGTATTTAAACCAAATACATTTAAATTGGGTAAAAACAAAAAAATGTTGGATAACGCGGCAAATCCACATGCGGAATGTTGTTCCCCTGAACTAGCAATATACATGTACATGTACAAATCCAGCTCAACGTGTTAATCTAATACAGGCGAAGAGAATGTCTAAAAAGAAACAATATTGATGGAGATGTACTCTCAGTCATGCAGTCAGTCTCTTTAACATTGTATGTTGCAAATGCATTGCCTTGATATTCATTACAGGTATTTATTGCACGTGAAGTGGCAAAATCTTGCGCACGCATTGACGAGTTCTTCCTGTTTTATTCTGTGTCGCAAATCTGCAACAACTGTTGTCAGATTCATCTAATTGTACTTTAACTGTTATTTATATATTTTGGTATATTATTACTTATCAGTACGCATAAATCTAGTTTAAGATAAAGATAATATATTTCTTTGATATTTTTTATAAACTGTTCAATCTGTAATTATACTTGTTGTATCAATGCATCATATTCAGACCTCTAAGCTGCAAAGTCTTCATTACATTTTTCCTTCTTTTTACAAAAATTATTTTCAGTGATATCGAATGTTAAATCTTACCTGATTTAAGCATCTACAACAAACATCTAAAATGCTTAATTAAATATTTACGTATCTGCATATTCTATTTCAATCGTTTATCCTATCTGCAAAAATACCTCAACAATTTTTATTAAGAAATACTAAGAAAACACGTAGATTCGCTATTACATGTACACTGGATTAACCTTAGAAAACCCGTTACGGTGCCATTATTGTGGAGTAATAGTGCAGAATGAACTCTGTATTGTAGAATCTGTGAAAGTCTTGACGAAAGAGACTATAACCAATACATGCTATTTAGTTATCTTGAATTTGTACGATCTAAGGGGGAAAGAATCTTGGATTAAATGGTTGGAAACTTTAAACTCTTACTCTGCACGTTGTCCATCCTTTTTGCTATACTTTTTAATGTTTCAATAACATTGTCAGGCCAACCCGATTTGTCACTGTTTGCACTTTTCCTTGTTATTTATGTTATTTAGATTTTTTCCTTTATCTTTTTCGTATTATTTAAACGATATGTTTCCAATTCTACATTTTTATAACACACGACGAAAACACAATTTCCGTAATATATGTTGTTCAATTTCCCCATTCAAATTATAAAAACAACTAACCATATAAACTATAATCTAATGACAGTGGCGAATACATTCACATACAGGAAATGTTATCGTCGCCATAATGTCTTACGTTTATTAGAATCATTCCCCACAGTGATAGACAATTATATATGAATCTACCACTTCTTACCAATGGAATGGTATCTCTAAATTGTAAAACTTGTGTTCAATCCTATTGTATATATTTGACAATAAAATATGCTTTAAAAAATTGCCTTTCTCTTTGTGGACTGTTAGTTCATCATCATCTTTTCAGTAGGGAACGTCGTGGTCGTGGTCGTATGGTAGCAGAATTTACAACTACCAGTGTAATCAGTGCCTATCACCACTAACGTTATGAGCTCGAACTCCGTTCATGGCGAGGTGTACTCGATACAACATTATGTGATAAAGTTTGTCAGTGACTTGTGACAGGTCGAGTGGTTTTCTCCGGATACTCCGGTTTCCTCCAACAATAGTACTGACCGCCACGATATAGCTTAAATATTGTTGAAAGTGGTGTTAAACACTATAAACCAACCAAAACCAAACCGTTTCAGCAGTAAGGACTTCTGTCCTGAGATGACATTAATTAAGACTATTTCAGAAATTTAATTAAAAAAAAAATAGAACCACAGCTGTTATTAGACATTTCAATTTCCTTCTCTTCTATATGTGGTATTTCAGTTTGTGTTTCATCTTTCTAAAGAAGATAAATACAGAAATGAGCATCTGTTGTACTTTGTATGTTTATTTCATGTGTCCTAGTAATAATTAATACCATTATTTATTCCATGTGTTAGGATTATGGTGTTTAACGCCACTTTCAACAATATTCAGTTATATCGTGGAGGTCAGTTTTATTGGTGGACGAAACCGGAGTACTCGGGGAAAGCCACCGACCTGCCACAAGTCACTGACAAACTTTATCACATAATGTTGTATCGAGTACACCTCGTCATGAACAGGATTCAACTCACAATTTTAGTAGTGATATGCACTGATTGCATAGGTAGTATTAAATCCAACTACCATCCGATCACGACCACTACGGCCTCTCATGTATATGACTTGCATCAATGAAATACATCGCGACGATATAACACAAACTGACGCTAAGCATGATAATTCTCCCTACTTATTAGACACAAATGGTACATTCTAGAAATGCAAGCAAATCAGCAGTGTACTTTCGAAAACACGGTATATCTATAAGAATGATGGCCATCATATATTAACGTTGACAACTTCACCATGTAGTAAGATGTCTGTCATATAGCAAAATAACCAGATTTTTGGTATATTATCTATCATTCCTTAAACTCATAATCATATCGATCTGTATTAATTACTTCAATACCTATATTGAACAGGAACTGCCGCCTATCCTTCCTAAGCTGAAATATTGCTAAGGTTGGCGTTAAACACCAATCAATCAACCAACCCTTCATAAGCACTAAGTTCACCTCCCGTTTTTCAGTGGAGCTGGATCTTTAGTTTTTGCGTATGATCTTGTTGATCAGTGTTTGTCCTTTTTTCTCTTGGACATTGCATTGTTTGGCCTTCTTCTTTTGGACATTGTATTGTTTGGCCTTCTTCGATTTACGGCTTCTGATTATTTCTTTGTTATTTTCAAACTTATCTTATTGCGTAAGTGTCTGAAATTTTTTTTAAATGCTACATTTTCTGTCAAGTAAAATATTTTTACTGCTTCAATAACATTCCTTCTTTTCATTGTATGCTTTTTTGTCGGTTTTGAAAACAAATAAACGTGTCGACTCGGAGGCAAGAACATCAGTTAGAATGCAAAATTACAGTTCCCCCACGATAATAAATGATTGGTCCCTAAGTATGTTCCAACTACAATAAGAGTTTTGCAACTAAGCACAACATTTCGAATAGTGACTGTATTTTATATATAGCAAACACTAAAACTGTTTACTTCAATCGATGGAGACAAACCAATTCGTGGGTGAACAAAGTATACGTCTCAAAATGTCCATCAGATGTTCGTTTGGTGCTCAAACTTGTAACGTCTTTGTTCATTATTTTACTAATGGTATTCATTTAGGCAAGGTGTACTTGATACAACATTATGTGATAAAGATGGTCAGTGACTTACGACAGATCGGTGTTTTTTCCGGGTACTCCGGTTTCCTCCACAATAAACCTTACCTTCACGATATAGCCAAAATATTGTTGAAAGTGGCGTTAGCACTATAACCCTAATCTCTAACCCCCTCTATTGAATATCGCTCATCTGTAGACAAAGAATCATCTCTCACACTTTATTGTAGTAGTTAAGCTTATCACAGAAGACTTCATAGTAACTGTGCAATGAAGAACATCAATAAATATAATGTCTCTTAACTGTCGTCTTGACCTTTAGTTTCAGGAAGATTTTCTTAAATGTTTGCATACATTAAAAAAAAAATGTGTATAAGAGATGCCATATTGATAAACGTTAAAGTAAAGAGAGCTCTCATTGAAAAAAACCGCAATATCATATCTTTTTATAACGTACATCGTGAGAATAACACAGTAATAAATTGTTTCTCGTAAGTCCATGTACACTGTATAAATCAAATGTTTCATAAAGGATATGACGGAGCTATCCGTTGTCATTTTTCTTTAAAAGCTATAACAAATAGTATATATCAGCTACACGGTACGGGAATAGCAAATCTGTCATCTTATAATACAAAAGTAGCTCAAATCGGCTGCTTTATTTCCGATAACCTAAGAATTTATTGAAAATGACATGCTGGCATAAATTGCAAATAATTTATATATGAAATATAATAATAGTATGTTAGTGGTTAGTATATTGGAAGGAAAACAACATTGTCAATGTTACTTCACGTCAAGATCCGGTAGATGCTGTCACGGACGATGACAATTAAGAAATAATTCTCGGACTCTATGCTTATTTTAACATGGGTAGGCATTATATTTGTCATTATTTTACACCGAGCGACAGCGAACATTATATTTGTCATTATTTTACATCGAGCAAGAGCGAGGTGTAAAATCTTGACAAATATAATGCCTACCCATGTTAAAATAAGCATAGAGCCCGGCATCCGAGAATTATTTCGATTCTAACAGGGTATTTACGGTTATTTTATGCATTCAAGCGTACCTAGACAGAGGTTATATTTGGGTGCTGTTCCAATTACTTCCCGCTATTATTTACAAGAATATATAATGCTACAGAAACGTTATAAAAATTGATAACGATCACAAATTTGTTTCATCTGATTTTTTTTGTATATTGATTATTTATATTCTTTTAATTTAACATACATAAAGTAAAAATATGCGAAATACGCTGTCGATTAGATATGCCTTCTGCGCATGTGCTAAGGTGTTCTGTACTATTTAGAGCCCTCTGTTGTTTTCAAAGCGAAAGTAGCACGCCATGTTAGAATGAAGAATTATTACCGTCCAAGACAAGCAAAAATAAAACTTGAACTGACATACATAAAGCACCAAAACAGAACAAAACACAGGTGATAAAGGAAACAATAGTTAATTAACCTATTAAATATGAAAACGCATCCTAATATTGTCTTTAAAAATAGACAATCCAACGAATTATCTTAAGATAAACACACACTCATAGCTCAAATACAAGGACATTGTAATACAGGAACGCATCCTATTAGTGTCATTAAAAAGAGTCAAACCAAAAACACCTTATGATAAACACACACTCGTAAATTAAATACAGGGATATGGGAATATTGTAATTAATAAGACGGAGAAACTTTGCGGAAGCGACCGTTGGGATTTTTATTTAACAAGGACGCGAACATCAACCGGTCGCAAGTGAAATAACTTTTTCATATATATTGTATATATAATAGATTAATTAAAGGCAACAACAACAAACAAAACAGCAACAAAAACCAGTTGGATATACCCCTAATACAGTGCCAGGAACCACAAACTAGGTAAAACAGTTGGACATACCCCTAATTCAGTGCCAGGAACCACAAACTAGGTAAAACAGTTGGACATACCCCTAATACAGTGCCAGGAACCACAAACTAGGTAAAACAGTTGGACATACCCCTAATACAGTGCCAGGAACCACAAACTAGGTAAAACGGGATATATAACATCTCGAAACTGATAACATTTTTATCTGAATGTTCTAACATTAATAAGTATGTCCTTATTATAGGAAAATCATAAATACGTGTATCTTTGGAAAAAGGTCACAGAGAGCGATTATTGATTTTCTGTGCGGTATGTGTGTCGTCTGCTACAATGTAAATGGAATACACAGTACAGGCAATAGATGAGAGCGATTATTGATGTTCTGTGCCGTATGAACTACACAGCACGGCTTCCCTGAAGTTTTAAAAGTAACTTTTTAGCCAATCAAAATTCTACTTGCCACAAGAACATCAGATAATAGATTTAAAAACACCTGGAACAAAGCCAAAGTCCATGACACAGGAAAAGATAACAATGCAAAAGGTAAATAAATCTAAATTTGATGTTCATCTAAAAACAAATGATCTTGGAATCACATAATAAAACAACAAACAACTCTTGATATTTCGGTTGATATAATGATATGTGTTATTACACTGACTGCATTGTTGCTTAGGAAACGGTTTCATGATATAAATGCTTCACAAGAGGCACCGTTACCGTTCTTTTAAATGTAAGTACACGATAAACTCTCTATCAAATAAAGAAGGATCACCTTTTCCCCAATTCAATTACCATACAAAATCTGAAAACCACCAAAGTCTTATAATAAATGTAGTTGCATTGTCTGTGCTTTAAGCAAATTCTTGCTAGATATTGGAAATGAATATAGAAAGTTGGAAACTGTTTATTGATAAACTTTCCATGTTAAAGGTACATTCGACATACACAGTGTAGGAAGGATGATATACAATACAATTTTAAGACAGATGCGTTAAGTTTATTTCAATGTTAATTTAATGACTTCCCCCTAATGTGTGTGGGTGTTCAGTCTAGAACAATATGCAAATGATCCATCAAACTAGTTGTGTTTTAATTTTATGGAAATTAAATTTATTTTTAGTGGCATGCGGAGAGAGACGAAAAATGATTAATTGACAAAGTGCAAAATTTATATGACACATAGAAAATTAGAAAGTGCTAACTGTTCCTGTGAAACTGAACATTTTTATCAATAGCTGAAACAAGTACTAATAGCTTTCTGTAACTTTTTGTACTCTTTTTGCGATGAAATTGAAACAGAAATCCATTCCGCTACCAGTCATAATTAATATAGTTCACCAAAGTGAACGAAAAAAATGATCAATTTATTTCCGTCTTTTGTATTATTTATGCTGTAATTTGAAAGGAGGTAATAATCTAAATATCGTTGTACAATACTTTCATGTAACAATAATTACATGGAAACAAATTTGATGTTTGTCTAAGTAACATTGGTTTCCATTTATCATTGCCATTCTGTATTACTGAATACGATAAATGTCTATATTGTATTCAATCGTTACTATAGAGATGTTACGATAATGGTTTAATGATTAATCGCAGGTGCTATCTGTGTCACTGTGTGGGAGAATACACATTTGAAAAGATCTCTTGTTGTATGAAAGAAATTATTGTTCATATTTGGGAGCAATAATTGTTAACAATAAAACCGTCAAATATGGAGGTATAAATTGATGGGACTGAGCATATAGCCTTCAATATCGATAAATGGTGAAATATACCATTATTTGTCTTTTTATGGTCTGAACGTAAATTTTATTTTGACAGTAATCATTATAATATTGTATAATATAATACAAATACTGGTGGTATTAAAGTAGAACATTTACAAAAAAGTACGAAAAATGTAGGGCAGGTCAGCAACATTACAATACATTTAATACAATGACATAATGTTTGTATTTCTACACTGGAGCATCACATAATTTCTGTTTTTATTGAATTAGATATTACATAGTCTCTTTCATGACTGGATTTTTTTTTATGCAAGAGTGGAACAGGAACTGCTAATTTTTTCCAGAACACATGAGTTCACACCATGTTTCTAGTGGGATTCGCGTAGCTCGTAGTGTTTTATAGTTCATGGTTTGTCTTTTTTCACTTTACTTTTGGTAATTGTATTTTTGTCCTTTGAGTTACTGCTTGTGATTCTTCAAATTTTCCTTATCTGTTATATAAAAAAGTAGATATCAAAATTATGGAACACGATGCACTTCTACAATAACCATCATCAGGTACGTTTCTACAATAACCATCATCAGGTACGTTTCTACAATGACCATCATCAGGTACGTTTCTACAATGACCATCATCAGGTACGTTTCTACAATGACCATCATCAGGTACGTTTCTACAATAACCATCATCAGGTACGTTTCTACAATAACCATCATCAGGTACGTTTCTACAATAACCATCATCATGTACGCTGAATGACAAAAGATTGGAAAGCCAAATAATTTAAACGTCGTTTTTGAGATCAACATCCAATATCAACTCGTGTAGGGTCACGTCAGGGCATCTTTCATTGACAATCGGAACATCTCTACTCCTTCATAGCACATATATGGTGTTCACTAACTTAATATGTTGTCGGTCTGTTACTGATTGTTCTTTTAAATGTGTCCCTTTAGTGAACCGATAGATGCTAGTGTGTCGCCAGATAAATAAAAAGAAATCTAACTAATATATAGTCACTGGTGAGGTATCGATAACCCAAATGAATGCCACATAGCACAACCAGAGAATTTAATCTTAGTCTAGTTTATGACACATACAGCTGCCTTTACAGACAATGGGTTAAAGCTCTCCTTCCACTAGAGAATATTCGCTCGAATATCACTGTGTTGTAGGTGTCGCATTCTGACACAAATAGAATAAGATGATAATTGAGCTGTATAGAGTATCTATTTATACTCATAAGACGTTAATAATCGAACCCACCAAAAGAACCCTTGAAGTTCACTGTCATGTTTAACTTGTAATATAACCTTCATTATAACACTGGAAAACCAATCAATAAGTTTTATTCAATTTTACGTATCATTTACTAATTCATTCGAAATATTGATTTCTGTCAGGTTTCAATATCCTGGGACCCGTTATGTACCAAGTGAAAATATCAATTTCACACGCAAAAACTTCTCCATTTAAAATGAAATATCGCACCTATTTTCTATTTGTAAATTAATATATGAATTAAAAATGTCTTGTTTTTGATAACACAATTTATCATATATTTAGTATAAATTAAGAAGAACAAACAATAGCATGACAAAAAGACAGAAAAACAAGAACAAAACAAAAACAAAATGACGACCCAAAATGGCTAAGCAACACAAAACACAAACGTCATTAAAACCATGGTGCTCTAAAATGCTCCGGAAAAGTAAACAGTTTCTGCTCCACTATTCAGGCATGTCGTGTTACTCATGTAATCCGGTGAGAATATATGTTCAGTGATAAATCAAAAGTATTATATCCGTGATCAGTTGTGATACAAATTTTCCGTGACGGTTAACCAAGTCACGATGGCGACCGGAAACATTTCGAAGTGATGACTTCAAATTTATCTTTGGAAACTCTCCTTTTTGCAGCTTCCTCTTTATCATCAACACTCTGTCATGAAATTCCTAATAAGAACCACAGGCTATGGAATATTATATATATCAGCTGATACATATAATGGATCGTTCTTAATGAAAAAATTGAAACCGTCTCTCTTGTCGTAATGTTTCATTTTCAACTGCCCTCCGTTACTGTATAGGTATATTCAAGATATCAAAGAGGCCTATCTCCGTTTGTAGTATCTTTTATTTCACGTTTAATGGGATAGATTCTATAAAAAGACATCATCAATATAGCTAAGCGTGAAATTGAAGGTGAACTGGGTTTTATTATATATCTGTGGCACCTTACTGGGCGAATATGGAGTCTATGATTAGTGTGCTGTTTATTGATATAATTAAAAGTCGTCTTGGACGCAACAACATTGGTCGTTCATATGGATGATAAAGAAATACCACACTGACAATTAAGAGTTGTAGAACTACCATATTCCTCCGATGCCAACATCGTATTACATCCCATTAAAAAAAAATGGTTGTTCATCCATAATCGAATTTAGAAATGAATATAAGTCTAGCTGGTGCTGACCATGTAGAGCAATACAAGTCCAACACATAGCTATGGATACAATTGAATTGATGTGTTAAGGAAATAGCAATCGAGATGAACTCCACAGATCACTAGAATATAATCTAGATTACAAGTGCACGTTAATTAACCTCTATACGGAAATCATTGATAACTATTATGTAATTTCTCTAAAAGCTTAATGTATTTCTCTAATGTATTTCTTTAAATTGTTTCATATTAAATAAAGTACATATAGAATTCACAAATACAGGAACAAATTAAACACAATGGCAAGTGTTCATAATTAGATAGAATTACTACAGGAAGTCATTATAGAGAACGGGAAACCTAATTAATTCGGAAAGATGATGCATGCCAAAAAAAACCAGAAACGATAACACCACAACTCCCCCTTCCCCCCACAAAACACCAAGCAAAAAACAACCAAACAACCAAACAATCCAAAGCAAAAACAGATTCACTAACAACGTTGAAGAAATTTTCTTTTGATGCATTTGTATTTTGAATATTCTTTTTTTTATTAAATTTCGCCTGAAATCTTTGAAAACCTGAAATCGAGCAACAAGTTGTTTGAAATATGATGGAAGTGGCATTATTGGAATAGAACTGCACGTGGGACAAGACCGTATGTCTCAATATGCATAACGAATATCATCGTACCCTCGCTAGTCTTACACTTTTGTGGGGGAAAATACCAATAGAAGATGTGATAGTACCTCAAGAACCTTCTGACTTGTGACTGCTCCCACTCTCCTTTTCAATACAACCCATCTGGATATGTAATCACTGGTGATCTGAATATCATTCAACATGAGAGTCTCCGAAAGGTGATTTCTCATGGTCCTAAATTCAGGGAACCTCAACACATCAATTGGAAACATAATTTCAAGATAATTATGGATGCTTTTAAAAATAATGCCAGAAGGTGGATAAAGAGAGAAGTAGACCAAGATCCTGAGTTAGACTGGGTTAGATCAATCAGGTCTCTAGTACAAGGCCGGATTCGCAAACTCAAATATTGTGTTAATAGTCGACCTAAGTCTGTATTTAAAGACCAAGAAGCTGTTAAGTGTCTTTCCTCTCTTCATGCCAAACATGTTATCGTTCCAGCGGACAAGGTTTCCAACAACATCGTGTTTGTATTTAAATCATATTACTACGAATGCCTAATCAAGGAATTAGGCATAAATAACAACACCTCTGGTAATACCACATACAAACCAACTTCGTTCGACAAAGACTCTATTTGCATTCGATACCTAAGCTCCATAAGACACCATACAAAGAAAGGTACATAGCGGAATCATCAACTTGTTCGACGAAGGAATTGTCTATTCCCCTGACAAAGATTCTGTCTACAGTAAAAGAGGGACAACAGAAATATTGTGAAACTGTTTACTCCCGTAGTGGTATAAATCACATGTGGATTTTGAAAAACTAAAGATCTTTTGAATAACCTTAAATCAAGATCTTTCTCTCAGGTATCCTCCATCTAAACTTTTAAATTTTCAACTCTGTATACCACCCTACCGCATGACAAATTAAAAACCCGCTTAAAAGAAACCATTCACAAAGCTTTCAGTCATAGAAGCGATGGCTCAAAATTTGTTGTATTAGGCTACAATTCCACATATTTTTCAAACAAAATTCAAAAAGATAAAACATGCTACTCCGAGGAACAAGTGATCAGTGTGCTGGAGTTCCTCATCGATAACATCTTTGTCTCCTTTGGAGGAGCAATGTTTCAGCAGGTCGTCGGCCAACCAATGGGTACGAATTGTGCCCATCTTCTAGCCGATTTATTTTCCCTCATATGAGTCGGAGTTTCTTCAAAATCTTGTCAAAGATAAGAAGATTCATGAAGCTAGAGCCTTTAATTTCACATACAGGTATATTGATGACGTTGTATCTATCAATAATCCTAGATTTGCAGAATTTCTTCCATAGATATATCCTCCAGAGCTGGAAATTAGAGAGACCACAGATACAGCTTCGTCTGCATCATTTTTAGACTTATACCTCGAAATTGACGACAGTGGTCAACTCAGTACTGAAATTTATGATAAACGGGATGACTTCAATTTTAAAATCATAAATTTTCCAAATATGTGCAAATATCAGCTTCTCCTGCATATGGTGTTTACATCTCGCAATTGATTCGTTATGCAAAGGCCAGTAGCAATTATTCTGATTTCTGGAAACCTCATCTTTATCTGAGAAACAGGCTACTGGATCAGGGCTATGAAAAGATTCGCCTTATTCGATCTCTTAAAAAGTTTATATTCTGATACCAAGATCTTGTCGAAAAATATTGTCACTGCAAAGACAATAATAAACGATGGATTTTCATAAAGTAAATATGGAAAATGTATAAAGATAAGGATTAAGTAATCGTGGTTTAGACATGACGTCATTCGACATCTCATTTGAAATCAAGTTGTGTAAGAAGATGACCGTTTAGTTAAACCGTTCTTCAAAGACGATAGTAAACGATGGATTTTCATAAAGTACTGCGTTGACTACTATTATACCTAATTTGTCCCAGTATTGTTAGGAAGGCTGCTATAGTGACAACCGAAACCTTTTAACCGTAATGGAAGCGGGAGGTTTGGCGCCGTAAAATCTGATTCAACCCACCATTTCTTTGGAAATGCCTGTACCAAGTCAGGGCCATTGCGATTTTCCCGGTTTTCCGGTTGTTGACTGATTTTGTGTTTGTTGACTTTTGAGTTTTGCCTTTCCCTTTGGAAGATTGCTCGGTGTTCGGTAATTTTTTTATTACCCTTATATATCATATTACTATTAGATTCTAGTTTGTAAAAGATACTTCAGTTGTGAATTTAGAATTTAAATGTAGTAAAGTGTTGTATGAAATCCCTTTGGAATTCAGTAACAATTGAATAAAATAGGAAATTCAATAAAATTCCTAACGAATTCAGTCAGAACTGAACCATCAGTGTACTAGTAACAAGTTAATTGTATTGCATATTAATAGAACAATGCTTTAATTTTTGAAGGTTGAAGTATATACGAAGTGCACTTCTTGACTCTGACGTAAGCCAGAATCTGTATTTGCATCAGTGCTCGTCTTTTGTGTTTTAGGAGTTTTATTTGGAATTATCAATCATAAATGGGCTTTTTTCTATTTCGATACGTATATACAAGGCGGGGTGTCCTCGATACAACATTATGTGATAAAGTTTGTCAGTTACTTGCGACAGGTCGGTGGTTTTCTACGGGTACTCCGGTTTCTTCCACAAATAAAACTGACCGCCACGATATAACTGAATTATTGTTGAAAATGACATTAAGCACCATAAACCAAACCATACCATACCTATAATGGATTGAATGGTTTTTCATATTGTTAAGCACATTGGTGATACAGTGTACCAATGGTGAGGGATCGAATCGCACTGAGGGAAGGCCAAAATATTTTGCCAGCTAAAAATCAATGCTGTTGCATTTAATGTTAAGAAATCGATTGAGAATTATTATACCATTCCTTACGCTTCTACAAATAAACTACAAAAATGAGCTATTTATGTCATTTTCAATCCCAATAAATATCTGCATTCATATCGCCGAAGCATAATATATTTCCGATTTACATATTATTTTGAAAGAGACAATCACTATACAACACTGACATTCACTTTTCTCTCATACAAGTGGATACGATGTTACTTTTATGATATTTCCATTACATGTCAGAAAAAATGTTCGTTTACTTACAATTAATCCAAGCCTTTTTCCTGACATTTCCCTTTAAAAATATAACATGTCACGAATGTAAAATTGTTAACCTTTGCTTATTGGTTTGCAAATTGTCAATATAAGTTAGTGTATGTATGATCATTGATAATATACAATTACAGACCTTTGTTGAAGTGAATATGAGATTTTATTGACCTGTAAATTTATATTGACCGAAGCCGAAGGCTGAGGTCAATATTGGTTTTGCAGGTCAATAAAAACTCATATTCACTGATACAAAAGTCTGTAATTGCTTTATTACATATACTATAAGGCTTATGACTTCACCCGGTGAATATCACTTTCAGCAGGTGAATATCATTATTTATTGACTTCTAGACTTTACTTAGCTGAAGTACGGATATTTACAGTCAATATGTAATAATTTTATTTATTCAGCAAAATCACTGCAGTTCAAATATTTGTTGTTACGTTTTAGCTATTTGATGGAGCTACCAAGCGATGCATGCGTGTAACAATATAATCTTAGGAAATTCCACAAATGATTTATGGACAATATTTGTTTTAGTGAAATGCGTTATTAAGAAGAGTTTGAAGATACCAAAGGGGTAATCAGAATACGTATATCGAAGAAGAACAGACAACACAATGGCCAAAAGAAAAAGTACAAAAGAACAAACAACAATCTACAAAACATACATATAAAACTAAAGACCAAGTAACACGAACCCCACTAAAAATAGGGGGTGAACTCAGGTGCTCCGGATGGGTAAGCAGTTCCCGTTCCTCTAGTGGCACCCGTCATGCTAATCTACTTACAAACCTGGTGATAAGCCATGACTGAGGAAAGGACCGGGAAGTGTTTACGAGAAGTGGAGCATATCCATGGTCATTTGTGACACAGATATTCCATAGCGATCAACCAAGTCGAAGTGATTACTTCAACTCTAACCAAGGGGAACCCTTGGTTCAAGTACCTTCTTTGTTGCAGCCACCATCTATAAAGGAAATCATGATAGGAACCACAAGGTCTGGAATATCGTATCATCTGAGAGAAATATACTCCATATGCAGGTGCTGCTGGAATGTTCTACATATAATGGAAGCACGTGTATCTAGACAACATGCAAAGTTGTAGTGTTTTACACACACAAAACAACAATAACAATAGGTATAACAGGGCTGTTTCTCTGATTAAATGTTTATGTGTTTTGAACAATGTGTTTGTGGCTGGAATCAGTTAAAAATAGAAATTGAAAAGTAGATGAACGATTACAGGTTGGTCTCCCAATCGAAATTTATTATATTCTTTAGATATCATTGTGAACATTTGCCTGGCATAAATTGAGAGATCGTATTGCAAAGCGGTCATGGATCATCACTGTGAAAAAAGTCAATTCAAATCGAATATGAGTTTTGGTGGAGTCAAAAGAATCAGAAACAATATCTATGTTCTGAATTCCCTGTAACTATGTCCATTAAGATTTCCGTATGGGGGCGATGCTCGGTTCATCTTTGCATGCAGTTGTTTTGGGGAGAGCCCGTGTCTTGTTTACGTTATTTGTGTTTGTTTGTTTATAGTTCTGTTCACCACATATTGTGTTGTGTTTTTCTTCGTCTTGTGTATCCTATGTTGCAAGTTTCTCTGGATTGTCCACTTTTTATTGCGCCTTCGGTTTTCTATAACGTTTATAGACATACATAGACGGATGTGTTAACAAATAAATCAAACATTAGAAACTACCAAATTGACACTCATTGAATCAACGATGATCTTGCATGGACAATTTAATGTATCTCTGTGTCTATTTCAAAGACAAATGATAAGGAAATTCACATAGACCCAACTTTCTTTTCATGTTTCATTTGATTATTTAATTTCAGTTGCCCATATCCTGTTTATTTCCTACATTTAGTTTTCCAGTAAAACCATTTGTACTTTGAATATAGACAGAAAGCAATAAGTCTTACATGCATGCAATGTGTGTGATAAATAGGTTACGCCACGGGCAAATGTAATTCCTGTCATAACAAATGGAAGCAAGTTATTTGTTGTTGGCAGGCCAAGAGATACGTATTATTGCAGGTATTTACACAATTACATCGTCAGAAAGAGGTAGAAAAAGGGGAGACACTAAAAACATATTTCTAATTCTTCCTGGTTCATTGCAATGACAATGCACATGCACCTATGAAATTATGAACCTTATAAAAATATATTTTGATCTTGGTGTTATAGTTGAAGTAAAATTAATGTACAGATTATTTTACAGAGGGCTTAGACAAAATTATATATATAATTATGTTAAATATATATGGAATTGTTTACTAATTATATCCTGTGTATGCATCGCAAGATGAATAAATAGAAGATGAAATGAAGAATAATTTAAAAAAAAACACAGTCCGAACAGAGAGCATAACAGCGGAACTATGAAAAAATACATATCAAAATGTGTCTATAATGTGATGACAACGAATACAACACCACCTCAATTGAACCTCTTATACTGATGGGTAATGAGGAATAACCAATTAGTACATTCTTTTGTGACTTCTCGTGAAATCAAGTGCAGTCGTAATACACATACAGAGAAAAAAAAAACATCTTAGCAAAGAGGAAATCACCTGCAACTTTGTTGTTAAAGAGTGGAAGTAATAAAACAATGGCCTTTGGTGCTTAAACCTCCACAATCTTAGATTTATTCTCTTTTGAAATCCAAAAGATTAATCTAAAAAGCAAAACAGATGCCATACCCACTACTTTTTAATTTATCTTTTATCAAAAGGCAGAGGAAGATTTACTAGCTGTGTAGATTCTTAATTTACTATCGTTTAATAATTGCAGATGTTGCAGCCACCCTTTTAAGTAAATGTTGGACGATTAATTATAATGGTGGTCCCTTTAAGCTAGATTTGTTTTATGAGAAAGAAATTTGTTTCTAGTAATTACGAAAGAGTTCCAACTTTGTATTCAAAGAATGAATACAAACCATATAATTATATAAAGGGTACTTAATAATCTAATCATCTTAAAAAACAACTAAAATTATTATAATTACTTCCGTACAACTAGAATGTTGATGCAGGATCTTCTCATCTTTGTAATCAATTCTTCTGATGTGTCGGATATGCCTAAAAAACTAGCACAAATTAAAAAAACAAAAAGCAGAATAATCTTGATGTTCACTCAAATTAGGGGGAGGGGGTGATGATACCGATACCTATTTGACATCTAGCCTCACCGAACGACAGACAAACATTTCAATACAGCAGTATATGATATGATGGACATTTAGCTTAATATGACTTGCTGGTCAAAATGGGAGCCGTCGTGGTCGTGAGCGTATGGTTGTTGAAATTACAACTACCTGTACAATCAGTGCATATCACCACTCAAGTTGTGAGTTCGAACCCCGTTCATGGCGACGCGTACTCGATGCAACATTATGTGATAAAGTTTGTAAGTGACTTGCGGCAGGTAGGTTAATAGTTTTCTCCTGGTACTCAGGTTTCCTCAACCAGTAAAACTGACCGCCACGATATAACTGAACTGTTGTTGAAAGTGGCTTTAAACCCCCTAACCTACACCACCCTCGATAAAAATGAGACTATGAAGGCATGGCGGTTTTGATATATTAACAATCAAGAAAGACAGAACTTTTCATTATGATAACAGAATCTAAAAAAGCTTTATTTGTTTTCATTAAATCATATACATGAATATTGAATAAAAACACACACACACACTACATAATTTAAACGCCTTGATATTCATTTACATTTAGAAGGTCGAGTAATACAATATCTTATTTTTATGACCTTACGATCCATATGTTAATGGTGTATTTGGTGAGTTCACTTTAATTCTATTCGGAGTCGATAAGATGAGACAACTCTTGATTTAATAGTTTAGAACTCAGAAAACAGTGACGTTGTAAACAGTCTGTGTACAAAGTGCCTGCTTGAGTTGTGAAATATAACCTCCATACGCGGGAGCACTTGGTATATTACTATTGAGGAATTGAAGATTTATGTCAATTATTGAAGTCGCTCTTTTGTCAGTCTGGTTGGAAAATGACCATTGGTGTCAAAATCTATATAGCCATCAAAAAGATCATGCTGTTTTTGTTGTTTCTTTTTTCTCAAATTATTTGGGAAGTATGTTAATGGAATCAAATTAACAGAGTTTCCATTATTAATTGACATAATATGCATTGCTATTTGTCCGATGTAATAATATTTTGCCTACAGTATTTGCGTGATCACTGAAGTTTGTTTTAACATCCAACAGTTTAAAACCATGTTTCCTTTTTTCTCCAACTGAAATATTGAAATGAATGTAATCTTTAATACAATATTTTGTAATTTTCGAGTGTATCTTATAACCAGAAAATTAGATAAAAGAGATTGATTCACAACGGACGAGTGGAAACAATAATCAAACTTATTTTTTATTCATTTTATTGATAGTTGGCAATTCATACATCAAAATGAGGCAGCTATAATTATGTTCCGTCGATTGAAATGTCGAATATCAGTTCTTCAATCAGACACGTTTGACATTAAAACATTGAACGACTTGTCGACCAAAAAAAAAAATTATCAGGCTATAGCCAAAATACACGAAGACGTGATAATTGTTCTCAAATTTCGTTTTAGCTTATGGTTGTGAGCATCGTTTACCCTTTGGCATCAACTTTGTTGTTCTTTTCGATGCAGTAAATGAATCATCAAGTTTCTAGTGGTCATAAATTAAACGAATTGATTGGTTGTTGTATTATGTACGTCCATGCAGACAATTGTGCAGGTTAAGTCTACCCTAGAGGTTGTTATTTCCTGTGTATATCTGTTACCGACAACAATATGTAATTATCTGACCAGAAAAAAACATTTATTTTCGTGAAGATATCCAGACAGTAAAAGATATCCCAGCAACAGATAGAACATTAAAATAACTATACAATGTACATTACTTAGCATGGTTTAAATATACCGACCTTGATTTTCTCCAGGGATAAATATTCATTCCAATGATACATCATTATAATTGCATTCATTTTCTATCTTCAATAAAAGAGGTACGTTGTTATCAAGTTAAATGTTATGACTCGTTCATGCAATTTAAATCTTCAGAGCTTTCGGTACTAAAGGAATTTGATGGAGTAACATTTCGTTGATAAAATTTTGCATCACTAGACAATAGTACCAAATTATCCCTGCGAGTTCGAATCCCGCTTCGGTGAGGTATGCTCGATACAACATTATGTGATAGTTTGTCAGTGAATTACGGCAGGTCGGTGGGTTTCTTCGGTTTTCTCCACCAATAAAACTGACCGCCACAATATAACCGAAATATTGTTAAAGTGCAGTAAGCACCATAAACCAAACCAAATTATCTCTGTCTCTCGTTGCCACTTTCTTGAGTCACGTCTAAATATAACCCGTTTCAGAAATCTATATCTTTAGCATGATTAATTCTAATTAATGAGTACTTATAGATTAAATAGGATATGCACATGTTTCTGATACATTCTAAGGTCAAAATAAATAAAACGGTTAGAGCAAAAAAAGATGGCTAAGAGTATTGAGAAACCAGTTCATTTTTGTAGCCATGTAAAGCTCGCAGTGAATACCGGAAGATGGAAGGTACAAATAATGTCCCAAATGAAACAAAAATAAATATATGTCACATAATTCCGTTTTTTCCATATCTTGCAGATCAAAAAATCCGTAGATATCAAAATTAGTGCACACGACGCTCTCTAGAATAACCTTCATCCGGTACGCTCAAAATCGGAAGATTGTGAATCCAAATAAGGTAAAAGTTTTAGGGAGCGATAAAACCAAAAGGATCAAGCAGGATAACCAAAATTGACCTATATTTTACTAACCGAATAAGGTAAAAGGAGGTTTTGGTGTTCAGTGAATATCATGTTTACGGTTGCAATTGAATATGAAATATCTTCAGCAGAACATGTAATTTGTTATGTTATTCCTCCATAGTAATTAGATGTCTGAAACATGTTAATATTGTCACTTATACGGAAACAATAATATAGCGGTACCTATAATTTCACGTGACTTGGGTTGTGTAATTGACGAGTCGGATGATGGGAGGAACATTTACGTATTACACATCGTTTATATAGCAGTAATTGGATTGCATAGCGTTGTGCGTGACATTACGCATTACCACACCGTTTTCAAAAACGCAGAATTGCAACTAGGTTAGAAATATACATAATGGATTTATCATTAATTTATTTGGGATAATTAATTTTAAGTAAATCGTCACATTGTGATTAAAACGTATAGTTAGATGTGACCTCAATAACAGACACCACAATACATATATGGTCAACTTTGAAGCATTAAAGAATTACTTAAAAGAACATCTGATTTTAGAAAAACACATTTCTTTCAAGAATTTTAACTCCAGAAAAATACAAAACGTACTGGAGTCTTGGTTGCCTATAATGGAACCTTGATCAATATTTATATAGTATTAAGGTATTGTTTCCTACCTCGTATACCTTTGATTAACAGCGTTATATTTACGCTAATTTTATGTGTTTGGTTATGGCTTTGCTACCTTTGCAGTCAATTTATAAATGTTTTATTAAGTTCAATATCCTTGTGTTTATACTAATATGCATGTCTGTTTTCTGTATGTTGTAATATTCATATATGTGTTTTGTACAATAAATATAAAGTTTTCATTAAATAAACAAAACAATACATACATGACACGAGATGGAGGGTGTAAATGTGGTTATAGTTGTATCATTCACACTTTTTCCATAAAATGCAATAATGCAATCAATAATGTGGTATCTAGAGGTACTTCTACATTGTGGCGACAATCTTGACTACAGTATTGCTATTACCACGCCATCTACATTGTGATGTTAACACTGACCTCAACAGAGTCATTATGACTACATTGATATCTAATGCAGTGCGGACAACTCGTTTCTGGAATATATTCACGAGTTACGCTTATCAGATACGCCACATAATTTTAAAATCTGTGGGTGCAATAAAACCAACGAACCTAAACAGAGTATTATGCTGACCACCATTTCCGTGACATTTACAGAATGGTTATAACTACGACGTCTGTTTCGCCACATTATTCGCGTATTCAATACACACGTAGTCGTTATAAATATGTGACCAGTTGTAGTACATCACTTGTGACTTCTATGCACCAGCTTTGCTATATTTTCATTGACTTATGTTGTAATGATAAACACTACATTTAAATTAGATATTAAGAAGAGTTTAAAGATACCAAAGTGGTATCAGAATCCGTTCAGAATATTTTTTTCCGACAACACGAGAGTTAGAATATTTTTTTTTGTCGCGCAAAGCGCAATTATTTTTTCCATATTTCAGCATTAGGTTATTTGACAAAAACTCTGAATCAGATTTTTTTTTATTTCCTCCACCAAAATCAGAATATTTTTTTCAGCAACATTGGGAATCAGAATATTCTTTTTAGAAAAAAACCATAACCCCCCCTCCCCCCCCCCCTGCAAGTTAAATGGTCGTTCCAAGTTAAATGGTCGCTCCCTTATCTAATGTCACAATAGTTGGGATATCTTCATTACAACATAAACCGTGGTTATTAATATTATTATACTATCATATTCCACACTCCCCCTCTTTCACCATTTACTATGTCCTCTATAATACCACAATGAAAAGGATACATAGGTCTTCATTATTAGGTCATTAATTGTGAATTGTTAATTAATTAATTTAAAGCAGCACATGTAACTGTAGAATGTTTATCTTTATTCTTTATTTAACGTGACATTCCACAAATATGCTTTAATGTGTATATGGTTTTTCTGTTATCAATTATTTACCCTCAATAATTGATATATGGTAACATAA
Organism: Bathymodiolus septemdierum; assembly: GCA_963383655.1. Lineage (NCBI taxonomy): Eukaryota > Metazoa > Mollusca > Bivalvia > Mytilida > Modiolidae > Bathymodiolus > Bathymodiolus septemdierum. Next base: position 91,477,230 of record OY726517.1, on the reverse strand, counting down.
ATGCATATGAATTGAATATTACCTCCCACAAGGCGAGAGAAGAGGAGAGTGAAAGTTCTGCTAAGGGAATATATTGCAACAATACCACATAAATAGTTGCAGTATTAGATCATATAGTGGCGTCAATTCTTGTGTATACAAATTCATTTCTATGATGTTTTAATTTACCTTAATAAAAACAAAAACTACAAGTTATATTTACATGGAGCAGGCCAATGTTTTCCTTTCACCAAATTAATATCAATGTTTTAATGAATTTACCTGTACTGGAAGTTCATTTCCATATACCAGTACCACTACGAGTGTTCCTTCCGGATCACATGAGCCCCCTCCCCCGTTTGTTAGTGGATGTCATGTTCATCAATCTTTTACTTTCTGTGTAGCGTGTGTTTTATGATCCATTGTTTGTCGTTTTGTCTTTTTTTAAATTTTGGCCACTCGATTGTTTTTCTTAGATTGCCGGTTTCTGATTACTCTTTTGGTATATTGAAACGCACTTTTATATATATATATAGGGAGTGGATGTGGTCGAGTGGTCTAGGGCGCTGGACGTAAGGCAACGCGAATGGTGCTGCAGTGTATCAATGGTGTGGGTTCAAATCCCGTCGAGGGAAGAACAAAAATTTGACAGCTCTAAAATCTAATTCTAACACTGTTTGGTTTAATTTTCAGACGTGTATATATATATATATATATATATATATATAAACGTCTAAAATGGTTTGTAACACCAAGTACACAAAACAAAGTGATAAAGAATTAAACACTTCGTAGAATGACAAAATTTTCGTCCCACCGAGGGACTTTATCAATGTCTAATTAAATAAAATCTCGAAACAATATGGCGACTTTTCAAATTTCAAGAAAAAGTTATTGACGGTCCATGTATGGCACAAAAGAACCAGAAGATGCACATATGAAACTACATGCATAAAAGAATGGAAATCCTACATATAAATTAATAAAAGTACAATAACAATAATATAAATATACAATAGGGCTACACATTTAAATAAATGTTAAATTAGAAATAAAAATAAATATAAAAATGAGACATTATTGGTAAATGTATCAAATAGCACTGTCAAAATATTGTTGAAAACGGTACGATACCCAAACTCATTCAAAAAAACGGCCCGCCACAGTGTGGAATATATACTTTGGGCCAATAGAGCAAACTGTATGTCCTAATACGACTGGAGGAGATCAACACGAATAGGAGTCAAGAGAGAATATTACTTTTTCTCATTGATTCCATTCGGTGATAAGGTCTTAAGTTTTCTAATCCAGAAGCTTTCCCTTTCCTGTCTGCTTTTATCATCCCACTTGGGGTTATGGTCAATTATGGTGACCTTCAGTTTGCCGAAAGAATCATGGTGGCCCGTCGATCTGAGATGTCTGCTGAGTGGAAGGTCAGGTTTGCAATTTGCATCGCTTCTGTGGCCATTCAAGCGTTTACTAAGTTGTTGTTTAGTTTCTCCGATGTATTGAAGACCACAAATTGCACATTCCAGGAGGTAGATAATATTTTCTGTCTTGCAGTTGGCATTGCAGTATATGATGAATTTTTCTCCTGTATGTGTGCTGCTGAATTTTTGTGTGCATTGGATGTTTTTGCACGTCATACATCGTCTCGAATCACATCTTTGACACTGACCATTGTAGGCAGATCGAGGGGAGATGTCAGCTCTCACCAAGATGTCTTTCAAACTTTCCAAAGAACCACCCGTCTTGGCCTTCAGGAAACCCAAAAGTTTGAAAGACATGCATGTAGTTTCATATGTGCATCTTCTGGTTCTTTTGTGCCGTACATGGACCGTCAAAAACCTTTTCTTGAAATTTGAAAAATCGCCATATTGTTTCGAGATTTTATTTAATTAGACATTGATAAAGTCCCTCGGTGGGACGACAATTTTGTCATTCTACGAAGTGTTTAATTCTTTATCACTTTGTTTTGTGTACTTGGTGTTGTTTTACAAACCATTTTAGACGTTTATAATGTTTTACTTGTATAGTATCGTTATACCGTAACGATCCAACACCCCGTAAGATTGATCGTTGACTGGTTTTTCAGACGTTGCATATATATATATATATATATATATATATATATATATAATATTGAATTAAGAAAATTTTATTTAGCATCGAGAACCATTTCTGTACCTGCAAATTTCTTGATTTTCAGAATTTCTATATGTTTTTATAGTTTACATAATATTTAATTTAAATTTTTTGATATGCAAAGATTCTCCTGTTCTATTTTGATCATGAAAGTACTTTAAACTGAAATTAATCTTGCTTTTATCTATCGCACCTGACGGAATTAAAGTTAAAATCATGCTCATTACCATTGCACATTAAATGATAGAAATAAAATATAGTGGAGGGGACCGCTTAATTATCACTTTTGATATCAGAAAGATCGAGTTAATAATAGTCATTAAGAATCTTTTTCAATGTTCCAATATATACAAAATTATTATGTATTCTTATGAAGCGATTTTTAAAGGAATATTCTTACAAAATATAATTTTGGGACACTCCGATATATGCTATTTATGATAGCAATGCATAGCGAGGTGTACTCAATACAACGTTATGTGAAAAGTTTGTTAATGACTTTTCTCCGGGTACTCCGGTTCATCCACCAATAAAACTGACCGCCACGATATAACAGAAATGTTGTTGAAAGTGGCGTTAAACACCATAACCCTAACCCTTATAGCAATGAACGACTCTAAAATAATTGTTGTGTTTCAAGATTGTTTCGCACGTTGTCTTTCTGGTCACATCACTCCTTTCTTGTGTGTTGTAAGTTTGTATTATTCACATTTGTTCCTGCTTACAACTGTCAACCAAAATATATATGAAACATTAGAAAATGTAGACACGTCTAACAAGTTTGTGAGAGCATTAGATGAAATAAAGATGAAAATATTGAATTTATCAGATTCAAGTGCGCATACCGCTGTATATGAGTATTTACCTTCTGTTCGTTTTGTTGCAATTCTAAGGGAAAAAAAAACAATATAAAAGTTATAAACTATTTTCCTTTTATATTTTTTAAGAAGAAAAATTGAGATTCAAAATGCTTAAGAAAAGAAATGAAATTGCTTGGATTCATCTATTTATAGATCCACCTCTGCTCTGTATGATTCTTGTCATATTATTTTGCTCGGTTTAATACGCCTATAGCCCTTTTGACATCAAATCTGCATTCGTCAGCAACTAGAGTAGGTAACTAAGTGTATTCATCTTCAACACTGTCCTTAAAGGACGTCACTTGTTGAGGTCACTGACAATGACATGAATATCAAAGTTGAACAGTAATATTATTTGATCAAACAAGTAGTGACACTGTCATGTCAACATTATCTTAAGACGAAGTTTCCGCTAAATCAGCCACCATCAGAGATATAAGGAAATATCAGATTTATAGGTTATTCACGACACTACAGTCGTTATCTACTTAGGACAGGAAGGAGTTATTTCTACATGGCGTACACATATATATCGTTGTTGCTTGAATTTATTTACAGCGTGAAAACAATTCCATGAAAGATGTGGTCTGTTTTATTAGTGATTTTACTAATTTTACAGTGTGAAAACAATTTCATGAAGAAAATGGTCTGTTTAAGTGGTTTGCAAATTTTAATCTTTGCATTTATTAAGGTTTGCGCAAACTGAAATTCAATACATGTTACGTAAAATGTGTATTATTTGCATATGTAATCAGGATGTGGATAGATTGATATGGTAGAATAATAACCCGCTCGCCAAAATATGAAGCTTAGTGGCCAGCGAGTGCATGTGACGGGTCGCTAAACTTTATATTCTGCCAGGCGTGATGGTGTGTAATTAATTGATTTAAAAAACGATGCTTAACCGTTTCCTCTCTATTGTTAGGTAGAAGATGTTGTTTTATTGAGAAACACATTGTTGCCATCAAGAATAAAATAAATATATTGTGATTAATTTTCTAAGCGGGAATGTTTTCACAGATGAACATCAGTATGTTGTAATTGTTCATTAAAGATTTAATTTAATTCTTTCAGCTGTTACTAACCGTTCCTGGATTAAAGCAAGGAGAAAAATGAAAATCTCTAAAGCATAAATTTTAATTCGGTCTGTAATGTATCCCGTTTTTTAATATCTAACCAAAGTTTTGTTTTAATCTTACTAAATTGATATATTTAGCAGCACACATGACAACTGGTTACAGAATCTTTCTGATTCATGAATTCGTGATCATGTGCAGAAAATTACAAAGTAAAGTTCATTATGGGTCATATCAACTATTTCTTAATGGTATGATTTTCATCAATGCATTGAAAGAAGAAAAGGATCACCACATCAAGCTGTATTGATCTTTAGAATAGCCTGCTGATGTTATTATCACACTTCTGGAATGTAGCTCATCAAAGCTATTCTGTTGAACTAATGTTACGTATACGTGGATATTTAACAGTATTTGGTGGCTTCTCTCTCTCTTACTTTTTGAATATAGGAGACAATGACATAGCAAGGTTATTTAAAACGAAAATATAATTGGTTGGCAAGAAGAGTTTGAAAATACCAAAGGGGTAATCAGAATAAGTAAATTGAAGAAGAACAGACAACACAATGGCCAAAAGAAAAAGTACAAAAAGAACAAACAACGATATACAAAACATATACATAAAACTAAAAATCGAGTAACACGAACCGCACTAAAATCCGGGGTTGAAATCAGGTGCTCCGGAAGTGTGAGCAGTTCGTGTTCCGCTAGCGGCACCCGTCGTGTTAATCTAGTTACAAACCCGGTGATAAGTCATGAATCAGGGAAGGATCGCTACTGCAACTTTATTAACTTCTATCAACTTAGTGTAATATTATTCGGTTAGATAAATTTTTTCATGCTGATGTTTAAAGATTATGTATCTTTCCTTTTGTGATTTAAAATATTTAACGATATCATCTTAAGCATAACAAATATCAGCTATAATGAATTTTGAAGTCGTTTAGCAATTGATCGTTTTCAGGAAAGAATTTAATTTTACTATAGCGGTATACCGGTTGATATTACGCTCTTTCAGCGTTGTAAAATGTTTTACACTGTTGCTATATTAAAAACATATTTATATCAGATCGAATATCTTACGCAGATCAATTATTTGCATGAATGTGACAAATAAATTGAAAAACAAAAAATACCATACTGTCGGAACAGTTCCAAAATCAAATATCAAAATCGTAGAAAGAGACAAAATGGATACCCCTAACACACAAATACATGACCGCTCACCTTTTCCGGCTTGGTACAGACACTTCAATAAAGATGTGGCGGAGTTAAGCTAGCTTTATGGGCACAATGTGACATTAAGCTTAACAGATACATCAATTTATATTCCTTACACCAGAATCCACCCCCTTTCCTACGATCATTTCTCTAGAATGCTATTGCAATGCCCATATATATGTCTGTGTTGTCGTTTTGTTTGTTATGGCTGGATGCGAAGTTGATTCGTAAGCACTCCTTTGATGAACATGGTACTAACCATAGTAATTGTCGTAGACAGGAACACTTACACGTGCTAAAACATTCAAAGCAATGATTAAATACTAAAATGGCACAAATTATTTAATTAACGATACGAATGACAATTCGATATTTATCGCATCACAAAAATATAAATTATGATATATTGTGTTTGATATTTTGAAATACATACATGTCATTTAGCTTGTGGGATAGTATATATAGACGGAAAAATTCACATAATTATTATGAGGATTAGGATTATGGTGATTAACGCCACTTTCTGACTTGCGACATGTCGGTGGTTTTTTCAGGTCACTCCGGTTTCCTCCACAAATAAAATTGATCGCGACGATATAACTGAAGTATTGTTTAAAGTGGCGTTAAACACCATAATCCTAACACTTTAACGCCACTTTCAACATGATATCAGTTATATCGTGGAGGGCAGTGTTATTGGTGAAGGAAACCGAAGTACCCGGAGAAAATCACCGATCTGTCGCAAGTCACTGACAAACTTGTATCGAGTAAATGAGATGAAAACACCGAAGGATATTACGACAGTGTAAACAGATACTGAGTCTTGGAGACATGCACCACGCAACGAATATTTGAAGACACAAAAAGAAAATGCATAAATTAACAGATTAGTTGCATCAGAAATATTATTTAATGTTGCTTTGATGAGTGTCAATAAATTATTCCGTAGAATTCTCTTTATCCAACCAGTCCTATATGTAATTCAATTCGTATTTGTTTAGACGAATATTCTTCGTAGCAATAATAGAACCGTGACTCTTTTAGCTGCTTCTGTTCTTTAAGGGCATATTACATGTCTAAAAGAAATTATCACATAATAAGCTAATTATGTAATAAAATTTCAAGACCTTGGATGCATGGTCTTTTGAAATGTCAAAATATGTCTTTTTTCATTTGTTTAGGATACCATAAACAGAATTATAATCGTGGAAATGCAAGTTTAATTACTAGGCTTATTTTATTTGCTGCAATAAAACTACTTGGACTCACAATATGTCATCCGGTTATTGTTCTATAATTTGATCATTTTTATTCCTCAATACTGTTCTGTCAATGTAGCCCATTTTACATAAAATAATGAAATTATTGTAAAATTTATAACTCCAATGAGCACGACATGTTAACGGCTTAGTAGCCGAGATGTTCTTGTGGTCGACAAACATGTTTCGTTGTTGTTGCTTTGCAAAAATAGATATCTTATGCAATGAAATGCATACAGTTTTTTTTTTAAAGATAGAGATGTGAAGAAATTAACTGTAATCAATTTATCTTGTCTTAAACGACAATTTGAGGGCTTGCTTTCAAACAGTCATCAATTAGATTCTGTGAAAATGGCAATCGGGTAAATAGTTCAAGACAGAGGTATTTAAATAGTATAACATGAATATATTAAATTTAATATTTATCGTTCCATTTTATAAGAACTATGAATAGGATTGATTTGATGTTCTATTTTTTTTATAATAATTAGTCCAATTCACATCTAAGTTTTCTGGTTTTTACTCTCCTTTTCACAGTTTTCCGGTTGTTGACTGATTTTGTCTGTTTATATAATTATGGGTTTTGACTTTCCCTTTGTAAGATTGTTCGGAGTTCGGTAATTTTGTTATTACCCTTATTGACTTAGAATGAGAGCTTTGATATACATAACACCATTGTATATTTGGGTAGCCTTTACAGTGAATGGTGGCTCCGTGAATGCGTTACAGTAGATTTCTATGAAGTATGCATTGTACAAATATGCAAAGATTCACATAGCATTTCTAAATGTTGTAAAATGACGATTTTATGTATTAATAAGGAATAGACTATAGGTATCAACTTTCATTGTATAAGTCGGAAATTGGTTTTTCAATTTGCCAATGGTCAGTTTCCTATATTGTTCCTTAATTAGATGATCATTGATAAATTTTATCATTTACTGGTTTGCACAGATTCAACAAGCGTATGTTCTACAATCTCTATGTTATGAGTCGATATTATGACGTTATTACTAGTCCAAAAGTTAACATTGTGAGACGATGCTAGCCGTCGATTGATCGTAAATAGTACGAATTGACAATTTACCGTTAAGAGTTCATGTTAATCTTCGATTGAACACAGACCGGGCAAGAAAACCACAACACGTGGTCTACAAATCCCAATTAATACATTTCAATGTGCTTACATTTCTGAGACGTCATTTATTTTGTGTACAAAGAAACGGAAAATTATCATTAAAATGCATAATTAACCAAATGTGGTGTAATTTCTTATCTAAATTACCATAAGGTTGATTCCATAATTGTTTTTATTCTTTGATAAATGTTAAATTAATATCTCTGCATGTGTGCAAAAACTAATCTTAAGAGTTTATTGAACGTTTATTGACAAGAAAGGTTTTGTGACAGGATGGAATTAGTTGAGGAAATTAAGGACCGTCAGCCATGACAGCTTACACGGGATATATAGAATTATTAGAAACACATGTGCTTTGATTCACTATTATCTCTATAAAAGATCTTTTATTCGCTTTGTAAGCTTGCTGGTAATTACAACTTGATATTACCCTATTTGATTGGTCAAGGCTACTGGATTCAACTTCAATCGTAGTACAAATGAGCTACACATTTATTTTCTCATTTAATGAACAAACTAACACCTGATACCACATTCTGAAGGGATTTTTTGTTGTTGTTTTGCTGTAAATGGAACTAAGTTCAGTGCTGATATTGATACTTATCGCTATTTTGTTTATTTTCCCTTTGATGTTTCAAACCAATATATTTCATATCACGTAAGCGCTGAGATGATTCCAATTATCGCTGTTTTCTAATATGACGTTATAATGACGTCACATTACCAAATCCTTGATAATAAGTGATTAACGATATAAAATATTGATTGTGTTTAAAAAAATGTCAGTATCTCAACAAAAATTATTTAATTATGAATACAAAATAGCGATAAAATAATAAAAGATGTTTTTTTAAAACTCGAGGACGTTTCTCAGTCATCTCGTTTTAAAGAAACGTCGGTAATCACTTAATATACAAACAGTAAAAATGTAAATATCTAATTTAGTGAGAACGGCACGTTTCTGTAATAATCTGCATCAGGTACACCCAAAGCCAACATATTGGAAAGACAAATAATTTAAAGGTCTGTGGGAGTAAGAAAATCCTTATCATGCGATTCAATGAGCTCGGAGAAACCTTAACAAGGGTATAAGGGGCAGCTCTAATAAATATGACAATATCAATCCTGCTATAAAACGAAATTAACTACAGGTGTTACGACAAAGTAGAATTTTCTTTTGGGCTTTGTCATATCCGTCACAATTCTCCCACAGGCTTTCATGTAAAAGTTTATCAGTATCAAATTTGATTATTTTCAACAAAATCATATACAATTTCTTTGTATTTTTGTTCTTATTTTGCTTTCTTGTTTGCATGTTTTGTTGTTTTTTCTCATTTAAATATGTATTCTCCTTTTGATAACAGTGGATTACGATATTTCTCCACTCGTGATAGTAAACTTTGCAGATTTTAAAGCTCGAGTGGTAAAATTTGAAAATCTAAATATCAAGAGTTGAGAAATATCACAATCCACCAGCAACAGAAGGATAATCTGTTTCTCCAATAACCAAAACATTGAAAAAAGAGTTTGAAGATACCAATGGGGTAATCATAATCTGTAAATCGAAGGACAGATAATAACACAATGGCCAAAAGAAAAAGGACAAAAGGATAAACAACGATCTACAAATTATACACATAAAACTAAAGATCTAGAAACACGAATCCCGCTAAAACCGGGAATGAACTCGGGTACTCTGGAAGGGTAAGAATTTCCTGCTCCACTTGTAGCACCCGTCGCGTTAATCTAGCTACAAACCCGGTGAAATGACCGTCAAAAGGTAATTGACAAGAACTATCACGCAGACACTCAGCCACGTGGAGATTAAGAAAACACGAACATGTAATCAACTAGTTAAACACGTTAAGAATAAGAGAACATATCTTATTCTAATAACTTAAATTAGTAATGATTACACATGAATGCTATACTCCCTTTAAAATAAAATAGAAATGTAAAAATAAGTCCATGAAGGTGAGCTGTAAAATGAAAATGTTAACCGGTAAATATATACCGTATCCGTCAAAACATCACACAAATATAAAACAATTAATGAGAATACTGAAAATCAACATAATTTGACATGAAATTAAATTTCCGTTGTTTCAAAGAGATTTTATCATTAATTTAATCGAAATTTCCAGAAACATAATCTCATTTAAATTTTCTGTGTAATTTAACACGATGTATTGCATGTTGTTAGAGAAATATTAATTAATATTCTGTTTTATATTAGCTTTTTTTTTCGTTTCGTAATATATTATCTTAATTTGTTTTTGGTATTTTTTTTTTCTATTTTCTATTGTCAATGTCATTCACAATACTGATCACAAGAGGACTATGCCTTTCTTGGTGACCTATTTTAAATTGCTAGAACCATAAAGTCTGAAATCACAATCCCCATGGACGACCCAAAAATCAGAGATGACAAAAGTAGAAAAAAACCATTGAAATTAAAGATCAAACTACCTGACGCCAAACAAAAAAACCCGGAATGGGAACCAATAATTCAAATGATGTACATTTCTGTGAAATCCACACTGACACAAAGGCAAAATCGATACTCATAGCACACATATACCTGATCGCTTGATCTGGTAGAAATAAAGCGGTCATAGAATTCACACATAACAGTATTTGGGAATTCGGACACCTACTTAATGATTACTTCTTTGAAGTCAATTGTTTATCTCTCTATTTCTTTGAAGTCAATTGTTTATCATTATTTATTTATTTATTTATTCATTTATTTATTTATTTATTTATTTATTCACAAAAAGTGATATCATGAGTGTAATTAAACACAATATAACGTCATATTTCACCCACACATTTGTTTTTATTAGTGACCGGTTAATACGTCTGACCATCTTTGAGCATATATGACATGTCTCATATATATATACGCATGTAAGGATTCAAGCAATAGAGTTATTACCAACATATAATTATATTACTATCCTGGCATTAGAATGACTTGTTAGAACATTTCCATTGTAGTTTAGTAGTAAATATAACAAAGTCTGATTAGGTCTATAAATTATTAACATCTTTTTTACACGTGTAATTTACAAAGCAATAAATGTTTCTGTAAATTGCTTCACCTCATTTAGAATGACGAATGTGTCTATGTACGTTGTGATAGGGTTGTGATGAGTAGATACATGATGTTTCAAGGTTCACGAGAGTATAGACTAAATGTTTCATGGTTATAATTATATATCACTTTACGATGAGGTAATAAATCTTTTTACGAAAGTTTGACACAAAAATGAGGGAGAAATATGATCTTTGATGTTCGATTCGTCTTTACCTCTAGTTGTTTGTAGAAGGGCTCATTTCTTATTTACGCTATATCGTGTTGTTTGCGTATAGTGATGTCCAACACACATTGTGTTGTATTTTTGATTTGTTTTTCTTCGTCTTGTGTACCCTATGCTGCCAGTTTCTTTGGATTATCAATTTTTGATTGCCCTTTCGGTATTGTCTAACGTTTATTTGATTGCCACTGGAACAATGGCTAATTTGATAAGGGTGAACACAGGTTTAGCCTTAGTGGCTTCATGTACAATGGGCCTAAAGTTATTGTTTTGAAATCTACATTAAGGGCTCTTTAAAGACCAAGAAACGGGGAACACTCTGTATTATAACCTGACAATGTCCAGAGAGATGACATACCTTGCCCGGCACCTTGTGGGTTAAGTCTTGAGATTTGTCCCCAGTACAGTATACGTCTATATTAATGACGGAGTTGAAATACAAGGATGCCAATGCTGAAATCCTTAGTTGTAAATCAATCATAACATTGTGTTTTTGCTCTGTTTGTCTTCGTCTTGTGTACAATATGTTGCCAGATTCTGTGGATTGTCCATTTCTATTGCCCATTCGGTATTCTCTAACGTTCTCAATGCATATGCACTCAGGCTCTAAGTTCTTATTTTATTTTCAAAAGCTATATATAACTTATATTTTGAATGTCATAGATAAAAAATATACATTAATTTCCTGATTTTTATGTGTATTCGGTGTTTTAATGGTTGTAGTTAATTTCTCTTCTCCATTTGGAAAATGGGTGTTATTGAAAAAATTTAAGCAAACTGAAGACGTAAACAGTAAGCAATGTTAATCACTACCTCGACCTCTCGTAGCCTCTTTATAGCAGAAGAATGACAATATTAATGAAGAAAAAAGAGATAAATTTCCAGATAACGAACCAATGAGTATTTTACAGCTCGCTAGTACAGTGATCTGTCATTTCGATAACAGTCGGTGTTGGAATGTCTGTCAAGATGTTTGTATTGTCGTAATGACAAGATTGTAGGAAATGTTCCTTATTGGCCAAAACAAACACAAATGTTTCTTCTAGTTATAACTAATGATTCTTATATAACTGTAATTAATATCTGTTCTACCGTTACCTACGCTAGGAGTATTTGAAGTAAAGTGGTATACTGTAATGGAAATGTGGTGGAAAAAATAAATACTTACCTATAAAATGAAAAACAAAAAATACAACACTGTCGGAACATTTCTAAAATACAACACTGTCGGAACAGTTCTAAAATACAACACTGTCGGAACAGTTCAAAAATATAACATTGTCGGAACAGTTCTAAAATACAACACTGTCGGAACAGTTCAAAAATACAACACTGTCGGAATAGTTCAAACATACAACACTGTCGGAACAGTTCAAAAATACAACACTGTCAGAACAGTTCAAAAATACAACACTGTCGGAATAGTTCAAAAATACAACACTGTTGGAACAGTTCAAGCATACAACACTGTCGGAACAGTTCAAACATACAACACTGTCGGAACAGTTCAAGCACACAACACTCGGAACAGTTCAAAAATACAACACTGTTGGAACAGTTCAAAAATACAACACTGTCGGAACAGTTCAAAAATACAACACTGTTGGAACAGTTCAAAAATACAACACTGTCGGAACAGTTCTAATGTACAACACTGTCGGAACAATTCTAAAAATACAACACTGTTGGAACAGTTCCAAAATATAACATTGTCGGAACAGTTCAAAAATACAACACTGTCGGAACAGTTCAAAAATATAACATTGTCGGAACAGTTCAAACATACAACACTGTCGGAACAATTCAAACACACAACACTCGGAACAGTTCAAAAATACAACACTGTTGGAACAGTTCAAAAATACAACACTGTTGGAACAGTTCAAAAATACAACACTGTCGGAACAGTTCTAATGTACAACACTGTCGGAACAATTCTAAAAATACAACACTGTTGGAACAGTTCCAAAATATAACATTGTCGGAACAGTTCAAAAATACAACACTGTCGGAACAGTTCAAAAATACAACACTGTCGGAATAGTTCAAAAATACAACACTGTCGGAACAGTTCAAAAATACAACACTGTTGGAACAGGTCAAACATACAACACTGTCGGAACAGTTCACAAATACAACACTGTTGGAACAGGTCAAACATACAACACTGTCGGAACAGTTCAAAAATACAACACTGTCGGAACAGTTCAAAAATACAACACTGTTGGAACAGTTCAAACATACAACACTGTTGGAACTGGAACAGTTCAAACATACAACACTGTTGGAACAGTTCAAACATACAACACTGTTGGAACAGTTAAAAAATACAACACTGTCGAACAGTTCTAATGTACAACACTGTCGGAACAGTTCAAAAATACAACATTGTTGGAACAGTTCCAAAATATAACATTGTCGGAACAGTTCAAACATACAACACTGTCGGAACAGTTCAAAAATACAACACTGTCGGAATAGTTCAAAAATACAACACTGTCGGAACAGTTCAAAAATACAACACTGTCAGAACAGTTCATAAATACAACACTGTCGGGACAGTTCAAAAACACAACACTGTTGGAACAGTTCAAACATACAACACTGTTGGAACTGGAACAGTTCAAACATACAACACTGTTGGAACAGTTCAAACATACAACACTGTTGGAACAGTTCAAAAATACAACACTGTCGAACAGTTCTAATGTACAACACTGTCGGAACAGTTCAAAAATACAACACGGTTGGAACAGTTCAAAAACACAACACTGTTGAAACAGTTCAAACATACAACACTGTTGGAACTGGAACAGTTCAAACATACAACACTGTTGGAACAGTTCAAACATACAACACTGTTGGAACAGTTCAAAAATACAACACTGTCGAACAGTTCTAATGTACAACACTGTCGAACAGTTCTAAAAATACAACACTGTTGGAACAGTTCGAAAATATAACATTGTCGGAACAGTTCAAAAATACAACACTGTCGGAACAGTTCAAAAATACAACACTGTCGGAATAGTTCAAAAATACAACACTGTCGGAACAGTTCAAAAATACAACACTGTCAGAACAGTTCAAAAATACAACACTGTCGGGACAGTTCAAAAATACAACACTGTTGGAACAGGTCAAACATACAACACTGTCGGAACAGTTCAAAAATACAACACTGTCGGAACAGTTCAAAAATACAACACTGTTGGAACAGTTCAAACATACAACACTGTCGGAACAGTTCAAACATACAACACTGTCGGAACAGTTCAAACATACAACACTGTCGGAACAGTTCAAACATACAACACTGTCGGAACAGTTCAAAAATACAACACTGTTGGAACAGTTCAAACATACAACACTGTCGGAACAGTTCAAACATACAACACTGTCGGAACAGTTCAAACATACAACACTGTCGGAACAGTTCAAAAATACAACACTGTTAGAACAGTTCAAACATACAACACTGTCGGAACAGTTCAAAAATACAACACTGTCGGAACAGTTCAAAAATTCAATAAAAAATCGTAGAAAGAGGCAAAATCGATATCTTTAGCATGCAAATACATGACCTCACCAATTTCATGGCTTGTTACATGTGGGAGATATCTAATTTCATGGACTCTGACATCAAGTGAAGCAACACAATTAAAAAGAAATAATTTAGCAAAAGAACGAACAACGCAAACCCCCTTTAAGACTCGAGAGTGAGAATAGGGACTTACCAATGTGTTTATTGGTTGATTATATACGTGCATTTTGATTTGTCATGATTACAACAACAAAAAACACGACTAGATGGGTATACATTGGTGAAGTGTTACCAAAATGTATAGTACTTTAGAAGGAACACAAACGTTAGAAGTTGCAACAATAGAAAAAAATATTATTAATATCTAAAGAACAAAAACAACAATATATCATTATGTACTTGTCTGGTCTCAGGAGTAAAATAATATGAAACGGTTGAGTAAATATTTCCATTCCATGACTATCCTTTATCGTAATCGTAGGCTTTATCTGAACAATGTCGTACGGTAAACCATGCATTATTAGATATACAATAAACAAGTACTGTCTTGGCATCTGACTAAATATTTAATTCTTTCGTTGTATTTGTTTTGGCTCTCAAGAGATTTAAGTGGCGATAGTTAGCGATTGGTTGCCAATTCTGAACAAAGCTTTTCATTTCCCACAAGACGTCAGTTTATTGAAATAATTGTCGACTTTTCTTTCTTTCCGCTACTAATCTTAGTCTTCCTATTGATTATAAAACAAACATTATTTGTTTTGGCATATTTGGGAGTTATAGTCAGGATGTTATCATACATAGAATAGGGTTGTATGTACTATGCAATCACCTGTTCACCGGTATTTGAGATTTTTAATCTGTTACATTGCATGTTAATGTAAGAAAAAATGTCTAAGGATAAAGCTGTATTATAATGCTTAGTAATATTCAAAGACCAAATGTATGTTCTCTGAAGAGTAATTTTTGCCTTAAGTATATAAAAAAAGGTTTATCCAGGTTTTAATGTCAGAAATGTAGCACACCGTCTATGTTGTACATTTCCTGTCGACTTTGTACTTTTAAAAAGCACTTCAAGACAAAAAAGGTCTCTAAAATCATTTTCACTTTACTCTATAATTTTATTACGAAGATAAACGTCTTCCCAACTTTGACGTCTATTGAAATTAACGATTATTTTGTTGTGTTGTTTATTATTACACCTTTTGACTCAGAAGTTTTAAATCAAAGAAGGACAGACAATATTCTGACCAAAAGAAACAAAAAGATGAAAATACAATCAACAAATTACTACATAGAAAACTAACGACGGAGAAACGCGAATCCCACTGCAAAAAGGGGGGTGAACTCATATGCTCCGGAAGGTAAGCATTTCCTGTTTAACTATTGGTGCTTGTTGTACTACCTTTAAACGAAACGCACATAATCTGATATTGCTATGTTTGGGTATCACTATGCGCTAATAAATGTAAATAATATCAATAAAGCATAAACCACTGCAAAGCAAATGGCAGTAAATAATGTTTCTGTTTATCTGAATTTCAGTAAATATCTATTTTACCTGAATTTCATTGAATATCTATGTTTACTTAACTTTCAGTGAATATCTATGTTTACTCAACTTTCAGTGAATCCATGTTCATGTTAATTTGAAACCAATGTCCTTTCTTGTTAAATTTTATGTCAGTAAAACTTAATAACATTTCTCACGTGTGTCGATTACCATTAGCTAAAGCTTAAAAACGTTCGGGTGTAAAGTGATTATCAAACAAGCGATATACTCAACGTCAGATTAGTAAAAACCCATGAAAGGACATATTGTTGGCATTGTGAAGTATTGAATTTGTCTCGAAATGGAGAAATTTAAATCTCGGAGGATATATTTCAAGGGTCGTTATTGATTCATTGTCAGTGACTTCTGACAGATTGTTAATCATACTGTGGGGGAGGCATTTGCCGCTAGATATCACATAATTGCTTACCAACTTCTCATTATTTCATTATATAATAACAAAAATTCTAGTTCGTGTTAAAAAACGTAGTCACTTAGAAAAAATCTAAACACTAAAATTAGTTCCTGTTACGTAAAGAAACCATTTATGCTTCTATATAAGAAGGTCGTGCTTAGAAACAGCTTGAATAGTGCGAAATGAATTAACAAAATTACAAATTATAAGAAAAATCATCATGTATCGCATGCTATTGCAGGCAGTGATTGAACATACCACAACTAATAGCACATCAAGATGTTAAACAGTGATAGTTGTCACCAATTACAACACGAACTACTTATCTGACAAATACTTAAAACATGGAAATGACAGACAGGAACCGATAGAAAACCAGACTAGACACAAAAATGTAAAGAGGGTTAAATCAGACAATTCATATTATTATTTTAATTCATATTGGCGCGAAAAGTAGATAATAAATGACAAGAATACCATGTAGAGAAAATTCAACATATAAAACAAAAATCAGAAAATGTCACAGATGACCACGTGTATGTTCCGTTTGTCGTAATCTCGATACCTTATTTCTAGTTCTGGACATTTCACCGTATATGATTGTCAATGGATGCTTAACATAACAAAAACAAGACAGGTGTCACAATAGTGGAGCAGGAACTGCTTGCCTATCCAGAGCACATGAGCTCAACCATGGTTTTAGTAGTGTTCGAGTTTCTCAATCTTTTAGTATTCTGTGTAGTGTTTTATGCTTTTTACTTTTTCTTATTTGGCTATTGTTATTGTATCTCCTTTCACAGGCGCTCGTGGCACGGACTTACCGCCCCTCTTTTTTCTAACTTTCTGTTTACAAATTTATTTTCAATAAAATTTCTTTATTTCTTTATTATTTCATCTCTTTTTCCTTATTTTAATTTGTTCTTGTCAATATTCATACAATCTGATGTTAACATGTGTCGACCCTATATAGATACTAATAATCCACGAGGCATGCAACTCGGCAGGTTTAAAAATCGTACCCCTGCTCGCTTCGAGTACATTTATTGCACCTTATTTCCATTATGTCATTCAAACTAGGACATGTGTCCATTCCTAAAAGACGCATCATTTTGCCCCTGTCTTTGTTTTGTGCATATGATAGCTCAGTTCTCCAGAATTTTAAGATTTCCACATTTATTGCCAATTTTTTCGTATAAGGACCCACGGCTGACGGAAGTGACGTACCACTGCATTAACTTCAACGATAGGGTCAGAAACGTTCCAAACATTTAAATAATAAATTTTGGGAACTTTTCTTGGTACGATTTTTAAACCTGCCGAGTTGCATGCCTTGTGGATTATTAGTATCTATATAGGGTCGACACATGCAATTTGATGTTAACATAAGATTGTATGAATATGGACACGAACAAGTTAAAATAAGGAAAAAGAGATGAAATAATAAAGAAATAAAGAAATTTTATTGAAAAAAATTTGCAAACAGAAAGCTAGAAAAAAGGGGGGTGGTAAGTCCGTGCCACGAACGCCTGTGTCTCCTTTTAGGTCTTTATTATCAACCCAAATATGCAATGTGCACTTTATTTACAAAATCACTGTGAATCAAGCTTATAATGAACATTATCTGATATTCACTTGTGTACCCGAGTTCTAAGAAAAGCTTGAAGATTTCAAAGGGGTAGTCAGAAGCCATAAATCGAAGAACAGAAAGTGCAATGGGAAACGGAAACACGAACCCAACCACAAAAGCCGGGAATGAAGTCAGGTTTTTATGTTTATCCTGTGATTTCGGTGATTTTCGTTGTCATACATATTGTATCACTTAATTTTTTTTTTTATTTCGATCGCATATTTGAATCAACTGTTTGATGGTGATATGATTGACGAACATGGACATGTTAAGGTAAAAAGAAGAGACAATCAAAAGTAAAACAAAAGCATGACTGACTGAAACATGTGCAGATGAAATATTGAACCGTCAGGGAAAAGTCTTCATCAATGAAGCCGTTCTGTTGAAAACAAGCTTTGCTGAACACTACCTAAAATTTAACCTTTAACTTGTTTCAGATTTATAAAAGACACTTCATATATATTTAAGAAATTTGTCCGACGCCATTTTGAATTTGTCTAATACATGCACCGAACTCTTGTTGAACGGTATTTGTGAGACGCATCGATTGCTTTCGACTGCGCAGACGTACAGTTGCTATTGAAATAAACGGGGAACGGATGATACAAGTCGCACGAGATATGTAACGGAGAAGGGAATGAAAAAACAAGAATAAGCATAATGCGCTAAAAAGCATGACCGCTGGGTCGGTTTTTAGTGGGGTTCGTGTAACTTGATCTTTAGTTTTCTGAGTAATCTTTTGTAAATGAAATCGCTGTTTGTTCTTTTGGTCTTTTTCTTTTTGGCCATTGTGTTGTTCTGTCCTTCAATTTACAGTGATTACTCCTTTGGTATCTTCAAACTCTTTTTAAACAACGTTCTTGCGGTTCGTAAATCAAAAGCTGCAAATAAATAATCTGCATTCATACATCTTTCTATATTGGTATTTGCTTACAGAGAGTTTTCACGGTCAGTGATAATACGAGTCATGCCTAATTAGTGGTAATATAACAACACGAGTTTTAACTGATTTACCTCGTAAAACGTTTCTTATTTTGTCTTTTTGATGACTATGCTATTGTTTGACTGCAAAAATGTAAATAACAGAGGAAAATAAACCGAAAAACTATATCTCTTTAATAATTAACCACATGTTTATAACCAAAAATTAAAAAAAGAACCAGGTAAATATTTAGGAAACAAAACAAAAACGGACCTCACACATTAAAGATTATATATATAACATCTTCATGGAACAAATCAAGTTCTCTTCTATATAACTTTCCATCTGGATCAGTTAGGATTAAACCAGTTTGAGATACACAGTCTTTCTCGATATATACCTTGTACATTTAAGGGATATTATCTGTTCTCTTAATGTCAATGCTTAATTTCTGTGTTGTATTTCAATCATTTCGACCAAATCATGGTAAATCAGATTAACACTGATTAAATGACACTTCATTTCACTAGAGAAAACGAATACTAAATTGCATCTATTATGATTATCATATTAAGAAATCTAATCATAATCTGATCAAGTATACATAGCAGGTGTCTAGTCTATTACATAATTACTGTTACCGTAATAAAGTCAACAAAATTGGTTAATTTATGTTAATTTATGTTAATTTGGGTCATTTAAGCCGTTAGCCGAGTACAATGGGAATTATATCGATATAATATTACCATCTCTTCGCCTTGCCTGTAATACGTTTCCTATGGTGAAATGAACCCAGATTTGAATTCCCTTACGATCAGTTGACAACATTGATGCAATATCAATGTTTGCGTCGAGGCATGCAGAGTAGTTTATTTCAATGTCACCTAAGTAGAAATATTTAGAGTAATTGACGCTAAAGCAGTGCACTGAGGTAGAGGCCTGGAAATGTTAAATTATTCACAATTACAGAAATTAATGCATTCTTGAATTTCTATAAATAATGGAATAATATGCATAGTCACTTATTGAACAACTCATTTGTGACGTAACGGCATTTCAAAGTTTTTGTGGATTGTATATAAGTAGAAAAAATGGCCATGATTAGTTAGTATTTAACATGGCGAATTGTATTCGCATGCATTTAATAGTAATAGATGGCTTTATTATATAATACACCGTGAATGTAGAGCAACAATAAAACCACTACTCCTGACTGTTGTTTTAAAATGTAAAACAGTCATGCTCACTTGATTTAATTTATGTAAGAATAATGTGAACATTGGTACATTGAAATAGGGTCACATAAAACAGGTGGTCTCTAAATACAGGTTTAATCAATATGAAATGCACTGTGAAGGGAAATCAAAATTAAGGTCATATAATATAGGTTATTACTTAACAGAGGGGGTCACTTAAGCATGACAGAAAATTAAAATTAAGGTAACATAATGCAGGTTATTGCTTACTAGAGGTGGTCACTAAATACAGGTTTAATCAATAAGAAATGCACTGTGAATGCAAATTAAAATTAAGGCCACATACTATATATGTTTGCTTAATAGAGGTGGTCACTTCAGCAGGTTTGATTGTAACTTAATAGAGGTGGTCACTGCAGCAGGTTTGACTGTAACTTAATAGAGGTGGTCACTTCAGCAGGTTTGACTGTAACTTAATAGAGGTTGTCACTTCAGCAGGTTTGTCTAACTTAATAGAGGTGGTCACTTCAACAGGTTTGACTGTAACGTAATAGATGTGGTCACTTCAGCAGGTTTGACTGTAGCTTAACAGAAGTGGTCACTTCAGCAGGTTTCACTGTAACTTAATAGAGGTTGTCACTTCAGCAGGTTTGACTGTAATTTAATAGAGGTGGTCACTTCAGCAGGCTTGACTGTAATTTAATAGAGGTTGTCACTTCAGCAGGTTTGACTGTAATTTAATAGAGGTGGTCACTTCAGCAGGTTTGACTGTAACGTAATAGAGGTTGTCACTTCAGCAGGTTTGACTGTAACTTAATAGAGGTGGCCACTTCAGCAGGTTTGACTGTAACTTAATAGAGGTGGTCATTTCAGCAGGTTTGACTAACTTAATAGAGGTGGTCATTTCAGCAGGTTTGACTGTAACTTAATAGAGGTTGTCACTTCAGCAGGATTGACTGTAGCTTAATAGAGGTGGTCACTTCAGCAGGTTTGACTGTAACGTAATAGAGGTTGTCACTTCAGCAGGATTGACTAACGTAATAGATGTGGTCACTTCAGCAGGTTTGACTGTAACGTAATAGAGGTTGTCACTTCAGCAGGTTTGACTGTAACTTAATAGAGATTGTCACTTCAGCAAGTTTGACTGTAACTTTATAGAGGTTGTCACTTCAGCAAGTTTGACTCTTAACTTAATAGAGATGGTCACTTTAGCAGGTTTGACTCTAACTTAATAAAGGTGTTCATTTCAGCAGGTTTGACTAACTTAATAGAGGTGGTCACTTCAGCAGGTTTGACTGTAACTTAATAGAGGTGGTCATTTCAGCAGGTTTGACTGTAACTTAATAGAGGTGGTCATTTCAGCAGGTTTGACTGTAACTTAATAGAGGTGGTCACTTCAGCAGGTTTGACTAGCTTAATAGAGGTTGTCACTTCAGCAGGTTTAGCTGTAATTTAATAGAGGTGGTCACTTTAGCAGGTTTGACTGTAACTTAATAGAGGTGGTCACTTCAGCAGGTTTAACTGTAATTTAATAGAGGTGGTCACTTCAGCAAGTTTGACTGTAACTTAATAGAGGTGGTCACTTCAGTAGGTTTAACTGTAATTTAATAGAGGTCACTTCAGCAGGTTTGACTGTAACTTAATAGAGGTGGCCACTTCAGCAGGTTTGACTGTAGCTTAATAGAGGTGGTCACTTCAGCAGGTTTGACTGTAACGTAATATAGGTGGTCATTTCAGCAGGTTTGACTGTAACTTAATAGAGGAGGTCACTTCAGCAGGTTTGACTAACTTAATAGAGGTGGTCACTTCAGCAGGTTTGACTGTAACGTAATAGAGGTTGTCACTTTAGCAGGTTTGACTGTAACTTAATAGAGGTGGTCATTTCAGCAGGTTTGACTGTAACTTAATAGAGGTGGTCATTTCAGCAGGTTTGACTGTAACTTAATAGAGGTGGTCATTTCAGCAGGTCTGACTGTAACTTAATAGAGGTGGTCACTTCAGCAGGTTTGACTAACTTAATAGAGGTGGTCACTTCAGCAGGATTGACTGAAGCTTAATAGAGGTGGTCACTTCAGCAGGTTTGACTAATTTAATAGAGGTTGTCACTTCAGCAGGATTGACTAACGAAATAGAGGTGGTCACTTCAGCAGGTTTGACTGTAGCTTAATAGAGGTGGTCACTTCAGCAGGTTTGACTGTAACGTAATAGAGGTGGTCACTTCAGCAAGTTTGACTGTAACTTAATAGAGGTGGTCACTTCAGCAGGTTTAACTGTAATTTAATAGAGGTGGTCACTTCAGCAGGTTTAACTGTAATTTAATAGAGGTTGTCACCTCAGCAGGTTTAACTGTAACTTAATAGAGATTGTCACTTCAGCAAGTTTGACTGTAACTTAATAGAGGTTGTCACTTCAGCAAGTTTGACTCTAACTTAATAGAGGTGGTCACTTTAGCAGGTTTGACTGTAACTTAATAGAGGTGTTCATTTCAGCAGGTTTGACTAACTTAATAGAGGTGGTCACTTCAGCAGGTTTGACTGTAACTTAATACAGGAGGTCACTTCAGCAGGTTTGACTGTAACTAAATAGAGGTTGTCACTTCAGCAGGTTTGACTGTAACGTAATAGAGGTTGTCACTTCAGCAGGTTTGACTGTAACTTAATAGAGGTGGTCATTTCAGCAGGTTTGACTGTAACTTAATAGAGGTGGTCATTTCAGCAGGTTTGACTGTAACTTAATAGAGGTGGTCATTTCAGCAGGTCTGACTGTAACTTAATAGAGGTGGTCACTTCAGCAGGTTTGACTAACTTAATAGAGGTGGTCACTTCAGCAGGATTGACTGAAGCTTAATAGAGGTGGTCACTTCAGCAGGTTTGACTAATGTAATAGAGGTTGTCACTTCAGCAGGATTGACTAACGTAATAGAGGTGGTCACTTCAGCAGGTTTGACTAACTTAATAGAGGTGGTCACTTCAGCAGGTTTGACTGTAACGTAATAGAGGTGGTCACTTCAGCAGGTTTGACTGTAACTTAATAGAGATTGTCACTTCAGCAAGTTTGACTGTAACTTAATAGAGGTGGTCACTTCAGCAAGTTTGACTGTAGCTTAATAGAGGTGGTCACTTCAGCAGGTTTAACTGTAATTTAATAGAGGTGGTCACTTCAGCAGGTTTGACTGTGACTTAATAGAGGTGGTCACTTCAGCAGGTTTAACTGTAATTTAATAGAGGTAGTCACTTCAGCAGGTTTGACTGTGACTTAATAGAGGTGGTCATTTCAGCAGGTTTGACTGTAACCTAATAGAGGTGGTCACTTCAGCAGGTTTGACTGTAGCTTAATAGAGGTTGTCACTTCAGCAGGTTTAGCTGTAATTTAATAGAGGTGGTCACTTCAGCAGGTTTGACTGTAACTTAATAGAGGTGGTCACTTCAGCAAGTTTGACTGTAACGTAATATAGGTGGTCATTTCAGCAGGTTCGACTGTAACTTAATAGAGGTTGTCACTTCAGCAGGTTTGACCGTACGTGGATACTCTCTCAAGTTCAGTTACATCTATATCTTTGCTAATTTCATATTAAAATATTACAAGTTATATACAATTACATATAACTCTATAGTGGTGGTTTTATTAGGATCAATTAAGCTCTTCTAACGTCCATTCTCTAGAGACAAGTAACTTTTATAGATCTTTCCCAAACATGATTGACCATTTATTTATATTCTTCTCACATGCAAATGAAACCTTAGAGAAAGATAAAGTTACAGTATTAATGCATTCAGTTATTAATATTACTTCTAAGTATGATCTAGGATGAGGGGTTATCCCTTATTGAATTACAATGGAATACTATATCATTTTTCTATGTGCATCGTTTATGCAGTATACAATCTGATAGACTACTTTAAAGTTCTGGTAGAAAGGTCATATGTAAAGCAGATTATGTCATTAAATTGTATCATTTGACATGCATAATATTCTATATTGGTGCTTTTGGAGCTTTCAGTTCATGGTCTTTCACTTTAACGAACAGAATTTGCTACACTCGCAAATGGAATGTAGGCATTTTATTCTCAAGAACCAAATACATATACTTAGCAGTTATATACAACGTAATAAGATTTCTTTATCCTGCACTGGTTCTATTTGAGCAGTCAAATTACATTGACAAGATAAATGTTGCTATATACAGTTACTGATCAAAATATAGCTTTTCTGGTACCTGATTCATATTGAGCAACAGAAAGAAATGGTAACAGTATAAGCGATGACGTCAAAGATTGCACTTTTGAAAAGGTTTAGAACAAGGCTCGTTTCAGCTATTTTCAGATCATTTGGCAGTTGTTTTGGACCTTTTGATATTGCAGGATAAACACAATATACATACATTGTCGGAAAATATCAAATTAATTTGCACTCGCCCCAAAACAGGCTAGAAAGGTTTGTCAAAGGCTCGCTTTTCTACCTATTTCTAAAGCTCGTGCACATAAATATATATTGTCTGACAATGTACGGATATTGTATATATATGAGCAGAAACAGTTACAATTACACTAACCAGGAGTTGAGACTGTCGTAGTAATAATCTTTAATAAATTACATAATTTGTATATTACAATAACATTACATGAAGAAAATAAATGATTATATTTAAAGGTATTGATATTATTATTAGTCCTTTCTTGTTTTAAATTATTACACGACGTGATATATATCTATATATATAATGAAACTCGTCACCGATATCAGCAGAGTGGCAGTTATGTTTCAAATAAACTAAAGTTTGAAAAAAAAATTCACAACAGTAGAATGTGACTTTATCAAATGTATATATATTATTTTCTATATGTTCTGCTTTACGCATGGATATTTTATATTTGACTAGCCGGTCCAATATAATGTGAACGTCCGCATATCGTCCGGATTTTGTTCTTGATTTTATATTAAACATTTTGGAATTCGATATTCCGAACTGTATACATGCCGACATAAGACGAAAAGATAAATTATGACAGAAATTTGATTAAAAAACAAAGAAAGCAAAGATACATAAACCAATGAAAACTTGAAATAGCATCAGATACTCTGGAAGGGTAGATTTGTACTAGTGGAGCACAACACCTTACACTTCCGGAGCACAACAATGTTCTCCCGTTGGAGTTTGTGTTGCTCAATCTTTAGTTTTCAGCGTAGTCTTGTGTAGAGTATTGTTTGTCCTTTTGTCCTTTTTCTTTTGACCATTTCATTGTCTCTCCTTCTTTGATATTTACTTCTGATTACCTCTTCGATATCTTTAAGCTTTTCTTGCTCTATAACGTAATATCTGTTATATTGGTGTAATATAATGTTCGGTTCTAGTTTATGGCAACCAATCTGATGCACAGTTTTTACGTACATTTTGAAGATATGCAGGTGATTAATTAATGCTGAAAATCAACTTTTTAACGAAATTAGGGCAATTTTCATTGTTCAATATCTTCAGTAGAATATACTTAGTTCATGTTATTAGCTCCTTCTACGTCTTTCAATGCAGAACTTTGAAGCTTTGTAGAATGTTTACACACACACACACTTGGGATATGTATCCAATATTTCAATTCTACTTTAAAATTGAGCATTTAGATTTTGGATTTCCAACTTTCTTGTCCGTGGCGTAATTTAACCTATCGAACGCCTTTACAGCCTGGCCATTTCTATGCTGGAGTGGATTTATTTTGTATTTGACGAACATTTCATCTATAAAGAATAGTTTGAAGATTCAAAAGGAGCAATCAGCAGTCGTAAATCGAAAAAGAACTGATAATACAATGGTCAGAAGAAAACTGACGAAAGGACAAACATTGATTTACAGATCATCATACTGAAAACTAAAGACTGAACAACACAAACCCCACTCAAATTATATTGAGAATTGTCCAGGAATAAATGAAAATCTGCTTTTTAAGGTAGAGACTGACGCTAGTCACTTGACTTTTAAGAATATTGAATAAAATGTGGTAATAATTATTAATTATGTTTGCAGTATTTCTTACGAGGTATTTTGCTTTTTGAATTTTCTACATATGATTTGTGCAAGTTCTCAAATTAAACTGAAATACAAATTTAAAACAGTAATTTCTTGGCAATAATACATTATATGTGTAAAATGCTATATGAAGCATTTCGTCAAGGGAGGTAATCATGTCTCAAATGATATTAGAATATGATGAGTTTTGCATGTTTTTGTTAAATATTGAAGTTTTTAATATTATGACCCCAGACTTTCCTTACACTTCTGAAAATGAAACAAAATGCACCATATTATATCAAAAATTTAGAAATTTTATGTGACAGGATATTTCGCTATTCAAGAATTTTGAGGAGAATTTATGCATTTCACATACAATGCATTATAAAAGTTGAAGATTTAAATGCTTTATATCTTGAAAATTAGTCTGGTGACCTATATTTTTAAATTAAATTCCTTAAAGTCTGCCACAAAAGCAATAAATCTGGCCAGTTCTAAGGAAATTCAATGACAAATTATTTTAGTATGAAATGTGGGTCTCTAGCTTAAAGAGTGCAAAATTAGCTCTAAAAATGTACTTTTCCTTCCCTGGAAGAATTGTAGACAGCTTAATTTGCTAACTATATCACCTAGAAAGGAAAGCTTTCCATTACAAACATGATCTTTGCCTGTTTTATTTTCATTTATTCAATGTCTTATTAAAAAAAGTGAAAAATGTGGACATTTTTCATGAAATTGACAAAAAAGGTATATGTCAGTGTCTTTCTAAACCCCTAACTTTTTTTTTGCCTGGAAGCATATCTTTATTTTTTAATGATATGTAGTATGGATACAAGTAATGTGATATATCTTTTTTTTTTTAAATTCATTGACCCAATTTTTTTCTATTCCACTTTAAAATCAAATTTTGTTGGATTTCATCAATGCCAGTTACAGGCTATATTGCCAAAAAAGGGTAGCCATTTTGAAAACAAAATGAAAAAATTATTAAAATTTATGTCTTAGATATTCCAAAATATTCATTTATCATATTATACTCAGATAATTAAAAAAAATATATGCTATTTTTTTTGGGTACCTTAATGACACGAAGAAGTGAAAAAAATGGCATTTTTTTAGACTTCAGAGGGGGGTAACTCTTTCAGGGAATATTTTTCAAATAAGCCTGGAAACCTATCCTCAAATTTTGATATTTTGTTAGGTACATCCCAAAGAACAATATATATGAAATTCAAAAAAATTCATTGACCAATTTTTTTTTTTGCCCATAGTGTCCTTCTCTACCTTAAACAACATTATTAAGAAAAAAACTGCTAGAACGTGCTAAAGTGGGTCACGGGTCACTATGATCGGGCGGCTGTATCGAGAAATAGATACGGTGTTGAAAAAAATGTTGACACTCATAAAATATTGATAAATGCAATAAAATTTTATGTTTGTCTTGAAGAAATATGATAGACAAAACCACGTGTGTAGTTTTATGACGAAATATCTCCGATTTCTATGTAAATTTACGAGTTGAAGTTGCGGCTGTATCGAGAAACAGATACGGTGTTGAAAAAACTGTTGATACTCATAAAATATTGATAAATGCAATATAATTTTATGTTTGTACTGCTTTGACAACTATTTTACCTATTTTGTTCCAGTATTGTTATACATACTGTTATAGTGACAGCCGGAACCTTTGAGTCGTAATGAAAGCGGGAGGTTTGGCGCTTTAAAATCTGATTCAACCCACCATTTCTTTAGAAATGCCTGTACCAAGTCAGGATCATTACGGTTTTTACAGTTTTCCGGTTGTTGACTGATTTTGCCTGTTTATATACTTATGAGTTTTGACTTTCCCTTTGTAAGATTGTTCGGAGTTCGGTAATTTTGTTATTACCCTTATTCAAGAAATATGATAGACAAAACCATGTGTGAAGTTTTATGACGAAATATCTCCGATTTCTCTGTAAATTTACGAGTTGAAGTGGGGAAACACACACAGATAATTTTAGCGATGTATTTTTTTATCTTGGACAAGAATAATGAGCGTCTTGATTGGATGACCGATTTAAAACACACTGACTCCACATGGTAAAAAAATGCATGTAAAAGAAATCTATGTTATATTTATTCATTTGTTTAATTCTGGAATATTGTTGATCATTGATTTAAACAAGAAAAAAGGAAAAAAAGGGGGGTGAATTTTATTTGTGAATTTTACAGTAAAATAAATGTTATGTTTCGACAGTTTAAATAAGAGAAAAATAAAAATTTGTTGCGACTAAAGCTTAAATTAGCGATAAAAATTGAACAAATATCAGTGGTTTTGTAAATGAGATTTATTTTAAATAGAAAATCTGAATTTATTATTTATTAATTTATTATTAATGATACAATTTTATATCCCTTGGGAGGGGGAGGGGGGCTATGATGAAAATTTGAAATAAAAACACAAGACCGGACTTTAAGCAAAAATGATAATCCAGGATTAGTTTTTTATTAAAAAAATCCAGGACCGCTGTGTGCATTAATTTTTTTTTTAAAGTTAATAATATGAAATATTGACATCCACACTTGCCTTTTGGACATCACATTTCTGTTCCACACTTGTTCTATTAAAAAAAAAGTAAAACAGACATCATTTAGACTTATTGACACCAGAAAGAAACAAATATACCCTCTAGTTTATTTAGTGAGAAGTTTATACTTCCCGGTGAGGTATTATATTACAAAGATTTTCAACATTATTATTTCTTACAGGAGGTTTGTTCGGTGAAGACGAAGACCAGAGGGTACAGAACGCATTTAAATACGCTGTATACTGGATAAATCACAATCGACAGATTTCAAAGAACACCAAGCTTGAGTTTGAGCCTCGAATATTACAAACTAAAGACCTGTTTAAGTCTACAAAAGAAGGTATTGTATTGAGTACTAATACAAAACTAATATTGTATGTCATATTTAGACGTAAGAACCTGTGATAATTTGTCTTTCATATTGGTAGTACTCTAATTTACATCTACATTCTTGTTGTGTGTAATGTATTTCACCAACTGTCAATAACCCGTATAATACTATTGTATGGGGAAATACTCGACAAACACTAAAAGAAACTGAATCTGACATAACACAGCGCCTCAGACCGTCTAAGGTGAACGTCGTGAATTGGTTTCCAAAATATCGGTTGTTGAATGGTAGACGGATCCTGCTCCATATGTGGAACGGTCGTGTTACTCTTGTTACAAAAGCCATTTATGAGGAAACTGATTTCACATATGAACCGGAGGATTTATTTCATTTGCTGACTATGGACAGTGGAACATTACGACGTATGTAAATAATTACTTCCTCGCTGGCATGGTTTATAAGATATTTTACTTCCGCGCTGGCATGGTTTATAAGATATTTTACTTCCGCGCTGGCATGGTTCATAAGATATTTGTCATCGAAATTTACAGTTCGTAAATCATGTAATTATTAATAAGACTAAGGTTCTCCTCCTTCAGACATTGTGATCTTACCCGATTTTGGCTAACCTGTTTAGGCCCTTTGGTTTTCGTGCTCCTAATTATTTGGCATTCAAATATTTTGGCTTTGAGCGTACCTGATGAAGGTTATACCAAATAAGTGTCGCGCACACTACATTTAATATCTATGTTTTCATTACGATTTCAGAGGGAGTTAACTAGTTTTTTTAAAGTTTTATTTTGGTATAAGGTTTATTTGTCCCAGTTTTTGTCATTTTGTTGTTTGAATAGATAATGATTGTATGTTGCACTTTTTGATCAAAAGTATGACGACATCAAGCAGGTCTGTTTTCTTGTCTAAACTGAATCGTAATGCATTTGTTAAGTGTGGAATACGAAATTATTCGTTTGTGTTTTTCTTCCATCATAGACTTCATGCATATTTTATTTATATTTTATCTATATCATGTAAACATCGTTTCTAGGATATGTTTTTATATAAGAACATGAAGAGAATACTTTGTTAGTGACGTAGTGAATATTTAACAAGATATCTTTTGATGACCTGACTGGTTCCTTTGCTTGTTAATGAAAGTTAACTACACATCAACGTCTAATAAACAGGGAACATTTGTAATTAACATCAAGTAGAGTTGTCGTTTACAACAACATCAGTAGGGTCTGTCTGATATTATTTTCATTACCCTAGTTAGTGGAATATTTATAACATTATATAACTATGTTATTATTATTACTCTCATTTCCGTAGAAATAATATATATCCTGTCTTTTGATTCTTTTTAATGTTTAAAATACCTCAAACAGTAAATATTGGAAGCTTCAGAACATTTATTTGTATTTAGATCATATCTTCCAATTCACCTTGAGAATTTGATAGCATGTCTTATTTACGTTCTTTGTTTTTTTTGTTTTGTTTTATTCTTGCGAATAGTGGTGCCCAACACATATTGTGTTGTGTTTTCGTTCTGTTTTTCTTCGTCTTGTGTGCCCTATTTTTCCAGTTTCTCTGGATTGCTCCTTTTTGATTGCCCCTTCGGTATTCTCTGACGTTTATTTGTCCTGTGTCTTGTTTACCCTATGTTTCCAGTTTCTTTGGATTTCTCCGTTTTGACTGCCCATTCGGTATTCTCTAACGTTTATTTGTCCTGTGTCTTGTGTGCCCTATGTTTCCAGTTTCTCTGGATTGTCCATTTTTGATTGCCCCTTTGGTATTCTCTAACGTTTATTTGTCCTGTGTCTTGTTTACCCTATGTTTCCAGTTTCTCTGGATTGCTCCTTTTTGATTGCCCCTTCGGTATTCTCTGACATTTATTTGTCCTGTGTCTTGTTTACCCTATGTTTCCAGTTTCTTTGGATTTCTCCGTTTTGGCTGCCCATTCGGTATTCTCTAACGTTTATTTGTCCTGTGTCTTGTGTGCCCTATGTTTCCTGTTTCTCTGGATTGTCCATTTTTGATTGCCCCTTTGGTATTCTCTAACGTTTATTTGTCCTGTGTCTTGTTTACCCTATGTTTCCAGTTTCTCTGGATTGTCCATTTTTGATTGCCCCTTCGGTATTCTCTAACGCTTGTTTGTCCTGTGTCTTGTGTGCCCTATGTTTCCAATTTCTCTGGATTGTCCATTTTTGATTGCCCCTTCGGTATTCTCTAACGTTTATTTGTCTTGTGTCTTGTTTACCCTATGTTTCCAGTTTCTCTGGATTGCCCCTTTTTGACTGCTCATTCGGTATTCTCTAACGTTTATTTGTCCTGTGTCTTGTGTGCCCTATGTTTCCAGTTTCTCTGGATTGCTCCTTTTTGACTTCTCATTCGGTATTCTCTAACGTTTATTTGTCCTGTGTCTTGTTTACCCTATGTTTCCAGTTTCTCTGGATTGCTCCTTTTTGACTGCCCATTCGGTATTCTCTAACGTTTATCTAATATAAATGGTTGTCTACGCTTACTGCTATTACTTTACCAGTAACATAAAAGGTTGTGAAAGAATAGATCGGGGTGTACTCGACTTGTCATTTAATTGAGAAAATGTACCAGCTGTTTATAGGCGTATGGGGATTTGGTCCGTGTATTAGCTGACAAATTTTCTATCGTGGTATTGAACAAGCTATCAATCAATCAAATATTCTGATGTCAATTAGTATATAATATGCCAAGCACATGTTTCATTTTCTTTCCATTTAATAACTATATGGCCTATGAATCATACAATAATGTGTATATGGTAAGAATAAAATTAAACACAAGAACACTATACTGTCGGATAAGTTCCAAAAGCTAATAGAAAAAATCGTAGAAAGAGGCAAAATCTATACCATTAACAAACAAATACATGACCACTCACTTTCTTGGCTTGACACACGCAACTCAATAAAAAAAAGGTGGCGGGAGTTAAACTGGTTTTATAGTCCCAAACCTTCCATCTTAATGAAATGATGCGATCATGCAAATGCTTTCCATATGTGAGTAAAATGCCAACCCTCATATATTGCACTGTTCATTTTGTTATTCTATCTAATTATTTGTAGACCATGTGCTTAGCACGTGTAGAATGTCGCACAGAAAGAAACGTTGTTCTTCATACAAACTATCAAACATTTGAAATAAAAGGGAGGTAACTCTTTAAAATGTGAAACATTTAGAGTTGCAATACGCATGAATCAAAGCGGTTTTTTAAAATGCAAATGCACGAAATTAGAGATATTATAACTGAAATCAGATATTATTTCTTCTGTTGATTAAGAAATAAAACTTTGAATGTGACATGCAATTAATTGTAAAATCATAATTTGTAAGTGATCGAATGCTTTAATAAAAACGTAGATATCAAATTTAGTGCGACCGACGCGTTTCCGGAATAACATTCATCAGGTACCCTCAAAATCGAAATATTG
This sequence comes from Bathymodiolus septemdierum, assembly GCA_963383655.1. Classification (NCBI taxonomy): domain Eukaryota; kingdom Metazoa; phylum Mollusca; class Bivalvia; order Mytilida; family Modiolidae; genus Bathymodiolus; species Bathymodiolus septemdierum. The sequence goes on along the minus strand of OY726517.1, from coordinate 91,444,610 downwards.
GAAAGCCAAATAATTAAAAAGTGTTGGAGATTAATAAAAATGATAGTCAAAATCGGCTAAGGTCGCTCATGCCTGTGGGAGAAGAACATTAGCTCATTTAACATATAAAATATCTATAAGACAGATGTATAATTCAGTAATTGACATATTGCATTTTCATGTTACATGAATATAACAACTTCCTTTATCTGAGAACATACTAACCAGACTTTTTTTTTCAGTGTGTGCACAGATAGGTCAGTCTTCCGCAGCTATATTTGGACCAAAATCCCAAGAACTGTCTTCATTCACGAATTCCGTGTGTAGATACTTACACATTCCACATCTAGAGTACAGAGAGGAAGTAACCATTAGTCCTACTTCAAGTTTCTCTGTTAATCTTCATCCAAGTGCGTCACAACTTGCTGAGGCCTATCTACAGATCATTAAATATTATAGAATGGAACATTTACTTATCATTTATGGAACAAACGATGGTAAGTTGTATTAATATTATATTGGTCTTTCTGCTATTGTGACTTAAGAAAAGATTGAGGATCCAAAAGGGGTAATCAGACGCCTTAAATAGAAAAGAATACAATTGTCAGAAGACAAAAAGGAACAAAAGGACAAACAATGATGGAGCGCGTTTTTGTGTTGTGTTTTGTTTTTCTTTGTCTTGTGTGCCCTGTGTTGCCAGTTTCTCTGGATTGTCCATTTTTGATTACCTCTACGATATTCTCTGGATTGTCCATTTTTGATTACCTCTACGATATTCTCTGGATTGTCCATTTTTGATTACCTCTACGATATTCTCTGGATTGTCCATTTTTGATTACCTCTACGATATTCTCTGATTGTCCATTTTTGATTACCTCTACGATATTCTCTGATTGTCCATTTTTGATTACCTCTACGATATTCTCTGGATTGTCCATTTTTGATTACCTCCACGATATTCTCTGGATTGTCCATTTTTGATTACCTCTACGATATTCTCTGGATTGTCCATTTTTGATTACCTCTACGATATTCTCTGATTGTCCATTTTTGATTACCTCTACGATATTCTCTGATTGTCCATTTTTGATTACCTCTACGATATTCTCTGATTGTCCATTTTTGATTACCTCTACGATATTCGCTGGATTGTCCATTTTTGATTGCCTCTACGATATTCTCTGGATTGTCCATTTTTGATTACCTCTACGATATTCTCTGGATTGTCCATTTTTGATTACCTCTACGATATTCTCTGATTGTCCATTTTTGATTGCCTCTACGATATTCGCTGGATTGTCCATTTTTGATTGCCTCTACGATATTCTCTGGATTGTCCATTTTTGATTGCCTCTACGATATTTTCTGGATTGTCCATTTTTGATTACCTCTACGATATTCTCTGGATTGTTCATTGTTGATTGCCTCTACGATATTCTCTGATTGTCCATTGTTGATTGCCTCTACGATATTCTCTGATTGTCCATTGTTGATTGCCTCTACGATATTCTCTGATTGTCCATTGTTGATTGCCTCTATGATATTCTCTGATTGTCCATTGTTGATTGCCTCTACGATATTCTCTGATTGTCCATTTTTGATTGCCTCTACGATATTCTCTGATTGTCCATTATTGATTACCTCTACGATATTCTCTGATTGTCCATTGTTGATTACCATTTCTGAATGTCCATTTTTGAGCCTCTACGATATTCTCTGGATTGTCCATTGTTAATTGCCTCTACAATATTCTCTGGATTGTCCATTGTTAATTGTCTCTACGATATTCTCTAACGTTTATTTTCTACCAATACTACACAGAAACACAAAGATCGAGAATTAGAAAGTAACCTTCAAAATAACTCTCGATTCGTTAACAAAATATTTCTATCCAAAATACACTTTGTAATCCACCGTACAATAAAAAGTCATTGGGATTATATATCTTTTCTCAGAATCTTGATTATTTCATTTCATTGAAATAAGACTGCGTAATTAATCATCTAATTAAATTAGATGTTCATTATTGAATAAAAATCTGCCACCTCATCAAGAAATCTAATTGTGCTTGCTACTTTTGCCTTGGTCTTATTGTAAAATAAATAAAATAGTTTGATTTGGGAAATATATGTTGTATTAGATAGGTTATGTTGATGTTTTATTTGATGATATTAGAAAGAAGTTACAAAAGTACGTAAATACATTTCATTCTCCGACAACGTATGTTCATCTTGTGTGCCCTGTGTTGCCGGTTTCTCTGTATTGTCCATTTTGGATTCCCACTTCGGTGTTCTATATCGTTTGTTCACACACTATTAGTGTATTGATCGAGTGTGCATGATACATGATACACACGGTATGATTCAGTTGAAACTGAATGAAGGGAATAAAAAGTAGATATCAAACTGAGTGTACACGACGTGTTTCTGGAATAACCTTCATCAGGTACGCTCAATGACACAACAAACACGGAATGAACAGAAACGGTATGATATCCACACGCAAAACATGTAACGTTGAGCATCCATTTAGCTGAAAGAAATAGGTTTCTGTGAATTAAAACAGACCCTAAAGGACATTTGAACAAAAAAGATTGATAGCTTATATATTATTTTGCCTCTATGAGGTAGGGATTAATTGCATCAAACCTGGTGAGCGTTGTTGCCCCGTTTCGACCAATTTATTTTTTCAGATATGTTCAGGGTTTTAAGAAATTACAATTTTGCAACTTAGCTTCGAGGTTGCAGTGTATATTGTTTCTTTGTATGTAACTGGTCGCAGTATATATTGTGTCTTTGTATATAACTGGTCGCAGTGTATATTGTCTTTGTATGTAACTGGTCGCAGTATATATTGTGTCTTTGTATGTAACTGATCGCAGTGTTTATTGTGTCTTTGTATGTAGCTGGTCGCGGGTGTCTTATAAGAGGCAGGAACTGCTTACCTTCGCGAGCACTTGAGCTACCTCCCGTACGTGTTGCTCATCTTTGAAGTTTTTTGTGTTGTCCTGTTATGTGTCTACGTTCTGAGTTCCGTGTTGTGATGTGCTTTACGATTTCCGCATACACACGATGTTCGACTCGTCTTTGCCAGTTGTTTGTAGGAGGGCTCATGTTTTATTAATGTTCTTTGTGTTTGTTTGTGCATAGTGGTGTCCAACACATATTGTGCTTTACTTTTGTTTTTCTTCGTCTTGTGTATCCTATGTTGCCTGTTTCTCTGGATTGTTCAATTTGATTTCCCCATCGGTATATGTTTTCCATGCTAATCATTATAAACAACTACATTTTCTAAACTCGTTTTACAGTCGATAAACAGCAGGGAATGTCATCACAAATTCAGGCCAACAAACAGATTATGGAACAATTAAGTTGGGCGACCCTTTCGCATCTTTTTGTTGACAAAAGGCAGATAATTAATCAGAAGTCCATGTCTATTTGCTTCCTACTGGTTTTATATCATTTCAATATAATATTTGTTGACCAAAGTGTGCATAAAAATATATCTATACTCAATATAATGGAAACATTTTTGATAATATTTTAGTGGTTTCTAGTGGGGTTCTTGTTGATCGATCTTTAGTGTTCTGCGTAGTGTTTTGTAGATGATGATCATTGTTTGTCCTTTTATTCTTTTCCTTTTGTCCCTTGTATTGTATCTCCTTCTTTGATTTACGACAGCAACCGTCTATCAAGGAATTCATGATAGGTACTACAAGCTCTAGAATATCGGATCAACTAAGAGATATGTAGTCCATATCCAGATGTTTCTGGAATGTTGTATGAATGAATCAATGCTAATGTTAAATAATAAATGCTTCAGTTCCAGTTCATTTTTAAGTTGATATTCTATTTCCCCTTATTTTCTATAAATAGGAATATTCACCTATACTTTGTAATTACTGCTCACTTAAACTTAATCAAGGAATCTATGAAATCGTGACAGTTAGCCATTTTATTTTATGTGTTCTTGATAGCATCTCGCTGGTCTTAATGTGATTTACAATGGGAAAGGAAGGCATATATCTTCCTGATTGTGAAAGATGTGATGTCTTTTTGTCTTGCCATTGTTGTATTGTAGCCGTATTGTCCCTTTACATGCATATCTTCCGAGTTTGGGTGTTGGTTTTGGCGAATAACCAAATTCATTCATTACTATAACAACATGTTTCCTTATCTAGAAATGGCGCTAAATGCTGTGAAAACAACAAATAGAGATTATTGATTGTCCATTAAACACCTCATTATAATCTACTAATTTGTACGTGCACTGTACAATCGCTTGGTCAATGCCAGATCTTACGTAAAGGATACCAATCATTTCATTCTGATACCTAGTAATAATGTTTGGTTTATTCACACTCATTCATTGTTATCAATGAAACTAGTTTAACCCCGTCACTTTAATTAAAGTGCCTGTATCAAGCCAGAAAAGTGACTGGTCATGTATTTGTGTGCTAGGGGTATTGATGTTTCCTCCTTCTACAATATTGATATACAATTTTGGAACTGTTATTGGTTTTCATTTTATTATCAAGTCTTGCTAGGAAATTAAACATTTCTTATGTCAATGAATACAATACATTTCTTTGCATGCAATATAAGACATTGCTTAACATGTGTCTTAATCTTTCTACTGATTTCATACCCATGTGGAAATCAGAATAGTCTATTATGAAACGAAAGCGTAAACAGTGATGGTCGTCAATTCCACCAATATCAACTCACCGAACACAAAAAAGAACACGACATATGTCTTTGGAAATTCAGGTTCTGGATTGGAACAGGCACAAAAATGTGGCGGGGTTAAGCCACTTAATGACAGCCAAACACTCCCCTCTTGATAACTGGGTCTCCAATGGCAATATATATAGATATATATAAACATACAATAAAAAACCTGCATGGATTCAATTGTATAATCACTAACATTGTGAATTCGAACCCCACTCAGGCGATGTGTACTCGATCCAACATTATGCGATAAAGTTTGTTAGCGACTTGCGCCAGGTCGGTGTTTTTCTCCGGTTTCTTCCACCAAAAAAACTGACCGCCACGATATAACTGAAATATTGTTGAAAATGGCGTTAAATACCATAACCCTAACCTCTAACCCCTCAGATTGATAGATTATTGTTTTTGTTTTAATTTTGTTTTATATTTAACAGGCTTGACAAAACTGCAGGTTGTGATCAGAGAAATGTCACAGGAAATCGGTAAAGTTTTCCACATAAGACATGCAACTGACAAAAACATGAGAGAAATTTTAATGGAAGCCAAGAGAAAGCAGTGGACCAATATCATAGCAGATCTTAGTTCAAAACAGACAGCATTATTGCTTAAAATGGTAAAGTATTCATCTTTGCCAAATAAATGGAAAATTTTGAAATTGCTGTTGCTGTGAAATTTCTAAAGACCGTATTAAGATGTTGATGCCTTAGGTTTGTAGATAGTGTTATAGATTATTGAAAGTACTAAAAAATAGCCTTTAGATTACATTCACATGTAGTATACATTATGTTGTCGTTTATAAAGAGGGAGGATCATGGTTGCATTTTGCAGACTTGCTGACCAGAGGTTAAAACTATTTGGCAATCTATTCTATTTCTTATAGAATTCTTCCTTTTATTTGATTGTGTTAACATACTTTCTTGTTATTCTTTACTTATTGTCTGTCAAATATTTATTATCATTACACATTGGCCAATGACAGGAAGTTAATGAATCATGTGACAAGAATAATGGCGAATGATTGAAAAAGAGGCTAAACGCCAGCAAGGCTCCATCTATGACAAAACTTATCAATTGATGTGTATCATATTAACACAAACGTCATAACCAAGCAATGTTAAGATATAATCTAGCAACATTTGTATTAAGCATGTTTCGCTGGCACTTTACAAAAATATTTTTGATAATTGTGAAATTCTAATACTTCACATTATTGTCAGATGCTAAGAAAAAACTTTAACATATTACAAAGCCTACGCTTATTTGATTGTTCGTAAATGTGGGTCAAATGGTCAAAGAAGTAGATACACATTTCTTATCATTCTGTCGAAATATTCGAAGAACAAATTGCCAGTTAAAACGTTTTCAGTTGCATGCTGATATTATTAGATAATCAGGAATTACTGATATTTTATAGAAGACTTTCATGAGTCTTAAGTATTAAGTAGGATTTTCTATGATGCGAGGATAATCTTATTCTCCTCTAACCTTTTTTGTAAACTAATGAAACATCAATATCACATTAAATATAATTTTATAATGAGCGTGATTTTGTGTATATTATCGAATCTTTATAATAAATTAACGTACATAACTGTTGAAGTATTATGATAAAGAACTGTCATTAGAACGGAGGAGAGGAGATACACATATAACGGACACAAATATTAAAGTATTATAATAAAGAAGAACGTAATTAAAAATATTACGGATATTCATAAACTAAAAAGGCTTTTAAATCCACCAAGACCATCTGATTTTTAAGCCATTACGTGCTTTTTAGAACCGAGGAAAGGAGTTACACATAAACATTAATTGGTTTCCTATTTTTTTTTTGGCGTTGTGTATAACATGTATGTTTGTATTCTTACATCACAATTTGAGATTGCTTGGCATTAACAAAAGCTAATATAATTTGTGTCAATTTGTGATGTTATCCTCCTTTGTCAGGTCAAATTATTTAGATTATTCCACTTGTACACAAAGTACAGAATTGGATAAGACATAATGTCTATTTCAATTTTAACCTTGACTTCAATGTAGGACATGGTAAACCTTTACATCAAATAATGAACAGAATGGACTGTACATAACAAAGGTCAGTGACCTCTTCAACAATAAAACTCCTGTATTATCATACAATACGATACTCATAGATATTACAAACGTAGAGTTATTTTGTATTATTCGAAGAAAACAAAAGAAAAAAAAAACCAAACGATCAAAGGAAAAAGAAATAAACGAAACACTCATTTTATACCTCCGAGGAAGCATCAGAGAATACCGAAGGGGCAATCGAAAATGGACAATCTAGAAAAACTGACAGCATAGGGTATACAGGACGAAGAATAACAAAAACACAACACAATATGTGTTGGACACCATTATTCGCAAGCAAACACAAATAAAAATAACATCAATAAGACCTGAGCTCTCATACAAACGAAATAGTAAAATGTTACACCACTTTTGAAAGTCATTTTCCCCAAAAAGAGCCATGTCATTTTGAGAAACGTATATCCAAAGGTTTAAGTAAAACGAAACTGTTATCTGTAGAATAATATTATACCTATATATTTTTCAGGCTTTACAACAAGGAATGATAAATCCTTACCACCACTACGTATTAACTACATTGGTATGTATTATATGGCAAGCCGTTACAGTCATAAAAAAAACTTTAGGGGACGATTTTTGCATTTGTGGGCTCGTACTCGAAAAATAACCAATCAGAAAAATGGTTCCATATGAAAACGTTCTGATTTGACAATTTTGTTTGGCATACGAGTATGAAACTCATATTCAACATGTTTTATGAGAGTAATGCCAGGAATTAATGAATTCTACTTTATATGAATTTCATGGCGATTGTCTCCCAAGAAGCAGGAATTACCCCAGGTTTTTGAAGGAATCCGTGTTTCTCATCTGTTTATTTTTCTGTGTTTTGTTTTGCTTTGTTTGTCTTCTTCTTGTGTCTTGTTTACTAAATGTTGCCATTGTCTTTGGATTGTCCATTCTTAATTGCCCCTTCGGCTTTCTCTTACGCTTAATTACGTTCATGTTTAAATTTACTGAAATATGATTGATTGACCTAATTTTTTTTTACTTTATCTATTTTTGTAAAAACCAATGGCTGGTAATTTGAATCCCATCTGTATTAAATCATATTTATCACGAGGTATGGGAATAGTGAATGGTATGTATGTACACCATTTAATATGAAATGTTTTGTTTAATGTCTAAGAATTCTATTATTTTATACATTAAATTCAAATCACACGCCTTTGGTTGAATAGTCTTAATGCACTTAGGTTCAATTTAAAAAAAAGTAGGTTAGAATCATAAAATATTCCAGACGTTTTCTTAAGAGTTTTCATATTATTTTCTTTTCCCTGTTCTCTAAAAAATGGTGTGAATTTATCTTTTCTTTTTGAAACTTGTATTGGAAAACGTAATTATTATTTTCCTTTTAAGGATGAAAACTTACAATAGATTTTCAAAGCAAACGAAATAAGGACATGATTCAATCTATTGTATTGGAACCATGATATTTTAAGAAAATATACTGATTTCACCTAGATTCCTTTGTTGCTATAATTCTCAGTCTTTTGAATATGAGCGTACTTGATGATGGTTATTCCAGAAACGTGTTGTGCGCACTAAGAAAAAGTTGGAGATACCAAAGGGGTAATCAGAAACCGTAAATATAAGAAGGGCAGACTAAACAATGGCCAAAATAAAAAGGACAAATGGATAAAACAATGATCAATAAAACATTGCACAGAAAACCGGGGTGAACTCTGGTTTTCCGGAAGGGTATACGGTTCCTGCTCGACATGTGGCACCCGTCGTTTTACATTTGTTGTAAACTCGGTGATAAGTCATAAATAAGGAACGAATTGAATTATGATTACAACAAATGGTACATATACGTTGTCATTTTTGACATTTATAGATATTCAGTACCGGTTAACGAGATCACTAAATTATATATCTCTTCTTTTTTCCATATTCCGCGATAAAAACATGTTCATGAAACTGTTCTCAGAGCTATACATTGATCATTCATATATTATTCTTTTGCTTCAGGATCTAGAAACCTTGGATTTAGATGACTACAAACATAATCACGTGAATGTCACGGGGTTTAGATTAGTGGATCCATCCAATCAATTTGTAAAGGAGATTACAGAAGATATGTATATATATCAGATGAATACACGTTTACCTATACTCAGCATGAGCAATTATAATACAATACCGGTAAATATGTCTAAATAAGAATTAAATTGAAATATAATATGACAAAAATTAGTGCATTTTTCATACGATAATCGATGTTGCATTCAGTTACCAATACATAGATCGATGAATTTGGAAGGTACTTCAAATATTAAATTTACAAGTTTACAAAACAAATAAAAAGAACTATTACCTCTAATTAGTCACATGTTGTGCTTATGACTTAATAATTTAGTTTGATGTGAATGCTGCAATCTGATTGGCTGATCTGCCTGGAGCAACATTGGTTATACTTGATAACCTGGGTTGATATATATATTGTGACGTCGTCAACGTATTCATTCGCCACAGACAAATTCAAACAGTCCCATGAAATAATCGTAATTATAATAGAGGAATCATTAAATTTTGTTGTAAAAATAAATCATATGGAATATTTTCAATTTTTGAACAGGTTTGGAAAAGTTTATTCCTTAAATAGATGACTTTGTATAATGAGGCTGGATTAGTATTTTGTTGTTGTTGACATTTTAAGTGGCTACTGTAAGATACTATCACGATGTTTACATATATACAATTGTTTTTTGTGTTCATGCTACAAGTTCATCATATAAACAATCTACTGATATCTTCTTATATAGATGTCGACGTTATTATCGCAGTTTAAAGCTAGAAGCATAGTCGCTAAATGATAAATCATGTACGGTCAGATCAAATTTAAAATTGTATTTATTATAGAATGCGGCTGACATACCATAAAGAGTTGTAATTATAGCGACCCACGGCACGAAAATCAGTTATAAATCAGATAGAGGCACAATGATAGACTTTTCAGAAAGCAATATGTAGCTCCAGGGTATTTAAAGCTACACTATTAATCAAAAGTCCCCCAATTACTATCATATGTAGCTAGAAAAGTGAAATTCTGATAACTCTATTGAATAAAATTTCTCATTACTTTCCGGCAATTTGATATTTGTCTTAGATATATAAGTGAATGTTATTTCTGATCACATTTCTATAAAATGTCGATATCTGATACCAATGTCCACCTCTTGTTCAATGTAAAGTAATACATACTAATATGATTATGTTGTAATTTAATATTTGATGTTTTTTGCAGTACGAGTCCGCACTTTTGTTTGATGCAGTCAAGCTGTTTGCCAGAGCTTTAAAGGAGTTTGATCACACTATGACATTCAGACCGATCAATATATCCTGTCATTGGGATGATCCATGGAAATCTGGTCTTTATCTGTACAATTATCTTAACACAGTACGTAATAAAACACAGCCAATAATAAAATAAAAAAGGAAGATATCCAAAATGTCGGAGCAGTTAAAAAATTCAACAGAAGAATCGTAGAAATAGACAAAATTGATACCTCTAATACACAAATACATGTCCGCTTACTTTCCTGTCCTGGTGCATACACTTCAATAACAAAGTACGTAAATAAAACAGCCAATAATAAAATTAAAAAAAACAAGAAATACCACACTGTCTTAACTGTCTAAAATTCAACCGTAAAATCGTAGAAATAAGCAAAATGGATACCTTAGGCCCTAGAACACAAATACATGACCTCTCACTCCTTGTCTTGGTACAGACAGTTCAATAAAAGGTGGTGTTGTTAAACTAGTTTAATGTGCCCAAGCCGCTGCTCTTAGGAATACATTAATACAAACTTCAATTTTATAGGCTAATTTATTGGACAAATTTATCTAGAACGATGATGTATCAGTTGTCTTATCCATTTGAATGACATGATCTTCTCAGACACTTAGTATTTCACAGTATCATTTAACTTCATTTTAAAATGTAAGTCTTAGAAAAACCCACGTAAAACTGATGCTCTACTCTTATATTGTTCAGTATATTTGGCGCCATATATATGTAAAACTAATTTCAAACAAAGAAGTTTTAGTTTTCATTTTGCTAAAAATATGTTCTATCAAAATCCAAGACAATGTTTTAAGCTAATTTGTTTCAAAGCACGGAAATATAATAACTGTTATTTTTACTGCACTAAGACATGTATTTGATATCCACGCTCTTTCTATATTTTAATCTGGGATGAGCTGATAGTTAAACTGCTAATACATGATGATTAGTTGCTTAAACTGTTTCAATAATGAAATGTTTGCTATCATTGCAATTCTTTCTTATGTAAGAAAGGTTTAATGATACTAAAGGGATAATCAAAAGCCGTCAGTCAAGTGAGTGAGTGGGTGATTGTTGCTTAGCGCCATTTCAGCAATTTATCAGCTATATCATGGCGAGAACACGTGAATTTTCAATGAGATGATGATCAGGTCCGCTTTGTTCTAGACTAACACGCTGAGTTGGATTTTCATACAGCTAGCTCACTGAAACAACAGTCCGCGGATAGACATGTCGCCCCCACTCGGACACATTATCCTGCTTCTGAGCCAACCAGTCTTTTCTCATTCTCCTTAATGCTGTGTGGTTAGCGGAGAAGCAACAAATAGAAATTGCATAGTCTTTGGTTTGACCCGACCGGGGCTCGAACCCACGATCTACCGCACGCGAGGCGAGTACGCTAACCATTATGCCACAGATGCGGTCCGGTCAATCGAAGAAGGACAAACAACACAATGGTCAAAAGAAAAAGGACAAACAGCGATCCACAAAATAATACACAGGAAACTAAAGATCGAGCAACACGAACTCCACTAAAAACTGGGAGTCAATTCAGGTGCGTCGGAAGGTAAAACACATATCTTAATTGAATAAACTTAATTCAACTGTTCGCAAGGTATGAGATTACAACCTACACGGACCTTTTGTTACCTGCTAGTTCACTGATATTATTCATGTCTCGGGATTGTAACTATTCGCACTATTTTCTTTAATTGTTTATTTACCACTATTCTGAAATTAAAATGTGCTAAACTATTAAAATTAACTTTACTTGTAGAGAATGTGTTTTTAGTATATTTTATAGAATGCATCGATTGTGAATATTAATTATATATTAACAGGTACATATCAAAGGATTAACAGGAGACTTATCATTACAAAATGGCCGACGGCTTCTCTTTGACTTAGATATTGTACAGCTGCGACAAGATGGACTGAAAAAAGTAGGTATGCTTTTATTTGACAATAATTAAGACTTTCACTGACAATAAATTCATCATGTTCACAAGGAACATATTGCTTAAATACACAACGTTCACAATTACTATTAGTGAGCTAATGATTGTCGATACACACAAAGTGACCGATTTTTAAGTCGATTACTATAATGGTAGGAACAACGCGATAAAGTAGGATATTGCTAGTTCTATGTCACTGAAACTATAGTTTAAAGATAGACATGTCGCTCTACTTGTACACATGATCTTACCCTTAACCCCTTAGTGGTGAGTGCTTAGCAAAAACTTAAAAATTGCCAATTTTGATAGTCTTTGGATTAACTCCATAAGAACTCGAATCCACGATATGATGCACGCACGATGAGCTAACAACTATTACACTATAGAGTACAAATGTGTCTGTAAATACCCCCTTTTTATTAGTTTAAAATGTCATTACATACCTGTTAATAATTACATATACAAGTACGAAATATCTGCTTACCTGTAAATATCTCATCTTAACTAGTACAACATGTCATTGTTAACCTCTTAATGCCTTTTGCTTATCAGTAAGCACCTCATCTTAATTAGTACAAAATGTCATTGCATACCTTTTAGTACCTGTTTATTCTTCAAACATCAATACGAAATATTTTTGGTTACTTGCACCTCACCTTTCGAGGTACGACGTTACTTTACAAGAAGTCGTTAAATATCTGCAAATAAATATCTGCAAATAAAGCAAAGTAAACAAAAAAAAAATTGCTTGATTGACAAAAGACGAAATCAAACACACACTTAGACATGTATTAATATCAAACAACTTTCAGTAGATCATTATTATTTAGCATTTTGTCAATAATAATATTTGATACAATAAGGACATAATCAGGAAACACTACAGACAAGCTTGAAGATTATAGAACAAGAAACAATTACACAACGTACAAGATGTCTGGAATATTTCGACCTATTTCTAAAAAATATTTTCTTTTACAGACCGGTACATGGAGTCTTGAAAAAGGATTAAATATCAGTTCAAACTATAAATATGTCCTACTAGGGAACAAAACATTGGTTGTTTCTACAAATGTGGTAAGTATTTTTTTTTTTTTTTTTATAACCCAAAACAAAATTGTGCCTGTCTGGAAGACACAATGTTTGCTAATTTGTAGCTTGTTTTAGCAATGCTACTGTTGCTTGGTTCCTTCCAGTTCTTGTCAGAGAATGAAATTTGAATTTTCGTAAATTGACAGTTTGCTTACAATTGAACTGTGTTGATCGACTTTATTAGACCATTAACAAAAATGCGTTGCACTTTATTCATTTTACGGTTGTACAAGCCTTTTTCGCTCATATCACACCTGTCATGTCTTTATTCACTCATATCACACCTGTCATGTCCTTTTCCGCTCATATCACACCTGTCATGTCCTTATTCACTCATATCACACCTGTCATGTCCTTATTCGCTCATATCACACCTGTCATGTCCTTATTCGCTCATATCACACCTGTCATGTCCTTATTCGCTCATATCACACCTGTCATGTCCTTATTCGCTCATATCACACCTGTCATGTCCTTATTCGCTCATATCACACCTGTCATGTCCTTATTCGCTCATATCACACCTATCGTGTCCTTTCTGAGATAGAATTACAAGAGTTCCTCCCACCGATAGATTACTTAAATTTGTGCATATTATACGGTAGAAATTGCACATACATGCATATACCTGAATGTATAACAGCCTAAAAGGGGGAACTATGACAGAAGTTATATCCTAGTATTAACATGGGCCTATACAGTCAGTACATATCACCTCTAGTTGTGAGTTTGACTTCCGTTCAAGATGAGGTATACTCGATATAACATTATTTGCTAAAGTTTGGCATTGCCTTGTAGTAAATCGGTCGTATTTTCCTAGTACTCTGGTTTCCTCCACCAGTAACTGACTACCATTCTACAACTGAAATATTGTTAAAAGAGGCGTTTAAAACTAAGACCTTTAGTAGATTGATAGTCATATAGAAAATAAAGATATATGGATAATGAATACAGTCCTATGAAAACAAAACTTAAAAGTTCTATAAAAACTTTAGATGTGAAAATATACTAAAAATTCCTATAAATATTAAAACTTCGATTTGTTACTGTAGTCATAGTAAGCATATAATAAACTATAAATACGACCATCAATGATCTATCAGAATTGATATTGTCTAAATTAAATGTTTAACAGTCGAATGACTCTTGGTATCATAAGAAACATTGACTGACTATACAGCCTCCGTTGATTTCTCTGATCATTATGAAAAATTTAATCTACGTTTCTGATTGGCTGTTGAAGTTATAGACTTCATCATTAACTGTACTTGTAACAAGAATGCATTCTTTTCCTTTGATTTTGTTATGGTTTATATACCAGAATGTAAGCAACAGCTAAGAACTATGAAATAATACGCGCAGATACGTGATATTGCACACTTTAAATCTGGGCTGTAGTTTTATCACTCTCAGAGAGCCATGTAATAATCAACGACCTAGATGTGATATTGCATGGCTTCATGATACACATCCTTTATACCTCGGCTCTCCGAGTTAAACGGTTAAACAACCAAGCTTAAAACTCTCTCGTTCATTGCCCCACAGAAGCGTCCGTTGACTGTCCACAATATGGTCAAAATCATCTATTTTTATTTTCAGAAGCGTCGGTTGACTGTTTCAGTCATTGAAGTAAGTTAATGTGTTGTGTAGGTAATGCTTGGTGTGACAACTAATAACGATATACTCTTTATCGTAGAATTTAATTAACAAGGGACCACAATAATATATAATATCTTAAAATAGTTATAGCCATCTAACATAGACAAAAATATAATATAGTTAATAACCTAATATTGATCTTGTTAGCTTGTTATAGAGATAGGGGCCGTCGTGGTCGTGATCGCATGGTAGTTGAATTTACAGCTTGTTCGTTCCATCATTATTCAAATCTCAATAATGAACGTCACGATTTTGCATAATGTCTACGTGTGAATATCTGGTGTATCATGCATTCTTCTTGTGTTAAAAACAAAAAATTAATATGATTGCGAGAGCAAATATTAATCATTTCATCGTTACAATTCAGTGCATCACTTCAAAGCTTTGATATGTGAAATTATTACAAATCACTCGCCCCACTTTTAATATATTCATTTGATTCTAAACTGGACTATGGTCTGCTTTGTCTATTCTAGGTTATATGTTGATGTCCCTGTTAATTAAGTGATATTAAAAAGTGTTGTCGCCGCTTATACCTTATTGTGATAGATTAGGCTACTGTTCATGCTTGCTTCATATGGTGCTAATTTAGTTAATATAACCTTAGAAATTACAACTAATATCTTGATTGATGATGAGGCTAATGCAGGAAATGTCTCTCTTTTTTTATTAATATTTTTGAATTCAGATTGTGATCGGAACAATTTTTTCGTGTTTTTTTTTCATTTCAATCATCGTTTTTCTTTGCTCTCAAAATGTAACGCAACTTTATTTTCTTTTTCCTTTTAAATTTCACACAGTAACATATCGATGATCTGCGTGTAAATCTCATAGCATAAGTGATCCCCACAGAATCAGGATGAATAAACAAAAATAAGACCTATTTTCTGCGCTGCGTAGTATGACTAATCTATTTTTTGTTCTGGACGAATCGATACACAACTCGGACTTAGGGTATATAACGTTAAGGAGTTATTCGGTTAGAGAGAATATCTGAGTGGCTGGAGTGGCCATTGGTGGTCTGTTGCAGAGCAACATCTTCATCCCCAATATAGTATATATCCTCGTTTCACCTTTTAGCTACGATTTTAATTGTTTGTTGACTTGCATGGGATATCAGTTGACAGTATAAGTGTTGTTCTCAAGAAAAAAACAAATTATCATGTCTCATTTGTTATATATCAATCAATACCAGAGGAATGTTTTGTGTTTCACGCTTAGTACCACAGAGCAGGGGACTGTTTTCTACTTTCGAATACACACGAGAGCTACATGCACGAATCAGATATTGCATTAGCTTCATTGCAGGTAAAACAGACCGCCAGGATATTAGCTATATATTTATAATACAACATGATCTTATTGTATTAGTGAATCAGCAATTAATAAGCCATGCAGACTTTTTGTTGCAAATGTTAAAAGAGATACATAGCACATGAAAGGACAGACAATACAATGACGAAAGAAAAATATTAGAAATTCACAATAATATGATACTTTGGTAACGAATAAATGAATAATAAATAAATAAAGTTTTATTTAAAGTCGATATATATCATAACATACATAAAACACAAGCTCTACAGAGCTTTTCAAATCGACTATACATATAGCTAAACAACATACATGCATACATACATACAAATACTAGCAAAAATTAAAACATCTATATTAAATATAATTTAAACTAATTAAAATTTAAAGCACTAATTAAATAAATTAAAATGAGCAGTCTAAAAAGTAACTATAATTAAAGTTAAGACAAAGCACAAATTTCAAAAGCATCACAGATAAACAAAACAAATAAATAAATAAAATTATGCTTTAAAGCTATCTACAAGCATTACAGTGGCATGAGCTACCATTCCATGAATTAATCAAGTTTTTGAATTGTTTAAAGGAATTTTCCAATCTAAAGTGGTTTGGTAGCTCATTCCATGTTTTGGCAGCAAAATATTTAAAAGTTTTAATATCATACCTAGTTGTTTTGGTTGATGGTATACTAGCAGTATTTTGGTATCTGAAAGAATATTTACTTTGCTTAATTGTAAATAAATCATGTAAGTACAAAGGACTGGTTTTATTGACAATTTTTAATCTTTCAATGGCTATAGTTCTAATTCGCCTGATCTTTAAAGTGGGTAATTTGGATTTTGTTAAAAGTTCTTCATATGTGCTGTCAGTATCATCATAGATAAATGTCAGAGCTCTAAATTGTAATTTTTTCATTTTATTTGTATTTTGTTCACTGCAGAACTGCCATGTTACAGGGCAATAATTAAAGTTCGAGAAAATAAAAGAGTAGTATATTGTAAGTCTACCAAGTTTTGTTAAGTATTTACCAATTCTTTTTAAAATGTGCAGTTGTCTTGAGGCTTTTTGTTACAGGTATTTGCTATATGAGTATTAAAATTCAGTTCAAAATCTATTGTGACTCCCAAAAGTTTTACCTCATCTTCGCATTTTATTATATTGCCATTAAGATTAAAAGAGATATTGTCATTTTTAGTTTTTTTTCCCAATTGCTATCGCTTGAAATTTGTCTGGATTTTGTTTCATTTGGTTTTCAGTAAACCAGTCTATTAAAGTTAGGCTGTCTCTTTCAAGTATTGTGATTAATTGATCCAGATTGCGGACTTTATATGACAAAGTGTTATCATCTGCATAATTATAGAGGGAACTTTCTTGTATAAAATAAAATATAGCATTTTTAAATATATTAAATAGTACAGGCTCTAAAATAAAACTTGGGGTACACCTTTATATATGTCTTCCCAGTCG
The DNA here is from genome assembly GCA_963383655.1 of Bathymodiolus septemdierum. NCBI lineage: Eukaryota > Metazoa > Mollusca > Bivalvia > Mytilida > Modiolidae > Bathymodiolus > Bathymodiolus septemdierum. The sequence continues at coordinate 91,427,004 of OY726517.1, read as the reverse complement.
CTCATTATATTGCCGATTTTGACACACTGTCTTCTGTTAGAGAGATAATTTTTTATCAGTTTCAATGCAGATTCACTTACTCCGTATGCATCTAGTTTATTTTGTAGCAATTTATGGGGAAGGCAGTCAAAAGCTTTTGACAAATCCATGAGGATGGCCGCTACAAATTTATTCTCATCCAGGGCCTTTTTCCAATCTTCTATTATTTTTAGAAGAGCTGTTTGGCAACCATAACCCGATCGGAATGCTGACAGAAAAGGATGAAACACTTTGTCAAAGAAGGTCACAATCTGCTCATATATTGCTCTTTCATAAAATTTTGAAATAGTAGGTAAGATACTTACAGGTCTATAATTGCATTTATCTAAAGAGTTATTTTTCTTGAATAGTGGTACAATTTGGGCTTCTTTTAATTTATCTGGAAAAATGGCATTATTTATTGATTTATATATTAAATTTGTAATTGGTTTAACAATAGCTGGTTTTGCAAATTTTAGAAGTTTTGCCGAAATGCCATCACGTCTGGTTGCTTTTTTTGAATTTGCATTATTTATTTGCTTTGATGCAAAATCATTTTCAATTTCATGAAATATTAATTTAGGAATTTTTTTCTTATTTTCTTTTATAATTTTAATACTTGGATGTTCTTCGACAGATAAATTATTATCATTACCAATATCCTTTGCTACATTTATGAAAAAAATATGAAAATTATTTGCTACTTGAAGTTGGTCGTTTATGATCTTATTATTGTCTTCTAAGATAATATCTTTAGTTATATTACTACCCTTATTAATTAAAAATGGTTTAATTGTTGGTTGTAGCATAAATACGCATTTTTTCTTTGATGTTTTTTATGCAATAATCAGCTTAAAAATAGTGAACTTTTACAAAGCATGATCTAGCATGAAGATCCTGATGTTATTCCAAGATTTTGATGTCATAGATCTGTTATTCCATGATTTTGACGTCATATGATCTGTTATTCCATGATTTTGACGTCATAGATCTGTCAATCATGTAATTTCTGTTACAAACCATATATACCATGGATCTTACTCATGAACTTATTTAAACCAACTCATCCTTCGGATTCGTTGGTTTAAATAAGTTCATTCGTAAGATCCATGGTATATATAATACATAAAAGTCAGTAGATTTTGGTCCGCCAACACATCGTTCATTGAAATATGTTCTAACTGATTGTTTTTTTTTTATTTTGCTACTAAATTTCTTTGCTTTCGATATGCCTTCCAATTTTCGTTACTTTTATCTTTTAAAAATTTATTATGTGTCGTCCGTTTTTTATAAACAGCACTTCTCAGGGTTTTATTCATAAAAGGGGCTTGCTGTGAGATTGATTTCCTTTTCTTCATAGGAGCATGTTCATTAATAGTATTGACCATTACTTCTTCAAATTTATTATAAGCTTCGTCTACATCTTCAATTTCAGTAATTTTATCCAAATCAGATTTCATTAGATCATTTACAAAATTTTCTTCAGAAAAGTTTTTAAAACTCCTCTATGTCTTAAAGCTCTTTTTAGCAGGATTTATATTACCCTTTATTTGCACAGAAATTAAGTTGTGGACATCACTAATACCACAATTGAAACTTAAGACATTCATACAATCATTGAGTGAATTAGTTAATATAACATCATTTAAAGAAGGATCTGCTATCTTTGTGAAACATGTTGGCCTTTTTACCTGGTTTGTAAGATCTGAGATTTCACAAACACTTACCAATGGTGCACATTTTTCTCATCTAAAAAATCATAATTGAGATCACCAATATACATAAAATTATCATATTTTGTTGTAATTTTATCACATGTTTTAATAAAATCATCATTGAAAGTTGTGTCATTTATTGTTTGTGGTCTGTAGACACCTGAATTTTTTTTTTTATTACCTACTAATATTTCTATACATATTGATGCTATATTTTTAAATTCAAGAATTTTCTTACGGTCACATGGTAAGTCTGATCTCACATATGTAGCAATTCCTCCGCCGTACGCTGTTCGATCAGCACGCCAAAAGTGATAATTGTTTACTTGAAATTGTGCATCTGGGAATTGGTCGTCAATTTTGGTTTCAGCTAAGAATAGCATATCAATTGTATTTGATGTTAATAATTCACATATATGACAGAATTTATATCTCAAACTGTTTATATTTAGGTATACACATATAAATTTCTTGGGATGTTTACGTTTTAGTTGCCCGAGTTCATCAAAAACATCTTCATCTACTTTACTGTTCCTCATGTAATGAATGTGAGAGATCTATGCTTGTATCAAAAAAGGATTCTGAAAAATTGAAGTTGTTACACAGATTACATATCCATGGATCACTGTTCTGTTCTAAATCTTTGTATTCTTGTGGTGTTACATTCGCACATTTTATATGCCACCATTGATTTCCCACTTCACAGTATATAGCTCTATGATTCTTTGCTATTGGTTTGTAGCATTTGCCACATGGGTATTTTATTGGTCCTGGGTTTAAGGATATATCCCCGCTACACAGTATAATTATGAAAAGTCTATGGTGTTTACAATTCAGTTCTATTGGGATTGACAAAGGTTTAAATCTCCCATGTTTCAGATGATAGAACATAACATTGTAGATGTCAAGATTTAGGTCGTTGACTAAAGTTATATTACAATTTATATATTTTACTGCTGTATCGTCTGTATAATACACATGATGTGAGTTTGTACAGTTTGAACATAATTGATCATCTTTGAACTGATAAGATGTGCATATGATTAAAAAGATAAAAACTATGTGACTGGTTTTGATCATTTCCATTCCGGTTTGTTTACGTTTGTACGATACCGGAAGTCAAGTACTGCAGTAGAGTTAGTCGTGAGTATATCTCTATTGTTTTCATATATTTAACTGCGCCTTAAATAGTTGGTTTTCATCTATGGTAGCATTTCAGTCTATTCCAGATGTTTAAAGAGGTTACTGTTATACTATTTTATGATGGTGGGTACATCCAAAAGTTACTTTTTTCTTAAGAAAAAAATCACTGGAGGATTTGAAGTTTCCGCCCTGTTCTTCGGGCATGCGCATTTACGAATATAAGAGACCTCTTCGTGTTGAAAAAAGTATACAGAATATCCATTCAGAAGGTTTCTGCTTGAAGATGTGTAATTGATCATGTATGCACTTTTATTCTATTATATTAAGTCTCCGTGGTTTGTAAAATCTAGATGTAATACTTTTGATGACACATTTGAAGAAATTGAAATGAAATTATGTAAATATATATACTTTCCACCAATGCATATGTAGAACGGATATTTAACAAGATCTTAGCTTTATTTCGAATTTCGTGGTTTTCAAATAATTAACATATGAAAATGTATCATTGGCCTGTAACACAATCCGCAGTTTAGGTCACTGCGTGTGATCCGTCCGTTTATTGTTATATCGTTACTTACGATCAACCATCATGTGGCTTCCTTGTTCAATGCAATGTACACAGATATGAACTTTCTTGTTTTGCTACACCCCCTCCTGTTTGAATTGTATTGTATTGAGTTCATAGCTGGTGCATTAAGGTTAGATATTTTTTTGTACATGCATTGCCCCATTTACACCCGATGTTAACCCATGTACTTTCGCTTTGCCTCTTATTTCTTACTGAGAGTTATTTTCTCTGATCTATGTTATGCTCTCATAAAATGAATTTTTTTACGTTAATGTTTAACCATTCTTGTAGTTCGCATCAAGCTGAATACATTTTGTAATGCTTAGAATGAAAGATCTAGTTGACTTAACTGATACTGTGTGAACAGTAATTTTCTTTTTATCTGACCTGATACCTGATGACTGTTACGAAGAATTTGAAAATACCAAAGGGGTAATCAGAATCCGTATATCGAAGAAGAACAGACAACACAATGACCAAAAGAAAAAGTACAAAAGGATAAACAACGATCTACAAAACATACATATAAAACTAAAGATCGAGTAACACGAACCCCACTAAAAACCGGAGGTCAACTCAGGTGCTCCGGAAGGGTAAGCAGTTCCTGCTCCACTAGTGACACCCGTTAAGACATGTAATATATACACTACTGCTATAGCAATCTTTGTTTTGGAACTGATTGTATCTTTCATATCGATATTGGATTGCCTATATCACACCATGAAAACAACTGAAACTCCTAATATTATCCAGTGTGGTTTCGTAGAAATCGCTCCAAATGATATTTATTGAGGTGAAACTCCTAATATTATCCAGTGTGGTTTCGTAGAAATCGCTCCAAATGATATTTATTGAGGTGAAACTCCTAATATTATCCAGTGTGGTTTCGTAGAAATCGCTCCAAATGATATTTATTGGGATAAATTCGCGGCGTACACTACAACATAGAATTAACATATAACATTACATAATGGTGTTGCTTCTAACGGAATTTAATAATAACAAAGCAAAAACACTAACAACATTGGTCCGTTCTGTGACAGTTTTGTTTATTATTTACAACATACTTTTATTGTTAGGGGTTCAGTCATAGCTTTATCAAGCAAATAATACAGGGACCGTCGTGGCCGTGATCGCATAATAATTGGATTTACAACTGCCTGTGCAATCAGTCAATATCACCACTAAAGTTGTGAGTTCGAACCCTGTTCATGGCGAGATGTACTCGATACAACATTATGTGATACAGTTTGTCAGTGACTTGCGACAGGTCGGTGGTTTCTTCGGGTATTCCGGTTTCTTCCACCAATGCAACTGACCGCCACGATATCACTGAATATTTTGTTGAAAGTGGCGTTAAGCACCATAAACCAACTAAGCCAACCAAATAATACAATTAACATTAGCATGAATAATTTCCTAAATCATGTCTATTATTATTTAAACTAATGTTCTCCTTCCTCATATATAGGTGACCTTAGCAGATTGTGGGTATCCTCTTTAAGCCCTTTAGTTTTCTTGCTCCAAAAGGCTTTTAAGGGGGTACCATACACTACAGGGAGATAACTCTTTAAAATCAGTTGAACGTTTTGATCATTTGGTGTTTGTATGCAGATTTCAAGCATCTCGGTGATCAAAACCACATAGAGAAAAGCTGCTATGTGGCTAGTGAATTTATAGCTCTGAGTGTTGGTTGGAATTTGTTAAAATTTTGATATTTATTACAGTGGATATATTCAAACACACTGCCAAAAATAAATAAGAAAATTAAACGAGCAGATCAAATTTTATCTGAAGTGTATGGTACCACCTTAAATTATTTAGCTTACAAATATTTTGGCTTTGATCGATCATACCTGATGAAGGTTATTCCAATTGGATATCTACGTGTTTATGGATTGCAACCCTCCAACGTAAGAATTGAGGATTTATGGTTTTCCTAGTCTGTCATTCTTATTACTGAAACTGTTTTCAAGTAATTACAATGTATTGTTTGTTGTTTATTGTGCAGTAGTTGCTCATATAGGTTATATGAAATTGATAGACAATATCAATATCGTTTTTATTTAAGCTTAACCTCCGATAAAAGAGAATTCAAAGGGATTTGAATGAAATACTTCTAATATATATAAATTGTAAATTCAGGGACAATGCGTGTATATGCTGTTTATTCTGAAATGTCAAACAAATTTAAACTGGGTCAGATTAACAAACAAAAAAAGGAAAATCAGGAAAGGCATTCAAACCACTCCGATCAAAATGTTAAGGGTGTCCTCATGGTTCAACCGACTTCCGTTCTACATAAGAGCATAGTTCCCAAAATATTTTAAATTCTCCATGTCTGTGCTCGTAGGAATTCAAACCATTTCTTATTTTAAGCAAGTTTTGATATAAGACACAGAGACAAAATAAGACAGATATTAGGTTAGTTGCTTACAGTAACTGGCTTTACATTTTCTTAGCTATTTATAGTATATCGTGTAGATCCCATCAACATTTTCTATTACTATGCATGTACCTCCCCATCAGAACATGCGATTTTATCTATATAAATAGTACCCGAACCAGTTCTCAATACACGTTTTTATATATATATACGTAAAAGGAGATTCCTTACTTTCAAGCAATGCGAAATTCTTGTTTTCAGTCAGTGACTATATATCACAAAAATCATATAGTTTTAATGCTATTTGACAGTTCAAGGAGATTGATTTCAGGAAAAATGCTCCATATTCGTTTTACACCATATTTGCCCCATATAGCCATTTGTCAACATCAATTTCGTAATACAAAATATGATATGAAAATAAATTTTCCCTGTATAATAATTATTTTCATGTTTTTAGTTCTACATAACTACTAAATTAATAATACCAGCATAAGGTTTGCATTCCCACTAAGCGCTCTGGATAAAATGATGAGTTGTTTACACATTAGTAACCAAGGCAACACAAATCATTTTAAGCATGTTGCAATCTGAATTCTTCAGAATGTTGCTGTAGTTGTATTAGTTCTAACAAAGATAATTATGCCCGTTACATATATCATCTATTATTTCAAAACAGGCCATAGCTTCCTTTTTGTCCTGTGGCTACGAAATCGGGTTACTGCGCAATATTTGAAATAAAATAGTGTTACCATTAATTTAAAAGTACACTAAATTACCTTTGTATCAAACAGTAATTACGTGTTTGGCTTTGTCCAATGATATAGACTATGTAAGATCAGAATAATGTCGGTCAGCATTGTCATGCATAACACATACACAAACGAACGCATACAAACGAAAAATATATAGTTAAGTTATATTCTTTATGCACACCAAATGTTCCTTACAATGCCCTACACCTTCCTTATTTTTTATTATACCGTGGAAGATGTTTTTATTTCGTTTTCACACAATCGCATTAAATACTAATATACTAATTTAATTGATATATTGGCGTTTCCTAAACTATTATCAGAATTTAGGGGCAATTTTGATGGCTGGTTATCACTCAAATCTTGCTAACTAAGGATATAATAATTACGATATGCAAACAACGTAATAGTAAGGTCTATGAATATTTTATGAACCAGTATATAGAGTAAATATACCATTGGAATTTCATGGGTCAGTTTGAAGGTAAAAGAAGAGGCACCCTGAGAACATCGACTTGAATTGCTTATCATGTACAGAGTTATTTCCCTTGCATTAAAATTATGTTCTTATTAAATTGTAGGAAGCACCATACGTGATGATAAAAGATGAGAAAAGAAGACAGAAGTATAGCGGGAACGATATTTATGAAGGGTTCTGTATCGACTTATTAAAAGCGATCGCCAAATACGTCGGATTTGAATATGAGATTAAAGTTGTTCAAGATGGAATGTACGGGTCATACGATGACACTACGAAAGAATGGAATGGAATCATACGGGAATTGATTGATAAGGTATAATATGCTTAAACGATAAACATTCCGTGATAGGACTTATTCTGTCACGATACAGGAACAATAATAATTGAGAAAAAAGCAGTACACATACAAATACTCGGAAAAATTTAAATAGAATTAATGAATTTATAGCTAATTGAAATACAATTGGGATTTAAACCAGATTCGGTAAACGTCATCGGCTGCCCCATGTTTTGAACATTCTCGTTAACGTCAAAGAAAAACAAAATATACAACATTGCCGAAACAGTTCCAAAATCAAATAGAAAAATCGTAGAAAAAGACAAAATCGATACCCCTTACAAGCATATACATGGCTGCTCACTGTTCTGTCTTGGTACAGGCACTTCAATAAAAAGTGGCAGAGTTAAACTGAATATGTTTGGAAGTGGATAAGAGCCGTAGACATGAGTATGATGAACACATTCATGATGACCATGGTAGTTTTATTTAGACCCGGTAGTTATCGTCATACATCATAATTATTAAATCTCTTGCTTTGGTGTCAACCAGAAAGCAACCGTTGCGACCTGTACTGTTTTTTCTATTCTCGTCAATAAATCTTTTCTTTTTCAGAGAGCTGATTTATCTATGGCCGGATTAAGTATAAATTATGAACGTGAACAATTCGTAGACTTTTCAAAACCATTTCTTAATCTAGGAATTAGTATATTATTTAAGATGCCTAAGAAAGAAAAACCAGGACTCTTCTCATTCCTTAATCCTTTAGCAATGGAGATATGGATTTATTTAATTGCTGCATACATGACAGTGAGTTTTAGTATATTCGTGCTGGCACGATTTAGTCCTTACGAGTGGTATAATCCACATCCATGCATTCCAGAGACAGATTCTGTGGAGAACACGTTTAACTTATCGAACAGTTTTTGGTTCGCTATAGGAACATTGATGCAACAAGGTTCGGATGTGAATCCAAGAGCTGTGTCCACCAGAATAGTTGGGTCAACCTGGTGGTTTTTCACACTTATTATAATATCATCATATACTGCTAATTTAGCGGCTTTTTTAACCATAGAACGAATGGTATCTCCTATAGAAAGTGCGGAAGATTTAGTCAAACAAACTGAAATTGAATACGGTACACGGTTAGGTGGAACAACGATGGAATTTTTTGAGGTAAGAATTTAAGCATTTATTAAGCAAGCATCCATATACATTGTCAACCACATTAATCTAGTTTTTTTTCTTAAAAAACGAGTTGTCTTCCTTGATTTGAAGATAAAACGAAATTATATATATAAAAAGTTCCTGGACGTATCCAATGATTAAGGTTTTCTACCTTAGTAACAAAGTATGCATTTTTATTGAAATGACCACGGATATGTTCCACTTGTCGTAAACACTTCCCGGTCCTTTCCTCCTTCGTGACTTATTACCGAGTTTGTAACTAGATAAACACGACGGGTCCCACTAGTGGAGCAGGAACTGCCTACCCTTCGGGAGCACCTGATTTCACCCCCGTTTTTAGTGGGATTCGTGTTACTCGATTTTAAGTTTTATGTGTTTTGTTTATGTTTGTAGATCGTTCTTTGTCCTTTTGTACTTTTTCTTCTGTCATTGTGTTGTCTGTTGTTCTTCGAATTACGGATTCTGATTACCCCTTTGGTATCTTCACACTCTTCTCCTTAGATTTCACCTTTCATTCACCTCTGTGATATTCACTATACATTTGACATAATAATAGAGTAATACCTCTTCCGGCAGAAACTACCATCAATAATATATAACTCAAGGCATTCTGACAACCAGTTTTTATGCCGTTTCATAGTACGTTAATTTCTCCTGTTGTGTGTTTAGTTGATTTAATTCTTTTACTATCTTTACATTTGTATTTCTATTATTTTTATTGTAGCACTCATCATTTGAAATATATCAACGAATGTGGAACTTTATGAAAGGACGTGAACCATCTGTATTTACTAAGACAGGACCAGAAGGCATCGAGAGAGTCAAAGCTGGGGGTTATGCATTTTTTATGGAATCTACGTCTATAGACTATATAACTAAACAGGACTGTACTCTAATGCAAGTTGGTGGTCTCCTTGACTCGAAGGGTTTTGGAATGGCCACACCAATGGGTATGTAGAATTATTAAAGATGGGAGAAAAACGAAGGGGCACTAAATAATGGACTATCCAAAGAAACAGGCAATATTGGGCGGAAGACAGGCAAACAAAGCAACAACAAAACAACAGCAAAAACCACAAAACAGAAAACTAACAAAGATAGACAACAAGTTTATATTTACAAGGAAATACACAAAAGCATAATTTTAAAATATAATTAAGCAATAATCAATTCCTCAGTGATCTGAAGCAGTTTTCATAATAGCTTTCTTGTGTGTCATATTATTGCTATGGCTACCTGTTCACGCATACTGCTTTAATGCATGACCCGATGAACACAAAATATATAAATATAAATTGCTGAAAGTAGTTAATGATCTTTATATATGCTGAACTGCACATTAAATTCCTCTTTTTCATAGGTTCACCTCTTCGTGACAAACTCTCTATGGCCATCCTGCATTTCCAGGAAGACGGTTATATACAATCGCTGTATGAACGGTGGTGGAAAGGATCTGCAAATTGTGATGGGAAAGACTCGAGTGCCACTGCAGGAAAAGCAAGTCCTCTAGGGGTGTACAACGTCGGTGGTATCTTTGTAGTATTAATGGGTGGCCTTGCACTATCTGTGATCGTGGGATTAATAGAATTTATAGTCAAGTCAAGGAAAAATGCGCGTGAAGACAGGGTAAATATTTGTAGCACATAATATTTCCGTTGCATTCGTTGGAAACGCATATAAAAAGCTATGTTGCAAAAACAAATTATGATAAAAAAAAAGACCTTAAACTATTTGGGCTTTCATTGATATCTGTATATATGTACCATTTTCGACCATGTACGTGTCATATACGTGACATGTCATATACGCTACAATGTTATCTGACTAATACCTGACAAAGCTAAATATTAGAATATTCAACAGTTACAATTACACTAATATTTATGAAATCGTAAATAACCATTGTACATGATAAAATAAAAATAAATGGGAAATATTACGCCTGGAGCAATTGAACAGACTCATTTGTCTATTTCATGTACATAAAATAACCCAATATTTACATTTTTTACATTATGAGGAGAATGTTGTTTTCCTTCTTGTTACCAACATGACAGTAGTCTCATCCATCTATTTTAGTCTTTATATTCAAGGTAGCGTTACAAAGTAAATGAGACAGATTCCGTTAACTTTTAGGCACTTTTTATCAATATCAGATTTAGTTTTGTTTATTTACTTTAGCATATTGTAAGAAGATCGCTTGAACAGACAGTGTTAAAACTGGCATGTAAACATTCTTCTCTGTTTTTTATTTGCTTTTTTAAGAATAAAGTTTGTTTTTATGACATGGGGTATACCGTTGAGAAAATTCCAGTCAGTTTTGACATTCGATCGGTCTTACATGAAATTGATTCTAACTATCCAAGGAATGAGAAGCCTGCCTACAACAAGACACATTGTTGATTTATATATAATTAATTATTGATCCAAGTTGGAGGCAAATTTATTTTTTGAGATTTTGGTTTTATTGAAAGCTTGCTTATATTGAATTATACTCGAACTCTGTTTGTACTCTAAATATTAAATACTATAGTTTAAACTCTGTGCCACATAAATAAAGTTAGAGAACACCGAAGGGGCAATCAAAAATGGACAATCCAGAGAAACTGGCAACAAAGGGTACACAAGACGAAGACAAACAAGTAAAGCACAACACAATATGCGTTGGACACCACTAGACGCAAACAAACACAAATAACGTAAATAAGACATGTGCTCTCCTACAAACAACTGGAGGCAAAAACGTTATTATTTTGTTTATATTCCCATTCCTATCATTTGTATTGACATCCAATACAATACTATACCCGAAGGTATATGTCCATGTTTTATATTAACTCTTAACGAATCGAATGATTGATTATGACATCGACTTTAAATACGGAGGTTTAACATTGTGTAGTCGGCATCCTTGCTTCTAATCGGATCCTGGTTGCTTAATTCTCTTCAATAATTTTAGCTTTCTCAATTTAATAGAGAAACATGGCGTTGATATTTAGGCATATCTGAGGTTTCTTTGTGAATTTAATATGACAGTTGTCTTACATCGTTGTGTTTTTATAAAGATTTCCGATGGCATCCGTCTGAAAACACACATGTTATACTTCTGGTACAAACAATGGTTGGAAAGACTATGCTAAGTCCCCGTACACACACGGATAAAACCGAACCACCAAAGCGAGGCAAATAAAGGAATTGTTTAAGTGGTACCAGATTAAATCTTTCAGTATTACTTAATTTTCACGCGGTAATTAATTTTCATTTCCTGTCCATTTTAGCTGACCTTTGAAAAGGTGACTAACACAGAGCATAATAGCATATGTTATGTTTTTATTTTTATATTGACCACCATGGTTTTATTACACATGTTCTTCTTTTGTATAGTTCTGTTAATATTGCTAACATTATATTACCACATTTGTTTTTGCCAGGAATCCATTTGTTCTGAAATGGCAAAGGAATTAAGATTTGCAGTTAGATGTCACGGATCCTCTAAAAAGATAAACAAATCGATGTGTTCTAAATGTAAGGACAGACATGCTCGGTCCATGCCGTGTGCTTTAAATGAATCTGTTGACACGTTACCAAATGGTGGGATACGACTGCAAGATATGGGGAAATCACCATATCATTCTCGTAAAGAATTGAATAACCGTTATAAAGACAGTGGTTATCTTCACGTAGATTATAGTGACTCTGACACATTGTGAGACGTGAGGATGACCTCTACAAAGACAGTGGATATCTTCACGTAGATTATAGTGACACTGACACATTGTGAGACGTGGGGATGACCTCTACAAAGACAGTGGATATCTTCATGTAGATTACAGTGACACATTGTGAGACCTGTGGGTTACCGCTTCAACGACAATGGATGTCTTTATATAGATTATGGTGACACTGACACATTGTGAGACGTGTGGATGACTTATAAACACAGCAGATATGTACACGTAGATTTTCGTGACACTGACACATTGTGAGGGGCATGAGGGGTGATTGTGTTTATTTGTAGTAGATTGAATGCATAACTGTTTTAGAAAAGCGTGCAAGTGATCAAGATGAATGCATAAATAGTACATGATCTTATAACTAAAAATGTATATATTTGTTCTATGTGTGTTTTATTCATATTTTCATAAGGGAGACTTAATTGCCATGAAATGATATTTTTAATAACCTCAGCTGGCCTGAGGTTGGACCATACGTAACGATAGTTATTTCAAGGAGTCAAGATATTCATTCAAGCATTGATACGAACTTAACTCGTGATATAATTTTCATGTATGGGTTAGTAGGCATGTATCATTAAAAATGTCCAGTTTAGGTAATTGGGTACATTTTTTTCATTTAAGTGCCTTTGTATGAATAATTAAACAGAATACATAGGTGGGTCATTAACATATGTCAATCACGTTTTTAATACAACGATGTGGGTTTTTAATTTGTATAAATAATTGTTTTCACTAACATCACTGTTATACATCATTAATGTATGTTGTGCAAGTCCTATTCCCAATATTGCATCGATCAATTTAATATTATCGCCATTTCGCAATTATGATTAGTGGAAATTTTGTAGCGAAGTAATTTTGTATTTATATCTGCACAAGAGTTACTTTCCCTTTATAACAAAACGTAACTTTGAGACGAGACCATTGTATGTATGTGTATGACAGAAGGAAACAAGCACACTATTCTTACATATATATACCATTGAAAATTAAAATACAGTTCATAAATAATGTGATCAATATTAGAAGTATGGCTCATTTTCCTCCGGCATTCATATAAGTAGCATTAGCCAGTTGTATCTCTCCTGCTTAGGCTCTTTAGTTTTCTTGTCCCAATTTTAAAGACTTTGACTTTGAGCATACACGCATCATACGCACTAAATATTTTTTTTTTATTTTCAGCTACATTTGTTTTATATCAGAGTGTAACTGAATACAAGACAAACAAACATATTTTGTTGTAGTATTTCAGTATTATTAGATGTGATGCTGCTTATTGCCATAATCTTAGAAATCAATTATATTTTTCTGCATGTTATGTCATTTCTTAAATATTTAAATGTAAGTGTCATTTGCCAGGCACTATCGTTTATCAATATCACTATTTTTAAATATTGGTATGCCCATGCTTTTAACGTTCAACATATAGGTTTTATATCAACATGTGAGGAGGTTCTCCGTTGTCTATACCATATATACTTTTGGTCTAATATGGCGATTTAGGTATACATAGTTACCAGTTACATTTCCGGTAAAGAAAAGATAATTGTATATGATAAACGTTATTGGTACTCTCCTCTTTAAATGTACTTAACACTTTTTATTTAAATCAAATAATTATCACTCCTATTTTGAAAGGTTTACGTTTGTTATTTGCACTTATGCGTCAGCCTTGACAGAACAAATTTCCCTTCGCATAGAATTTGCTTAGTCACGTGGACACCAGTCGTCGTACATATCATGGTTGATTGCTCATCCAAGCCACCATTGATAATAATTAAGCAAGAGCTTGTTAATACTGCTTTGTAATGTTCTGCATCTAAGATGTAAATATTGTTTTTCGTCCAGACATTGATTTAGAATATTTATCATTCAGATAGGAACATTCCGTTTGACTAACATTTAACATGGTATCATGTAAATATATTTACCAAAATGTTAAACAAGGAACAAATTATTAATCTGCTATTACAATGTCAACAAGGAACCAGTGCGGATCCGCAACATTCATTTTTTCTTATTCTGATAGCCTTAGATGTCATTGTCTTGACAAATAACCTGTTTATGACAAGAAAGCCACTTGTGACCTTCACTACAACGCAGCTTTATTGCCGGATTCATGTTGTCTATTAATTGTTATCGTGCAGTTAATTTGAAAATTTTTCCCAGCCTCAGGTTTGCTTTTTTCTTTTCTGTTTTTTGACCTGGATGTCTATTCCTTTTATCAATCTTATAGCAAACGGGCGAATTACATTTAACCTGATATGTATGTTCCCCTTTACTATGCTGTTGCTATATTTAACATCTACGGTGTAAACTGAAAGATTCCTACCAACTTCGGACAGTTGATGTTCATTTTCTCTTATGTATTGAGTAAGCTGCATAGTTCCATTGAGCATCGAATATGACTTATAACTTGTATCTGTTAATTATCTTAATGTTGCTTGAAGTATATGTAGGTACAAACTAGCCAAAAACCAGTTAGATAGAGATCGTCCATGTCTTCCTGTCATGTTGCTGATAATTCATTAATATCTCTGACTTTTAAGTAAATTGCAGGATTCAACTCATCTTCATTTGTACATTGTAGTACTAACCTGGTGGCATATTTGCAACATCTCTCGGTAAGAAGTATATATTGTAGCTCCAGACTAATGATAATCTTATATGAGAAGTAAAGAGTAAAATTGAATAATAGAGTAATAAGGAACTGCATCTTTGGTGTTCTGGTTTGCCTGTTTGCCAAACTAATTTGATATAAGCTTCTTCACTGCTAACCATGCAGCATTAAAGAGAATGAGCAAAGCAAAGACTGGTTGGGTCGGCATCAGGGTAATGTGTCTTAGTGTAACGACATGTTTACCTGTTGGGTTCAGTGAGCTAGCACTATAAGATTCCAACTAATTGTGTTGGTCTAGTACAAAGCGGACATCATCACATTCTCATTGCAATGTAACATGTTCTCGCCATGATTTAGCTGAAAATGTTCACTTTGAGTTCGACAGATATTTAAAATAGCACAGCTAACAAAACACTATTAGTATTCCGTGACTTTTGTTATTGTACCCAAGTATACAAACCTACTTTTGTTAGTCCATTTTAATCAGGTCTTTATTAATTACATTGCATAACAATGTGTTCTTCTACAACTTGCACAGACTACAACAGCAATGCAGGGTTACAATAACTTGGTACTTATCACCACAATAAATTGTGTTGTGACTACAAAATATTTCCTAATGTGTTAGATAAGTTTCAGTGGTATTGCTACCACCATATAAGCACTTACATAAATTACAATGCAATGCATGTTTAGGTTTTATTTCTTATAACCTATACATAAACATGTGCAGACTCCAGCATGTATGCTTACCATTTCATGTATGCTTGGTGTACTCTGTTGACACAGTATTTGTGTCATGATATTATGTATTCCCATTACTTCATATTGTTGTCTGATCGATTTTTTTTTTTAGATCTTTAAGTTTCTTTAAATCATCAAATTATAAATAAATTAAACATTTTGACAATACTGGTGTTCTGTTGAAACTGGTGGCCATGATTGAATCTCCCTAAATTGAAAGTCAAAACTACATCATTGCTAGATCGTAGTCTAGCTATTATGACATATATGAATGTCAACTGATGGCAGCATATTCTTGGATATTTTACGTTCAAATGCATCATCATTTTATTTTTAGTGTTGCAAATTTAGTTGTCTGTAGGAGGGCTCATGTCATATTTATGTTATTTGTGTTTGCTTGCATATAGTGGTGTCCAACACATATTGTGTTGTGTTTTCGTTTTGTTTGTTTCGTCTTGTGTGCCCTATGTTGCCAGTTTCTCCGGGGTGTCTCTTTTTAATTGTCCTTTCGGTATTCTTTACCGTTTATTTATCATTTGAAGCATACTGATAAAATATGAAGTGTCAACTTTCGAAACTGGCTCAACAGTGTTCAGAAAATTGATGAAATATAAGTCTCTCTTGATCCTATTATTCTTTTTTGATTCGCAAACAGAAACAATGGAACGTAAATGGATGGAAAATATTTGAAACATGATTATCCAATATTTTAATCTTATGACAGAAAAGTTACAAAGTATTCGCTAGAGACATAAGAAAGGTTAGGAGATACATACCAAAATGGGTAATCAGAAGCCGTCAATCGAAGGACATAAAATACAATGGACAAAAGAAAAAACAAAATGACTACCAATGGTCAACAAAATACAACATAGAAAGATTGAACAACACATACTCCACTTAGAGCCGGGATAAATCAGGTGCTCTGGACGAGAAGCAGTTCCAAATCCACTAGTTACACCCGTCGGCCGTATTACTGTTCAACTGGCACGAACATTACTTAAAAGGAAAATCGCATTAGATACCAGTATACTTAAATAGATACAAATAACTTAAATAAGAAATAATTACCTACAAAATTAATTGGAGAAAAAACAACCCAATATCGTATATACACTGAAATCTTTTTTATTTAATTTTTCTTTATTAATTACACGGAAACCTTATATAATTAACCCCTCCGGAAGTTCAGATAAAGTTGTTAGTGGCTATGACATTAAACTAAGACGTAGACAATTGGAGTTTGCACAGATTATTATCAACAAATGGGACCTTTTAAATGGTCTAATTCCCACAGGTAATTGGTGATTATATTCGTTTCTATTCCGAGATGACGTAGACGCGACAAATTTATTTACCGGAGACAAATACCTCTTCATTTCTCTGACTTTATTCTTTACACTTTGTTAATATAGATACACAAGTAGGCGTGTCAGAAAACCTTAGATGTGTGATTTTTCTAAAACAGTCTCCAATGACGGTGATTTCTACATCTTAACATGATCAAACTAATTAGAATGGATTTGATTTTGTATTGGTAATTACAAGGAAGACAGTGTTTAAAATATTTATATGTACTATAACTATGTCGTTATAAACAGATTTATAGGCGTATGTAACTTGAGAAAGCCACGCAATAAAAACGTAGATGTCAAATTTAGTTCACGCGAAGCGTTTCTGTAATAACCTTCAATAATATATAGCATAAAAAAGAATAAAATGGAAAACAAAACAAAAATACCACACAGTCACACTGTCCGAACAGTTCCCAAATACAAAGCACAAATCGCACATATGTAGACATAATTCTAGCATACGACCGCCTTGGTGGCCGAGTAGTAAATTTCGTAGACTTTTAATCAAAAGAATAACACATCTGATGTGTCTATGCTTCTTCTTTGTGTCAGTTTAAATCACAGATCCAAACCCACTACATCTAAGCAGTTTTTATTTTATATACATTTGTATAGTGTAAATACGTTACTTTCTTTTTTATCTTTTTTATATGATTAATTGTAAATATATGGTCTGTTCACAGCGATGCATAGTCGTCACAATTGACGGAGCATTGTATAATGTAGATGTAGATGTGGTTTCCTGCCCCGTCGCCAACCTCAAATGTTTAGGGTTCCAAGCACCTACCCAGGGCCGGGAGTTCTATCTCGAGTTATACGGTGCCTTTGAAGTAAGAAAATATGCTGACAATGAAGCTATTGAACAAAGGGTTACTAGTGGTTAAGTTGAGGTGATTCCTCCTAAAGTTTCACCGTTCCCACCATGACTTGGTTGACCGCTATAGAACATCAGTGTCCATATGACCACGGTTATGTTTCGTTTGTCGTCATCACAATCCCATTGTGTCCACATTATATCACAAATGTTCACCCCCGGTTTTTAGTGGGGTTCGTGTTACACGATCTTTAGTTTATGTTTATGTTTAGTTTATGTTTGTCATTTTGTAGTTTTTCTTTTGATCATTGTGTTGTCTGTTTTCACAGTTTTCTGGTTGTTGACTGATTTTGTCTGTTTATATAATTATGAGTTTTGACTTTCCCTTTGTAAGATTGCTCGGAGTTCGGTAATTTAGTTATTACCTTTAATTCTTCTTCCATATACGGATTCTGATTGCCCCTTTGGTATCTTCAAACTCTTCATATGACTGATCTCCGAATTTTAGCAAGAGTAAAAGGATTAGAGCAAGAACTGCTTACCCTCCTTCAGCATATGAGTTCACTCCGGTTGTTTAATGGAGTTTGTATTGCTCATTTCTTTAGTTGTTTGTATAGTATTTTGTCGATTATTTGTTTGTCATTTTTGATCTTTATCATTCGACCATTGTATTTTCCGTATTTATTCGAATAACGGCTTCTGGTTATCCTTTGGTGTATTGAACCTTTTCCTGATTATAAGGCGATCATGCTCCAAACATATAAATACAGGACAATTACAAAATAGTTTTATTCATCAAAGATATGTACATTTTAATTTGACACCATTGTAATGAGATGATGAAAATGATATTAATTATGACAACGTGACATATTTGGCTTATAAATAAGAATGAAATATGATTTCAACTTTTTTTTCTCTCAATCTTTGAAATTATCGTTGTATACAATAAAATCAGTCGAATAGCATTGTGTCAATTATCATCGAACCATAACATATTTGAGTATAATAAAAGACGTTTCCACTGTATATATAGTACTTCCTTTGTATTGCTCGACACAAGCAGTTGCAAAATCAGTTTAAATATCGAGCAGACAAAATGTCAAAACTTGGAGCCTATCTTAAGCATGTTATTCATGCCTAAGGGAGATAAGCCCTAGTTTTAGAACAACTGCTCAAACTTAATTAAATTTGTGAAATAATGTACTTTTAAGGGCGTTTGGTGTGAGCAGCAAATATTATCAAAATACATTGATTATGGAAAGCAAATTTTATCAGGACTTTATTTAAAGTACGTTTCGTGTGAATATCATAGATTGATACTAACACTATCAGTAACGTTTAAATAATAATTAAATGCCCCTTTCCTCATGCAAAAGATTGCATTGGCATGGCTTATCAATAATAATAAGCTTTGATTAATTATGAATAATAATGATATTGATGATAATGACAGCAGTACTGATAACAAAATGTATGGAAGACATTTCTAATGATATAACTTTTACCAAATAAATTGATCATGTCAAATATTTATACACTTAGCACTCACAACACAATATTACTCTTGTGAACATGTTAGTAAATATAGAGTAATCGATGCTGGAAGTGAAATATACCATTATACGCATAAACACACACGTAAACACATGCCTTATTCTGTGTAACACTAGACAAGGTAACATCTCTATTACTGAAGCTATGTTATTATATAGTGGGTGTGGCCCAGAGTGTTGTACATAAGGTTAAGCGATTTGTGTTTGTAGTGCATCAAATGTGTGAGTTCGAGACCCGCCGAGGGATAAAAAATGCATTTGTCAACTCAAAGCTCTAATTCTAACACGGTTGGATTTATCAACCATTGCGTCTTAAATACCAGTATGAATGCTGCAAAAAATTTCCATGTGATTACCTTTATCAGGTAAACACCATGGGAAGAGGAATTCCTATGGCGAACTCTTGTACATACATGTATTTGACATGAAAATCTTGTGATTTAATTTCATGCATTTTGGCATGTGAATGAAGTGAAGTTGCTTCATCTGCTATTCGCTTAACGTCAATTTAAATACATATGAAAATAATGTGCAGAATATTATATATTTACAAGGCAGTTCTACATTTGACACACGTGTGACATTATGTGTAGTATTGTTTTGCAATACAAAACTGTCGTTGAAAATATAATACGGATATATTTTTGGGCAATTTTATGCAAAATAACACTTTTCGATTCCTGTTTGCTTTATCTAGCAAAGCCAAAGAACACAGTAATTCAAAGCATTATGAAAGAATATTTTTCTACTCTACATTTTATGTATATTTTCCTCACAATTACAAAATTGAATACAATATTACAAATATTAACAATTCTGTGTCAATATATGTATTCATAAATACACAACATATGTTTTAAATACTGACTGGACGGAAAATATATTATATTAATCGGTAATTTGGATATTTTTCCTTTGATATCTCGCCGTGTTATATTTTTCCTTTGATCTCGCCGTGTTAATTTTTCCTTTGATCTCGCCGTGTGATATTTTTTCCTTTGATCTCGCCGTGTGATATTGTCAGTAACAACAAACTGACTGACACTGAAAAATATCGATCAGTGTGACGTCAAACACATGATATTACCAATAAAAACAATAACGTCAGTTTTAAATGTTTCGACATACATCATAACTAGTATCACAGCTCATCCCATCGAACTCGCTGTAATACTAGAGATAATGTCGGTCTCAACCTTCAAATCTGCTATTATTCTATATATATACACATATGTAGATATATTTAAAGAGATATCTGATCTTTCCGTTATACATACCAAGACAAAAATGGATATATTTTTAGAACCGTTTACAAATAAATCGGATGTTTCATTCTCCCAATGGAAGATTAAGATATCCTACACTTCGAGTCAGGAATAAAGCTTTATAAACTCTCTCTCAATTGCACTCCATTGTATAAAAGTAATTCTCCCATTCACTGAAGATATCCCTTATACTATGTCTTCTTTTTTATATTGAAGAACCATATTCCTAGAGTGACTCTGTTATTTTAATCAAATAAAATAAGGGCCAATCAAGTTATATATGAATGTAAGAACGTTGTTTGCTATTTACAAAATGTAAGCTCCACTCAAATTGTACACACAAAAATTGATACATTAAAAACTAAATATGAATATTCCATCAGATTATCACATCAACTGAAAATATGAAATTGATGAGTATATACAAGAAACATGGTATATCATAAAAAAAAAAACTATAAAATAACAAAGAACACAATTCACATACTCTATTACAAAGGTATGGTGACATGTTCCTGTCTCCTACTTGTCAGATAAATATGTCGGATTCAACGAATCATGTCTAAAGTGAAACCTGAGTAAACTAGAATCTTGAATAAACTGAATTTGGAATAAAATCCCAATGTAGGAAATATTCTCAATTTCACTTCTATAAACCGAAAACCGGTCTATTCCGAATACAAAAGCTGGTCCTGAAAGGTTTGATTTAGACAGGGTTCAATGTACTTATGTCGACTTGTCAGATATTCAGATATTTATGTCGACTTATCAAATAAATATGTAGACCTGTCAGATCTTAATTTGTCACTCTGACATAAAAAAATAACTGACAAATCGACATAATTATCTGAGGCGTCGACATAATTATCTGACGGATCGACATATTTATCTGACACGTCGACATAATTATCTGACGTGTAGACATAATTATCTGACACGTCGACATAATTATCTAACGTGTCGATATAATTAGCTGATAATTAGGAGGCAGAAATATTCCTCCCTACAAAGGGTAAGCAAAACTAAATTTAGATTAACAATAAACGTTTGATTGGACTAATTTTACTGAGTCTAAACAATGACAGGACAGCACATCATGTTCATCATGACCACGTGATGCTCATGTTTCATGAAAAAACAAATACAAGATTTTATTATTATCATCTTTTCAAATGTAGTCTAGTGTTGTCACACGTCTATCGTGATCAGGGGCATAGGAACCGGTTATTTGCTTTGACACACTAGCTACAATATAACCGTTTCTTTTTCCTTGCTGGACAGTTCTGAAAACATGATCCCTCCCCCACCTTTTCAGTCCACTCCCACGCCTCTACTTATGATTGACAATTATGTTACCCTGACATGCACAAAACATTGTCCTTGATTAAAATTAATATTTCTGTGACTTAAATCACCTGCAAATCTTTATCTTGCAAGGTGACACTAACATATCTAGATTGCAATATTCAGATATATTTCAGTTTATATTTCCAATGAAATCCATACGACATTTAATATGATCAATGATTTAGTGATTGTTTGACAATCAACAAGATCCGTAACTGAGAATAAAAATCACCTCCTTACTGTTTAGGAAACAATATAGTGTAGAGAGGAAGGAAATATAAATATGTAGCACACTTCTGATGAGCTTAGGAAACAATATAGTATAGGGGAAGGAAACATAAATATGAAACACAATTCTGACCGAAATGTGAAGGCACTTGCAATGAACAATGATTCATTTTAAACAAAAATATATTAAAAATGAATTGCATGGAATTTCAATATTGTGGTGCACATTTTCAGATGCAGGTGCTTGGCTACAGCCATAATCATTTAAAATAATTAACGACAATTAACCTGGAAAAACCATGATTATTGCTTAATGAAAAACACTCTGATTATGTTTTTAATTTGTCCATACACGTAATGAATAAACTCATCAACATCAACATCAACATATTTGTATTTACGACAAAAATATTTGAAATTCAATCTGATTTTTCGTGGATAAACTAGTTAATTTACAAACTCAAATATAAGTGTAAAATTATCTAATTTTGTGTAATGCATCAAATTTTCGTTTTCCTCTAATGAAAACAACAGATAGTTCGGTTGTAATAAAATATAACGGTCAGTCCTAAGACCCAAAATGTACATTATACAGAAACATAACACCAATGTGGAAAGCAAAAAGCACCTTTTGATAAGAGTTCAAATATGGCTGCTATGACAATCATACTCTGTTACTTAGTACGTATATCACTTGTATATAACCCTACAATAATGCTTCAAAGGGTTTTCGTCTTGTTAAGTTCGTTCAAGTTATTGTTATGCATAATATTCCTTATTTGAATTTCCATAATGATTAGGTATCATGGGCGACGTTTGTATAATTCCACTGTCTGTGACTTCTAAACTATTTTTCCTATTTTTAACTTTCTTTGAGGATCCAAAGCACGTCAAGGCAAATCTGAACTCTTCTGACATCTCTGAACATAATGTTTGCTGAAAATGTAAACAATTACCAATTGTAAATTGCAATTCAAAGTGTCTGATAATCAAAATATTTATGATTGTAAAACTTTTTTCTAAAAGCTTGTCAGTGAATTGCGGCAGGTCGGTGGTTTTTTTCAGGTACTCCGGTTTCCTCCACCAATAAAACTGACCGCCACGACATAACCGTAACTCCCTCTAAAATATATATTGGCATATTCAACGGAGGGATATTTGGATATATTGTTTGCATAAAACATACAATAAAGTATCAACACCAAAATTCAACACATTACCGATGAAACGCAGGACTGCAGATTCGATAATCTACCAGCTTATCTATGGAGCGTGGTCTTGTTGTATTTGATGTCAAATCAATACCTTTTCTCGGTAATATCAAGAAGTAATAACCGTGATTGATTATTGTGTGTCATCATTTCATATCGAATGAACTATAAATTATGTATATTTCCGTCGTGGTCGTAATCACATGGTATTTGGATTTATAATTACCTATGCAATCAGTGCTTATCATTACTAACGTTACGAGTTCGAATTCCGCTCAGGCAAGGTGTACTCGATGCAACATCTTGTGATAAACTTTGTCGGTGACTTGCGGCAGGTCGGTGGTTTTCTCCGGATACTCAGGTTTCTTCCACCAATAAAACTGACCGTCATGATATAACTAAAATATTGTTGAAAGAGGCGTTAAACACCATAACCCTAACCCTATGCAAATTGCCAAAACCCAGAGTTCAGATCCAAGCAGATCATTAACAGACAATGTTTATGATATATAGTTCTTCAATTAATACGTCAGTCACAATGCTAGTTCATTTGAGTATAACTTGAAAGGCGAAAGCGTGAACAAATATCTGGAGTTTACCCCGGTTTTTGTTTATTTGTCCCTTTGCTTTTGACCATTGTATTGTCTGTCCTTCTTCAAGCTACGGCTTATCATTACCCTTTTGTTACCATCAATCTAGTTCTTCGTCATAGCAAGCTATTTCTTTTCATTCGGAAACTGGCTTATAAAATAAATTGTTAGGCAATATATATGATGGT
This sequence comes from Bathymodiolus septemdierum, assembly GCA_963383655.1. Classification (NCBI taxonomy): domain Eukaryota; kingdom Metazoa; phylum Mollusca; class Bivalvia; order Mytilida; family Modiolidae; genus Bathymodiolus; species Bathymodiolus septemdierum. Next base: position 91,402,815 of record OY726517.1, on the reverse strand, counting down.
AACAAGTCACATAGACAGAACAACAAAGGGATAACGTCACTTGCACATAGCCAGAAAAACAAAGAGAAAACGTCACATTCACATTGCCAGAATAACAAAGGGATAACGTCACTTTCACATAGCCAGAAAAACAAAGGGATAACGTCACTTTCACATAGCCAGAAAAATAAAGGGATAACGTCACTTTCACATAGCCAGAAAAACAAATATAACGTCACTTTCACATAGCCAGAATAACAAAGGAATAACGTCACTTTCACATAGCCAGAATAACAAATATAACGTCACTTTCACATAGCCAGAATAACAAAGGGATAACGTCATTTCACATAGCCAGAATAACAAATATAACGTCACTTTTACATAGCCAGAATAACAAAGGGATAACGTCACTTACACATAGCCAGAATAACAAATATAACGTCGCTTTCACATAGCCAGAATAACAAACATAACGTCACTTTCACATAGCCAGAATAACAAAGGGATAACGTCACTTTCACATAGCCAGAATAACAAATATAACGTCACTTTCACATAGCCAGAATAACAAAGGGATAACGTCACTTACACATAGACAGAATAACAAAGGGATAACGTCACTTTCACATAGCCAAAATAACAAATATAACGTGACTTTCACATAGCCAGAATAACAAATATAACGTCACTTTCACATAGCCAGAATAACAAAGGAATAACGTCACTTTCACATAGCCAGAATAACAAATATAACGTCACTTTCACATAGCCAGAATAACAAAGGGATAACGTCATTTCACATAGCCAGAATAACAAATATAACGTCACTTTTACATAGCCAGAATAACAAAGGGATAACGTCACTTACACATAGCCAGAATAACAAATATAACGTCGCTTTCACATAGCCAGAATAACAAACATAACGTCACTTTCACATAGCCAGAATAACAAAGGGATAACGTCACTTTCACATAGCCAGAATAACAAATATAACGTCACTTTCACATAGCCAGAATAACAAAGGGATAACGTCACTTACACATAGACAGAATAACAAAGGGATAACGTCACTTTCACATAGCCAAAATAACAAATATAACGTGACTTTCACATAGCCAGAATAACAAATATAACGTCACTTTCACATAGCCAGAAAAACAAAGGGATAACGTCACTTTCACATTGCCAGAATAACAAATATAACGTCACTTTCACATAGCCAGAATAACAAATATAACGTCACTTTCACATAGCCAGAATAACAAATATAACGTCACTTTCACATAGCCAGAATAACAAATATAACGTCACTTTCACATAGACAGAATAACAAAGGGATAACGTCACTTACACATAGACAGAATAACAAAGGGATAACGTCACTTTCACATAGCCAGAATAACAAATATAACGTCACTTTCACATAGCCAGAATAACAAATATAACGTCACTTTCACATAGCCAGAATAACAAAGGAATAACGTCACTTTCACATAGCCAGAATAACAAATATAACGTCACTTTCACATAGCCAGAATAACAAAGGGATAACGTCATTTCACATAGCCAGAATAACAAATATAACGTCACTTCCACATAGCCAGAATAACAAATATAACGTCACCTTTACATAGCCAGAATAACAAAGGGATAACGTCACTTACACATAGCCAGAATAACAAATATAACGTCGCTTTCACATAGCCAGAATAACAAATATAACGTCACTTTCACATAGCCAGAATAACAAATATAACGTCACTTTCACATAGCCAGAATAACAAAGGAATAACGTCACTTTCACATAGCCAGAATAACAAATATAACGTCACTTTCACATAGCCAGAATAACAAATATAACGTCACTTTCACATAGCCAGAATAACAAATATAACGTCACTTTCACATAGCCAGAATAACAAATATTACGTCACTTTCACATAGCCAGAATAACAAATATAACGTCACTTTCACATAGCCAGAATAACAAATATAACGTCACTTTCACATAGCCAGAATAACAAAGGGATAACGTCACTTTCACATAGCCAGAATAACAAATATAACGTCACTTTCACATAGCCAGAATAACAAAGGGATAACGTCACTTTCACATAGCCAGAATAACAAATATAACGTCACTTTCACATAGCCAGAATAACAAATATAACGTCACTTTCACATAGCAAGAATAACAAAGGGATAACGTCACTTACACATAACCAGAATAACAAAGAGATAACATCATTTACACATAGCCAGAATAACAAAAGGAAAATGTCATTTACACATAGCCAGAACAACAAAGGGATACCATGACTTACCTTGTCTTCTCTAGCGTTTTTACGAGCTTTATAAATAAATTCACAGATAGCAATTAGAAAGCCTCCAATAACACCTCCTGCTAACACAACAAATACACCTCCAACATTTTTAATAGAGAGGGAGGCAGTTTTGCTTTTCTTTTTTGCAGTACACACTTCCCCACTAACTCTCTGTTCATTCCACCATTTCACTTTCAATTGAGCAATAATTTGGTTTTCTTGCATATCTAAAATTTCGTTTGATATCATGTCTCTATAAGGTGAACCTGTAATGAAAAACCTCTGTAATTATTTTATCACCGATAACATGCAACTAATTTTCTCGTGTGTATTCTTTGTAGATCATTTTTTTCTGTCCTTTTGTTCTTTTTCTTTTCCATTGTGTTGTCTGTCCATCTTTGATTTACGGATTCTGATTACCCTTTTGGTATCTTCAAATTCTTCTTCTGACTGACAATTGCTTTCTTTTATTGCTTTATTTTATCTATCTACGACAATATGTTGAACAATTTCGTCCTTACAGTAACATATTTGTGAACAATTTCGTCAGTAACAGTGATATATAGTTCGTGAACAATTTCGTCATTAACAGTAATATAGTTGTTGTTCTTCATATCACAGCAATCGCGATATTGTGGACATAATTCACAGATCAAAATGTCTAGACTTAGAGTATTCATTTCGAGTAACAATAAGGCGTCACTATCTGTCAATTCCCGATCATCTTGAAAACTTAGAAGACCACTACCGCAGAGAAGTATTAATTTACGGAATATAGATTATATCTTCAGAAGCTGTCCATACTTTGGTCGACAAAACGTTTTTTTTGTAAAGTTTTTATCACAATTTTGTAATATTAAAGATAAATATATAAAATACTTACCAACTGGTAAAGCTATTCCATATCCTTTCGAGTCAAGGAGACCTCCAACCTGCATCAAGTCACATTGTCGTGCAGTGATGTACTCCACATAAGTTGACTCGGCAAAGAAAGCATAATTTCCAGCTTCTACTTTATCTTTACCATCGCCGCTTGTCGCTACAAATATGGAATCTCCATTCGATTGCATAACTGTCCACATTTGTTGATAAAGTGGAAAGGCGGAGCCCTATGTAAAGAAAGAAACATGATTGTTTGAATAAAATAAACTTTAGAGAATATCGAAGGGGCAATCAAAAATGGACAATCAAGAGAAATTGGCAACATAGGGTATACAAGACGAAGAAAAACAGAACAAAAAACACAAGACAATATGTGTTAGACATGAGCCTTCCTACAAACAACTGGAGGTAAAGACGAACAGAACATAGTATTATAGTATTAAATTGTGCTTTTCACAAACTTAAAAAAAAATTGATCCCAATAATTAAGTTTATAATTTAGTTAGCATATAGAAATGTCGTAATTTGTTGGAGAATATACCAGAAACATGCATAGTTATATTTCTATATGAATTATGTTGTTTAAATCTTTCTAAAAGCATGTGGCATGTGGCGTGTGGATGTACCAACAAATGGAAGTGAAAATATCCTACATATCAAAAATAGTCATTCGGCAATAGAATACACTGTTGTGTTATAATATTCGTGGCAAGTGTATTTATGCCCCGTCTTAAAAAAGATGTGTGAATTCTTCATCGTGGAAATTAATCCTCATGACTACACCCCCCTTTTCCTGTGAATGTGTGATCAACAAAAGTAACTATTTCAATGTTTTATACACTGATACACAATATTTGCAGTCATATTTACTCTATAAATCTAATAGCGAATCTATATATGAAATTTTCTATGATAGAACTAGAAAAGGGTGACCTTTTAATACAGGTGACTGCTTAATAGAGGTGACCACATCAGCAAAATTGACTGTATATGTACTTGTATAAATGCATAAAAAGATATTACATAATGTGACAAATATTATATGAATATACCTGAAAGAATTGTTTAGTACTGCCACTTTTCTGTGTGCCGTATTTAATTACAGTTTGTTTACTAAGATCCTCTGCTCCCTCAATAGGGGCCACCATTCTTTCTACTGTCAGAAAAGCAGCAAGATTAGCTGTATATGATGATATAATAATAAGAGTGAAGAACCACCAAACACATGCCACCATTCTTGTTGATATTGCCTGTGGTGCTACTTCAGAACCTAAAAGACAAATACATTTTTTTTTTAAATTTTATACATATGTTTTCACGTACTGTAGATGTTCTCAATACTCAATGCAAAGATAAATTATTTCAATGTTATTTAAAATCAGTAGCAAACACAGGCTTTCGTAAAATAACTTTTACATCTAAAATATGTGCAATGTTTTGTAGATCGTTGTTTGTCCTTTTGTCCTCTTTTTTTTTGGTCATTGTGCTGTCTGTCCTCCTTCGATTTACGGATTTTGATTACCCCTTTGGCATCTTCAATCTTTCTTTGACCACATCAACACAGTTGTAAGGTTAACTGATACAATTTATGGATAAATACCAAAATATGAGCAATATATTAGGGTTTGTTACATTTTACAGCCTTTGGTATCTTCACACTTTTCTTATTCATATTCATATTTATATATATATTGCTAGCCAAGCTTTTTATCTTTTATTTGTAATTTAACATGTGAAGAATATTTAAAAAATGAAACATTACCTTGCTGCATAAGAGCTCCAATGCTAAACCAAAGACTGTTCAGAATAGAGAATTGGTTTTCTACAAGATCAGTGTCCTGGTTACAAGGATGTGGATTGACCCATTCATATGGTGTAAATCTAGCTATTACAAACAACATGAAGCTAACACACATAAAACCAGCTAACAGGTAGATCCAAACATCAATAGACAGTGGATCTAAGAAGGAGAATAACTTGGGTGGCTCCGGTTCCGGTTTTTTAAACAGAATAGTAATACCAAGATTCAAGAATGGCTTAGTGAAGTCAATAAATTGTTCCCTGTCGTATGTAATAGTCATTCCAGCAACAGCCATATCTGCATTCTGCAACAGAGATGAAAAGTTAAATGTACGCATATATATGTACTGTTCTGATAATAAATACTTTAGTTATTTGTGTTTGTTTGTGCATAGTGATGTTTTTGTTTTGTTTGTCTTCTCTTGTGTACCCTATGTTGCCAGTGTCTCTGGATTGTCCATTTTTTTCATTGCTCCCTTCGGTATTCTCTAACATTTATTGTTATCTATTTTATATCTAGTATTGAACTTTCAAATCTATAAACCTCAACAGAGACCATCGCTGCACTTATTATAATATTGCTATTATGAATTTGGAAAGGACACTTTAACCGTTTCGGAACACATTTTGTATGTGTTTTCTATGGAAGCTTATTATATTCAGCGAACATTAATATTTGTCATTCGTATCCAGCGAATCACATTACATCATTAAAATGAAATATTATCCCATTTTATGATTATGGCCATTATTAATGAAAACTAACAGTCACATGAAATTACATTTCGAATATCGTGTACTTCTCGTCGTATAACTACTCATTATGTTTATTTCTTGAATATTTTTTTTGTCTTAGGGTCATAATTCCGTTAAAGAAATAATAACCAAAGGGAAAATTAAACTTGATGTGTAAAATCTAATAACCAGATTAAAAATCAGGTTTAATAATATCTTCATCTATAGGAGACAATAATGTGGTACACCAAACTGTAACACACGAGCGGACTGGAAACACATATTTTACTTAATGCATGATTCATGTGCAAAAATATATTGCCTTTTTCTGAGATATCTCTTCACATATGTCAATTGTCATGTAGAACCTCTGACATATTCTTCAACTTATTGAAGGCAGTCAGTATTTAGCAGAACTAGAAGAAGTAAAAGACATCTTATATATAATGTCTTCATCATTACATACACAGCTATTCATATCTTAAGGGGTCGTCGTGGTCGCGATCGCATGGTAGTTGGATTTACAACTACCTATGCAATCAGTGCCTATTGCAACTAACACTGTGATAAAGTTTGTCAGTGGTTTTCACCGTGTTCTCTGCTTTTCTCCACCAATAAAACTGACTACCACGATATAACTGAAATGGTGTTAAAAGTGGCATTAAATACCATAAACCCAATCCTATTCATATCTTACCTTTTCTACTAGTTCTTTTACCATGCCATCACACTCTAATATTCCAGTTACTTCATTCTTTTTACAGTTACCATATCCATCCGCAGCACTTATCGTGTAATTGAACTTTAACCTTTTCTTCAACTCGTCCAAAAGGTCAATAGCAAACCCTTCAAACATTGGATCTCCTGGTTTTCGTTCTCTTAGAGGCTGCATAACATAGGGTTCATCCTAAAATAGAAATTAATAATCACATTCTGTATAACTGTTAGAATATTAATATTATTCAATATATTAATGTCACAAGGACTGCATTTTATTATCATAGGCCGATTGTTAATTCAAGCAATTTCCTATCTGAGGAAAATAAAGATAAATTATCATAATAAACAAAATTAGGTGTTCATTGTTTTTTTCTTCATTTAACTATATTACGCTTGTTTTCTGTTGTGTTTTTTTTTTTTTTATTTTTACATTACCCATTTATCAGTGCTGTCGTGGTCGTGATCGTATGGTAGTTGGATTTCCAACTACTTGTGCAATCAGTGCCAATCACCACTAAAGTTGTGAGTTCGAACCCCGCTCAGGCGAGGTGTTCTCGATACAACATTGTGTGATAAAGTTTGTCAGTGCCTTGCGAGAGGTCGGTGGTTTTCTTCGGGTCTCCGGTTTTGCCTCAACCAATAAAACAGACTACTACAATATAACTGAAATATAGCTTAAAGTGGCATTAAACACCATAACCCTAACCCTATAAACCTGTTTCTCTGTGTTCTCCTAATACAATACTAATTCTATCCATTCTGAATCTACTCATTATATTTCACATTTTAAATATCAGAAATTGTTTTGTAGATCATTGTTTGTCCTTTTGTCCTTTTACATTTGGTCATTGTGTGATCTGGTCTTCTTCGATTTACAGATTCTGATTACCGCTTTGGTATTTTCAAGCTCTTCTTAACAAGCTAGTACATATTTCAAATCATACGTACCATTTTAGTTACTACTCGTATCAAATCATACGTACCATTTTAGTTACTACTCGTATCAAATCATACGTACCATTTTAGTTGCTACTCGTATCAAATCATACGTACCATTTTAGTTACTACTCGTATCAAATCATACGTACCATTTTAGTTACTACTCGTATCAAATCATACGTACCATTTTAGTTACTACTCGTATCAAATCATACGTACCATTTTAGTTACTACTCGTATCAAATCATACGTACCATTTTAGCTACTACTCGTGTCAATGCATACGTACCATTTTAGTTACTACTCGTATCAAATCATACGTACCATTTTAGTTACTACTCGTATCAAATCATACGTACCATTTTAGTTACTACTCGTATCAAATCATACGTACCATTTTAGCTACTACTCGTGTCAATGCATACGTACCATTTTAGTTACTACTCGTATCAAATCATACGTACCATTTTAGTTACTACTCGTATCAAATCATACGTACCATTTTAGTTACTACTCGTATCAAATCATACGTACCATTTTAGTTACTACTCGTATCAAATCATACGTACCATTTTAGTTACTACTCGTATCAAATCATACGTACCATTTTAGTTACTACTCGTATCAAATCATACGTACCATTTTAGCTACTACTCGTGTCAATGCATACGTACCATTTTAGTTACTACTCGTATCAAATCATACGTACCATTTTAGTTACTACTCGTATCAAATCATACGTACCATTTTAGTTACTACTCGTAAAACCCTCTTACTAAGGTCTTTCTCGGCTTCCTTGTGTCTTTCATGAAATGATTTTGTTATATTTATCTTCTGTTTTGGATTCCATGTTCCTGTCTGAAGACATATTTGCAAGTATTGTTACATTTTATTCTTATGTATTATTACAGATATTTAAACACATTTTATTTTCATCAACCCTCCTTACACATTTTGAAAGGACCAACTAAGACATATTTAAAACATTACTTATTGAATAACATTAGCTCAACAACAAAAAAGAAAGTTAACTGTTACCGACATTTTCTTCACACGGGGACCGTCGTGGTTGTGATCGTATGGTAGTTGGATTTATAACTACCTATGCAATCAGTTCCCATCACCACTAACGTTGTGAGTTCGAACCCCATTCATGGCGAGGTGTACTCGATACAACATAATGTAATAAAGTTTGGCAGTCACTTGCAATAGGTCGGTAGTTCACTCCTAATACTCTGGTTTCCTTCACCAATAACACTGACCGCCACAATATAACTGAAATTTGTTGAAAGTAGCGTTAAACACCATACCTCACCCATCCATCTTCATACAATAATAAGCTCACTATAAGGATATTATGAATAATTCATCAAATAAGAAAGTATAAAATTTCACGTAAAAAATACACGGTTTCATCTTGAAAATTTAAAGTGTGGAGGGGGAAAGGGGGGGGGGGGGAGGGGGGTGGTGACTTATTGCTATATAACACCGAGTGAGCAAAAATACAAATACATCATGGTGAGGACAAGTTACATTTTTAAGAGATGATTATGACGCCTGATTTGGTAGATATCTCACTCTACTCGGACACTTTATCTTGATCAGGAACAAACCAATACATTGTTATTCCTTAATGCGGGATGTTTAATGGAGAAGAAACAAATTTCAGTTTAACAGTATGTTTTCCAGACATATATATATATATATATATATATATATATATATATATATATATATATATATATATATATATATTTCAGATCAAAATAGTGTGGTTAATGTTTTGCTGTGAAAATGAGTTGTACTGTCTGTATTGTCTGTAAAACTATCTGTAAAAATTGAAGATTACAAAAATATATTTTGCCCCACTAAGATCAAACATATGATATCTGATACTGATATCCCTTTCGTAACACCTGAGTTAACCCCTGGTTTTAAGTGGGGTTCGTGTTGCTCGATCTTGAGTTTTCTGTGTAGTGTTTTATAGATCGTTGTTTGTCCTTTTGTCATTTTTTGGGCCATTGTGTTGTCTGTCTTTCTTCGATTTACATATTCTGATTACTCTTTTGGTAGTTTCAAACTCTTCTTATAATCTTGATTTTATCCTGATTAGAGATCGCATCTCTCGATCAATTGCACTAGAGGCGAGCATGTGAACTATTTACAACAACCATGTAAGTTGTTGGACATTTCAAAGTAGAGTATAACAGAAAGTTGCAAATATGAGATTAAATCATATCAGAACAATACATTAATTACCTTTTCGAGTCCATTTTTTGTTAATTCAATAACTTCTAGCCGGAAATCTTTTCGCTGGCCATTCTCAAAATGCACCCTGCCTGTTAAGCCTTCAAAATCCATCTACAAAAATACACAACACCCAAATATAGAGATACATTTATTTAACATGTATAATGTTACAGACACTGTGTTAATTGCATACTTAAAGTAAATTAAAGTAGAAAAACAAGCTTACTTAGCAGTAGCGTAGTTCTTATCACGCAGTTTTGTGCAATTTTGATCCAATGCCTGAGTCTTATGACAGTCATTGTCTGAGGTTTCAATCAAATTTGTGTTCATCATTTGAAAACAGCTTATAGCAGTTACAAGTAATAAACATACAATACTCCCGGAACAATCCCAAAATCCAATTGAACAATCGTAGGATTAGAGGTACATTCGATACCCCAAACACACATATACATGACCGCTCAATTTCCTGGCTTGGTACAGGCATTTCAATAAAAGTGGCGGGATTAAATTTATTTCATTGGCTAAGCCTCCCTTCTTAGTGTAATAAGAATAAAGCGCCGTTCACACTAAATTGGATACCTACGTTTACATTACGATATATAATATTTATCATTTAAACTTACAGTTTTAATGTAATTGAGTACACTGAGACCATCAGCCCAGGATTTGGATTTTGAACAGGATAATTCTTTGTCTGTTGTCACCACTTTAGCCTTACCGACCTCGTGTAGTGCCAAAGCAGCTAGGAACACTCCATCATACATTAAGGCAACCTCTGTCTGCAAACACAAACAACAAAATATTAAAATAGTATAAACGATTGTGATTCAATTTGAAAGTAAAATCATCTTTTTAACTCACTCGTTATTTGACTAAAAACATTATAATAATGTGGGAATTTGAGTACTGATAATTGAGTCAAATAAACTTCAGTGTTATTTAGCTATTGATATAATAACACTTTTCTGGTATCTAATTCATGTAGAGCGAACAATTACATAATGGGAAGTGCGGACGTGATAGAGAACACCATAGAAAGCGATTAAAGATAACGCTTGTTTCTACTCTCAGTGTACTTGTGTATTTGACTGTTGCTTTGCAATTTCTAACATTGATAAACACAATAAACGTACATTGTCGGCCAAAATAAAATTTATTTGCACTCGGCAAAGACTCGTTTTTCTATCTGTTTCTAAGCCTCGTACAAAATAAATTTGATATTTTCCGACAATATACATATATTCTAAGTACCCATGGCAACGATTTATCGGAGTCCAAGATGACGATGTTCTTTTGTACTTATTACTAATCATTCTACATGTACATGTATGTCACAATACAATATATCGTTTTTACGCACATTTGTTTCCACTTGTGATGTGCCAAGGAACAATAAACATGATATTTATATTATATATGTGTTAGTACAAGACATATCTAGAGGAGTTCAATCCGAGGTTCTGTTATTACTCATTAATACTACAATCATCATCGAAATAACATATTATAATGTGACAATGAAAAACTGCCAGTATGATAGTATACAAAATAATTATATCGAAATATAGCAACACAGTCATTAATTTTCACAAGAAAAATAACCATTTTCTGACGACCACAACAATATGCAATACAAAAAATACAATGCTATACTTTCACAACAAAGAAAATTACAGGTACAAAATAAACCAAATAATTGGAAATTTATCCATGGAAAATTTTAGCTAAAACATTTGACACATTTGGGGATAACAATGTTATATTTAGGAATTATGATAGGTATATATTTCTGGTTATCTTAATGGCGTAGTGTTAATCTGCCCATGTGCAAAAGTATCAGTACAATGGATCAGCACAACTGTTAAATCCTTCACATTATTGTAAGGAAATATTCAAATATATCCTTTGCTAATAAAATTAGAACCCCATTAAATCGTAATGTTGAATTACCGTCAACAATGTCTGTATTTGACTCGTAGATTGATTGTTTGTTGCATAACATCCAGCAAAAACAAATATATCATGCATATTCAAAATAAGACCAAGTTCAGCAATGTACTAAGCCATATACCGATATGACGGAAGAATGGGACCGAGACAACGAACTTAATTAAAACAAAGATATCAGTCAGTTTGATAAAGAAATTAAATAAGATAAATACAGCTTGCATATACAGACAGACAACAGTCAATTTTATTTAAAAAAAAAAAAAAAAAAAACTTCAAAAAGACAAATGCAAATTTAAAGATATAAATACAACTTTAATAAATAGACAACAGAGGTGATGTTGATATCGGTGGAATTAATAACCATCACTATTTAAAATTTCTTTCATAATTCATAAAGAACATAGATGAAAAAAATGCTTATTTAAACAGACAACAGTCAGTGCAATAAAGAACTTAAAAATACAAATACAACGTTTATAAACAGACAACAGTCAGTGTATAATAATACAGAGAAGCATACCTCCATGATATTAGTTGTATTATATATACTAAGAAAGCTAAGCTGTTTCCATACGACAGCACAAAAAGAGAAATAATCCATACATAAACATACACAAAAACCTATAGGCATTGTTTACCAGGTAAATACATAATTATAAAATGTCCTGTTGGCATTGTATACGAGGTAAATATTGTTAATACATAAACACAAAAATATGTATTGGCAGTATCTATGTGGTAAATATGGTTAATACACCAACATAACAATCATGTTGGCATTCTGTACGGGGTACATTTTGTCTACACTAATAAGGTTTTCATCATTTGCTTTTTTCAGTTCATAAACTAACATTTATATTGTGCCATGAATGCAGTGGAATTGTTTTTGCTAGAGTGTGTTTACATATAATATGTTGTATTTCTTCAATATCCTCTTCGTCAATTCATTGATCTTTTGTCGGCTTTTATTTTCTTTTTATGGAGCGCCATGTACTACCATAATAACACAATGGGATTATTATACAAGGTTATCTGAGTTCATATGTACATTTAGAACATGCTATGAAAAAAGGAAATAAATAACATGTTTATATATGCGCGTATATATGCATAATTGTTCTACATATTCACTGGTACGGGAAGTATTTAATGTTATTATCTGCCATTATTTCCGTACACATCTGCATATAGAGAGGTAATGCGTTTTTAACTGTGCCTTGATTACCACAATATCCGTATAACAAGGAGCAAGGTACATTGATTCATGCTATAAATACTTACAGGTATCTGTCTTTGACCTTGAAGTGGTGATTCTCTGTTGTTAAGTTCTTCAAACACCCAGTCCTCATTGACTGCCACGACCTTGGGATTTGAGGGATCTACTAGTCGGAAAGCTGTAATGTTTGCTCCACCGTATTTATAGTTTTCTAGATCAACCAATCCCAAGTCCTACAAGTAAGAAATTAAATTACAGTTGTGCCACTAAGGATCAAGGTAAGAATTTCATAGCCTGACGATATCCCATTGGAAAGGTCACCTAGGGCGATAGGCTAGGCAACTTTGTGGGTTCTGTCATACAACCCGTCACCATTAACCAGTATATATTAGAGGTAAAATGACAAAAATCAGGGTTTGTTAAGTAATAAAAAGTCATCTTTAATGAAAGGTGAAAATAATGGCTCGGACTAAATAAATAAAGGTTAGAGAAAACCGAAAGGGCAATCAAGAATGAACAACCCAGAGGACACTGGCAACATTTGGGCACACAAGACACAGGACGAAAATAAACAACGCCACTACAAAAACACAATATAACATAGAAAACTAAAAAGATGAGCAATACAGACCTCACCAAAAACTCAGATATTAGCGAGGAGTAAGTAGTTCCTACCTCTTATCAAATATGTTAATGCATTTAGAATCCCTTTCGCTAGAATACAAAGCAAATCTGGAAGAAACCATGCAGCTTGTTCTAGCTGGAATCGTTCGAAATAAATATTTAGTATGAAAATAATTGACTGAACACTTATATTTACTTGCCACAGGTCAATCTAAAATCAGTAAAGTAAAGAAATGTTGCTGGTAAAATAAGTGTTAAGTCATGATATGAGCTTTTATAGCAGATGTTTAAAAAGGATACAAAGACACCTCTCCTCGTGGACTATTAGTCGCCGATGGTATCATTCGCCCAGTAGTAAGAGCTTCGGCACTGAAATGGTTTGTTAAATATATTTTTATCGACATTTACCGTTCCTAGATATTCTAAGTAGTACTATAACTAGGGTTCCTCTCCCTCAGGCTTAAGTGACCCCTATTTTTACTACCCTATTTAGGCCCTTTTCTTTTCTTGCTCCAAAAGACTTTTAAATTATTTGACTTTCAAATATTTAGCTCTGGGCGTACCTTATGAAGGTTATTCCAGAAACGCTACGTTTTTTATTTTGTAAAGGAAAGGAACCTTAGTCAATAAATCTAGATTCTGTTGGAATTGTTTGAACTGTTAGATATTTAAATTTGTCCATGTAAATGTAACTTTCAAGGTATTTGCATACCTTAGTGATGTCATGGTTTAATTATGGATATCATAGTTATGATGGTTGTCGAATTAGAAATACAATAATGTGATAAACAAAAAATATCAAACTGTCAGAACAGTCCAAAATTCTAACAGAAAAACCACAGAAACAGGCAAAATTGATTCCCCTAACACACATATACATGGCAATGTGTAATACGTTGCTGTGTATATCATGTACCTATATATAAAGGTACTCTGACATACCTGTCATGATTAATAAACATCTACATACTTACCAATGAAGTAAACATCAGATGGTAATACTCGCTCAAGATCTGGGCACTGAGAGCCTACAATTACAATTATGATAGTAAATAAGAGTAATAACAAAATTACCGAACTCCGAACAATCTTACAAAGGGAAAGTCAAAACTCATAAGTATATAAACAGACAAAATCAGTCAACAACAGACATACATGAGTAATAATATTCGCCCAAATTCTGGACATTTTAAAAATTGCTATACAAGACAAATTACTATATTATAAAGTTCTAGTATTTATAAAGTGAAATGAGAATAAGATCAAGAAAAAATGTACTTGTGTTTCCGCTAACATATTTGAAAAAAGGGATAGGCACTTTTTAGTTGTTGGTTATTTTTACCTAGGTTATACAGAACATCGATCTCATTTTAAACAGTGCTTGTCAAAAAATGGCAAACAACCCTTAGGGTAGAGACTAAACATTTGTCGACAGGGTTAACAGGAAACATGGGTATTTTGGGTTAATACAGCTTTTTTTAAATATTTTATATGCATAGATATTATTCGGGTTCGGTAGTAGATTTGGGAAACTTGGGGTTGTCCTGCTAACTGATATATTGTCTTATAAACTTTCTCATTCCAGGCTAACTTGAAGCACATAATACAGGTATTCTCACCTGGTGTATTAAATCGATATTTTTATGTCTGATATTTGACACACACCTCATATCGTTTATTTTCTCTCAGAAATATACCATATACATATTTTCGTTTTCGCATGTCATGTTTCGTGCTGTCTGGTATTTAATTATTATTATATAATTTCCATTTTAATTTTCACTAGTGTTGTTGAAAGTTCCCGATTTTCTTAGTCTGGTATTTTAACTTTATCTCATCATCTCAGAGATAAGTTTACATGTGCGCGAACTGTCGTTACTTTAATAATATTACATAGAAGCATTAGTATATACCTTTTGGAGCACTTTGCCAACTTTACTAACATCACAATCAATTATTATTCTATTTTCTTGTTTCCTTTCCATGTCTTTGAACATTCCAATCCATTTACCCTCGTCTGGGCTTAGCTTACGAACTCTGACGTTCACTTTAGGATTTTTGGAAGCTTTCATGACTTCTTGTAACCTCAAGAAACCTATAAATAAATGACTATCATATAATTAATTGATTCCACCAACTATTGATTCAGATATATTTTTCACGAATGTTCTCTGAATGAGCGATTGTGAGTTCGAATCCCGCTCATGCGAGGTATTCTCGATATAACATGTGATGAGGTTTGTCAGTGACTTGCGGCAGGTCGGTGGTTATCTCCAGGTATTCCGGTTTCCACCAATAAAACTGACCGCCACGATATAGCTGAAATGTCGTTGAAAGTGGCGTTAAATACCACAGCCCTAATCCTAACCCCCCTATTTTTCAATGAGCGATTCCATCCTGTTGTAATTCAAATTTATCGAATGTTGTCAAATGTCATTCATCTATTGATAGACTGAAAATCTCGAATTTGAAAGCAGCTGAATTCTTTGAAATGTCACTCTCACACATGTCACACAAATATTAGAAAGGATATATATACAATATACGTACATTGTCGGTAAATATAAAATTTATTTGTACGAGCTTTAGAAACAGGCAGAATAGCGAGCCTTCGGCGAGCTTTTCAGGCCTGTTTCGCAGCGAGTACAAATGAATTTTATATTTAACGACAATGTACGTATTTTGTGTTTATCCTGCAATGTCAAAAAAGTCGGAAAACTTGTCAGATTTAGACAAAAAGGACAGAAACAAGCGTCATTCCTCGCCTTTCATAAATGTTGTCAAGGGTGTCTTCTTCGTGGTCCGCGTGGTACCCTTATTTTCATACTTGTCTGCGCCCTCCGCTGTACATAGCTACAGGGTACCAGGAAAGTTTATTCGTAGGCTGAAAAGTTTATTCGTATAGTACGAAAAGTTTATTCGTCTAGTACGAATAAAACAAAAATGTATTCGTATAGCATATTTGTACAGCAAATGTACTGATTGCAGGATAAATTCATGTTTACTAATTGTACTTATATTTGTCTCGAATAACCACATTTGTAAAAGGTAAAAATATCAAATGGAATATCCGTTCACTTTTCAGAGGAGAGACTCAGAAATGTCATTTAGATCACATTTCTCTATACGATCTTATAACCTTTTAATTGAGTTTTAAGGAAAGAATATTTAATGTAAAAACTATTGATTGTTGTACATTAGTATCAGTTACATACTACAAGATGTGTTATGCTGACTAGAAAACAACAAATACTATAATACTATTGGTTCACTTATTGTGTTATGTCTATCACTCGAATGGACGGAGGTATGAAGGTACAAACATATACAACATTCCAGGGGAGCCCTATTGACAATGGATAACATTAGTTTAACAATGAGCGCCGGTTCTCCACCCCAGAACCAGTAAAACTTTGTTCGAACCAGTAAATTTTTCAGTTTTTATTTAGAAGTATATAAAAATAAATTCAAGAATTTGATTCGGACCGGTAAGTTCAAATTTTCATTTCGAGGACTGGTTTAATAGATACATACCATCATTGTCGTCATAAATAACAGTATATGATGTCCACTGCCAGTAGTAGATGATGTCTACATAAGCTTGTCCTAGTGTTTGAAAATGAGGATATAAGCTGATTGAAAAATGATCACGGACATTACGTGCATCCCAGTGAGTCTGGATATGAGGAATGGATAGTGAATTACATATGGACTGCACGTGACCTGATGAAATTTGAGATGATGGTCCAAAGATGGCGGCTACTCCGTCTTTGATCATTTTACAAACTGGAAAATAAAGAAACAAATAATTTATTACAAGAAATTGATCAAAACCTTCTCATTTAAAATATACTGAACCACAAAAATAATCATATATAAATTTGTAATATTACCGGATTTTAAAAAAGAGTAATGCGGTCGGTATCACTAGTATAGCAGGAGGTGATTACCCTGCCGAAGTACCTCAGTTCACCCCGTTCTTTATTGGGGTTTAGTGTTGCCTCAATCTTCAGTTTTCAGTGTAGTATTTAGTGGACGGTTGTTAGTCTTTTTCTATAAATAATTGTGTCATGTTGTATGGTCTGTCCTTTCAAATACGGTTACTGATTACCACTTTCTATTTCCACATCTTCAAACGTTGTTTAGTTAATGCATATCAATATGAGATATATCACACAAAGTTATTACCATTCACTGTAGTTTGTTATCCACATTATGTGGAGGGTCCATTCAATTGATGGGACGGGGTTACATGATTTACTAAAAATAAGTTCATCAATACACAATATTAACGTCCATTTAGATTGAATTGTGGTCAACATCTTACCGGATCAGATATATGATTTGTTTGGCAAAACATGTCCTGCCCAGCCAAAAGATAATAGAGTTAATTAACATCCGTTAGTAACGTTTTCAATTCTTGAAATACAATTTGATTAGGCGAATTATATTGATATGTTTGCTGACACCAACGGATGGAAACAAACAGTCAAAACACTATAGGTATGGACCAATATTTTAGAACATGATATATTTAGCTTTTTATTAAAGTTTAAAAAGTTAACTTTTGCAAAAGATAAGTTGCTAGAGGTAAATTTAAAATAATCACTTTCTTCATCGGCATGAAATTCGTATCTTTGTCATAAAGCTAATTTAACCCCGCCACTTTTACTCTCGTTCCTGTACCAAGCCAGAAAAGTGAGCAGTCCTGTACAGATATGTCAGGAGTATTTATTTTATCTCCGTGTGTACGATAAATAGTCATGTATATATATATATATATATATATATGTATTAGAAGTATCAATTTTGTATCTGTTTATACGATAAAGTCGGTTAGATTTTGGAACTGATACGACAGTGTGATATTCTTTTTTCATTTTCTTACTCTCAATATCTGTTTAAGAAAGGTTCGAAGATAGCTAAGGGGTAATCAGATACCGTAATTCGAAGGAGGACAGACAATACAATGGCTAAAAGATTAATTCAGGAATGTGAGACAGTTAAGATCAAAGAAATTCGCAAAAAAATATAAAAATAAGCAAAATAAATTTCTTTGTGCATGTAAATGTATACGATTGTCTTCAATGCCTTCATACAAAAATCGGCTGATCATATGGTTCACTCACACAATCAGATATATTCATTTACAATCTTATAAGCAAACATTCTCTTTTGTGAATGATAGTATTAATTAATATAGGAAGTCAATGCTATTTGGCATTTGCTATTTAGGAGCTTATCTGTAATTGTTTGTTTTATTAAGGAGAGATAATCAAGCGAAAAGATTAGGTATTTATCGTTTTTCAATTACAATATTGTGGCGTTGTGAACTTCAATCAGTTAAAGTCGGCTAAGTAATTACCTACTAAATGTAAGCTGAAACAGTAAGAGATTCTCCGATGTCATAAACACTTCTAATATGGTATTGATTTTCTTAAGGAACTAAAGCAATTACTGTGTATATAAGGAAAATTATTTGTCTGGTAGATATCTTCCTGAGGTCAGAGGTTAATAGATTCGTAAACCATCTCGTAAAATATAGCAGTTACAATTTTTCAAATTGGTAATGTGCTATATTAACTCTCATTAATATCCTGTCATTTTATTTAGACATCTATTTGACTTATTTTTTCCTAACGATTAATATATAGGATGCTACAAATCTATGAAATATCTTTTCATTTAGAAATATTGTGATACGATCTTCAAAATTAATTTTCATTCCTTTGCAAAATTGTAGCAGTTCATGGCTAACTAAATAATTTTTATTTGATATCAAGAGTTTTAATTTCATGCCAGCACATATTGAATATGCATGCGATAGGGAAATACATTCGGGGACATGTGTATGCTGAAGCATAACCTCATACTGTTGAGACCCCGGGGTGGGGAGCTACTTCAAATGATGTCGATGTTACGAGTGTAACCCCAGTAAAGGATCTTACTGTATTGATCTAACTATCTTGAAGAACAGGGTAATAATTTCTCTGTGTAGTTGTCGTTTTCTATTGTATAGAACGGCTGTGGCTTGATTGATATACTAAGTATATAAAACATCAGCAAATGGAATAATGATACAATTACAGAAATGGATGAAATGAGAAACAAAGGAGAAGAGGTGTTCCAACTGTAAAACGGTTTATCAGACAGTATGGGAACAGGACATAAGCCCCCGGACAAAAACCACCCGGACAAAAGCCCCCTTAGAGCAAAACCTCCCTGACAAAACCCTCATAATGTATTAATCAGACAATCTTATTACATTTTTTACATTGATGGTGATATTAAAGATATTTAAAAATGTATTTATATATATATATATATATTTGTTATTAATGTTTTATGTTCGTGCCTGTTTTTATGGTGTTCGTGTTGCTCAAGCTTTAGTTTTCTGTGTGGTATTTTGTCCACCATCGTTTGTCCTATTTCTTTTGACCATTGTATTATATGTGCTCCTTCTAACTACCTATTCTGATTACCTTTTTAGAATCTTTAGACTCGTCTTATGTCAATTTTTATATGATGGTATTGAATTAAATCTGTTTGTTATATGTGAATACATTGATGCTTAAAATTCGAAAATAACAGCATTACACATGGCTTTGTTTTAATTCAAGTACTCTGTAAAAAATTTCCAGTGTTGTAATGTGTAGACTAAGTTTCAACATATAGTATTTGCGCAAATATGTAAAGAGGATTAGATACAAGAAAAGTTTGAAAATACCAAAGTAATCAGAATCCGTACATCGAAGAAGAACAGACAACACAGTGGCCGAAAGAAACAGGACGAACCCCACTTAAAACCCGGAAGGCTTAGCAGTTCCTGTCTCATAAGTTAATTAAACATTACAGAAAACAGAAGGGACAATCAAGAATGGACAATCTTGAAACACAGGAAACATTGGGCGCAAGACAAACAAACGTATAAAGTTTTCTCCTGTGCACAATCAGTTACAATAGTATATGATATATCATGTGATATATCATGTGTGTATATGGGTATTGCTTACATTAAGTACAGAGAGAATGACGATCACAAACATGATAAATGGGAGAGACGTGTGTGGTTGTTCTCTTGGTGAACCAGTTAGACATTAAGAAACCTTTCAGACTTTTTTTATGCATTAAAACACGTGCTTAAAAATAACTTCGTTCTTCTCATTTGAGAGTGTAGGATTACAACAGGTCAAAAGCTTAAGATCTTAAACAGGCAAGCTAAGATTGTGAAACATGTTTACGTCTTTAAAACAATCGAAAAAGAAATGATATGACACTATATATTTACTTGAAACAAGTCATAATTCATAAACGAAGCAAAATACTGAAGCTGGGATAACATTATATTAAGTTTTCTGGTTCCAACATCGTAAATATTTGTTACATTTTGAAGAAAGACTCCAAATTTCGATGTCATTCGCTACAATCATTCCAATAACAAATAGTTGATGAAGTGAATGAGTCAGTGCGTAGATTGGCCATCTACTAAATTCCTTTTGAAGCATTATTTGTGTTTATGTACTTTAGATTATATTCTTCTCTATATAGCGGTTTCCTTAGAAAGTCTCTTGAAAGAGGTACTATTTTTTCCGCATGTAGTCAATAAATGGGTCTGTTATTTTTTTTAATATAGCCTGTGGTGAACATTGTGTGTTTTGCCAATGAATATCATCACACAAACATCTTAATTAATACCAAGTAGCCCCCGTGAGGTGGGAGATCTGCATATCTGCCCCAGTAATCAAGGCATATCTTCACTGACGAATTTGAAAACAGTTCTGACGGTATTTGTTGTTTAGTCAATGGTATATGCTTTAAATAAACAAAAACATATATATCTAATATAGTATGCACTGTGCGTGTTTGAAATAAACTGCACCAGGTATACTCAAAGCAATTGAAAGTTTAATAATCTAAAGGTCTTTGGAAGCAACAAAAACAACCAAAGGGACTGACAAACTAACACTTGATGCCTATCAATTATGTGCTGTTTCATGTAAGCATAGCAGATCTATTAGGTGTATAACTAATGTTCATATTTCTATGAATACAAATGGCTTTAACAAAAAAGCATTGACGTAGATCAAACATTAGTAACCATTTTTCCATTTGAAGAAGCCATAATTTCATATCACAAAATTCAAGATGGTCTTCTTGTTTATACATTTTAACATTACTCAAGGGACATAACTTGTTACTGTTCAATAACAACTTATCATTCTTGTGTCATAGAATATTGGCAAGCGTGTATGTGTTAATAACTTTCACATGTTTTCATGGCGTGTTTTTTCATCTTAATGTAAAGACAGCGGAATGTTATTGAGGAGAAAACATTTCATATTCTTAAAATAAACAATAATTTGACGTCTGTTTGCTAACAAGTAAGTCCTGATTATGTGTAGAAACATAATTAGAAACTCGACATTATGTCTTCAAAATATTATACACAACGTGCATTAAATAGTGTTCTTTTCGTGTCCTGTGTATAATAAATACGTTTCCAGTCACATTCAGATCGTGTCGTAAATAGCATTTAAATCACTTCGTAAATAGCTTTTATATCATGTGACATGTAGTCAATAACTTTCAGATCATGTCGTAAATAGAATTCAGATCATGTCGTAAATAGCCTTCAGATCATGTCGTTAAAAGCAATACAATCGTGTCGTAAACAGCATAAAGATCACGGCGTAAATGACATTCAAATCATGTCATAAATAGTAGCATTCATATCATGTCGTTAATAGCATTTATATTGTGTCGTAAAAAGCATTCAGATCGTGTCGTAAATAGACTTCAGATCATGTCGTAAATAGATTTCAGATCATGTCGTAAATAACCTTCAGATCATGTCGTTAAAAGCATTCAGATCGTGTCGTAAATAGCATTCAGATCATGTCACAAATAGCTTTCAGATCATTTCGTAAATATCATTCAGATCATGTCGTAAATAGCATTCAGATCGTGGCGTAAATAGCATTCAGATTGAGGCGTAAACTATATGCACATGTGACCTTAAGAGCATTCAGATCGTGGTGTAAATAACATTCAGACTGCAGATTCAATAGTAGTAAGGGCATAGCCCTATCAATGCAAACTATGGCCTATGAATATTTATTAAACGTTAACGGCAATATATACACCAACAAAAACTTTTTACACGTTTTAATAAAAACATCTTTCTAAGAAATATCTTTCGATGACGCAGATACTTGATTGAAAAAGGCACGTCTTCCTATTAATCAACAAAGTACATATGTATATACCAACATCTTCGTAATAGGATGTATGGATGTATTCAGAACGGCCATGGTTAATATATATATTTGCCAATTATATATTCTTCAAGTTTTACATATTATGGACATGCTAAGTATTCCCTAATTATTGTATCCTTTATGTTTCCTTGTGGCATACAGACTTATGCCTAATACAGACATTGTATTACTTAAAGTCGCTAGTCATCTTATTATTAAATTTATCTTGTACATTGTACCCATAGTATTCCCTATTTATTGTATTTCCTATTTCCCTTTATATAATAGATCCCTACATAATATAGATATTGCTAGTATTTCGTAACTATCTTGAATTTCCTTTGTATGGTGGGCCCAAACTTTGAACTGACATTGTTAGTATTCATTATGTATTTCATCTGCTATTTTTCAATTAAATGATGGATCCCTACATATAAAATGTAAATAAAAAATACAAGCGTCGTTCCTTTTGCTTTACTGTGTGTCTACGTTTGATAGTCTCTCATGTTCATTTAGTTTCATATCCTTTCTTACTACATGTAATAGTTCTGACATCGCTAATATTCCCTAATATATCTCATCTCCAAAATAATCCATAGATGTATACAGTTGTATCCACTCATTGATCTTTTAGCAGTAATTTGTATTAAGGAAAGTGGCTTTCTGCTTCTGTGTAATATATTTCCGTTAGAGTTTGCAGCCATGTCACTGCTTATTTAGTCTTTTGTTTGGTGGTGCATTACTTAGAATCTACTGGGATTCATGCTTTCGGCTACACTTAAATTATATACTCTACGTGGTCTTGCAATTTACTAAATCGGACACATGGTACATTATTTTATTGTCTAAGCATATTACTTCATCTTTATCGCTTAGAGATTCTGGGAAGAAAATGAATAACAAAATATATTACACTATCGAAACAGTTCGAAATTCCAATAGAAAAATCGTAGGAAGGGGCAAAATTTATACCCCTAACACATAAATACATGAACGCTGACCGCTCACTTTTCTGGCTTGGTACAGGCACTACAATAAAAAGTGACGAGACTAAAATAGCATTATGGACCTTAACCTATATTATTGTAGACATTTGAGTTAGGTGTAATGGTTATGGTGTTTAACCCCACTTTCAACAATATTTCAGTTATATCATGGCGGTCAGTTTTATTGGTGGAGGAAGCCGGAGTAACCGAAGAAAACCACTGACATCCCTCAAGTCACTGACAAACTTTATCACATAATGTTGTATCGAGTACACTCCATATGAGCGCGAGTCGCCGAAATTCGGTGTATATCAGAGTGAAAACAAACCACATCTGTAACCGTGTCTGCCATCCTTTCAAATACACTATTACACAACTTAATATAACGACATACCTTTTTTCGATGATTCAAAACTATCTTGTTGACTAACATCGGCACTGTTATATATAAGTAAAGATTGGGGCAGTATATCACCCCGGAGATTGATCTTCTCCATGGTGTGACGGAAGGCTATTTCTACACCCTTGTCTTGTCCTTCAAACAACCCACCTAAAAATAAAGCAAATATACAAATCATTAGATATTTGGATACATTATTAAAAATCACTTCAGAAAGTTATTCTTTTATTTTGTAAATTTTATTCTTATGATTTTCTTATTCACTGAATTTAAGATAAACGCTAGAGAAAACCGAATGGAGAGTCGAGAATGGAGTATCGAGTGATACAGGTAACAATGGGCGCAAAATACAAAACGAATACAAACAAAACAAAGCCAAACAACGCAGAAAAAGATTACCTTAAAACAAACAACGCAGAAAAAGATAACTTTAAAACAAACAACGCAGAAAAAAATTACCTTAAAACAAACAACACAGAAAAAGATTACCTTAAAACAAACAACGCAGAAAAAGATTACCTTAAAACAAACAACGCAGAAAAAGATTACCTTAAAACAAACAACGCAGAAAAAGATTACCTTAAAACAAACAACGCAGAAAAAGATTACCTTAAAACAAACAACGCAGAAAAAGATTACCTTAAAACAACCAACGCAGAAAAAGATTACCTTAAAACAAACAACCCAGAAAAAGATTACCTTAAAACAAACAACGCAGAAAAAAATTACCTTGCCAAATTCGTAAGACGTGCCCGGTTATGTGACAGGAATATACAGCAGATATTCCTTGCCATTGTATATTGATGATACAGTGGAAAGTTATCTTGACCGAATACAACTGAGGAATTGGGTAATCACGATCTGTCCATGATACTTTCATGGTCTGGCAATGTAAGACGGGTAGCTTTGTTTGTTTATTTGTATTTTCATTTACCGGTATCATTAGTATTAATTATATTGCTACTTTGTATCTGTTTTGCCGTTGAAGATACAAATAGCAAGAGATGGATGGTTGGGACTCCATGAAACGTTTTAACCCCGCCACATTTCCCCTGTCAGAATCTGATTTTTCATCTGTATAGTGGTTGTTTATTTGTTCAGTGATTAGAGGTAAGAGGCCGTTGTTGGTTTGGTTGATTGACGATAGCTTTTCAAATTTTCTTTTCCTATTCGAAATGATCAATTACTGTTTTAAACATTTTAAAATATAGGAATTCATACTATACTGGCTGTTTTTGCAACAAAACAAAAACAAAACAAAGCAGAAAACAAACAATATGGTAATACATTTTCTAAAGTATATTCTTGTCCATCTTTTAACAAACTGTCTATTTGTAAACATAAATTAAAATGAAGGTAATCATATATTTTAATTGGTGATGTTTCGCACCATGACAATCATCACTACATGTAATTACTAGTAAATAAATGATTTATAATACAAGAACACGAAGAGTAATTAATATTGACTTTAACTTTTAGGTTACATGTACTCTAATAGTTCGTACAGAGCTATTTAATGGTAGTTTAGTATCGCTATTTTCGGATAAAATTTCAAAAATTAGAATCTATGCCTGTCGGAAAAGAAAATTTAACACATTCTTCAATAATATTTGTTACAAATCTATTTTACACTTGCAATAAACTAGCTTCATTAACAGAAATAGAAATATCCCCTACCGCGCAAAATCACTTTCTGGGTCGTTGAACTGGCATGTAATTTTGCAATTATATAATTAGTAGTCTATAGTTACGCTATTACTCATTTTCAAGAAATTGAAATGAAATATTTGACAATATTGAATTCAATGTGAATAAATCTAAGATTGTTCTTAGTTGTGATAATAAAAAAACAATAAAGTGTAGCATGTTTTTTTTCTTCCTCTTGGATTTTTCACCTCCAGAATTTCAAAGATAAAATGCTATTCAGTTGAAATATAAATCTACTAAAATCTTCACACTAAACCAGTGCATGTCTTATTACTCATAGGTTACAAACAGCATTTTATTTTATTTATGGTAGGTCAGTTACACATGGCGTAAAGTACAACATCTGTTTCCGTGGTATACGATATGTTTTACCTGTAATTTATCATGAAAGATGAGAGATGATAGATGTACTGAAAGGGATGAATGCTAATACACATATGTCTGTATTCATCTATCGGTTCTTATAGGAAAGGGATCAAGACATATTTATTGAATCCTAACAGTCATCATTTCTCTTTAATTGAGGCTATCAGAAACATTTATTACGTTATATTTTACCTATGATTGGTATTCACCTTTGCTATCAAAACGAGCTGAAAATTAAAGGAGAAGATGCACGTGTACCTAATTAAACCCGTGTTAATAACATTTTATTTACCACACATAGCGGAGCGCAGATTTGTTTGCGCTACGTTATAAATAATACGTTTTAGATGATATGTTTTTTTTTGTGTTGTGCTATTATGTGTCTCTACGTTCAGAGTTCCGTGTTGTGATGTCCTTTACGATTTCTGCATAAAAACGATGTTTGGTTCGTCGTTACCTCCAGTTGTTTGTAGGAGGGCTCATGTCTTATTTACATTGTTTGTGTTTGTTTACGTATAGTGATGTCCATCACATATTGTGCTGTGTTTGTCTTCGTATTGTGTGCCCTGTGTTGCCAGTTTCTCTGGGTTGTTCATTTTGTATTGCCCATTCGGTATTCTCTAACGTTTATTTGCGATTATGCACACTTAACGCAACTTTTAACAATATTTCAGTTATATATAATGGCGGTCAGTACTATTGGCAATGAAACACGGATCATCGGTGGAAAACCATTTAAACATGCATGTCGTGAGCTACTGAAAAGCCCATAAATATCTGTCGAAAACACATAACAGACGGGAATAGAACTCGTACCTTTAGCGGTGATATACACTGACGCATTGATACATACATTGATTTAACTACCGTCCGATCGAGTCCCCGAAGGACCTTATTTTTTAATTAGTAATGAAAATGTAGATATCTAATTTAGTGCACACGACACGTTTCTGGAATACCTTTCATCAGGTACGCTCAAAGTAAAAAGATTGGAAAGCCAAACAAAATAAAACGTTTTGGGAGCAAGAAGATCAATTGGCATATTAAAACAATAAGAAAGGATGTGAATGTAAATGAACACCAGAGACTCTCCAACATTACACCTAGAAACAAATTAAAGTAAAGGAACAGCTAGACTCTCCAACATTACACCTTGAAACAAATTAAAGTAAAGGAACACCAGAGACTCTCCAACATTACACCTAGAAACAAATTAAAGTAAAGGAACACCAGAGACTCTCCAACATTACACCTAGAAACAACTTAAAGTAAAGGAACAGCTAGACTCTCCAACATTACACCTTGAAACAAATTAAAGTAAAGGAACACCAGAGACTCTCCAACATTACACCTAGAAACAAATTAAAGTAAAGGAACACCAGAGACTCTCCAACATTACACCTAGAAACAACTTAAAGTAAAGGAACAGCTAGACTCTCCAACATTACACCTAGAAACAAATTAAAGTAAAGGAACAGCTAGACTCTCCAACATTACACCTAGAAACAAATTAAAGTAAAGGAACAGCTAGACTCTCCAACATTACACCTAGAAACAAATTAAAGTAAAGGAACAGCTAGACTCTCCAACATTACACCTAGAAACAAATTAAAGTAAAGGAACAGCTAGACTCTCCAACATTACACCTAGAAACAAATTAAAGTAAAGGAACAGCTAGACTCCCCAACATTACACCTAGAAACAAACTAAAGTAAAGGAACAGCTAGACTCTCCAACATTACATCTAGAAACAATTAACGTAAAGGTACAGCTAGACTCTCCAACATTACACCTAGAAACAAATTAAAGTAAAGGAACAGCTAGACTCTCCAACATTACACCTAGAAACAAATTAAAGTAAAGGAACAGTTAGACTCTCCAACATTACACCTTGAAACAAATTAAAGTAAAGGAACAGCTAGACTCTCCAACATTACATCTAGAAACAATTAACGTAAAGGAACAGCTAGACTCTCCAACATTACACCTAGAAACAAATTAAAGTAAAGGAACAGCTAGACTCTCCAACATTACACCTAGAAACAAATTAAAGTAAAGGAACAGCTAGACTCTCCAACATTACACCTAGAAACAAATTAAAGTAAAGGAACAGCTAGACTCCCCAACATTACACCTAGAAACAAATTAAAGTAAAGGAACAGCTAGACTCTCCAACATTACATCTAGAAACAATTAACGTAAAGGTACAGCTAGACTCTCCAACATTACACCTAGAAACAAATTAAAGTAAAGGAACAGCTAGACTCTCCAACATTACACCTAGAAACAAATTAAAGTAAAGGAACAGTTAGACTCTCCAACATTACACCTTGAAACAAATTAAAGTAAAGGAACAGCTAGACTCTCCAACATTACATCTAGAAACAATTAACGTAAAGGAACAGCTAGACTCTCCAACATTACACCTAGAAACAAATTAAAGTAAAGGAACAGCTAGACTCTCCAACATTACACCTAGAAACAAATTAAAGTAAAGGAACAGTTAGACTCTCCAACATTACACCTTGAAACAAATTAAAGTAAAGGAACAGCTAGACTCTCCAACATTACATCTAGAAACAATTAACGTAAAGGAACAGCTAGACTCTCCAACATTACACCTAGAAACAAATTAAAGTAAAGGAACAGCTAGACTCTCCAACATTACACCTAGAAACAAATTAAAGTAAAGGAACAGCTAGACTCTCCAACATTACACCTAGAAACAAATTAAAGTAAAGGAACAGCTAGACTCCCCAACATTACACCTAGAAACAAATTAAAGTAAAGGAACAGCTAGACTCTCCAACATTACATCTAGAAACAATTAACGTAAAGGTACAGCTAGACTCTCCAACATTACACCTAGAAACAAATTAAAGTAAAGGAACAGCTAGACTCTCCAACATTACACCTAGAAACAAATTAAAGTAAAGGAACAGTTAGACTCTCCAACATTACACCTTGAAACAAATTAAAGTAAAGGAACAGCTAGACTCTCCAACATTACATCTAGAAACAATTAACGTAAAGGAACAGCTAGACTCTCCAACATTACACCTAGAAACAAATTAAAGTAAAGGAACAGCTAGACTCTCCAACATTACACCTAGAAACAAATTAAAGTAAAGGAACAGCTAGACTCTCCAACATTACACCTAGAAACAAATTAAAGTAAAGGAACAGCTAGACTCCCCAACATTACACCTAGAAACAAATTAAAGTAAAGGAACACCAGAGACTCTCCAACATTACACCTAGAAACAAATTAAAGTAAAGGAACAGCTAGACTCTCCAACATTACATCTAGAAACAATTAACGTAAAGGAACACCAGAGACTCTCCAACATTACACCTAGAAACAAATTAAAGTAAAGGAACACCAGAGACTCCCCAACATTACACCTAGAAACAAACTAAAGTAAAGGAACAGCTAGACTCTCCAACATTACATCTAGAAACAATTAACGTAAAGGTACAGCTAGACTCTCCAACATTACACCTAGAAACAAATTAAAGTAAAGGAACAGCTAGACTCTCCAACATTACACCTAGAAACAAATTAAAGTAAAGGAACAGCTAGACTCTCCAACATTACACCTTGAAACAAATTAAAGTAAAGGAACAGCTAGACTCTCCAACATTACATCTAGAAACAATTAACGTAAAGGAACAGCTAGACTCTCCAACATTACACCTAGAAACAAATTAAAGTAAAGGAACAGCTAGACTCTCCAACATTACACCTAGAAACAAATTAAAGTAAAGGAACAGCTAGACTCTCCAACATTACACCTAGAAACAAATTAAAGTAAAGGAACAGCTAGACTCCCCAACATTACACCTAGAAACAAATTAAAGTAAAGGAACAGCTAGACTCTCCAACATTACATCTAGAAACAATTAACGTAAAGGTACAGCTAGACTCTCCAACATTACACCTAGAAACAAATTAAAGTAAAGGAACAGCTAGACTCTCCAACATTACACCTAGAAACAAATTAAAGTAAAGGAACAGTTAGACTCTCCAACATTACACCTTGAAACAAATTAAAGTAAAGGAACAGCTAGACTCTCCAACATTACATCTAGAAACAATTAACGTAAAGGAACAGCTAGACTCTCCAACATTACACCTAGAAACAAATTAAAGTAAAGGAACAGCTAGACTCTCCAACATTACACCTAGAAACAAATTAAAGTAAAGGAACAGCTAGACTCTCCAACATTACACCTAGAAACAAATTAAAGTAAAGGAACAGCTAGACTCCCCAACATTACACCTAGAAACAAATTAAAGTAAAGGAACACCAGAGACTCTCCAACATTACACCTAGAAACAAATTAAAGTAAAGGAACAGCTAGACTCTCCAACATTACATCTAGAAACAATTAACGTAAAGGAACACCAGAGACTCTCCAACATTACACCTAGAAACAAATTAAAGTAAAGGAACACCAGAGACTCTCCAACATTACACCTAGAAACAAATTAAAGTAAAGGAACAGCTAGACTCTCCAACATTACACCTAGAAACAAATTAAAGTAAAGGAACAGCTAGACTCTCCAACATTACACCTAGAAACAAATTAAAGTAAAGGAACAGCTAGACTCTCCAACATTACACCTAGAAACAAATTAAAGTAAAGGAACAGCTAGACTCTCCAACATTACACCTAGAAACAAATTAAAGTAAAGGAACAGCTAGACTCTCCAACATTACACCTAGAAACAAATTAAAGTAAAGGAACAGCTAGACTCTCCAACATTACACCTAGAAACAAATTAAAGTAAAGGAACAGCTAGACTCTCCAACATTACACCTAGAAACAAATTAAAGTAAAGGAACAGCTAGACTCTCCAACATTACACCTAGAAACAAATTAAAGTAAAGGAACAGCTAGACTCTCCAACATTACACCTAGAAACAAATTAAAGTAAAGGAACAGCTAGACTCTCCAACATTACACCTAGAAACAAATTAAAGTAAAGGAACAGCTAGACTCTCCAACATTACACCTAGAAACAAATTAAAGTAAAGGAACAGCTCTTTTCTTGTTGTTCTCCATTTCACAGTCACAGTACTGTCTTCAAAAATGATAATATCTTGTATCTAAAATTTAATAGCATACAATTCCGATTAAGTGTAATAATGTAGGCGATCTTGTTTTCATTTGACAAATCTATCGAACTAGAAGAATAAAAGAAAGATACTATAAAATAACCAAAAATCGACAAAAATAGACACTGAACCAATCAACTACTGGAAATCTCATATGTC
This sequence comes from Bathymodiolus septemdierum, assembly GCA_963383655.1. Taxonomy (NCBI): domain Eukaryota; kingdom Metazoa; phylum Mollusca; class Bivalvia; order Mytilida; family Modiolidae; genus Bathymodiolus; species Bathymodiolus septemdierum. The sequence continues at coordinate 91,371,386 of OY726517.1, read as the reverse complement.
ACATTAGCTGGATGACTACTGCAGATACATTTGAATTGAGTGTTGTATTGAGGCAATAAAACAAGGACATAACAGCCGCCATTACACAATATAGCCAATCAAATATAACATCATTACTAAGGATAAAGACATTATTGTCTTTTCTGTTCGACCGTTGTTAAGAAGGATATCTTAATGGTCTGACTTGGTAGAAATAAGAACTCAGATGATATATTGGTCTGTATATTTTGGTAAAACAACTATTGCTAGACTTCATTGTGTGTACTTTCATAAGGCAACGACCTTTTTACATTTTGACGTCAAACATTTTTCAAGTTTTGCTTCGAAATTTGTTTTCTGTACCACTGTTCAAAAAGAAGCAAACATTTTGGGAAAAAAATGTTGTAACAAAAATACCAAAGATTTATATTGAAGAGAGCACCATTGTATCATAGAGATGTAAAGAATTGGGATTGACATCCATCTGTCTTACTGTTTCTTTCGTTTAATTAATTTGGCATTCACATACTATACAAGGGACATGCACGTTCTTCTGCTCCTGCCCTTGATGACTCTTGTATCTGAGCGCACGTTCTTCTCATCCATTTCCATTAGTCATGAGGAGTATTATTCGGTCTGCATGGTAACATATATTTATATTATTTATATCCTAAGTTTACCCTTTACCATGGATAACTGGAGACTTATTCATGGGCTTGCACCATAAGGAGCTATGTCTTTTTTTTATCCTTTTTATATTTTGCAGGAATTTCAAATGTTCCCCTTCAATACCATAGCACTTCACTTTATTCTAACAAACCCTTCCACTTAACTCCATCAAAGCTTCGAAAAATCCACACACATACAAAATCAAAAGTGTTTTCCCCCTACTATATCTATTAGTATGCAAATAGTTTGCAACTTTCTATGAGCTGGTACATTTCTATTAAGTATACTAGCTGATTGCAAATTCTGAATGAATTTTAAAATAAATTATATGTGAAAAGAAAATTGGCCGATACATCGATAATGATTACTTTTCATCAATTTTAATAAACTTAAAGATAAATGTCATGTCTAATTTTCAGAAAGGGTGGTTGATCTATTGTAAGTGACAACGTAAACGGGTTTTTGTAATGCCTTTGCACTCAACATTAGCCGTGTAAGTTAACATGTGTTGACTGATATTATCCAGCAAAGATTTAACATGTGTAAAGTCTTAAAATATCATGTGTGATCATTATATCCGTCAACCGTTCGTCTGTCCTTTCCAGAACCCCGCGGGAACCCCGGGGTATAGAAATGGGACCGAGAGCTTCTTCGGCTTGAAGGGGCGTCCGTCGGTTGTGCGGGATGTAAAAATTCACAACCAACCCGTCCTGCGGATGAGACGTAAATAAAACCGAGGTCCCGTGTTGAGAGATTGCCACCCTCTCCGCACGTTAAAGAACCCAGTGTAACAGCTCATTATGAGCAATATGCTCATGATGAGTGGTCCATAAGAGACCTGTTGCACTGGCAAAATTATCCGTCCCTACCCATCATCTTTCCTTGTTTCGAGTCCCGTGGCGTTTAAATTTTTAAATGTTCTCGTCCTGAATATAGCTGAAAAATTGCTCGCTGGACGTTAAACAACAATCAATCATCAAATCCACTAAGGAATGTGTGTCTATACGACCATAACTCAACTCATAAATTGAATAAATTAAATAAATAATACAAAAAAGTTAAAACAGTGATGGTCAACCAACGAAGAGACACCTCTAACCTAAAATCATAGAACACTAAAAGACCATGACGTATGGCGTTGGAAATCCAGGTTCTTGCTTGGGACAGGAACAAAAGTGAGACTGGGTTTAATCGGTTAAAGTGGTCCAAACCCTCTCCTCTTCATTACTGAACTTCAATCGGCAATACAGATATAAACAAATAATACAAAAAACGCAGTCTATGTTGAGTATTTTGGTAACGGTGGTGGGACATTGTTGCGTGCTACCGTTTTGTATATTGTAATTTCCTTCTGGTTTTTCTATAATCCAACGTTTCAGTTGCATACGTACTCTAGCATAGGTTATATCATGAATATGGACTAAATACATTTGTATAATCTTTCCAAAGTTTTACGATTAAGCTAATATTTTATTTACGCAATAGATTCTACATAAATGTTTCCTTTCAACACATTTTTCCTTATATTTACAACATGTGTATTCATCTTTGCATTATCTTGGTTGAAGGCAATCAGGAAATTATCATGCATCTTTTAAACCAAAGTCCAAATGATTAATAACATCCTTGATTGATTGGTTAATTGATTGATGGTTGTTTAAGGTTAAACATGCACTATTCCCGCTATATATATATACCGGTACATGTGTATAATATATATACGTCTGAAAATTAAACCAAACAGTGTTAGAATTAGATTTTAGAGCTGTCAAAAAATTTTTCTTCCCTCGACGGGATTTGAACCCAAGCCATTGATACACTGCAGCACCATTCGCTTAGCCTTACGTCCAGCGCCCTAGACCACTCGACTACATCCACCATTCGCTTAGCCTTAAGTCCAGCGCCCTAGACCACTCGACCACATATATATATATGACGAGAACAAATCTGCATACAATAATTCGCGTATCTACGAAGGTAGAAAGAAAACAATGGCATGGGACAATGGATAAAAAGTTAGATAGTCACTGGGGAAAAATGGTACATGTATAATGATCATGATCATTTGGAAAATTGTGCCTTGTAACAAGTCACCAACAACTCATAGCAAGCTGTTTTTCATTCAGAGTTGCTGCTACTTTTCTCTTACTTTAATATATTTTATCCAATTTTAGTGCATGTTTTGGGGCAAAAATATGTTCATGTATGTGGGTTATTGAGTGTTGCATTAATCTCAATGCATTTAACCAACAGATTATATTTTACTAGCTAGTAGTCAATTAACTGCGAGCATTCATTGTCCCGGCTATTGTACTCTCCATGTTTATGTTGTCATTCATTTTTGTTATAGTATTATATGGTCTTTTTGCGTGGAAGCGAATCTGTGCAAGTTTTTCATCATTTGTTTTTATATGTATTGCCGATGGAGTTATCAAGAGGGAAGGGTTGTGATCCCATTAACCAGTTTAGCTCGGCCACATTGTTGTGTCTGTCCCTGGATTTCCAACGTCTTTTCAGAACGCTCATGTGAGAGGTGATTGTTTGTTTTCTTGATATTGGTGGAATTGATGACCATCACTGTATAGACTTTATTTTCATTTTGATACACTTATTTGTGCCCAATGATCGAATTGTGTTTACTTGGTACGTCCTACGCAACCACTGGACACCCCGAGTCGCTTACAGTTATTTTACCCGCAGTGGATACCCTCATACCTATTTCTAATTCCATGTGTACCACGTCTGGGTCTTGATCTTGGCTGTATAACCGAGAGATGTATCATCGACAGATAACCTTGCTATCGAAAGAGTTTATCAGCAATAACGTGTACATAAATCAGAAACACAAAATGATACTGCAGACGCTTGAAGAACACGTGCAGTTACATTTAAAGGCGGGAACTTTTTGTCTTCTACGCTGCATTTGTTTTTATTTCATACAAATTTAATCTGTGCATTAAAATCTTTGCGCCATATCTTTTCGATGTTTTTATAACTCGCAGACAAAATTCCTTGCGCGTATATTTGTTTTTGTGGTTTTCAATCAATTTCATAAAAAACTGTTTAGAATTAATTCTTGTAAAACACAATGTGGCTTTCATCGATAAAGCATAATTTGAGATAATAGATATCATTGTGTGTAAAGATCAAAAGTAAAATACATAAATCATCGATATACAGATGTATAAATCATCGACATACAGATGTATCAAGTACTTAGGCGATTGAACGGTATGAGTTAATACACGTATGAGACCTATACGCAGTACACAGAGGTAAACATATACATTTTGTAGTTTGGTAATATTATATGGCTCCAGATATTTTCTTCGTCTTAAATTATAAATCGTTAATCTCATTTACAAAGGATTATCAGTAACATAAATTAAAATACTCCCTAAATCATGTCGGTTCAAAAAGGTTTAGATAATCCAGGATTGTACATATCGTTAGTGTCAGTCTTGTGTCCAAATACGTCAGTAAAAACTGCATATATATACTGTTGTAGTCATTTAAGTTATTTGACACTTTGTATATGTTCAGATAGAAATGAGTACACATGTCCTTAAGAAATATACATACCCACACACTGTCTGTCAACTAAGGAGTGGGTGATTGCTTAACGCGAAATGAACACTTTTCCAGCTATATCATGGCGAGAACAAGTTAATTTTCAATGAGATGATGATGATGTCCGCTTTGTACTAGACTAACACTCTTAGCTGATTTTAATAGTGGTAGTTTACTGGATCAATAGGCCGCGGGTAGACATGTTGCTCCACTCGGACACATTATACTAACTCCGAGCCAACCAGTCTTTGCTCTTACTCCTTCATGCTACGTGCTTAGCGGAGAAGAAATATATACATTTTGTATCAATTGGATAGTCTTTTGTTTGGCACGACCGGGGCTCGAAGCCACGATCTATCGCGCTAGAGGCGAGCACGCTAACAATATACCGGTACCACGGATGCGGTCAGAACCAAAAAGGAATCACGAAAGAAAGATTTGTGCTTTTGTAGTAAGATTGCAACAGCTGAAAATATCCGTTTTTGCATTTACAAACAAGTACAAATCTATGTCTGAATATGCATAAATTACCAAAATATATAATTTAATAAACCAACGCACTTTACATTTCCCATCAGTTTGAAGCCACCACGAGTTTTATCATAATCAAACCAAATTGTAATCTAATGAAACATAATACACACCCACTGTCAATAAATATCCATATAATGAAGAAAAATATGATTGATTGATTGTTGTTTAGTGTCAAGCGAGTATATATTCATGATGAGAACACGTCTACAAACAGTGAATCGTGTAGTTAACTTAAGATCGCAGTTAGATGGACCAACAGGAAAAAATACCGATCGCCACATGAAAAAGTGGATATAATGAAAAGGTCGGGTAATTTTGCCTTACAACAGGCCACCGACGACCATTTCAAGCAATATGTTGAGCACGAGGACCTGCTGCAAGTCGTTTATTACCTGTAAGGAGCATGGAGATGCACTGAGGAGGCACTCATTTTAACATCCTGTCCTATGGGTGATGTGTCGGTATTTTACTCGGCCCGCACAACGTGTACCCTTCAACGTGGAAACTAGGTCCTATTTCTCAACCTCGTGTTCCCGATTGATGTTTCTGTTCTACACATTTTTTTACAAGATTGAAAAATAACGTTTCTTATTTTCTCTTGATTGCGAATACTTTTGTTTTGCATTTCGTGCAAGTTTTTGTGTTGACATTAGTGCACAGCAAACAGACGTTGTTTGGAGTTACAGCGTAGATTAATATTTGTACAGTATATTTATACATAGGTATACATAGGTAGGAGTGATAGTAATTATTCCTGTCAGTATTCGTTGTTTACGTGTAATTTACACAGACTTTGAGGAATGATTTCCAGTTTTCCAGGCATTAACTGTTTACATTGTGAAAGTGATCATTACTATACTGACCGAATATAATGGTTTAAATGTTCTGGTGAAATATAAACAGAATAAATAGCCCACAGGAAACATTTACAGTTCTAATATACATATCTAACGACCCCCAGATGTACGAATCTTCGTTGTGTTTTAATCCTGAATCTTCATTATTATTTTCTCAAATCCTGAATCTTCATATTATTTTCTCTAAGGGAGTGTTATGGGGTTTAACGCCACTTTCAACAATATTTCAGTAATATCGTGGAGGTCACGTGGAGTACACGAAGAAAATCAATATTTTCTTTAATCCTGAATCTTCGTTGTTATATATTGTTTCATTGGAATAAAATGCGTTTTATTTTCAGAGATAAAAATTAATGTTTTGTTCAAGATTTATCCTTGCAAATGTATGAACATATGAAAAATTAATCACCTGCAAGTTTATCTAACACTACATCTGTGTTTGAATTACAAAATACGGCGAAAGACGTTTGAGCGAATTGACATGACAAAAGAGCGAAATAAATGGACATAAAAGCTACAATTGTAACTCATTGGAGCGAAAATTTAATAACCCATTTGAGCGGGAGTAAACCTCTTCCGGTAGTTAATATTAAGTCTGTTTCCTCCTGCTGGTTTATGAGCAGGGTATTGTCTTGATTGATTTATAAAAGTTCAGTACTAGTTTAAAAGTTTAAAATAAATACACACATGTAGATAAGGTGATAGTATTTAATCCCAAGAGTACGGGTGTACTGTTGAAGAGAATTTCACCACTGGAATAATTTTGAATCATATCATGCAAGCAGTTATTTTTGTTCTTTAATTTTCCACCCTAACTGTGTCCAAAGGTTGTGAGCTTCCCTCAATTGTCCACATAGATTTTAGGGTCAATTGAAATGTTGTCGCTCAAATGTCCATCGCCCACAAAATAACCATAATTCTTTAAGCATAATTCTATATTTCAGATTATGACCTGATTGGTACCCGTGATCGATTGACATCTTTATGTAATATCATAGGCATACCGGTAACATTAAAATCCAAAGTTATCCATTGAACAAAGAGATAAATACGACAGTAACGTTTCATCTCAGTGGAATAGCAGACGGGGTACGGGGAAAAAACTATGTTGTCACCCCCGCCCTTCCACTTTTTTTGCAAAAAAACAGCAGAAATATTTGAGCATGCAATAAATCACACGATTTAAGACTAAAAATGTATACTAAGAAGCCAAAATATCTTCTTTTTTGTTTGTTTGCCAGTTTGAAAGCTATCCCCACACACCCCATCCACCCCCACCCGCACTTTTCGTTCCGCTTTAAAGGCTTGTCCCCTCTCCCCACTTTTCAGTCCACTACCAAAGCTTGCCTCTCACTTTCCGGTACACTCCTATGCCTCTGCGTCTATATTGAGTTTGTTTATTACTTGTCATGTGGAATTGTTTAACGTCACTGTTTATACTTTCTTTTCATAATGAATTTGACCAAGGCATTACAAATTCAGTGATTCAGCGAAAATATATTAAAATACAGGTACTCGCATTTAAAACAGTTTAAATTATATAATGTTTGGGTTAGTGTTAGGGTTATGGTGTTTAACGCCACTTTCAACAGTATTTCAGTTATATCGTAGCGGTCAGTTTTATTGGTAGCGGAATCCGGAGTACCCGGAGAAAACCACCGATCTGTCGCAAGTCACTCACAAACTTAATCACGTGATGTTGTATCGAGTACACCTCGCCATCAGCGGGATTCGAACTCACAGCTTTAGTGGTGATAGACACTGATTGCACAGGTAGTTGTAAATCCAACTACCATAGATCACGACCACGACAACCCCCTATTTATCTTTGTAGAGGCTGGAGAGGTTATTATTGATTAAGCTCTAAACACAGAGACAGAAACATGAAAAAGTACTTGTTGGCCCCTGAAACTAATGAAATATACCTTATGTGTTCACTATACATACCATCACATGACACATTCTTTATGTAGCCATGAACAGGTCCATATATTATACAAATAGGAATGTCTTTTATAAAGTAAATATAAAAAAATAAATGTAGACTTTAAATGGTATTGAACATACCGATGAAAAAAAATTACATTTACTTTATCATTTTCATAAGTTACCCGATATCAAAAGATAACAACACAGTTATATCACTTAAACATGTTAAATTGATGTTCAAATTAACATGTTTATGGTGACGATGCAGCTTGTTATAACGTTTGATTTGGTTTATAGTGCTTAGCGCCACTTTCTACAATGTTTCTGTTATATCATGACAGTCAGTTTTATTGGTGGAGGAAACCAGAGTACCTGGAGAAAACCACAGACATGTGGCAAGTCACTGACAAAGTTTATCACATAATGTTGTATCGAGTACACCTCGCCATGAACTCACCAATTTAGAGGTGATAAGCATTAATTGCACAGGAAGTTGTAAATCAAACTACCACTCGATCACGACCACAACGGCCCCTATTGCGGTTGGTTATTAAACAGGAACGTTGAAAAAATGTAGTCTAAACATGTGACTCTCTGTGAATCCTATAGATGGTACGTTCAATCCTAAATACATTTGAAGGGTTATAAAACCATGCATAATTGTTAGTCTAAGAGCAACATTAAATAAACAATATTTTGTGACTGTAAATGATACATAAACTGACTACAATGTATCAATATTGATTGACTAAAGTATTATATTTTATGGTTAAAATACAGATGGTTATCGAACCTTGTCTGACCCGTGACAATTCAGTCGAAGTTTAAACAATATTATAGAAATATGAAACCTATTAATTGAGACCTGGATTAATAGATTATGGGTTTGAGTAGAATTGTACAGACATTGTATGTAGCACGTAACACATTAGTTTTTATCTGTTTTGTTTTCATAACTTTACAAAATATTATGTTAATCGAGTTATTTTCAATTCATTTCCCTCATTCTTATTTAAGGAATCTGCTTTTTTTTAATTTTACGAAATATAAGCGTTAATCGATTTATTTATGTATCCCTTCCTCTTCCCCACATCACAATTTAACCCATCTAAAATTTTTATGGGGAATTACTATCACGACGACGCTTTTTTGTAGTACATGTACAATTCACCAAAATCTGTCAAGTTTATTTTCATTTTTTTATCGATAAGATAGGTTTCTAGAATATTGTTATGTGTTCCCTGTACTCTATATATAATTAGTTTATTTTCTTCACAGGAGTACACAAGCCTCTTTATCATATTTATTTATCTGAAAGATCAAATAAAATATTTTTAAAGATATTTAAGACATGACAAATTAATTATACAATTTCCCTGTATCTTTAAATCGGCGTCTTTTATTTCATTATATGTTATATTTATTCATGACTAATTTTATATGTTTCTAATAATAGTTAAAATATTTCATAATAATATGGGAATTTTTTTAATAAAATAAAAATTTAACATAATTAAATTAGATTTATGCATATGTTATGAAGATATACACATGATTATGCAGCCATTGATGCCTATTTTAATTGCTATTTTGAGATGCCCCCTCTGTGTAATCACTCGTCTCTCTGACGTCCTCATAGATACAGCGCTAATTAAATCAAATGTGATAATAATTAACACAAGTACCATCCGCCTTCATCATGTGGTCGTCGTGGGGTGGCCATCCTAACCAGATGGATGGCATTAAACAGTCAATACCACATGGAGTGGCATTCATTTGTTTTGATTGGTATTGTTTGTCTTATCTAAATATATGCAATGAAGTTATGTAATGAGCAATTAAACGGCGATGTGATAGTAAAACTAACTTTTATTTTCTAGGGAGAGAAAAGCGAAGGCAAATGTAAAAATACATGTTGTATTAATAAATTCTGTTATTTACTTTACTTCAGCCCCCCCCCTTTTTTTTTTCTTCCCATACACATCATTACATTTGCGTATGTAGAATTGTCAAAAGGGGAGGTGAGGACATGCTTCCGACCAAATTCACAACTCCCCTACGTCTCAATATAACGATAGTTTCCTAACTTTTTACAGTGAATGAAAATGTGGGCTGACATCTTGTATATGTATTGTAGAAGTTCCTTTATGATAGACTAAACTGTAACGTCCCTTTAGGAAACCTCTATTTTTAATTAATTTCGTAAAGATGAATTTTTATATATAAACACATATTTTTACATTTCTTGTGAATAGTTTTTCGTTTTTTCAAAACTTTTTATATCTATATGATGTAAGACTCCTTCAAACGTTTCAGTTAATTGTAATTTACTGAAGAGGAAAATATGGGGAACTTGGACTTTCTTTAATATAAATTTCAACCGTTTGTGTATTTCAAGCAGATTTTTATCATCCCGAAAACTATTGAAAAATAAATTAATGTATTTAGTCAAATGTCTTCGAAAATCTGTTAATTTCAGCTGTTATCACCCAATATTCCCCCTACAATTTAATTGAATTATGGAAGACAAGGCGAAACAATGGATAGATAGCACTAGCGTGTCTAGTGTCATTAAGTTGAATTTTAAAATTGATTACAATATAATATTTAAAAAAAAATACTTACCTATGATAATGGTATCAGGCAGTGCTGAAGATAATATAACTGTCACATATTGATAAATCCAAAGTAATAACAACAACACGTTCATCGTTTCCATTTGTCCCACAAACATTTAACACTGATTAATCCGTTTACACCGCCATAATCACTTTAATGTTACAATAATCACCATCTCCACCTCTGCTGTTGATGTAGAGAAATTTCTTTAATATAGATCCTTAGAGTACATATACATAGAAGATAATCGGATACTGAATGCTGGATTAAAAATATCTATGATGTTCTGTAACTTCCTTCAGTAAAAAATATCTCTTGGCATAAAAAGTTTTCTCAGCGTGTTTGAGAACTCCCTCTTGATCTGGAATGGATTAAAACAAGCTTGACGTTGTGTAGCTAATCAGTATCGTCAGCGCTCAGATTACACTACACAGACATATGGTTAGTAGAAAGAGAAAGTTTATAGAGATTTACTAATATATGTCTATAACCCTTCAAAGTAACATCACACGAAACTAACCAGGCATAACATGAACTATTCTTATCAATTAAAACCGTGAAAAAGACGAATAAATATGAGAAGCTTTATTAAAGTAAACTACACGGGATAATAGGTTAAAATGAGCATTACCTATCGATGTTTGTACATGTTTTATAGAATTAAATTGTAGTTTTCAATATAAGTATTTTACACCCCATAAATCACATGTATGTATATTTTACCGTGTTTTGATTTCTTATTAATCTGTTTTTTAACCTTGCCTTTGTGGGAAATTAATCACCAATAAAATATTATGAGACTGATTGTTAGAAAATTGTAATTCCATATATAAAGAACGTGTACGTGTACTTAAATTAGGAGAAGATTATATTTATTTACAAGTTTTTCATATTTATTGATATTGTTTACAAAATAGATAAAATTTAATGGGTGTAATTTTCTCCACCCCCAAATCTAGTAATGTGATATTTTTTGTTATGCCTTGGTAACTTCACAATCATTGTGTTTCTCTTTTATAAAGAAATGTTCATTAAGTGCCTGTACCAAGCCATGAAAGGGAGTGATCATCTATTTGTGTATTAAGATATATCGATTTTACCTCTGATTTTTTTTATTGAATTTTGGAACTGTTCCGACAGTGTAGTATTTTGTGTTTGTCATTTTTTAATTAATTCCTTTATGTAGTGCATAATATATATTTTCTTCTTCAAATAATGGTGAGTAACAAAAAATAGTAAAACGTATATCATATATGTATATCTATTGTTTTACACATGACTTTTACTGAAATATTGTTAAATTTGGCGTCAAACACCAATAAATCAACCAATCACAAGACAAATAGTGATAAATATTGAAGTGAAATTTTTCAAAAATTATATTTACTACAAAATGAACATTTTATTATAAAATGCTTTTAGCATAGCACTTTTTATTTATATACCCATAAATTTGTTCACTCTTGGAATGCATTACGCATTTAAGACCTGTCATATTTTTTGCTCAGTGAGAGTTCCCAGACCTCTTTCTAATTAAAAACTTATATATATTATATACAGCAAGGGAAAGTGTTACATATGCATGCAACGTTAAAGGGCTTTATATTATACAAACATTATTTTCAATAAGAAACAAAATGAACACTTACGTCGAGGTGTTAAAATTAAGATTTTAAGAAAAATCAAATAAAACCCGTTAAAATAAACAAATTTTCACAAAGTTTTAAACCTCCTCTCTCTATTTATATTTATATATACTTATCACAAGTTGCCATTTAAGTAGAAATAATTAAAGTTCAATAATAACACTATGACATATAATATACTGTGTATATCCTTAATTGTTATTTTTATGCTTAACCTAAAATTTCAACACACAATACACCATTGTAAAGGACATTTGTACGTGTATATAAAACCAAGACATTGTAAGACAACTTTTGTGGGCAGCATATTTGTTAATATGTAATATCAGAGACATATAAGGGGTCGTCGTGGCCGTGATCGCATGGTATTTGGATTTACAACTACCTATATGCAATCAGTACCTATCACCACTGATGTTGTGAGTTCGAATCTCGATCAGGGCGAGGTGTACAACATTATGTGATAAAGTTTGTCAGTGACTTGCGACAGGTCAGTGGTTTTCTCCGGGTCCTCCGGTTTCATCCACCAATAAAACTGACCGCCACGATATATCTGAAATATTGTTGAAAGTGGCGTAAAACACCATAAAACAAACAAACATATCAGAGACATATAAAGCTTGCATGGCTCTAGGTTTATCAAATTGTTCATCTGTTGTACTCTGAAGCGGTCTAAGTATTAAAATCCGTCATTTATCACTGTCAGATCGACCAATTGTTCATAAATATTATACTTATCTGTGAGTTCCACCAGGCATTGCCCCAGTACGTTCTGATTGTACTGCTGTATCATGATGTGATAACAACAATAACCACTTACAATAACTATATTCCCCATTTATATTTCAACGGAAAATTTAGTCCAATCCAAGTCCAAACGTCCTTTATTTGTGTGTTTGTCCTTTGAGTAATATGCATCATTACTCTATTTTGTCACTTTTAAAAAATTGGAATAGGAGGGAGCGAGTATGGACATTATTTTACTTTCCAGATCTTGAAGACGAGTTTCATTATTTACTTAAATGTAGTTTTATGTCCGAGAAAAGGAAAAATTGTATTAGCGCAAAATATGTATAGAAATACCACCATTTCAAAATTTGGAGAGCTAAATGAGATCAGCACAAAATTATCCACGAAGAAATCTTTGTGGATTTGTCACTTAGCTTTAACAACACCAGTGATTGTCCTCCTGGCTCACCTCTGTTTGTATAAACATATCTATGTTAGATATAGTGTACATAGTGTTTTGTGTTGTATGTACTATGTTATCTGTATACCATTTTTATCTAACATTTAGTACATTTTCCTTTGAATTTAAAGAAAGTAGCCTGTTTGATACAAGGTGTCTGATACAAGATGTTGTATCACCACACTGTGGTGATAAAAGAATGGCGCGACGTTGCACGAGATCTTCTCTGCCGAACTATTTTGTCATGACGTCATATCATTGGAATGCGGGATAAAACACGTCAATGTGAGCAACGTTAACAAAACAATAGAATGAACGGTAACAAACATGACGTCATGCATAAAATGTAGTCTCCCTCAGAGTATTGTACAAATGTGTTAATCTTATTTCGACCCTTGTTATTTGCTTAAAATTTGTTTTTATTGAAATGTAAGATAAATTTATTACATACATAGTGTGTTTGTACAAGACTTTGTATCAGGTCTTGCCTGTTGTGTGAAAAAACCGCATCACAACTCGTCGCTATCGCGACTCGTAGTGATACTGGTTCACTCCACAGACTCGACCTGATACAAAGTCCTGTACCACCACACTATGTATGTAATGGGTATTTATCTAACATTATGTACGTTTTCCTTTGAAATTAAAGAAAGTAGCCTGTCTGATACAAGATGTTGCATCACCACACTGTGGTGATAAAAGAATGGCACGACGTGCACGAGACGTTCTCTACCGAACTACTTTGACATGACGTCATATCATTGGAATGTGAGACTAATAGGTTCTTACATACGTTCTTGGGAAAGACCGGGTGATCTTCCATGAGTGATAGAAATTTTATGTCTTTTCGCGAGTGGAGCACAGCGAAACGAGCGAAAAGAAACAAAAATTTCTATCACGAGTGGAAGATCACCCGGGCTTTCCCAACAACGCATGTAAGTACCTATTTCTTCCGTAAACCAACAACTTTCACTATCGCGAACTCCTAGAGACCCCCGCCATTGATCAGTAACTAATTTGCATAAATTATCAGATCAATATCATAAAATTGAGCGTTATGAAATACACATCACATAACATTGACTTTTGTGACATCGATTGGTAAACTAAGGAGCTTTCTACTGATATTTGAGCTTTTCTCACTAATATTTTGTTGAAAGTACAGTATTTTCCTTCATGAGAAACCCCATACATGAAATATGACGTGACACATATTTTGACGTCATTGAAGAATGACGTCAAAGGTACGGAAAAGAACATCTAGAAATACGAAAAAATTCAAATAAAAGACACAAATATATTTAATACGGTTGGAATCTGTATTTGAAAAAAAAACAATGGTTAATTCCGTAATATATCTGTTATTCAGCTATCAGACAGGGTATATAATGTGACATTCCCGGCTTAGGGTATATGTTTAAACGATTTTTTTTCTTGTTAGAGGCGTTCTGATTGGATGTCACAACGAGTAAAGACGAGTGCACGTGGACTCGTCTTACCTCGGTCGTCTTCACCCGAAAACGGCCATTTACGGAAGAAAAAACACAGTAACTGGCATTGGTGAAAGAACGGAAAAAATAACGTGACGTCATGCACAAAATGTAGTCTCCCCGAGAGTATTGTACAAATTTTAATTCAACCCTTGTTATTTGTTGAAAATTCATTTTTATTGAAATGTTAGATAAACGTATTACATACATAGTGTGTTGGTACAAGACTTTATATCAGGTCTTTCCTGTTGCGTGAACAAACCGCATCACAACTCGTCGCTATCACGACTCGTAGTGATACTGGTTCACACAACAGACTCGATCTGATACAAAGTCTTGTACCACCACACTATGTATGTAATGAGTATGTACCACAAAGATTATCAGAAAAAGATGCATACATTAACCAATTGCAAATTACGCTTGCGTCCTTCATACAAATATCGAGATGGAACCAGGGGCATAGACCAGGAGGGGTTTCTATCCACTTTGAATAGTGGTGCAGGAGCTATGTTTTTGTCCCTCCTTCATTGGCAAAAAAATATTTAAAAGGTGGAATTCTTAGCATGAAAGCAAAAATAAATATGATTGTGTAAGCAAACAAGGGTATATGAAACCAAATTAACTTTATTTTTGCTTGACTGTCCTGTCTATTCCGAAAAATTGGCCCTCCCCACTGTACGCTCCATTCTTATGCTCCACGGAATTGATTTACTGATATTCTCCTGTAAAGAACCTAAGGGAATTTAATTTTTAACTAGAATCTATTCAAATAATTCAATATAATCCTGCCTTATAAAATGTCAGATTTGTTTTATGCATATTGGTTATATGATGCATCTCTGTATCGATGTTATTACTATGGTTTCTGGAATTGATTGATGTAACTTTCAATGTTAAAGGTTAAATAAGGCGGTCACATGAAAGGTTTTATAATTTGGTATATATATAGTTTACAGTCTTGACATGATACATTTTATTTATCCAAATTTATAGTTTATATATTTATAGTTAGGCAAATAAAGTTTAAATAGTGATGGTCAACAATTACATCAATATCAACAAAGCGAACAATCACCTCTCATCTTAGTTAACTGAAAGCAAAAAGGGGACCACGACATATAACGTTGGGAAACCAGGTTCTGGCATGGGAAAGGCACAACAATGTGGTGGGGTTAAACCGGTTAAATGGGACCTCAACCCTCACCTCTTGTATATATGTTTGTGACAAAATCTGAATGTGTTTACTACAAGAAAGTAAATAATGATAGTCATCACCTTTGTTGCCACTAACAGAGACTTATTAAAACTAGGTCTCTGATACTAATACACGTACATGTATGACATTTTCAAATACCCTGCTAATTACGTAATCATTTTAATATTTATACCATGTTTTATAATATATCCTATTAGTTTAATGTGCTTATGAAATAATATACTAAATATTTTTTGAACGGCTTACATACGTATATACAATATATTATTAATATTCAAAGATGACAAATGTTGTAGACATTTAATTATATTCAAATAAGCTACTGCTCGTTTTATTTACCAAAGATATGTCATCTATAGGTACAATGTACGTAGATTTAAATCTGTTTTAAATCGTAAAATATGGGCGTGTTTAACGGTTTTGTAGAAAATTAATTTTTAAATCGTCTCATTGTGTGGTAAGATTTAGCTTTTAATTATATTCTCTTTTTTGTTGTATACGGTATACAATATATAATAAAATGACTATCAGTAAGCACTACATGTATTACAAATATTTAAATTTAACAAACATGAAAAAATACCAGTTTTTATCGTGCATCTCCTAACAATCGGATGCGAGCATATTTTTTTTCATTTTATAATTATTATTTTGATTTAATTAACTATTTAACTTTATGTACGGGGTCTTACAAAATCAAATAGATGGCTCTTCATTATTTAGCTATTTGTTAAATGATTCTATATTCTTGCGACTGTCTCACAACTGAAAATATACTAAGAGAGGGGGGAACAGGGAGATTGGATCCCATTAACCGGTTTGTTCCCGCCACTTTTTTGTACATGTCCGAAGCAAGGACCTGCATTTCCAACATCTTAAGTCGGAGTCTTTGTAATGTTCAGTGGTTTGAAGTGAGAAGTGATTGTTTGTTTTGGTATTAAAGGAATTGTTGACAATCACTGATTAACATTTCTTTTCAAAATAAAAAAGAGGGGGAAGGGGAAAGATACACTTTGAACTGTTTGAATTTTCTTTTCATAATGAAAAAAAAGAAACCATGCACATTTGATTATCAATATTTTTCTTACTAGTGACAAATGGTCATAATATATATAAATAAATATCATAATTAAACGTTGCAAGCATAACAATAACAAAACAATTTCAAGTATAGTATCGGTATTGTCATTGAAAGAACAAGAAAACGTCTATGGGACCATTAAGTAAATTACAAAAGCAGAAGAAAAGCATAAAGATTTTTCATGTCGCATATGGACGCTAGCAAAAACAAATTGTTTTCACGTGAAAATATTTTTACTATTATTATTTACACATGTATATGAACAATACGCAAAAAAATACACATATTAATTCTAAAATATAATATGTGCATTGTACTCAAGGATTCCATTGAAAAAAAAATTAAATTGCAATGAAATAAATATTTACTATACTAATACATTTTTGTATGTTGTACGGTTTCTTTGTTAATCCCATGTACAATATGTTTTCTTTAAAATGTTCTACAAAGTATGAACTATGGGCGTGTATATACGGCTTATTTGAATATCTAGTGTTGTAAATCTGTAAGATTTCATACGACTATTAAAATTGATTCACGTAATCTAAAATTGCACAATTTATCTAAATAACAGAATATTACATTTTAGCTATTAGCACAGGAGTCTATAAAGAGAAGAAACAATTTAGTCACGTGGAGAATCTGACTTAAGGAAATCATATATTTGTGAAGTATGACAATATTACGTAAAGCCTTCACTCCGGATTATAATCCATCACATATGCATGGTATTATTTATACACATAAGAGCTGCTGGAAGGTTCTTGTCGCTCAACGAGTGTCTGATTTGGCATACGCCGTACAAATAACTCACATACTGTCTGACAGGCGTTGTTTTTTTTATGCATGTGCATTTGTACATCGCAGCGATACATACGCTCGCCAGAGAAGCTATCATCTATTTTTATGTCTGGATGTTCCTCTCAGGAGTGGGGATATACTATTGTGAACGCATTAAATATTAAAACAAACAAACAAACGAATAAAAAAAACCACAAACAAACAGAATACACAGTTAAGCCAACATTTAACGACAAACCGTCAATTCATTTTATTGTTGGTAAGGGTACAAAATGTAGTGAGGCGGTGGGCTGACAATTAGGACTATTACGGTTTCATAATCGCAACATCTTAACGGCTGTTTCATCTTTTCATTAACAATATATTAATCTCTAGTTAATATTTTTCTGCATTTATTCTTAAATCCTGTCCTATGTGTTTCATACTAACTAATCACAAGGTATTACAGTAAACATATGGCGATCATAATGTACTTTACTCATCGAAGGGTATTACATCCTATGAAGAGGTTGGTATGTGACAATACCAGAATTAGAGAAGCCACATAAATGTATATATGTTGTAACATATAAGTTCATGATCCTTACATACCATTATTGCACTATCTACAGAGGCCGTCTAACGTTGTGATTTCGAATCCCGCTCAGGCGAGACCGACGTTACGCGCGATGTTGGCGACACTTGACGTTACACATAATTAACGTTGAGAAGAACGTTGCGTGTCTTCTTTCAATCCCCCCCATTATTTTTGTTTGTATTACTTGGGTTTGGTTGGGGTGAGGTGGGGTTTGGTTTGATGTATTGTTCTTCATTTCGGAATTTCACTTTTTGTTTTTGTTTATTTTTATTTTATTTTCGCTTGCTTGTCTATATAGATATGTGCTGTTGGTGTTTTACTTTGCTGTATTTGTTTCAATGTTTGTTTGTTTGCTTATTCTTTTGTTGTTGTTTTTCAAGTTTTGATATCGTTTGTTTGTTATTTGTTTCGTTTTTATTTGCTGTTGTTTATACATTTTGTATATCTATTTCTTTCATTTTAATAGAAATATTCCCTCTGAAAAATATAGCAAGATTGTATGTAGCGCGACGTTATTTTGTCGTCGATAAGATAAAACGTTTACTGGACAAATTGTTTGAACTTCTACAATTTTACGTAGAAATCGTAATTCTTATCCGAAATCAAGTTTGTTAAGATCATTCCCTTGCACTGAAAATGCACATTTTTGCTATTTGGATGTAGCACGAAAATTATATGCGAAAAATATAGTTCCAAATGTGTAAAGTTTTGTACTTCGTGATTTTTTTACGTCAAGTTGCAACTGAACATTTTTGTTGACCCTTAGAAATATTTTTTTAACTTTCTAAAAAAAAATCATTTTTGAAAAGATTTCTTCGTTTTTTAAGATACAAAATATAATCACATTTGATATGTATATTTTTTTGGTGAAAATTTTGTAAAACATAGCTGAAATAAAGCTTGTTTTTTTGGCATGCAGATGTTTTTCCTACAGCGTTGCATTCTTTTCATTCCATGAACTTACCAATTGTTTCCTTCAAGCATTCCTTTAATCAGAAATCGGTAATGACATCATAAAGTACACTGAATCTGCTTTCGATCCCACAAAAAATTGGTTCGAAAAAAGTTTTTTAGGTTTTTACTGAGAAAAAATGTAAAAAAAACATACGGATATTTTGTAACGCGTTTCATGTGAAAAAAGTGCGCTAACGGCGTTTTCTTCCAATAAATTCGTGTTCAAAAGCAAAAATAAACCATATCTAATATAATAAAACAATTATTCGTATAATTACCTATACAAGCATGTATCGGAAATCAAAATCCATCAATCTAAAAAAAAATCTACATTCGTTTTACTTATTTAATGTTATATTTAGTCAAAGTATCACCAATAGCGCGCGTATCGTCAGGTGTTCTCGATACAACATTATGTGATAAAGTTTGTCAGTGACTTGTGGTAGGGCGGTGGTTTTCTCCTGGAACTCTGGCTTCCTCCACCAATAAAACTGACCGCCACGATATGACTGAAATATTGTTGAAAGTGGCGTCACACACCATAACACTAACCCTATGTTATCTACATCGGGTTCTATGTTGTATACAGGGCAACCCACATTGGACATCAACAATGTGCTAGACCTTATATAGATTAAAATAATGCATCTCTGAATAGAGAACAAAATACTCCTGTCATGTTCTCTTCCTCGCATTGGATTGATATAACAGGATCGTACACAATAAGACTTGGTTGCAAGAACCATATTCATTAATTTGTTATATATCCAATGTATACAATTTTATCTCGTATTATAAATAACAAATATCATGGTCTTGCATTAATTTGTTAATACATTGTAATTTGCTTGTCATGGTATGTTGTAATTGAAAAAAAAGAAGATTGCATGCAAAAACGTGTATTTCAATAAATTCAATTTACTGTTAGACAGTTCAGACAAATGGGTAAATAAGATCCATCCCTAATATTGAAAAACTTGACAATGCGTGCAATACTATGCTTAAATAGAAGTTCGTTCAATATATATATAGGATGGTACACAGACTTTCGTATATTTCACGTACCACATGATGCAAAGACATACTATAGACAAAATAAATACTTAGTATCATCAATCAATTACTTTACACCAAAATGGATGAAAAAAACCAAAATGAATAATAAAGAACGATGTTTCAAGTTACTCGACCAGCCACAAGATGACATTACAATATCGAACGCATAGCTACAGTCAAACCTGCCCATACGGTCACCTCTATAAAGCAGTCACTTGTCTTAAAAGGTCACCTTTTCTTGTCTGGTCATAGACATTTTCATACGAATTGAACCTCTTTTAAGAGGTAACCTGTATTATAAGGCCACTTTTTCTTTGTCCCAAAGGTGACCTCTTAATACAGGTTTGACTGTATATATATTATATATTTAAATGTATAAAGAAATGTTAAATATAATATGAAAGCATTCGTGATGTAGTATATATGGGAGTTGGGTTATGGTGTTTAACACCATTTCCATCAGTATTTCAGTTATATCGTGGCGGTCAGCTTTACTGGTGGAGGAAACCGGAGCAGCTGGGGAAAACCTGACATTGAAGTCACTGACAAATTTTGTCACATCATTTTGTATGAAGTACACTTCGCCATGAGTGGGGTTCGAACTCACAACCTTAATGGTGATAGACACTGATTACACGGGTAGTTGTAAATCCACCTACCATACGATTATGACAACAGCGACTACCATATTTTCCTGTACTATGGTCAAAGTGTGCGAGTTAATGTACACACAAAAAAATGAATTATCAAATTTCAAATAAAAATAATATTTTCATGCAAATTATCTCTTTAAAAGAGTACTTCATCACACTTTATATTTCTATTAGTACAATGTATATGTATATTTTACACACACACACACACACACACATATATATATATATATATATATATATATATATATATAGCTCTAAAATCTAATTCTAACACTGTTCGGTTTAATTTTCAGACGTATATAATATTTAGTATTAACCTAGTATCCTTAATAACTTTGAGATCCAGTGGAACAGATATATTTAATGGTTGTCACTTGCTTCTAGACGTTTGTACAATATACTTTATTTCCTGTGACTGTATAATGAATTCTTCATTATCCTATACAATATATTAAAAATTGCTGAGTTAGATTGCTGTCAAATTATAATATTAAGTATATATGTACCATCTACACACGCTTATACACATGTCTTACGTCTATCCCTAGATTTGCCTTACGAGAAAAGGTAACACTACGACTATTGAAACTCCTTTTACAGGGAGTGGATGTGGTCGAGTGGTCTAGGGCGCTGGCGCTGGCTAAGCGAATGGTGCTGCAGTGTATCAATGGAGTGGGTTCAAATCCAGTTGAGGGAAGACCAAAAATTTGACAGCTCTAAAATCTAATTCTAACACTGTTTGGTTTAATTTTCAGACGTATATATATATATATATATACATGTATATGCATTATACGTCGTAATTCTATAAGCGCTGACTTTGGCCTTCAAAATATTAAGTATTTAATTGTGAAAAGATAATTTTTATGATGTCTATGAAAGATTTACATCATATATAAAAGAGTAAACAAATTTAAATAAAATCACATCAACATTTTAAAGAATCTTTCCGTGTCACCACACATTTTTTTTTTTATTATTATTAAAACCGATAGTATACTAGTACCATCTCTTATTAATGCTTAAAAGGAACCTTCAAATTTACAAAACAACATTTTATTGTATGATTTATAGTCTGTGAAAAATATTGATCTTAGATGATGTTTTCATATGTACATCTATATCATATATCTCTATAGAAAAGATTCAATGAACCATATCTACGTGGCGTTTGTGTTGCTCAGTTTTTAGTTTTCTGTGTAATGTTTTGTAGATCATAGTTTGTTTGTTGGTTGGTTTTTGTATGACCATTGAATTGTATGTCCTTCGATTGACAGCTTCTGATTACAGCATTGGCATTTTCGAAAACTTTGTTCCTAAGAAAAGGGGTAGCACGAATAAACAAGGAAATCCAATTAAAGATTATTATTATATATATAACAACTATTTCAACAGCCCTTCATGTTTCTTCAAATATTAGAACAGTTTGCAATTTTTGGACATGTTTTAGAAGCTTTTGACGCCTGTATGACCGTTGCAATGCAGATCAGAGTAAAAAGTAGTACAGCTAAACACCAAACAGAACAATTATTTTCTCTTAAACAGAATGCATAGGTTGGAGTGTAGTAGTACTCGTCGTTTTTCATAAATATTTGTTTCTTGCGAAATGTACATCAAGCTACACAGCCATATCTTTTTCTTATCTTAAACATAACGTTCTATGAATATTGCCCTCTCATTGCATTACAGATGGGGTTTGATATGTGTACATCCCTCATCCCCTTGAAAGACACAATTTTATCCTTTGCGACGACCTTTCTGCCTACATTTCACACAAAGCATAAATAACATCACTTCTATTGACCAAGTGTCAACGACCCACATTTGATATTTATATAGTAAACAGTTAATTATGTGCAGTAGTTGATGGCAGACATATATAGTTAAATACGTAAACATTTTGTGCTAGCTGTGATAAAATGACAGATGTATACATGGTGACAATGTATATACGTAAACCACATTCTGTGTTTGCTGTGATAAAATGGCAGATATATACATGGTGACAATATAAATGCACATTTGGAGCTACATTTGCGAAAAAGTTAAGAAGCCTACAGTTCCCTATGCTATCCATACATTGAATATTAAAATGTCCACATCAATTGTATGCCTTAACCTTGTACAATATTCCCATAATTTTCTTCTATTTTTTGTTGTTGCAATAATGGACGACACATCATAAGATACGATTTGACACCTATTATCTGGAAATCTATCAAAAATGATCACTACCCTAATACCAGAGACAACAATACATAAACAAACGTCAATAAAACACACAATGGCGCATTGTCAATTCCAACCATTGCACTGTTTTCCATATAATATATTGACATGTTATATTAATAATTACAGCAGTGTATACAGATGAATTGGATCCTCATCCCTACACAAATGTTTTCCATGGCTGCTACACATCATTTGAAAAATATATTTTGACTATTTGACATCCACGTGACCTAAAAGTATGCCAATTACATGTATCAGGTATTGTCAAGTTATCAATAATAAGCTGTTGTGTAAGTGTTTGAGACGAACACAAAGTAACCGAATCCTAGAAGATATTCGATCAAAGTGGCGAAAAAGACACACAAAAACAATGTCTTTATTGCTACTAGTTAAACGAGATGTGTGGATAAGGTTTGATAAGTAAACCACTATCTGTGTTCTCCAAATAGAGGACACGTAATTACCGCCCTCTCGGAAGAGTTGTAACCCATAGCATAAGAAATATATCATATACTTTAGGTTTCATCTTCAATATGCTCTGTAATGTTGAATTTCACGTTTACCAAAACATTTCCACCTTTCGTTAGATAGGCAGTGAAGTAGCTAGACTTACTGTAGATTGGCAATAGCAGCACACAAGGGGATAGTTAGTATTTAAGTAGGAAACATATCTAGTTCCAAGTTGGTGCAGATACAGCCTTCATCTGTGGCAAATAAACCGTCCACCATGCTCCCTTGGCACATTTAATAAAACAATTACGAAGACACATTGAACAGGTACGTAGAATGAAGAAAAGAGCAGGTACTCTGAGTGAAACACACTGGGGTCAACATTTGATAATACGGATAAAGTCAAACAAATATTATTTTGGAATATTTGGAATATTTTTTTGATATAGGTTGCCAACAAATATAAGAATTAGGTTTGTGGTGGTTTCACACCATTTGACAACACTATTCCAGCTATATAAAGGCAATCAGTTTCATTGATAGATCATACTGGAGTAAAACTTTGTCAAATAAGATAATATCGACAACACCACCCCCCCCCCCCCCCCCCCCCCATGTAATGGGAATCGAACTCGCCAGTTTAAAATATTGTAGTAAAAGAAACTTCACAGCATTAAATATAGCGAGTTGCTAAACTGTTAGGAGTTCAATAAACAATAGTATAATTGCCAGTATGCATACAGTTGAATATCCTTTTAGTGTCAACAATTACAGCTTCAAATTAACAGAGCAGGACTAACCTGAATTAACATATTATTTCAATTAAATCTGACTGATAATAACAAAAAATAATACAGTACGGTCAACCCCACTGGTCACTTTTGAACACTAAGATACAGTACGTGCGGTGCACAGTGAACTCGAATGTTGTAAGCTAAAACTATAAATAAATATTTAGTATACAAACAAAGGAAGCGAACTCCGTGTACTGTAGAGTGCTTGTTGTAATGTTTTAGCATTAATATATCTGTATACTCTCAACAAATGCCTTAACCACAGGTCGACTAAATTTGCTACTAATTAAGTTAATATACACGAGGTTTATATCTACATTCCCACCAGGGGGCGCACCAATTATATAAACAAACACTATTACTTTCTATTACATGTAAATATTATTTTTGTCTTAACGATGCCAATTTCATGATATTTCATACAAATACCACACAAAAAAATGATCGCAAGCTTATTTATAAGTATATCTAGTTGGAAACAAAAACATCATCGGATAGAAATGATATTTTATCCAAGGACTATCTAGAAATATTGCCATATAACATTTCATCGTGTGAAACTATTAGTTAATAATGATAATCTATATTAGCTCCAATTTACCCCTTAAAATTAATAGATATACTCCTTCAAATCAGAGCTGGTAAATAAAAATAAAACAGATAATAAATGAACCATTAAAAATGAAATATGGTAAACCAATATTATCTAAATAAAACATGACTGCCATTAATCACCAATAGCTCTGAAGAAGATATAAGTAATGTTTTCTTAATCTTATTTTAAGCATTTTAACAAATGTCGTATCTACTCATTATAAGATGCTTTACAGCCGTCATAACTTTAATGAGAAATAAATATTCTTACAATTCCATAAATCCTGAAGAATCGATAGAAATCATTGATAAGATAGTCAAGTTTTAGATCTACGTCGCTGTTATACATATTCAGAAAATAAATGTAAAAATGTTCCTTAGATTGAATTCTGGAGTCAATCCGAGGTTTATTATAAGAAAGACACCATCAATAAGGACAATGAACCCAAGACTACATTATAAGAATGTTAGGAAACATTTTATCATTAATTACGGTATAGTGTATATTGAAATGTATGCCAGTGTCATAGAAATGAAGTTAAATCACAATATACACGAAAGCTAGAAATGAACGGATATTGCCATACAATGTTGCCATTTTCTCAGGAATGTCCATCTTTTTATTGGGCATTCGGTGTTGTCTAACGTTTATTAATGTTGTCAACTAATAACACTATATGGATTCTAAGAAGAGTGTCGGTTGCTTGTAAAATGGAGACCGTAATCAAATATATAACTCTCCTGTGAGAAGGGACGTAAGTGACTGTTTCATGTTTGGCACGATTCTTATGAGTGGTCGTTGTTGGTTCGTTGCATGGACAATTTTCCCTCCTACCCAGTCTTTTATATACTCTTTTTTTTCCTGTGTTAATTTTAATTTCCGCTTTAAAGGCCTTTCCCAGTGATTATTGTTTATACGATGTATTCTTCGTAAGCTTGTTCTTATCATGAATATTACTGAAATGCTGATCAAATAATGTTAAACAAAAAACAATTAATAAATTTAAACAATATTTGACTGTATTCTATGGTTATCTGACATTTTACATACACATTGATCAGATGCAGTGTCTTAGGATATAGTGAAATAAATCTATTGTTATCCAAGATTAATACATATTTGAAATACTAGAATTCCGCGTTATCTCTACAAATGTACACTTAAGAAACTAATATTATATTTTCCTTTATTTCCTTTCCAGAAAAACAATATGAATTATGACTATTTTGGTTGTAACCGGCTATTTATGGTAGTATAAAGCTGGTAATATTGCCTTCTTATACGATTTTGAATTTCTTGGTTTTTTCTAAAATGATGAATGATACAGTCTTATTTTTGCCAATTCAACATAAAATGATATTTCAAAACATCAGGATAGTGGTATCTACTATCGATGTGGGCGCACCATCTAAAATCTAAAAAATGATGTGTCATTACTAAGATCGTGGCAATTGCCTATATTGTCTCCTGTTGTTGTTTGTCCCGCATCTCAAATTGTTCCATTTATCTTCATTAAGAAATGATAACGATCTATCGTTCCCTATTAATCTCAAAATGTTTTTCAATAAAAAAAAAATAATAGTATTTTTTTGGCAAATTAATATGTAGACTTGCGTCAAACAAAATAACACACTTAATGGCTATCCCGTGTCATAGTTATTAAAAACAGAATGAAATAATATACCGGACCTTCGTATAGTCATGCTATGTTGTCATCTATTGACATATGTCAACCCCTTGGCTCGCGTACGGTATATCATGGGATCAATCTCGATCGTTACAAATCGGTAAAATTGGTATTGATTAATTCTTCACCATAAACACACTAAAGACTTGGTCGGCTAGAAGATAGAGAAATGTGCCAGAATGGAGCGAAATGTCTACCAGTGGACGTTTCAAAAACAGTTGTAATGTTTGTGTAACAGTAGTAATGTTTGAAGAACAAATGTAATGTTTGAATAACAGTTCTTGTGTTTGAAGAACAGTTGCAATGTTTTAGATCAGTTGTAATGTTCGAAGAACAGTTGTAATGTTTGTAGAAAAGTTGCAATGCCACAATGATCTATCTATTAGAAGATATTTTCTAGTATGCCACATTGGTGTACAGTTTTTTCTTTCTTTTTTGCGTATTCCGCTTAATATGCCATTGGCTTATTTTTAGGAGATTAGTCCCATGTAAGACATATTCTTGTTTTTCATTGAATAACTTCTAATTCCAGAATAAGAGTACATGTATCTGCATACATTCTTTATTTAATAGACCATTTGGGAGAAGAAACACCATCCGTACAGTAGTACGTTACAGTCTTTTGTTGTAAATGAATGTAGATTTTCTAGACAAACCTTTTTTGGTGTTTTTATTATAAAACTTGGTAGGTCCATCTCCCATATTATATATGCCGGTACGTCGTATATTAGTTTGTATATTCTGGTATTCAGTGCTACATTCTAATCTGTATTTCCCAATGTGTCGACAGGAAAATGACATATAGTATTCTCCGATAGTCCATATTTTCTGTAGTTTTTATTGATAAATTTTATGGTTTTATTCATGTCCGATGTTGCTGTTATATTCTACCTCCTACCTAAATTTCAACAATTATTTTGATCATTTGCATTTATTTTATGTAAGAGCTTTATGTGATATACATTTATTTTTTCCCTAATCCAATTTCTAGACATATCACAATTTTATTTATTATATGGATGTTATCTCTTTGGAATTATGCATGGACAAATTCTACATCCTTCCTGAGACTCTTCGTGTATTACCTTCTTAGCATATTTCCTGTGATCGCTTAGAGTGCACAGATTCGGTTCATATAACAAGCACTGACAAACAGCATTACATAAAGTTGTACCGAATACTTCTCCCCACGGGAGGAAATCAAACTGGGTGGTGGTGGGTACTGATAGCACATCAACTTATATACGATCGCGGTTTCGTGGTCACAATCATGCGGGGTTATCAAGACAATATTAAAAATGGATAAGAATAAGGTAATCTTCTAGCACACTGACCCCATCGCAAAAAAATAAAATAACTACTATTAAGAAGAAAGAAACACAGGGATCTCATCAAAGGAATTAAAAAAAAACATGTATGGGTATATTATTGAAACATATTTAAAATACTCAAAAAAGATCAGACTGTCAAGCACGAAAAGTCCGCAACTGAGTCAGAAGCACAAACATTTAGCACGCTGACAAATTACAATTCCACAATACAGAGTTTAGTAAGTGGGTTAAATAGACATATTCACGAAAGATATGAAATTGGAGGTATTTCTATTGATTATGCTACTAACACATAGAGACTGAGTGTTGGGGAATATTTTTTTTTAAACATTGGAGTAATAAAATTCATTTTGACAACGGCATCATCGTTTGTTCTTGTTATGAAGATATTTCCCACTCTGATGATGCAATTTTGTGTTGTATCTAGACCAAACATCCTGGTTATTATTCGGAATTAATTTCTTTATCAGTTATCAGACTATTATGGCATATACATCAGGAAAACATGTGTTCAACACAAGGTCATCGGTAATTTTTGATTTCTCATTTTTTTTTCAGAATGAAGAGGTCATCAACGTTGAATCTACATTAAAAGTTCTGTCAATATGCATTCGAAATATATATTTTGTAAGTAAATCTGACAGGACGATACAAAAAAAGTCCTGATAGACATAAAGCAACACCAGTGGAACTGTTCTAAACCTCCGGATTTGCTTTATGCAACACCAGTGTAACAGACAGGTTGAAAATATAGCCTCACACGTTCCATGTAAAATACTTTGTAATTGTGTACCCAGTAAGAATATTAAACTCTGATATATAGAGTAGTTATGTTTCCAAAAAATGTAAATTTGAACAAAACATAATGTATGTTTCAATCCACAGGCTATTGTCTCGATGAAAGTATGTTTCCTATCCACACGAATAGCAAAAATACGTTGAAGGAGACAAGTTTATGTGCTCCATTTAGAGAAAAGTACATTAAATTCAACAGAAATATACTTTGAGCTAATAAACATGTCACAGTTTAATCAGCACGTACTGGTATCTAATGATTCTTGACAATTGTGAAGTAGTTTTAGCATACTTGTATAACCCTGAACAAGTCCCTCTAATTAATTACATGATACATACTAAAGGACAGTCAACCAGTTTTCTATCACAAATAGTATTTCCTCAGATAACGGTAAAATTTGACAAGGTTTAAAAAGAATAAGTATTGTTTCTTTTGTCCTAGTTGTTTGTAGGGTGGCTCATGTCTGACTTTTTGTGTTTGTTTGCGCATAGTGATGCTAAGCACATCTTGATTATATAAGCTACATGGCGGGGATCTTGTGGTAGGAACTGCTTATCCTTCACGAGTGCGTTCACCCCGATTTGTTGCGTATCTTTATAGTTTTCTGTGTTGTGTTTTGGTTTTGTTTATATTTGTTCTGTGTTTTGTCCTCAATATTTATCTGTGTCTCTTGAGTTCGCCCTCGTTTATAAGTAGTGGTGTTCATGTTATACATTTTGTCCTATTAAGCGTCTTTAAGTTCTGAGTTCAGTGTTGTGATGTCCGTTACTATTTCCGCATAAAAACGTTCCGTTCGTATTTACTCCCAGATATTTGTAGGAGGGTTCATGACTTTTGGGTTGTTTGCTTGGGTATAGTCGTGACCTACATTTCCTGTCATATGTTTTTACGTTCTTAGTTCCGTGTTGTGATGTCCGTTACGATTACCGCATAGAAACGATGTTCAGTTCGTTTTTGCCCCGAGTTGTTTGTTGGAGTGTAATGATATCTTTATGTGTTTGTGTTTGTTTTCTTACCTTTTGCGATCACCTGAGTTCACCCCAGGTAATATTGTGTTGTGTTGTGCTGTTCTGTTTTGCTTTGTTTGTCTTCAACTTGTGTCTTGTGTGCTCAATGTTGCCTGTGTCTCTGGATTGTCTATTCTTGCTTTCCCCTTTGGGTTTCTCTAACATTTGTTTGTAAGAGTGCATGATACAGTACCAGACTAGTTTAAGGGCACCCACGAGTACCGAAAATAATCTAAGTTAAATGTACACAAATTCTTAATATGGTAAATGTGTGTTTTTGAATATTTTCACTGCTATGCAAACGATGGAAACAGATATAAAGAAGATTTCACCAAGTTGAAGTTAACAAGCATAAAAACTGTTGGAATTATTCTTTATTTATTCGGGCATGACACGGGATTTCCACGTCTTTGTTACATAATTATCAAATCTTGCATACAAATGTTTCTCATCATTATGGAATTCAGAAAAATAACCAACATTTTACTACACTAATTAATCTACATTTTGTATTTGAAAAACGAGAATTCAAAGCGAAACCGAAAAAATACTAACATATAAGCTCAACATATTGCAAGTATATACTAGTGATTTTACAGACATATAAAGATGGATTAACACAGTATAGAGAATACTTAGGAAGAATATTATGCAAGACCACAATGAGGCCCATGTTTGGAGAGTGTCAAGAATGGAAACACTTTTTAAGACGATTTAGGATAAATGCTTTGTCATTATTGCTTGTTAAATGGAATATATTGAAATAATATGATGACAAAAAACAACTAAAGTAATGTAATTATGCACAATAATTGATTGATTGGTGTTTAACGCCACCTTTAGCAGTATTTCGGCTATATTGTGTCGTAATTATGTACAAGACTATAAACATTTGACAGAATAATAAACTAATGAATGCAGTAGTATGGTGATTATTTAAAGTAAGGGGAAATAACTCTTACAATTATCTTCACACACCTTGACTTTCATGTACTAATCACAGTCATAATAAATAGCCGTGTGTGATAGTTGCCGTATCATCAACTAGTATCATGGCGCTAACGTTGTAAATATCGGTCGTGAAGATCTACTGTACTTGTAAATATTATCCACAATTGTTGCAAATAGTTAGCGCCATGTTTTCAGCTATTTTTATTTACACTTACACACATCACGTATATTACGTTTGGTTGACTGTATTAGAATTTTTGATTCTCGGTTA
The DNA here is from genome assembly GCA_963383655.1 of Bathymodiolus septemdierum. NCBI lineage: Eukaryota > Metazoa > Mollusca > Bivalvia > Mytilida > Modiolidae > Bathymodiolus > Bathymodiolus septemdierum. The sequence continues at coordinate 91,340,446 of OY726517.1, read as the reverse complement.
TCATAAAAAAAAAGTTATTTACAAACATTTACATCTTATAATTGAGAACCAATACTTGTAATGTCATATTTTGTTTACTGATGCTCTTCATCATATGGGAAGGTCAAGATGGTTATATATCATGCTTTAAAATAGTGACAAATTGCTTCCATCATGTAGTTCAAAAGGAATGTTTATAGTAAGATGATGCTACATCAATTTTTGTCGTATCGTACATGCATGTTTCGATGACCTTTAAACTTTGATATTCTACAAGCGACAGTTCTAGAGTTATTGCCCTCATTTTCTGGGAAAGTACCCTAAAGGTCGGGTATGATATATGGCATGCGCGTAGTTTGAATTGTCATTTATAAATAGCAGCTTAAACCGACATAACACGTATAATATATCACAGCTTTTCTGAATTTCGAATAGACATATCAGTCTTCAATAATTGGTAAAAGAGAATTTTTTTATTATATAAAGGTCGTAATGGTAAGGGAAAGGAAACACTCTTTTAACCTTGGTAATTCTAGCAGAAGAAATGTGTTTCATCTACACAATATAATTACAGTACATACCTCATATAAGATCAAAGATGACACATTACTATATTACCTACATAATACAGCCTGTACTGGGTAACTCTCTACACAACGATATAAACATCTAAATTACGGAATATCGTACTGCATGCTACTGCATGCAATCTCATTCTCATCAAATTATTATATTCCAAAAACATATTGCTTATTTCCAATAACTCTTTGATGAAATCTGACTCCAGAAGGAAAATACGACATTAATTTAATCCGAATGTAATCTTGACTCTTATAGTTCTTCGGTTCACCTCATTTCGTGGGGTCATATAACCATTTATAAACACATGGTTATAACTAGTTAAACTGGTTGATCCGGTTAGTTTTTATTATCCCGTTTATCATATTTTTACTTGAGCTAGAGATGCTATCTGCTCTAGCTGTGAGCATTAATTTATATCAACTCTATACAGACTATAGAGTAAAGCATTCATTGTCTTGAATAAGGAATCGTTGTTGATAAGGATTGTTTTCTAATAACTACAAATTAGGAATGTAAGCCAATGCAAACATTAAACATCACGATATAAATATCAAATAATGTAGAATCAAACAAAATATTTCTTCATGGAGATTATAAACACAATTAAACAAAGTATTTCTAAATTGCAATATTAATCTACATTAATATTACTTTGCTTAAATAATGTAGAAATAATCTTTTTGTTCTGATAATTTTGTGTTAAAGATAAAACGTTTTTGCATCTATGGTCTATGAATTTCAAAATGTCAATCATGAAATCGACACACGCTTCATTAATAGTATGTTTAGAGCAATTAAATAGGTAAGTGTTAAACGGTTCAAAGATGAATTTGCAGCTTGGAAAAAACCCGCTAAATTTTAATTTTGTATACCATGATTCGTCCTTGTACAACAGAGTACAACAATAATTAAAAATGAAAATATCTTTCTTATAAGAAGCACGAACTGCTTACCATTAGCGAGTACCTGCGTCCAACCACGGTTTTTGGTGAGGTACTTGTTGTTCAACTTTTTTGTTTTGATTTATCTACTTTCTGGAACTAACTATTCCGACAGTTTGGTATTTTTTGTTTTTATTTTATTCTCTGTCTTGTGCCCAATGTTGCTTGTGTCTGGATTGTCCATTCTTAATTGCCCCTTCGGTTTTGTCTAACGCTTATTTACATAATACCGATGCTATCAAATTGTATAAAATTGCATAACGTCGCTTCACAAAATGTCAATTCATTGCTTATATCTAAAAAAAAAACCCAGGTTAAGTACATAGATTGTACGTTATTGTCAAGAATTCATCATTTTTATTCATAAAAAAAGCAGTATTCAGACATATATGTGCAGGGAAGCAGAAAGAAAATTGAAGTTGATTGTATTAGCCAACTTCTTCTATATAAATATATCATACAAGTCTTGTTCAATGACCAATTAACAAGTTGCTCTTTAAATGTAACTTGGTCTTAGATGTATATAGAACATGTACATTTTAACCAGCTTTTGACCTAATTCTAGTACGTCTACAACCGGAATGTATGTCAATGAATTTTTTAATAAAAATCAGTCGTTTTGACGATAAAGTATGTTTGAAAAACCTAAGCGTTTCCCAACGATTGTCAATTCTTTAGCCATTGGTATGAAAGCCAAGTCGAGTATTTGTTTTAAAGATAGTACCTTTCTTGCTTGAAGGTACCAAAGAGGTAATCAGAATCCGTAAATCGAAGGACAGACAATACAATGGCCAAGGAGAAAAGGACAAAGGACAAACAAGGAGCTACAAAACACTAAGCAGAAAACTAGAGATTGTGTACCACGAGCCCCACTAAAACCGAAATCAAACTTAGGCGCTACGGACGGGTAAGTAGTTCCTGCTCTATTACTGACATCCGTCGTATTAATCTTGTCACAAGCGCGGTGATAAGTCATGCATTTATAGATACATGTAATTGACTATTGGATTGGGAAGTATATTTTGGAAAGCTTATATGGTACAACTATCCCATGTTTTATGCAGCTCTAGGCTTCCACACTTACTTAAAGATTTCTTTGCATATTTTTTTCTTTATATTGTCTATTTGGTATGAAAATGTGAAAGATATACTACCCACATGAAAATAATACCAAACCACATTTAAAATACTACCTACTCGTAAATATTAATCTGTCGTTCATAAGTATGACTTTTAGTGCTTATATGTGTGGGTAGTATTTCTCGTATATCATAGTTAAGGAAACATAAGGAGATGAGAAAAGATGCATAGAATTTATTCCAGACTTAACGTAATAGAAACGACACAAATAAAATGCAAACAATGGAATAACATGAAAAAGAAAACATACCACAATGTCGGAACAGTTCTACGATCTAATAGAAAAACAAAACATACCACAATGTTGGAACAGTTCTACCATCTAATAGAAAAACAAAACATACCACAATGTTGGAACAGTTCTACCATCTAATAGAAAAACAAAACATACCACAATGTTGGAACAGTTCTACCATCTAATAGAAAAACAAAACATACCACAATGGCGGAATAGTTCTACGATCTAATAGAAAAACAAAACATACCACAATGTTGGAACAGTTCTACCATCTAATAGAAAAACAAAACATACCACAATGTTGGAACAGTTCTACGATCTAATAGAAAAACAAAACATACCACAATGTTGGAACAGTTCTACCATCTAATAGAAAAACAAAACATACCACAATGTTGGAACAGTTCTACCATCTAATAGAAAAACAAAACATACCACAATGGCGGAACAGTCCTACGATCTAATAGAAAAACAAAACATACCACAATGGCGGAACAGTTCTACGATCTAATGGAAAAATCGTAGAAACACGGACAAAATTGATACCTCTAATACACATATTCCTGCTTGATCCAGGCACCTCCATATAAAAGTGGCGGGGTTAAATTAGCTTTATGGGCCCAAGCCTCCCATCAGTGAAATGATGTAAAAAATTATTAACAAACGTATTAAACAGTATTGTTAGATATTATTACGAAGCGTGGTTCAGAGGTAAAATTATTTTTACAACGTGAATAATTTGTACAAAAATATCTACTTACGAAGAAGTAACTCTTGATATATTCGCTGTTAATCACAAGGTAAGCAATATGAACAATGGAGGCTGTACTTACGCAAATATACAAATGTAGAAAATTACATTGAAGGCATCAGTATCAATTTAAAGGTTTATTTTCTTGTATGAAGATGTTACGAAATAAATTGTATTAAATGTTCTAGTCGCGGGTTCTATCAAAAGTCAATACTATAAAAAGGAAACTAATAAAAATAAAATAAAGATTATCTGCGATGAATTGATTTCTTTTAAGTCATTAACAACCATGATATCCAATGAAAAACATTTTAAAGTTGATTTAAATATCAAGTCAACTGGACATAAAATTTAATGTTTAGATATGGTCTTTTCATGAAAAGTCATAAGTTAACGTAAATAGTTTATTTACTTATGTATCACCACCAGAGGGCATAATAATTGACTAACATTAATTTAAAGATATGTAATAAGGGTTTGACGAATCGTTTGACTGATAATGAAAACGTAAACGTAGATATCTAATTTAGTGCGCACGACGCGGTTTTTTTGGAAAAACATTCATAAGATACGCTCAAAACCGAATGATAGGAAAGACAAATAAAGTCAACTGTTTGGGAGCAATACAACCAAAGGGTCTAAACAGGACAGACGAAATCTGTTATGGTCACCTATGCCCGAGGGAGGAGAAACTTGTTTAACAATATGAGACAAAAAGCTACATAGTTTGGGAAATATAGATATAAATAATTAACAGATAACAAAGACAAAATATTAACTACTGACTACCTACTGCACATGATATAACCACAAACACTGAATGAAGACAAACGAACCTTCAATTTGATCATGGGACAAAATATCGTACCGTGTATGTCGTCTAATTTAGATATTTAAACAAACATCCGATCTTATATAGATATTTAAATAATACCGTCGGATTTTATCAGTATTTATCTACTGGATGCATATCAGCCAGTATTATTACCAGTGAGCAATACCTATGCAAGAGTATCGACAAGGCAAAGCTTATATTATATGTATTGTATATAATTCGCTTGGTACGATAACAATAATTAAAACGAATAAGGGTAATAACAAAATTACCGAACTCTGAGCAATCTTACAAAGTCAAAACTCATAATTATATAAACAGACAAAATCAGTCAACAACCGGAAAACTGTGAAAACCGTAATGACCCTGACTTGATACAGGCATTTCTAAAGAAATGGTGGGTTGAATCAGATTTTAAAGCGCCAAACCTCCCGCTCTCATTACGGTTCAAAGTCTCCGGCTGTCACTATAACAGTATTTAAATACAGAATGTGCAGATCTCACGACGATCGTTTGGAATACACTCATAGTCAAAACGTTGAAATAGCTGAATAATGACCAACATGACAAATATATTAAGTATTTTATACACTGCTTTGATATAAGTGATATAATCTGTATAATATATCTAATACCTGACTTATTACCGAATAATAAATAACCAAATCTATATTTAAAAACTCCACCATCATGATAAGAAAAGGGAGATTAAATTTTTCATATATTAAACTTTACTGCATGTCAGTTAGTTTTGAATGAATAATAAATAAAGTATATTAAATATCAATCACACTGAAAATGTTTAGTATTAGTGTGTTGTCGTATTTTGAATAATAAATAAATACACTGTAGAGAAATTGAGCAGAAACGAATGCGAAAAACAAATTGTATATCATATTTATCTTTTTTATTCTTAACCAATTTGGAACGATGGATGACAAGGCCACATAGTTAAACTTATTTGACATTACTCTGACTCGAAAAATTAAGGGGGCAATTTTTCTCATAAATTATATATTGCTCGTAAAAGAAGTAGAGCAAAAGAGAGGTATACATGGCGCGCGATTGTCACCAAAATACAAAGAAGGGGGTATTTCGTGCGGAAACACCTCTGTCCGATCGGAATACGTGGTTTTCCGTTTTAAACTGCGAAAACGCGATGGTAACAAAAATGCGAAATACCTGGTAGTTCGCATGAAAACTAAGGTTTTATGATGATTGCAATAAAGAATTCTCGACTTGTGTTCATATTAATTTCCTTGTTTAATTTTTATTATAAGGAAACGTCTTTATAATATCAATTAAAATGGAGATCCTCTTATTACCGTTTTACACAACATTATATGATATTTTCAACCTTCATTATCCAATAATTTCGAAATGGGACCATTAAGAAAAGACCACACTATCGGAACATTTTCAAATTCCAATAACAAGATTAGGGCCATCGTGGTCGCGATCGTATGGTAGTTGCATTTACAACTCCCTGTGCAATCAGTGCTTATCACCACTAAAATTGCGAGTTCGAACCTCGTTACTCCGGTTTCCATCACCAATAAAACTGACCGCCACAACATAACTGAAATATTGTTGAAAGTAGCGCTAAACAACTAAACCACAAACCAACCACCAAAACAAATTCGTAGAAAGAGGAAATATCGATACACCTAACACACAAATACATGACCGTTCACTTTCCTGGCTTGATTCTGGTACTTCAATAAAAAGTGGTGTGGTTTAATGTTTAATGGGCACAAATCTAATCAATAAAGATAAAGAGAAATTGAGAAACTACATAGAAATGAAAATTGCATACGACTTTCCAACTGGAAGGAATGTAATTTCAGTTTAACAGTGATACTCTACGTCTTCGGTATTGATATTTCATAACTTGAGATACACCAAAAATAAAATTGTCATATTATTAAGCAGAACTTAGCATTACAATATATTTACATAAGGCAAATAATATAAGTCATTTTATGTGCTCTAATATCCACACCGTTTTCCTGCATAAGGCAAACACAGGGTAACAGAAAAGATAAGTGAGTAAAGGAACTATCTTGACATAAAACATAACAGCAGTACGAACAAACAGATCAAAAGAATGGGACAATCTCGAACGCCATCATTAAAGCTGGAATTAGACTAGATGATTGATAAACTGTTTTATTTTCATATAGTGAAAATGTATAAAGATAAGAAAGTCAACAACAATGTCAAAATTATTTGTTTATCAATGTGTGACGTAAGAGTGTTTTTGACATTTACTTCACTGAATTTGGTACTGTTTTGACAACTATTTTACCTGTTTTGTTCCAGTATTGTTATAAATACTGTTATAGTGACAGCCGGAACCTTTGAGCCGTATTGAAAACGGGAGGTTTGGCGCTCTAAAATCTGATTCAACCCACCATTTCTTTAGAAATGCCTGTACCAAGTCAGGGTCATTACGGTTTTCACAGTTTTCCGGTTGTTGACAGATTTTGTCTGTTTATATACTTACGAGTTTTGACTTTCTCTTTGTTATTACCCTTATGTACTAAGCCCATTTGTGCGGTTCTATATGAAATATCATTAAAAAAAGGTAAAGCAATTTTACATTTTCCGTCATCAGAATGCTTAACATCCCTACATATAATAAACACAAACATGAAACAATCACGTGGCTCCCATCCAGAGAAATTGTAAGATCAACTGAAAGTACATCATCTTAAATATACATTATTAAGTTTTAATATCATTTCTACATACACAGTTATGGGTTATAAACCCGTATCAGATGTGGTCGTTATAAAATATATTTTTCCCCTTGTGATATTAATAAATGCAATGTCAAACAAACACATCTTTATAGATTCTGACAATGTGTTGGGAAAATGGAGATTATTTATTTTCATTGTCTTTTGTATGTTTTGCTGTTGTTGCTTTGTTTATTTGTGTGGTTTTTTGTTCTGTCTTTTTTGTTCTGTCTTTTGTTTTTTGTTTGTGTTTATGCTTTGTTTCTGTTTCTTGTTTTTCTTTGCAAGGTTAACTTGTAAATTATATATGTCATTATTAACCGCCATCCACCAAAAACTTCCAAGAGATGAAAAGACCTATTTAAATAAGGGTAATAACAAAATTACCGAACTCCGAACAATCTTACAAAGGGAAAGTCAAAATTCATAAGTATATAAACAGACAAAATCAGTCAACAACCGGAAAACTGTGAAAACTATAATGACCCTGACTTGGTACAGCCATTTCTAAAGAAATGATGGGTTGAATCAGATTTTAAAGCGCCAAACCTCCCGCTTTCATTACGGCTCAAAGGTTTCGGCTGTCACTATAACAGTATTTATTTTAATCTGCTTTGACCAGGTATATTTATCCGTAATCCTATTTTTCAAATAGTAACCATATTGAAGCTGTGGGGAACAATATATATATAATTTCTCATTATAATACAACCTCTTTACACTTAACGTAGATATCTAATTAATGCCCACAGCGCTCTTCTGGCATAACCTACGATCTGATTCAAAAGTCCGGTAAGTCAAATGATTCTATAGAAAATGTGTCTCCTCTCATAACTCTTGCTCTACATATCCATATTTTCTTTAATTTACATACCATTATATAAGAACTATATCTGCGCATGCTCGACAGAGCACACATATGTCAATGATCTGTAGTGCATAAAAGACGAACAAATTGTATAAATATGGAGCACGAGAAAAGTTTCACGCCGTACAGTAATCACACTAGGACCATAAAATTTATAAGGAACGATCAATGGTATATCTCCAACCACCTTTTAATTGTCAAATTAGATAGATGTAAACATAGACAGTATATCATAATACCAACCTGGGGAAACATAATAGTCAGTTTGCATAAATATATGTAATACCGGTCCTGGTGCAAATGTAACTAAAAACCTGGGAAAAAATAATAGGCAGTTTGTATAAATATATGTAATACGGGTTCTGGTTTAAATGTAACTAAAAACCAGCGGAAACATAATAGTCATTTTACATAAATATATGTAATACGGGTTCTGGTTCAAAAGTAACTGAAAACCAGGAGAAAGATAAGTCAGTTTACATAAATATATGTAATACGGGTTCTGGTTCAAAAATAACTAAAAACCAGCTGAAACATAATAGTCAGTTTACATAAATATATGTAATATGGGTTCTGGTTCAAAAGTAACTAAAAACCAGGGGAAACATAATAGTCAGTTTACATAAATATATGTAATACGGGTTCTGGTTCAAAAGTAACTAAAAACCAGGGAAAACATAATAGTCAGTTTACATAAATATATGTAATACGGGTTCTGGTTCAAAAGTAACTAAAAACCAGCTGAAGCATAATAGTCAGTTTACATAAGTATATGTAATACGGGTTCTGGTTCAAAAGTAACTCAAAACCAGCTGAAGCATAATAGTCAGTTTACATAAATATATGTAATGCGGGTTCTGGTTCAAATGTCACTAAAAACCAGCTGAAACATAATAGTCAGTTTACATAAATATATGTAATATGGGTTCTGGTTCAAAAGTAACTAAAAACCAGGGGAAACATAATAGTCAGTTTACATAAATATATGTAATACGGGTTCTGGTTCAAAAGTAACTAAAAACCAGCTGAAGCATAATAGTCAGTTTACATAAATATATGTAATGCGGGTTCTGGTTCAAAAGTCACTAAAAACCAGCTGAAACATAATAGTCAGTTTACATAAATATATGTAATATGGGTTCTGGTTCAAAAGTCACTAAAAACCAGCTGAAACATAATAGTCAGTTTACATAAATATATGCAATGCGGGTTATGGTTCAAAGGTAACTAAAAATCACCTGAAACATAATAGTCAGTTTACATAAATATATGTAATGCGGGTTCTGGTTCAAAAGTAACTAAAAACCAGCTGAAACATAATAGTCAGTTTACACAAATATATGTAATACGGGTTCTGGTTCAAATGTAACTAAAAACCAGGGGAAACATAATAGTCAGTTTACATAAATATATGTAATGCGGGTTATGGTTCAAAGGTAACTAAAAATCAGCTGAAGCATAATAGTCAGTTTACATAAATATATGTAATGCGGGTTCTGGTTGAAAAGTAACTAAAAACCAGGGGAAACATAATAGTCAATTTACATAAATATATGTAATACGGGTTCTGGTTCAAAAGTAACTAAAAACCAGCTGAAGCATAATAGTCAGTTTACATAAATATATGTAATGCGGGTTCTGGTTCAAAAGTAACTAAAAACCAGCTGAAACATAATAGTCAGTTTACATAAATATATGTAATACGGGTTCTGGTTCAAATGTAACTAAAAACCAGGGGAAACATAATAGTCAGTTTACATAAATATATGTAATGCGGGTTCTGGTTCAAAAGTAACTAAAATCCAGCTGAAACATAATAGTCAATTTACATAAATATATGTAATGCGGGTTCTGGTTCAAAAGTAACTAAAAACCAGGGGAAACATAATAGTCAATTTACATAAATATATGTAATGCGGGTTCTGGTTCAAAAGTAACTAAAAACCAGGGGAAACATAATAGTCAGTTTACATAAATATATGTAATGCGGGTTCTGGTTCAAAAGTAACTAAAAACCAGGGGAAACATAATAGTCAGTTTACATAAATATATGTAATACGGGTTCTGGTTCAAATGTAACTTAAAACCAGGGGAAACATAATAGTCAGTTTACATAAATATATGTAATGCGGGTTCTGATTCAAAAGTAACTAAAAACCAGGGGAAACATAATAGTCAGTTTACATAAATATATGTAATACGGGTTCTGGTTCAAAAGTAACTAAAAACCAGGGGAAACATAATAGTCAGTTTACATAAATATATGTAATGCGGGTTCTGGTTCAAAAGTAACTAAAAACCAGGGGAAACATAATAGTCAGTTTACATAAATATATGTAATACGGGTTCTGGTTCAAAAGTAACTAAAAACCAGGGGAAACATAATAGTCAGTTTACATAAATATATGTAATGCGGGTTCTGGTTCAAAAGTAACTAAAAACCAGGGGAAACATAATAGTCACTTTACATAAATATATGTAATGCGGGTTCTGGTTCAAAAGTAACTAAAAACCAGGGGAAACATAATAGTCAGTTTACATAAATATATGTAATGCGGGTTCTGGTTCAAAAGTAACTAAAAACCAGGGGAAACATAATAGTCAGTTTACATAAATATATGTAATGCGGGTTCTGGTTCAAAAGTAACTAAAAACCAGGGGAAACATAATAGTCAATTTACATAAATATATGTAATGCGGGTTCTGATAATGTTCACTGCATTCCTTTGTTATACTTGTAATTGATGTGTTACTATTCACATACACCTGTTGGGGTCTTTGAGAAATAAAAACTTGAAACTTGAAACTTGGTTCAAAAGTAACTAGATCATTCCTCTCTTTAACCTAGAAACATAATGGTAGCGTATTAAGACACATAAACATTTAAGCGGTAGTTGCGATATCGGACATGGGAGCGTCTGATGTAGAAAAAAAGCTCCTAAGATAATTATATTGATTTACGACCCAAGATGAACATTTAGTTTCTTAGTGCTGCTGGACTGAAACAGTTTAGAAAGCAAATTATCAAACACTAAAACAAGAAAACTCCCGCCAAAAAATAGATAAATAAGGAAATCCATAGACAACGAAAAATAGGTTACATATTCCTTGGGGACAAAAAACCTAAGTTGTACAATAATTTCTCTAATATAAATAGGTTAAACAGTCGGAAAATGTTATCAATTGTGATTCTGGTACGCAATACAAGAAACAAAAATGCAATTTAGATCTTACTGAACACTTTACTACATATAAATACAACAAAGTTTATAAACATACGATAGTTTTATACTACGAATGAACTAATAAAGATGATAGAAAAAATATGATTGAAAAATTAACGCTACCATTAAAACGGTTAATGTTTCCAGTCCATGCATCAGCATGCATTTTATGAAACATTATTTAGGCTTTTTGTGCAGTTGTGATACAATGTAATCTTATTTTTTCAATCCACGTGATTTTTTTTCCCTGTTCAATGAAGATAAGCGGGAAGAAATAAATAATCAATTTTGTAATAAGCGAAATTATTTTCCCCACGGTAGAATCGCAAATTGTGATAATTATGACCATTTGTTTGTTTTTTGTTAAGTGAGTTGTATCTCAACTATTTTCACGTAGACAACAAATTTACAAACAATAAATCATATAGGTATAAAGTGGCATTTGGACAGGTGTCTGAGTGGAAGTCTCCATTGCCGCAGAACAACGAGGATATAATGTATTGAACAATTGCGCCTAAGAACGGACTACAACCGACCACTCTTAGCAAACTGTTGGGCATTCACAGCTGCTCCTACTTGTCAGTGACTTAAGTAGGTCATTGGTTTTCTCCGGGTCTTCCGGTTTCCTCCACCAATAAAACTGACCGCCACAATATAGCTGAAATATTGTTGAAAGTGACATTAAACACCATAACCAATGCATATTGATGCTTACATTGATAATTGATGTACTATCATGGCTTTCTAATATTTTGACTATGAGTGTGCCTGGTGAAGTTTATTACTTACATTGATAGTTGATGTACTATCATGGCTTTCTAATATTTTGATTATGAGTGTGCCTGGTGAAGTTTATTACTTACATTGATAGTTGATGTACTATCATGGCTTTCTAATATTTTGACTATGAGTGTGCCTGGTGAAGTTTATTACTTACATTGATAGTTGATGTACTATCATGGCTTTCTAATATTTTGACTATGAGTGTGCCTGGTGAAGTTTATTCCAGAAACATGTCGTGCGTACTATATAAGACATATACATTTTCATTATAATTCTCACCATGAATTGCTTCAGTTTTACATGTAGTTCAGTATCAATATTTGTCAGATTAAGATAAACTTATGAAACGCTCTTTATGTAAACATGCCATGTTACAGAATGTGATCGAAGTATGATTTCATCAAGGTATATCACACATGCTACGTTTTGTTACAATGTTTAATATTGATATGAAGACATGTATTCGATTATGATACAAAGCCAATTAAATTAATTAAAATGCGAAAGTTTAAAGCTACAGCTGTTACCAACGTTTTGATGGTCGATATGGAAAAGAAATGACGTTTTACATCTAATAAATATACAAATGTATACTTCAAAACCATATATAGCAGTTTGTCATAGGAAAGTGTTCAGTATGTTAAAGTGATTGGGTATTTCAGCTTCAAGTCTATCAAAAAAACCTCTGCATATCACAATAAGAGTTTTGTTAAACAGACGTTAGCTAATTACACATATTTCTAAATAATAGCGTGTTCCATAATATATATGGATGGATAAATGGATTGTGCCTCATCAGTTATTATATGTTTTAGTATACTAAGCACGTATATATGTATATATATTATATAAATCTGAACAATTAACACATATATGTAGCTTGAACATGTCAAACCTTCAATTATCTACTTAGATGACAACGCATATGTGTATACATTATTTTGAGGCTATATCGAAAGACGCATTATTATAATTATTTGTATGACAAGCCTGCCTGGTTACATGTCATAATTATAATTATTACCTAATTGTAAATTTTTTCTTGTTTATTAAGTAACTACATATTTTAAGATATTTTTGCTCCCCTGTGATCTATTGACGCGTCAATAGTCTTCAAGAGACTATTGCACGACAGACTATTGAACTGACCTTTGAACCTTTTTTTCATTGGACAACAAATTTCAAAACTTCAAAAATTTCAAAATTTCAAAAATTTCAAAATATTTCAAAATTTCTAAAATTTTCAGAAAATTTCAAAATTCTAAAATAATTTTTTTTTTAAATTTAAGTTCAAAATTTCAAAATTTTCAAAACTTCAAAAATTTCAAAAAATTTCAAATTTCAAAATTTTAATATTTAAATAATAATATTGAATAACATATGTAATATAAAAATTTAGGACTTTTTACTCTGTATTCCATTTATTGTTATCTAATTCAACAAATAAATCATTTTCATCAGTTTTTCTACAATATATGCATGAATATATTTAAGTCATGTTCGCTACCTTGCTTCTGTTTAATTAGGAAATAAAACAGTTATTTAATGGGTGTGGATGCAATAGACCAAACTATTTATCCTTCGGTGCTGGGAATGACCAAGTGTTCTATTGCATTCGGCCGTTGGCCTCATGCAATAGAACACTTGGTCATTCCCAGCACCTCAGGACGTTGGCCTCATGCAATAGAACACTTGGTCATTCCCAGCACCGAAGGATAAATAGTTTGGTCTATTGCATCCACACCCATTAAATAACTGTATATTATATGCTCTTAATGATAATCACCAGTCTGTGCGGTCTCAATACGTTACAGTTTTTACTTTATTCCGAGCATACACATGTGTTCCACGTATATTGCTAGAAGCGACAAAAATACACTGTGATCCTGAATTCAAGATCGACGTTTATAACATAGAATCAAATATTTCATGTAGATTTCTTTGTAAAATAAAAATGCAATAGTTGTGGATATTTTTACTGGTATTCCATTATAAATATAACTAAAAAGTAGAGCATTTCCGATTAGTTAAAAATATCGCATCTTGACCGATATTGCATTCCAACTTTCTCCTTAAAATTTGGTACGCACTAGAGAGGTTCAGAGTAAAGCGATATTTGCACGCAAGCAGACGACGAGATATAAACAAGATGGCTGAAATGAACATTGTGTCCTTACTGCAGGCACTAGAGTTGCAGGAATTGGACGATGTATCATCTATGTTGCTAGAAAGTGATATGTAATTGTCATAGACTGAAATATTTGGTACTACATTTTTAAAAGATCATTGCACTAATATTGAGGAATATTTTCCCTCCCCTCGCAGTATATCATATTGTACTCGCAAGCTTGTGCAATATGATATAATATGTGGAACAATATTCCTCGTTATTATATGACTTCAGATAATGTCTTTTCTGATTGGCTGACGTCCCTAGTAACGATCTTTGATGCAGCATTATATTCACCTCGCGTGACGTAACGTGCGGTGAATATAACATTCTAACGTCTTGCACCAATCTCAACCAATACAAACGTTGTGATGAAATCTTATTTTAAGGGTGAAAGAAACATATAAAATGTGTCATATAATAAAACAATTAATGACTTTCAATTCGATGGATACCAGGATTTATTAACCCAAGAATAACCTATTTACCTCGGCTGCTGGCATTGGTAAATATAATATTCTTGGGTTAATAAGTCCTTGTATCCACCTCATTAAAAATCATCAATTGTATAATATTAGTGCAATAACCTTATAATGCTTTCCAAAAATATCTCACAGTCAGTCACTGTCGACGCTTTGTAATATTCTAATGTAGAGGTATGCAATGCAAAAGTTGTATCAATGTCACATATCTAGGTTTACTCATCAAATATAGATATCTTCTATTTTGGCTAAAAGATGATATATTTTGTAATATTCTGACGATGATGAGGATCATGAATGTACTTAAACACAGTTATTTCAGAATTCTACTCGACAACGTAACACATAGAAAACTTTGATACAAGTTTCTTTCTTATTAATAATAAAATTACTGCTATGAAAGTTCAAATCTTGACTGTCTACTAGTATTTACTGACAACATTTATTTACTTATTACATGTGGAGTATATGTGGTCAATCAAGATTTCAAATTTCATTGCAACAGTTTATTTAAAGGGGTTATTAATAAGAAAGGGACAAGTATTCACACAGAGGACCTAATAAGAGTTTGAAGATACCAAAGGGGTAATTATAATCCGTAAATCGAAGAAGGACAGACAACACAATGGTCAAAAATTAGTATTATAAATATCATGTAGATATTTGTGCAATTAATGTATGTTTTCATTTTATTCTTGCAACAAGCTGATTCTTCTGTAACAATAGTCAGACAAAGTTTATATGAATAATCATCGGCTAATTTTTACTGCATCTGTTTTTAATAATAGCCATATTGTTTAAAACATTAGGAATATGCACCTGATGCATTCTAAATTACAGAAAGGAAAACACTTGCAATCTATGTGATTTCAAAATGAGTAATAAAACTAGATGCCAATAAGCTGTTGAAATAATGAATATTACAACACGCATATACCTTTAGTAATAACTTTCTCTATATAGGCACCTGTTTTTTTTAAATATACTCATATAATGTTATAGTTCAAATTTCGCTACAAATTACATTAAGAAAATATCAATAAGATGAAGTGTCTGTTATTGTGTATACAGAATTTAACTTTAAAAGTAATAAAAAGATGAAAATGACTACATGCATACAGCCATTAAAATGTCTGATATTACACCAAGACATCTTTGTTTTAATAAAATTCAATTGTTGTATTGTGATTGCATGTTATATACACTAAAAAAGTATTAACCATTTTAAATAAACGTTAGAGAAAACCGAAGAGGCGATCAAGAATGGACACTGGTAAGCAACTTTATTGGAGTATCGGTAGAAACCACCCAAACAACTTTCAAATTGTATTCTATCACACAATGGTGTATCAAGTACACCGGGCCATGTAGTGGAATTGAACACTACTCTACTGGAGATAGGCCCCGATTACTTAGGTAGATACAAATTATATTGCCATACGATATAGGCCAATATATTCCCCTGGCTTAATTACAGCTTTGGTAAAAAAAAACCCGTAGATATCTAAATTAGTGCGCACGTTGAGTTTCTTGAATAACCTTCATCAGGTACGTTATAAGACAAAAGATCGGAAAACCAAATAATTTAAAAGTCGTTTAAAGCAAGTTAGCTGCTTGTTCTTTTGTTTTTTAATTGAGTGTATACAATGTTATGTCAATGATGTAACTGATATATACACTGTAGTCTCTCATATTTACTAATCTCCATATCCTTTCTTACTAATCGACCTTTACTAGCTTAAATATGTGGCTTTGAATATATGTAGTAATACAAGAAGAGTTTGAAGATACCAAATGGGTAATCAGATTCCGTATATCGAAGACGGACAAACAACACAATGGCCAAAAGACAAAGGTCAAAAGGACAAACAACGATCTACAAAGCATACATATAAAACTAAAGATCGAGTAACACGAACCCCACTTATTTCATTGTTTCATTGCCACAATATTTATGAGCGTACGTGATAATTATGAAGGTTGTTTCAGACACGCTAAAACTAAAGATCGAGTACAGCAATATTGATGAAAATGGCATTAAACACCCACTTTTCATTATACATCATTTACTTAGGATATATCAAATACTTCTTGTTAATGTCTTCCATCAACTACAGACATCGTATTTAGTTTGCTGATACTTGAAATTGATGTGAAAAGTACATATATATCATCAGAACAATTTCAATACCACTGTCATGATGGATTGTTAGTCTTCTTATGTAAGTATCTATAGCCAATCCATATTTGTAGAGTATACTAACTGATTGGTTTTGGGTGATATCTTTACAAACTATGTGAACCTTTTTTGATTTTGAGCGTATCCGATGAAAGTTATTGTAGAAACGCGTCGCGCGCACTAAATTAGATATCTACGTTTTTATTGCGGTTGGTTATAATATTGCCTGTGCTACGACATATACCTTCGGATTACTTTTTTTGTATTTTCAAACTTTTCCTAACAACTAACACATCTGGAGCGTACAATAATATTGTACTTTCCACACGGTCCTATCTAGAAAATATAAATTCGGTCATATAGACTTATATTATATAACTCGTTAACCCGTATATGAACTAGAGGCTCAGGTGAGCCTGTATCGCTCACCTGACATAAATAAGTCCTCTTAAGAATGTCTGCATGCCGAATACATCTAAGTTACTATTCAAATCCCATACTGCCATAGGGTTCTATGTTAAAACTATGTCTGTTCATGGCAGCCATCTTAGATGGAGGTCGTGGTCACCGGACACAATTTTGAAAGTATACTACCCAAGGACCATCCATGCCATGTTTGCTTTAAATTGGCTGACTGGTTTCAGAAGAGAAGACTTTTAAACAATTTTCCCATAGGGTCCTATGTTAAAACTATGTCTGCTGACGGCGGTCATTTTGAACCGAGATCGGGATCACTGAACACAATTTTGGAAGTTGACCACTTAAGGACCATCGATGACATGTTTGCTATATTGGCTTACTGGTTTCAGAGGAGAAGATTTTAAAACATTTTTTCCCATAGGGTCCTATGTTAAAACTACAGTATGTCCGCTGAAGGCGGCCATCTTGGATGGAGGTCAGGGTCACTGGACACAATTTTGAAAATTGACCACCTAAGGACCATCCATGCCATGTTTGCTTTAAATTGGCTTACTGGTTTCAGAGAAGAAGATTTTTAAACATATTTCCCATAGGGTCCTATGTTAAAACTATGTCCACTGATGGTGGCCATCTTGGATGGAGTTTTGGGTCACTGGATATAATTTTGAAAGTTGACCATTTAAGGACCATTCATGCCATGTTTGCTTTAAATTGGCTTACTGATTTCAGAGGAATTTTTTTTTAAACATTTTTCCCATAGGGTCCTATGTTAGAAATATGTTTGCTGATGGCGGCCATCTTGGATGGAGGTCGGGGTCACAGGACATAATTTTGAAAGTTGACCACCTAAGGACCATCCATGCCATGTTTGCTTTAAACTGACTTACTGGTTTCAGGGGAGAAGACTTTTAAACATTTTTTTCCATAGGGTCCTATGTTAAAATTAAGTCGAGTCATGGTGGCCATCTTGAATTTCCGATCAGCAAACGATTCACAAATTTAGTACAGGACCACCCAATGATCATTCCTGCAAAGCCACAATTCAATTGGCTTAGTGGTTTCTAACAAGAAGATTTTTAAAATTTCGACCAATCAGAACACATTATGGGCCCTGGCAGCCATGTTGGATTTCCGATCAGCACCAAAAACACAAATCTTGTAAATGACCATCCAATGAACATTTCTGCCAAGTTTGGTTCAAATCTTTTTGTGGTTTCAGAAAAAAAGATGAAAATGTGAAATTCCCATAGTGTCCAATGTTAAACTAAGTCGAATCATGACGGCCATCTTGAATTTCCGATTGGCAAACGATTCACAAGTTTAGTACAGGACCACCCAATGATCATTCCTGCAAAGTCACAATTCAATTGGCTTAGTGGTTTCTAACAAGAAGATTTTTAAAAGTTCGACCAATCAGAACACATTATGGGCCCTGGCAGCCATGTTGGATTTCCGATCAGCGCTAAAAACAAAAATCTTGTATATGACCATCCAATGAACATTTCTGCCAAGTTTGGTTCAAATCTGTTTTGTGGTTTCAGAAAAAAAGATGAAAATGTGAAATTCCCATAGGGTCCAATGTTAAACTAAGTCGAGTCATTGCGGCCATCTTGAATTTCTGATCGGCAAACGATTCACAATTTTAGTACAGGACCACCCAATGATCATTCCTGCAAAGTCACAATTCAATTGACTTAGTGGTTTCTGACAAGAAGGTTTTTAAAATTTCAGCCAATGAGAACACACTATGGACCCTGGCAGCCATGTTGGATTTCAAATCAGCACCAAAAACACAAATCTGGTAGAAGACCATCCAGTGAACATTTCTGGCAAATTTGGTTGAAATCTGTTCAGCGGTTTCAGAGAAGAAGATTTAAATGTGAAAAGCTAACTGACGGACGGATGGACGGACGGAGGACGGACGGACGGACGGAGGACGGACGGACGACGGACGCTTACCCATGACAAAAGCTCACATGGCCTATGGCCAGGTGAGCTAATGACACATTCAATGGTCAAAATAGACCAAAAAGCAATAAAAATAGGAAATGAAATGTCGAGCAAGACATACTCTATATATATTTGTAAAGATATGGATTGTATTAGAATATTACGTCAAAAATGTCGGTTAAACAAGATAAATATATATTGTCTAATCCAATATTATGTTGAATCTTGTAATATTACTAAATAAAAAATAGACATATTTCGAGAAAAAACGACATGCGTCGGTGCGTTTGATTACACCATAAGACGCAATGATAAAAGTAAGTATTATGTGTAAAAAGAAAATCTCTTCAATTGTGAAATTGTGCAAATTCTGAATAATCGCACAAATAGAACTATTTTAGTTAATATATGTGCATTGTAATTTCTATTTACGTTGATATGATAAATGAAAAATTTAATATGCGAACATGTGAGGGTGGACAAAAATAGCATACAATAGGATATTTTAAGCAACGGACACCTCTGGTAGGAAATTATATATATGAATAAAATCACCATGTGCATATCTGTTTTTGATATGTTAAAATAAAAACGTAAATATCAAATTTAGTGCGCACGATACGTATCTGGAATAACCTACATCACGCGCGCTTACAATCGACTGGAAAGTCAAATAAATTTAAAGTGTTTGGGAGCAATATAACCAAAGGGTCTAAACAGGAGAGACAAAGGGTCTAAACAGGAGAGACAAAGGGTCTAAACAGGAGAGACAAAGGGTCTAAACAGGAGAGACAAAGGGTCTAAACAGGAGAGACAAAGGGTCTAAACAGGACAGACAAAGGGTCTAAACAGGAGAGACAAAGGGTCTAAACAGGAGAGACAAAGGTTCTAAACAGGAGAGACAAAGGGTCTAAACAGGAGAGACAAAGGGTCTAAACAGGAGAGACAAAGGGTCTAAACAGGAGAGACAAAGGGTCTAAACAGGAGAGACAAAGGGTCTAAACAGGAGAGACAAAGGGTCTAATCAGGAGAGACAAAGGGTCTAAACAGGAGAGACAAAGGGTCTAAACAGGAGAGACAAAGGGTCTAAACAGGAGAGACAAAGGGTCTAAACAGGACAGACAAAGGGTCTAAACAGGAGAGACAACGGGTCTAAACAGGAGAGACAAAGGGTCTAAACAGGAGAGACAAAGGGTCTAAACAGGACAGACAAAGGGTCTAAACAGGAGAGACAAAGGGTCTAAACAGGAGAGACAAAGGTTCTAAACAGGAGAGACAAAGGGTCTAAACAGGAGAGACAAAGGGTCTAAACAGGAGAGACAAAGGGTCTAAACAGGAGAGACAAAGGGTCTAAACAGGAGAGACAAAGGGTCTAAACAGGAGAGACAAAGGGTCTAAACAGGAGAGACAAAGGGTCTAAACAGGAGAGACAAAGGGTCTACACAGGAGAGACAAAGGGTCTAAACAGGAGAGACAAAGGGTCTAAACAGGAGAGACAAAGGGTCTACACAGGAGAGACAAAGGGTCTAAACAGGAGAGACAAAGGGTCTAAACAGGAGAGACAAAGGGTCTAAACAGGAGAGACAAAGGGTCTAAACAGGAGAGACAACGGGTCTAAACAGGAGAGACAAAGGGTCTAAACAGGAGAGACAAAGGGTCTACACAGGACAGACAAAGGGTCTAAACAGGAGAGACAAAGGGTCTAAACAGGAGAGACAAAGGGTCTAAACAGGAGAGACAAAATCAGATAAGGTCACCTATGCCTGAGGGAGGAAAACCTTAGTTTTGATTAAAAAAAATATATTTTTAGGAACTGTAGCTGTAATATATACGATTCTGAACACAGATATATAACACCCATCCATCATCCAATTACAGTGTTACATTACTTTCAGTCAGTGTAGTGCAGAATTACCCATTACCTTTTAAATACGTAATCTTATCTTGAAATAGTGCAGTGCCGACAGATTTGTCTTGGTTAACTTGTTTTATACATATATAGATACCGCCTTTGAAATTAAACACTTCTAATAGATATAATTACATACATGAAGAACGAGCGTAGGGTTATTTTAAAGGCTTGAGGACACTAAATGGATAAAATAGCATAAGCCGTAAGGTGAAGGACAGAAAACACAATGATGAAATAATATAGACGAAAACACAAACCATTGTCCACAAAACACATAAGATTCAGCAACACGGACCTAATTAAAAATTGTAATGCACTCTGATGCGCTGGACGCTTACGCGATTCCTGCTCTATTAGTGGCACCCATCGTGGTATTGCTACACGATACGAATAACATTTGATATGGAAATCGTGTTGGACACCAGTATGCGTAAATAAATACAATGAAGATAAATAAAACATGAACCCTACAACACAAATGGAAGAAAAGACGATTCTAACATCATTTTTATTTTTGATTGCGGAAATCGTAGCGAACATCATAACACGGTACTAAGAACGTGAATATATGGAATTGAACCAAATGAACATCACGAAGCCCTCTGATATTAATAGCGAACACAAGTGCCCAAAATGATTAGGTGGTTCCTGCTCTACTAGTTGTATTGGTAATTATTGAAATTAGCCATATTGGGTGTCACGTCGTGAGCAAGGAAAGAATGGACTTCAACACGACACGCAGAAAATATTTTTTTATCATCTGTGACACAGCGCTGGACATTCCGTTCCGGTCAACCAAGTCATGATGGCGACCATGAAATGTGATAACCTCAACTTTACCATTAAGTGCACTTGGTTCTATAGCGCTCTTATTAGCAAGGAAATCATGACAGGATGCATATGCTCTGGGAATATCATATTAGATTCTAAATGTAGATCAAGTCTTTAAGCAAACTTAGATGTATCTGTGGAATATCTTGTATTTCAAGTTCAATGGAGGTATATGCGATCAACATAGTGACAAAGTTTTGAATTTTTTGGTGACTGATGAACAATAAATATTTTATACGTAGACGAAAGACTACACAACCTGATAGTCAAACAAAATCATGTGTTGAATCAAAATGATAAAAAAAAAGTTTACAAGCGTTCTATGCAAATGTATAGCTATATGTCTGTAACAAAACAGTACGTGTTATTCAAATCGCAGTGGTATTTTAACAGTAAGGAAAAAAAAGGTTAAAACATAACGGATCACTCCCCCAACAGACTTCAGTTGCAAAGACATAGCAAACACCATTGATGGATGCCGATGTGATTCAGTTAAATCAATGAATGGATAACAACCTTAGACTCTTGATAATTAGATTTGTATTGTCTGAGATATAAATATTAAACAGTACTTATTATATTATCACAAATGGTCAGGGCCAATAGGGCTATTCAGGTAAATATTTGTATACACAAGAGTGGCAAATGCGAATGGCAAACAAAACAAAATGAAAAAAAGACGTCAATATTTAATTTATTGTAAACGACGCGTTTCTGAAATAATATTCACATAGTAAAAAGACTAGAAAGTCAAATACGTTTGTAATTTAAAAATTTTTAAGGAGCAAGAAAAACAAAGGTCTTAAACAGGTTAGCCTAAATCTGTCAAGGCTACTTATGCCTGATGGAAAATAACGTTAGTTTCAATAATAATTGCATTTTCAGGAATTGTAAGACTTTTGTCAAATAAGTATGAATGGCATATTGTTTCAAATACATGAGTGTTAAATGATGTATTTATTTATAAAGCTAAGGTTGACCTCCCTCAGGCATATGTGACATTAACGTATTATGGTGATACTGTTTAGATCTTTTAAAATTATTTGGCTCTCAAATATTTTGTCTTTGAGCGTACCTGATGGTCATTCCAGAAACGCGCTGTGCGCACCAAATTTAATATCTACGTCTTAATCGTGTTCTACAAACTGTTTATCATTTCAATGTTAGTACTTTCTAATTATGCAATGAGCGGTAAGATAGGCTTGACCGTTTTAAGCTTAGCTTTATTTAAATTTGACTAACAGAGGAGACTGCATGATACTTGTATGGATATTTTGTCTTCGATATAAAGAGACAAGGTGATCCGTTTGTTTACAGCTGATAAAGTACATAAGTACTGTTGTTATTCTTCCTTTAGTTCGGTTCGCAGTGCTCGGTTTTAACAGCTGGCGTGTAATTAAGTTATGTCATCTATGTCATCATTTCTGGAGGTTATTACTCTTAGATAAAAATTAAATACGACAACTCTATTGACGTCGTCACAGAAACAGTAATTCTATAATTATAATTGGATCTGATTACGGCTTTGCCACCACTAGTTTCTCTGTAAAGTGTCTCTTGTCAATGGCAACGTTAAAAGTTGGTTATTGATGTTAATTTTGATTGATTAAGTCCAGTCCTAGGGTTAACATTGTTAATCTACTTGCATCCTATAACAGTCTACCAATTTGATTACATTATCTCATTCTGAAAATGTCTGTGAAAAATCAGAATATTTTAGCATTATCGTAATAGAATATCACCAGGATGGACAGTAACTAATATTATTGGAAAACATATTTCATTATAAATATAAATGAGTAAGTTTTCATTACAGATTTAAAAGTACAACCGCCATGATATAACTGGAATATTGTTGAAAGTGACATTCAATACCATAATTCCTTTTAAAAGTACAATATTACAGATAAAACCTATATATAAGGGGGTGGACAGCTAAAACGGGAGGTGGGAGAAGAGGTGGTGGGAGGTGGGAGTGCAGGGGTGAGAAAGGGGAGAGGAAGGTGGGAGAGAAGAATGCAGGAGAAAATAATAGTTTCTATGTAAAACTAATCTAGAGCCGATTTTATATCATTTTAAAGTAATAAGTGATCTTAGATTGGTGTTTTATTTTCTTAATTTTACCGTATACAATCTTTTATACAGCATTTAAGATCATTTAACATCATTGGTATCGTAAATCAAGCACGGAAACCCGTCATTGCATCAGGACTTGATATGACTTTACAATGATCAATTGAACTTCCGTTAAAAATGGAATCTCATGTTTGCACGGCGGGTGTGCATATTTTTGACAGTAATAACATTGTTGCAGTTGATAATTTTTTTACATACACCCTAATCGAATCAAAGGAAACATATGTTGGTTTTGTCCAAATGTTGAGAATAGAAAATCATTTCAACGACAGATGTGGCAAATTTAAAATAGATGTAAATGATATTGAACTAACGGTGTTGGAAAACAAGACCATGAAGCCGACAGTACAGTACGGACATACATGAACAGGCGTGGTAGGGCTGTTAAAAGACCCAACTATCTAGATAATTACTATATTGAATAGGTACAATTAAACAGTTGGAGAAAATTGATGCTACAGGTTGGGAGGTGGGAGACTGGGAGGTGGAGGTGGGAGGTGGGAGAAAGGTGGGTGGGAGATGGGAGAGAGTACCCCCTGTCCACCCCATCATATATCTATTTTAGCGGGCATGGTGATTTTCCGGTGGGTTTTTGGTATAGCATTCAACTACAAAGAAGTATTGCAAGATATTAACATAGAAGAGTACCTTAAGAACCCTCTGACTTGTGACTGCTCCCACTCTCCTTTTCAATACAACCCATCTGGACATGCAATCACTGGTGATCTGAATATTATTCAACATGAGAGTCTCCGAAAGGTGATTTCCCATGGTCCTAAATTCAGAGAACCTAAACACACCAATTGGAAACATAATTTCAAGATAATTATGGATGCTGTTGAAGATTATGCCAGAAGGTGGAAAAAGAGAGAAGTAGACCAAGATCCTGAGTTAGAGTCCTTGTCAGACTGGGTTAGAACAATTAGGTCTCTAGTACAAGGTCGGATTCACAAACTAAAAAATTGTGTTAATAGTCGACCTAAGTCTGTATTCAAAGACCAAGAAGCTGTTAAGTGTCTTTCCTCTCTTCATAACAAATATGTTATCGTTCCTGCGGACAAGGCTTCCAACAATATCGTGTTTGTATGTAAATCATATTACTTCGAATGCCTAATTAAGGAATTAGACATAAATAGCAACACCTCTAGTAATACCACATACAAACCAACTTCGTTCGACAAAGATGAAATCCTAGCTAACCACAGATCATTCATGACCTCTTTAAACATTCCCTCTGGTAAAGAGTCTGAGGATTTACCCTATTTATATTGGATACCTAAGCTCCATAAGACACCATACAAAGAAAGGTACATAGCGGGATCATCAACTTGTTCGACGAAAGAATTGTCTATTCACCTGACAAAGATTATGTCTGCAGTAAAAGAGGGACAACAGAAATACTGTGAAACTGTTTACTCGGGTAGTGACATAAATCACAAGTGGATTTTGAAAAACTCTAAAGATCTTTTGGATAACCTGAAATCAAGATCTTTCTCTCAGGTATCCTCCATCAAAACTTTTGATCTTTCAACTCTATATACCACCCTACCGCATGACAAATTAAAAACCCGCTTAAAAGAAACAATTCATAAAGCTTTCAGTCATAGAAACTATGGCTCAAAATTTGTTGTGTTAGGCTACAATTCCACATATTTTTCAAACAAAATTCAAAAAGGTAAAACATGTTACTCCGAGGAAAAAGTGATCAGTATGCTGGAGTTCCTCATCGATAACATATTTGTCTCCTTTGGAGGGACACTGTTTCAGCAGGTCGTCGGCATACCAATGGGTACGAATTGTACCCCTCTTCTAGCCGATTTATTGTTATACTCATATGAGTCGGAGTTTCTTCAAAAGCTTGTAAAAGATAAGAAGATTCATGAGGCTAGAGCCTTTAATTGCACATACAGGTATATTGATGACGTTTTATCTGTCAATTATTCTAGATTTGCAGAATTTCTTCCATTGATATATCCTCCAGAGCTGGAAGTTAAAGAGACCACAGATACAGCTTCGTCCGCATCATTTTTGGACGTATACCTCGAATTTGACGACAGTGGTCAACTCAGTACTAAAATTTATGATAAACGGGACGACTTCAATTTTAAAATCATAAATTTTCCAAACATGTGCAGCAATATACCAGCTTCTCCTGCATATGGTGTGTACATCTCGCAATTGATTCGCTATGCAAGGGCCAGTAGCAATTATTCTGATTTCCTGAAACGTCATCTTCATCTGAGAAACAGGCTACTGGACCAGGGCTATGAAAAGATTCGCCTTATTCGATCTCTTAAAAAGTTTATATTCCGATACCAAGATCTTGTCGAAATATATTCCGTCTCTGCAGAAACGATTATAAGCGATGCATTTTCATATAGTGAAAATGTATAAAGATAAAGAAGTCAAGAAAAATGTCAAAAATATTTTTTATCAATGTGTGACGTAAAAATGTTTTTCACATTTACTTCACTGAATATGGTACTGCTTTGACAACTATTTTACCTATTTTGTTCCTGTATTTAAATACTGTTATAATGACAGCCGGAACCTTTGAACCGTAATGAGCGGGAGGTTTGGCACTTTAAAATCTGATTCAACCCACCATTTCTTTAGAAATGCCTGTACCAAGTCAGGGTCATTACGGTTTTCACAGTTTTCCGGTTGTTGACTGATTTTGTCTGTTTATATAATTATGAGTTTTGACTTTCCCTTTGTAAGATTGTTCGGAGTTCGGTAATTTTGTTATTACCCTTATTCAAGATGAGGTACGCTCATAGACAAAACTTACAGCTACTCCATGAATGTATAAATATTATACGATAACAGTCCAAGTTTTTCTTGATGTACCCCGCTACACACCACTGATTACGCAGGGAATTAATCAGCTGATGCAAATTAGAATGCAGTTTAAAAAAAGACACCATGAAGTACCATTTATATTATTTTTATTTGTAGTATTCAAGCACTTTTATTTCTTTTGTCTTGTATATTATATATTCTGTTATTGAATAAATATATAACAATTTACAAAACATTTATATTTTCATAATCTTGGTTAATCAATATGACAGCAATGTCATATTATGAATTCACAATAAGCGCAATTAATCTAGAGTACCGTATCAACTTCTATGCCAACACCAGTATGTGATGATTGAATGATTGATGCTTTCCGTCCACTGACATGTAATTCAGCAATATTTAAAAACTATGCAGAAATGAGAGTGAAATGTGACAGCCTGAACAACTGAGTTTGACCGCCATCAGCAACACATAGAGAGTGGAGTGGGACGGAAAGCAAAAGAAGCAAGTAAAGCATATTCTGTTGTTATTAGTAAATAGTAATGTTGCCATTTATTTTTCAAACTACTTTTTTATATTTTGTTAAGTTGCTCACTTTCCAGACTTGGTACAGGCACTTTATTAACAAGTGTCGAGGTAAAACTAGTTTTATTGTGTCATTTATGACACACGCATTCCTATTACATATGTGTCTTACTTATAATGGTTCCAACTGTGGACGACGTTACACTTCAGTACTGACACACAATTGTTTGAATTTATACATTATTTACATTCCTTTTAGACTAATCGTATAAACAGGTTGCTAATAACCAATTTGTCTTGCTTATTTGTTTTGTTTATTTCAACGCCAATTTCAACAATATTTCAGGTAATCATGGCGGTAAGTCTTATTGGTGGAGGAAACCGGAGATCCCGGAGAAAACCACCGACCTGTCGCAAGTCACTTACAAACTTTATCACATAGTGTTGAACATCTCGCCCTGATCGAGATTCGAACTCACAACATCAGTGGTGATAGACACGGATTGCATATGTAGTTTTAAATCAAATTACCATACGATCACGGCCACGATGGCCCTTCCAATTTGTCAATAAGTATAATAAGCAACTCGTGTAAATCCACAGACAATTTAAATAAACTTAAATCTACGGTATATCATACCATCCCCCTATA
Source organism: Bathymodiolus septemdierum (assembly GCA_963383655.1). Lineage (NCBI taxonomy): Eukaryota > Metazoa > Mollusca > Bivalvia > Mytilida > Modiolidae > Bathymodiolus > Bathymodiolus septemdierum. The sequence continues at coordinate 91,312,302 of OY726517.1, read as the reverse complement.
TCTCCTATTATCAATATTGGTTTTATTTTGAACAATTTTGTATCGGATGTATGTACCTTACTGTATATTCATCACTTGACCTTTTCCAGCAACATCGAAATTATCAGTCATGCTACATTTATAAATTTTGCTATTTTATTGCTTATTTTTCAGATAATCAATGTTTTTTTTTCAAATAAAAAGTATGCAAATAAAAACGTATATATCAAATTTAGTGCGTACTACGCGTTTCTGGAAATAAATAACTTAGTAATTTAGTATACAAAAGGCGACAGAATAGGTATATAAAATAACACCTGTTATTCCAGTTTTACAGATGAAATAGAAACGTTCCGGTAAACGGTGCAATGTTACATTGTCATTGGGATATGTCGTATACAAAGGTATATCACCTTGTATTGTAATTCGGGTGGGCTTGCAATATATATTTTTGTCAGTTTGAAATATCAAATATATATAGATTATTACATGGCATTTTTCATATCATACCCTTTATCATCCCTAGGTCATGATATCAGTCCGAGAGCCGATAGGCTCAAGGGATGATATATGATCGAGGGATGATAAAGGGTATGATATGAAAAATTACATGTTATGATATGCTTATCATATACTTCAACAGAGGAAATAACTGATTTGTACCGAAATGTTTAGTCATCTTGGCTAGAATTAAATACATGTATATATTACAGTTATAGAACAAGAAAATTATTATTTTAATATACAAATCCAATAAATGCACGTTTTAAGCACTTTCAATGTCATAAGAGAAAAAATTGGCAGTTAATAATTGTCTGTGCAAATATTCAATAAAACAGTTGAATCCGACGTGTCCGTAAACACAGTTTTCCGGAAATTTACGAAGTGAACTTACGAACATTGACGGAAAGGTATGTAATAACATTCCGTAAGCAGTTATTATTCTAAGCAAAACTCAAAGTTTTATTACAGGTTAAAATTTTAGCTTTATATGATAAGAAAGTATATCGCCATGTATAATATGGTGCGTATATGCGTGCAATATTATTTTGTCGAGTGAACAATTTATTTTATTATACCTCATATATTAATTACCATCAATAAATTAATTTGATTGAACAATGGGTAAAAATCAGAACACGTGATAACACAGGACACAAATCATATTCCGTGAAATAAAAATCATATTCCACCCCCTCGGATGCCTCGCGGGTTTTCCCGCCAGAGTTATCCTTCTTTGAAAGGAAAACGTCAGAGGCACTCGGAACGCTTCACTTGCAGGCGACCGTTACAATGGTTTTTAAATGTCTGAGACAACGTTCCAATGGACTTAAAATATGTTTGCCAGCAGTATTTTACATGTACATGTATGTGTTTTCTTGGTTTCATTCGATATAATAAAACATTCATAGCATGCGGGTTCAGGAAATATGAAAATATATTCACCCACGAGTATCATATTCCCCTCGAGCGTTGCCCTCAGGAAATATGATACTCGAGGGTGATTAAATTTTCATATTTCTCTCACCAGCATGCAATAAATGTATACTCTCACATAATGTCAAATTAAGTTGATTTTCTTACGTAATACAGATGTATTGCTTTGTAGAAAAAAAGGTGATGTTTTTCTTATGTGACAATATCAAATGAAAATTCTCATTTCACGCAGCATGTAGTTTTAAATTGAAACTTTCTCCTTGATTAGAAACTGATGTCAGTTAATTTGAAAATTGTAACGTGTGAAATATATCAATACTGAATTGCCTTTCCTTTGCTCTGCTGATTTGTTTGTTTTGTTATTGTTTTGTTTAGTATTAATTTTTCGTTGTTGTTTTGTATGTTTGTTTGTTTGTTTGTTTATTTTATTTCAATCTGTTTTTTTTTTTTTTTCTTTTTTTTTTTTTTAAGAATAAAAAAAAGAAAGCAATGATTAACGCAACTGAAGGAAAATCTTTAAGTATAAAGAATCTTAATTGACTTGATAAGAAATATCATAAGAAAAATCTACTATTTAAAAATTTACTTCGATAGCGTTCTATTCTAACTACTGGTAACAACACATGGATACCTTTTTGTAATTGCAATAAATATCGCATCCCCCAAATTTACAGCGCATTGATTTTGATACTGAATGATAGGCTATAAACATTTGATCTTCATATATCTGATGCCATTTTATGAGAAGAACGTAGTTTATAGCCGAGGTATTATTGATAATTTCTGTATAGTTTTCTCCTATTCTAACTTAACTATAAAATATCAACAGATCCAACAATTTTAATAACATCTTTTTTCTTAGATAATCAGAAATCTCAAGAATATTTAATTCTGTTTCTAATCAACGTTTGTTTACTTATGCATCTTTAAATAACATACACACTTATTTCTAAACAACAATAACATCAACAATTACAATATTTTTGACAGATATCAATAATAGTATACACAAGAGATAATACATAATATAGAATTATACTTACAACATAGAATACACCAGAAATCTTTCCCAGCAAGTGCGTGGTAAAATGGACATTATCTTAATGATGGAATACACAGTAATGACAATACCACATGTACTACGATGTTATGTATATATCTGCAGCGTACAACGTGTTACAGTGCCGTCAATACTTTAAACAAAATGTAACAAATACTGATAGATTTTTAATTCATCGTTAAATTGATTTTCTTTATGTTGTCAAATTGCAGCCGTCAGTTGTGACGTATTGATTTGGCTATGAACGTTTGAGCGTCTTTTACACTCGTTGCTTTATTTTATCTGGGGCGGAAGGTCATTAGAATCTATAAATATACAGACATAAATGTTCAAGATTAATATTGCCATAGTATACTCTTTATCAGATTTATGCTATGATGTCGATTTCCAGTTGTCAGTGATGTGATTCCTTTGAAAATTAAATTGGGTTGCGCCAACAAGACAAGAATGGTAACTGCAATGGACGAATCCCGACCAACATTAAATTAATGAAATCAACAAACCCGCGAAACGACAGTTTTTAGCATAATGTATACTAGTTCACTGTTTCACTAGTTTAAGCTGTCATAAGACAAGAGAACAAACCAGTAGGAACAAAGATATTTGGATATTAGGCCAATGACCATATATGGGTTACTTCTTACTAATACTAGTATTCTAATTTTAGCTGTAGGATAATTTTCACAAGCATTGTGTCATAGCTTGTTATATATGTACAAGTAAGCTGTCTACTTCGTTATTCGTGTAACATATACTACTCGATGTTTTAGCTGTTTCGTCATAGTTTGTTGAAAAACGATAATTAATATAAAAAAATAGATTAGATCAATGTTAGTGTTATCTGATCAAACACTCCAAATTGTTTACCTTGAAACGGCATATCAGGCACAAATGCAGAAAATACTTCCATCAAATCAAATAGTGACAAAGAAACTTCAACATATATTTCAATTAATCAAAATACAAAGCATAGCACATTACATATTATATGGGTTACACGATCTCCCATCAAGAAATACAGCAGAGGACAGATGCCTTGATAGGATATTCCTCTCCTTCTCTAGGTATGCCACTAACTGTGCAATCCCCATTTATATATTGATTATACTTGACTTGTCTCGGAATATAAAACGCTGTTGTTGTAGCAAAACTGGGGGTGAACTCAGGTGCTCCGAAAGGGTAAGCAGTTCCTGTTCCACATCTGGCTTCGTCATGTTACTCTTGTTACAAACACGATGATGCAATGTCTGGCCCTGTCTCGTCTGATAATGGGTCACTGAATTAGATATAATTTATATTAAGAAAAACATCAAAAGAATACTTAAATATATTCAAGGCCTTCTGAGCATGTATTTCTCATTGCATAATGTTAATAAACAACTAACCTTAAAACTGATACAAACGAACTTATATAATCTGTATGATGGTTGCCTATCAAAATTATATGCAACTGGGAGCAAAATAACATACAAAGCACATGTAACATAGCAAATCTATCAAATGCCATATACAATTGATCACTCTGAAAAATAAATAATGACTACTTAACCTCTGAGAATCTCGTGTTGTCACGAGGAGAACATGTTGACTGTATCATGTTTTTTCTCTCCAATTTAAATAGATTTTTCTAGGATTCTTGAAACTCAGATTAAAATACACGAGATTGCTATTGTTATATGATTAATTGGTACATAACGTGTTGAGAAATATCTGACAAAAGTTGATTGCTGTTGTAATTGGACAAGTTTTTGATAACCTTATAAAGTGAAGCATTTAACACAATATTTGATTAAGATGGAAGCTTTAATATTTCTGAGATAATTGTTTAGGTAAATCTGGTATAACACATACATCATAAATAAATATAATTTCCCACGGTGAAACACACTTGCATAACCACACCATTTCACTATGAAGGGGTGTAATGACCCATAAAACTAGCTTAACACCTGCACATTTTATGGAACCGCCCGTACCGAGCCATGAAAGTGAACACTCATATGTATGTGTGTTGGAGGTAGCAATCTTGTCTCTTTCTACAACACTGTGATATTTTATGTGCAGATTTGTGTTTTTTTCTTTTTTTTCATTTTTTTTTCTTTTTTTTTTGCTTGGTTGTTTTTTTTGCCTTTGTTTTATTTGTTTTTGGCGATGGTCCTACAACATTTGTGATTATTCTCATGAATGTTTATTTCGCTAGCAGAAATTAGGTATAAAGAACAATACATGTACATATTTTCGCGATTTGTTTTCATGTCATTTGGCAACATTGATGGTAACAAATTCAACACATATCAACAAAACGACCAACTACCTTTCACCTCAAATCATTGAACACAAATAGACCACGACATGAGCTGGTGGAAAGCAATGTCCTGGTTTAGGATAGGCACACATAAATAGACCACGACATGAGCTGGTGGACAGCAATGTCCTGGCTTAGGATAGGCATACACAAATAGACCACGACATGAGCTGGTGGAAAGCAATGTCCTGGTTTGGGATAGGCATACACAAATAAACCACGGGATATGCTGATGGTATGCAAGGTCCTGGTTAGGGAGAGGCACACACATGTAGACTACAACATGTGCTAATGGAAAGCATGTTCCAAGGTTTGAGATAGGCATACACATGTGTTGATGTATAATCAAACAATAACCTGCACAGATTCTCTTGCATTTTAAAAAAAAACCACATATTGTCACAAAAACGACCTACAACATAACCATGGACTGTACAGTAACAGAGTCAGTCGATGCTCGTAGTTAATTGCATACAATCATGAAAGGTAGAAAATGTTAGTTTAAAGACCGTTAATCATAAATGATACTTTTGACAGATTTATTAAATTAGCTCTGTTCCGAATGCTTCGTATTTTATTAGTCATCAACTTCTTAAGGCATAACTTATTCTCGTGGAATACCAGAAAGTGGTCTTCCATTAAATGGGGTTCGTGTTGCCAGAACTTTAGTGTTCAGTGTAGTGTTTTGTAGATCGTTGTTTGTCTTTTTTCTTTTGGCCGTTGTATTGCCTTGTCTTCTTCGATTTATGGCTTCTGATTACCTCTTTGGAAGCTTCAATCTTTCCTTATCGAATATCAAATCATAATATTGTACGGATTGACATAATGATGCACTGATGTAATTGTTCTCTTGACCTATTCGTTTGTCAACAAATGCCTAACACGTTCCCAGAAATTCAACTAGACCCTATCATTATTTAATGTTGAAAGATAATGTTAGTGCTTTGGCACCATTTATGCTACTAGAAATACGTTTTTAATTAACTAGACATCACGTATGAATTGTACTCTCACTATTTAATTAGCACTACTAACTCGTTATCAATGTACTTTCATTGTCAACTGACGTATCAGAAGTCTTATATTTTCTCTTTCGTGTTCATGACCTAAAAGTGGCGGACTTGATTTATCAATTTTAGTCTCAGGAACAGCTCGATTCTCCATAGATGTAATTGTGTGTCACACCGTCATAATTTAATTAATCGTTTTTGAAACATTCATGTGTTCGTTCCTCTGCTACAGATGGGCTAGCATCCAGATCGTCAAGTCAAATCACTAAGAAAAGAATAATGTAAAACAAAATTGATATGTAGATAAACTTATTGAAAACGTTGATATCAAATTTGCCACAATCGACTAAGGTCACCTATACCTGAGGGAGGAGAACCTTAGTTTTATTATTGGCTAAGGTCACCTATGCCTGAGGGAGGAGAACCTTAGTTTTATTATTGGCTAAGGTAACCTATACCTGAGGGAGGAGAACCTTAGTTTTATTATTGGCTAAGGTCACCTATGCCTGAGGGAGGAGAACCTTAGTTTTATTATTGGCTAAGGTCACCTATGCCTGAGGGAGGAGAACCTTAGTTTTATTATTGGCTAAGGTAACCTATACCTGAGGGAGGAGAACCTTAGTTTTATTATTGGCTAAGGTTACCTATGCCTGAGGGAGGAGAACCTTAGTTTTATTATTGGCTAAGGTCACCTATGCCTGAGGGAGGAGAACCTTAGTTTTATTATTGGCTAAGGTAACCTATGCCTGAGGGAGGAGAACCTTAGTTTTATTATTGGCTAAGGTCACATATGCCTGAGGGAGGAGAACCTTAGTTTTATTATTGGCTAAGGTCACCTATGCCTGAGGGAGGAGAACCTTAGTTTTATTATTAGCTAAGGTCACCTATGCCTGAGGGAGGAGAACCTTAGTTTTATTATTGACTAAGGTCACCTATGCCCGAGGGAGGAGAACCTTAGTTTTATTATTGGCTAAGGTCACCTATGCCTGAGGGAGGAGAACCTTAGTTTTATTATTGGCTAAGGTCACCTATGCCTGAGGGAGGAGAACCTTAGTTTTATTATTGACTAAGGTCACCTATGCCTGAGGGAGGAGAACCTTAGTTTTATTATTGGCTAAGGTAACCTATGCCTGAGGGAGGAGAACCTTAGTTTTATTATTGGCTAAGGTCACCTATGCCTGAGGGAGGAGAACCTTAGTTTCATTATTGGCTAAGGTAACCTATGCCTGAGGGAGGAGAACCTTAGTTTTAATATTAGCTAAGGTAACCTATGCCTGAGGGAGGAGAACCTTAGTTTTATTATTGGCTAAGGTCACCTATGCCTGAGGGAGGAGAACCTTATTTTTATTATTGGCTAAGGTCACCTATGCCTGAGGGAGGAGAACCTTAGTTTTATTATTGACTAAGATCACCTATGCCTGAGGGAGGAGAACCTTAGTTTTATTATTGGCTAAGGTCACCTATGCCTGAGGGAGGAGAACCTTAGTTTTATTATTGGCTAAGGTAACCTATGCCTGAGGGAGGAGAACCTTAGTTTTATTATTGGCTAAGGTAACCTATGCCTGAGGGAGGAGAACCTTAGTTTTATTATTGGCTAAGGTCACCTATGCCTGAGGGAGGAGAACCTTAGTTTTATTATTGGCTAAGATCACCTATGCCTGAGGGAGGAGAACCTTAGTTTTATTATTGGCTAAGGTCACCTATGCCTGAGGGAGGAGAACCTTAGTTTTATTATTGGCTAAGGTAACCTATGCCTGAGGGAGGAGAACCTTAGTTTTATTATTGGCTAAGGTAACCTATGCCTGAGGGAGGAGAACCTTAGTTTTATTATTGGCTAAGGTCACCTATGCCTGAGGGAGGAGAACCTTAGTTTTATTATTGGCTAAGGTCACCTATGCCTGAGGGAGGAGAACCTTAGTTTTATTATTGGCTAAGGTCACCTATGCCTGAGGAAGGAGAACCTTAGTTTTATTATTGACTAAGGTAACCTATGCCTGAGGGAGGAGAACCTTAGTTTTATTATTGGCTAAGGTAACCTATGCCTGAGGGAGGAGAACCTTAGTTTTATTATTGACTAAGGTAACCTATGCCTGAGGGAGGAGAACCTTAGTTTTATTATTGGCTAAGGTAACCTATGCCTGAGGGAGGAGAACCTTAGTTTTATTATTGGCTAAGGTCACCTATGCCTGAGGGAGGAGAACCTTAGTTTTATTATTGGCTAAGGTCACCTATGCCTGAGGGAGGAGAACCTTAGTTTTATTATTGGCTAAGGTCACCTATGCCTGAGGGAGGAGAACCTTAGTTTTATTATTGACTAAGGTCACCTATGCCTGAGGGAGGAGAACCTTAGTTTTATTATTGGCTAAGGTAACCTATGCCTGAGGGAGGAGAACCTTAGTTTTATTATTGGCTAAGGTCACCTATGCCTGAGGGAGGAGAACCTTAGTTTTATTATTGGCTAAGGTCACCTATGCCTGAGGGAGGAGAACCTTAATTTTATTATTGGCTAAGGTCACCTATGCCTGAGGGAGGAGAACCTTAGTTTTATTATTGACTAAGGTAACCTATTCCTGAGGGAGGAGAACCTTAGTTTTATTATTGGCTAAGGTAACCTATGCCTGAGGGAGGAGAACCTTAGTTTTATTATTGGCTAAGGTCACCTATGCCTGAGGGGGGAGAACCTTAATTTTATTATTGGCTAAGATAACCTATGCCTGAGGGAGGAGAACCTTAATTTTATTATTGGCTAAGGTAACCTATACCTGAGGGAGGAGAACCTTAGTTTTATTATTGGCTAAGGTAACCTATGCCTGAGGGAGGAGAACCTTAGTTTTATTATTGACTAAGGTAACCTATGCCTGAGGGAGGAGAACCTTAGTTTTATTAGTAATTACTTTATTTAGGAAATGTAAAATGTGTTCCGATTTTCTTTTAGTCAAGGATCAAGTGATGGAAAATGAGCTTAAATATCTCGTACAGATTGTCCTATTAATGTTTTAATTCAGAATTAATAAAACAATTGAAATATATAACTTCAACATTATCTCGATTCACACGAAATGACGAAGCAGTCTGATTTAAATGACAATTAGGTTGTTGATAATTAATATAACGTCTGTATGTTATGTAATCAGAAGTAGGAGTATTATTTTTACAATGTCTCAGTACAATTAGGTAGCTTTATGTTGATTTATGGATGTGTATGCAACATGTTTATATGCATAATCAATTCCATATTTTTAATGTTTCACATTATATAAGTTCAGCACTGCTGACAACATCAAAAAGATAAAATCAAGAACACAGATACAAATGAGAAATCTTGACATATATTTCATGGCATTTCCTTTAACAATAATTATTACATTTGGAAAACACTTGCATGACCTCATCATTTCACTAAGAGGAGAGATTAGAACCCATAAAACTAGTTTGACATGCATTTTTATATTAAAGAGATTTTACTAAGCAAGGAGGGGAGCAGTCATGTTCCAATCGTTTTTAAGTGTTTCTCGACCGTGCAGTTCTGTCAATTAAAACATGGAAATATACGAAATTGTTTATTTTCACAAGTATCTAAATTTCATTTAATTTTGGCATCTACTGTTTTTCGAATCTCTTCTGTGTAGTCGAACATGCCAACTTAAAGAAGTTCTGATCTAACAAAAATAACACCACAATTGTAAACATGTAAATAATAAAATGTCAGATAAAGAGTGATATTTCTATGCTTAACATAGTCGTATCGATGTTTACCTCTGTTTCTACAATTTTACTATTAGATTTTTTAATTGTTCTGACGATTTGATATTATTTGGTTTTAATTCATATCTCTAGCGGTTTAATATTCCACACAGTAGGACAACTCAAGTCTAAATATCAAACATGAAAAAAAAAACCAGAAATAATTTAAAATGTCCATGCAGTCAAACCCAAATATATGTATTCTTAAAAGATATAAATCTGATTTGTTTTAATGAATATCATTAACTAATATCATAACATCACCGTGATCATGGTTGCGGGGCTGATAAAACAATATGAGAGTATTCTCATCAGTGGTATCAACCTTTAAATTTGCACAGTTAAATGAGGTACACGAAATGAGCATCTTTGCCTTTTATTTATTATGTGTTGGTCGACCCCAATTTAATAGGAACCAACGTTTATATTCTATGTATAGAAGAATAGAACACAGACATCCAAATTCCTTAAACTTACAGTAAACTCAGTTAAATATATTAATCATTAATGTAGATAAACCGTGGAGTTATAAAATTGATTGATTTAGTATCAACTAATTTCCTGTCATATCCGATGTCTTAACTTCTAACCTGATGATACTCATATGAACTAATAGGATTATTGTAATGGTTATTGTGCTTAACGCCACTTTCAACAATATTTGAGCTATATCATGGCGGTCAGATTTGTTGGTGGAGGAAACTCTAGTACCCGAAGAAAACCACCGACCTGCCGCAAGACACTGACAACCTTTATCACATAAAGTTGTATCGAGTACACCCCGCCATGAGTGGGTTTCGAGCTCACAACTTTAATGGTGATAGACGTACCATTTTAGTTGACAAAATGTACATATTTGTATTGTGCTCAACATCAAAATATGAGTAGCTTTATTATATATCAGACAATGCAGAACATAAAACCGATACAGCCAGCTTGGCCAATGCTATATTTGCTATATATGCTTAGCATGAATAAACCTTAATGTGATGTCATAACCTAGTCCCTGAGTATTGAGTTGATGGTTGCCTTCGGGGAGTAATAGTTCATTTGTAGTCTTGCTAAGTACTTCAAGATGTTTATCTACTTCCAAAATAATCCAGTCTAATGTTGATAATGGTAAGCATAATTATAATTATATATATACACATAATCACAATATCAGTTCTCAAGAGACACGATAGGTGTTAAGTTCAATTAAGTAGAGCTCATATACATTTAAAAAAAAATAGTTTCATTCAGTATTCAAGCTGTACTCAGTTACTAATAAAATCAAGATAAATGATTTTAAATGAAGATGGTACATATATAGAATTGTTGCTATATATGGCTTCCCATACCAGTACATTAATGGAGATGGGTTATTAGATGCTTAAGTATATTACAGTACAGTAAATATATGAATTTATGGGGTGAAATATTGCTACATTGCATGTTTGAATGATATAACAAAAATGTATTTACCAGTTGATAATTAAGGTTTTAGATCGAATCAAGGATAACAAGATAATTTATGTTTATAGATATAAAAAGTATATAAGCAACGACCAATTCTCATGCGGATTTAATTAAAAACAGTTTTCTGTGCAATTTCTTTGTGTTATTTGTAGATCGTCGTTTACCCTTTGATCTTATGTGATTTGCGAATTATAAATGTCCCTTTAGTATCTTCAAGCTCTTCCTAAAAGAATCAGATCTTAAAATAACACATGCATTGATATAGTGAATTAAAACTCAGTTTCTACAACAGATGAGACATGCCCTATCGTCATATTTATTCCATCACCTGATATTTTTATCAACCCATATTACAAATGTAGTATATGTTTTTGAAATATAAATACATGTTCGGTTCTTCTTTGCCTCCAGTTGTTTGTAGGAGGGCTCATGTCTTGATTGGGGTGATTTTGTTTGTTTGCGTGTAGTGGTGTCAAACACATAATGTGTTGTGTTTTTGTCATGTTTGTTTTCGTCTACTCTGGTGTCTTGTGTACTCTATGTTGCTAGTTTATGTTGATTGGCCATTGTGTATTCCGCCTTCGGTATTCTCTAACTGTACTATATGTTGCTAGTTTCTCTTGATTGGCCATTGTGCATTGCGCCTTCGGTATTCTCTAACTGTACTCTATGTTGCTAGTTTCTCTTTATTGGCCATTTTGTCTTGCGCCTTCGGTATTCTCTAACTGTACTCCATGTTGCTGTGTTTCTCTTGATTGGCCATTGTGAATTGCGCCTTCGGTATTCTCTAACTGTACTCTATGTTCCTAGTTTCTCTTGATTATCCATTTTGTATTGCATATTCGGTATTCTCTAACATTTATTGCTTAACTATTTGTTGAATGTAAGATGCTATTATTGTTCAAAGAAATATACACGGTGACGTCATACATAAATGGGTGATATTTCAAGTTGTGGGTGTCATATATAACAGTTATTTCTTTATTTTCTTTATTCAAGGGTCAATCTCATTTAATAATTATTTCAGTATTCCGAAGAGTATTGCATAATGATCCGTAACGGTACCTCTAGGTAGAGAAAAAGTGCGTAGTTTATCAGCTGATGTATAAATCCTCTGAAAGAGACATGTGTTGATTGAACTCTTCCCTTATGCTATGTATATTAATATTTGGTTATAACAAAACGGTAAATTTTTAATTTGTTAATATTTAAGTGTGAGAAGTAAGGATATAATTGAAAAAATGTATGAAATAAATACAGATTATGTGTAATTTTTCAAAAACTGTCCTTGATCAGTTACAATATATTTAATATTTAGTAGTAAAAACTTGAAAATCAAGGGAAGTAACGACTGTACATGGCTTAATATGTTCCTCCGGTTTTGAGAACAATACACTTATTGAAGTATAAAGGGCAACTTGCAGAATACTCTAATGAGCTTGTTCGTTGGTGTCACTACTTCACCTACATGATTTGTAAATATTGTTTTTGCATAATTTTAAAATCAGATACAAAGAACACAGCTTGAAAATACAACTGATGATACATTGCTATCGTCAGAATAAAAACGTAGATATTTAAACATAGTGCACATGATGCGTTTCTGGAATAACCTTCATCATGTATGCTCAAAGGAAAAAGTTGGAAAGCCAAATAATCTTAAAAGTTTTGGAAGCAGGTAAAACCAAAGAACCTAAAAAGGATCACCAATATCGGTCGCCTAGGCCTGAGGGTGGAGAACCAATTACATTAATTAGGAACTGTTTCAATAATACATATATCTAATAAACTATGTCATTGTCATAACACCTGTTCACTAATATTATTATTTCATTGTCCATTTGATATTGGTAATACAAATGTAGACATCAGAAATAATCTCCGTCAACTAGGTACATCTAAGCTCAAAATATTAGAAAGCAAAGTAATTTACAAATAATAACTTATTGTTTGTGATACAGATTATATACAATTCGAAGATGGGTTACGTTATCAAATATATTTGAAATAGTTTTCCTCTTTCAAAGTTTGTATTTCAAGCCTTTTTATGTTTTTTCAATGTTTGCCAACGAGGATTGGTTCAGTCTCAGTTTCACATTTTGTAGTTAACCATGTTTCCTTAACAGAAGCAAACTTCTGGCATGCCTATGTTGGATCTGTCTCAGGATAATGTGTCCGAATGGAACGACATGCATACACACGTACTCTTGTTTCAATGAGATAGCACTATGCAAATCCATCTAAGCTTGTTGGTCAAGCACAAAGCAGCCATCATCATCCTCATAATCATCATCTAATTGAAATGTAGTTAGTTCTCGTCATGATATGGCAAGAAAAAGTACTCACTTGACATTAAACAGCAATCACTCACTTACTCATTAGTATCCATTCGTGAACCGGTGAGATTAGATATATCGTATCATATAGTTGTCACGTGCTGGAGACGATTGTGATATTTATTTTTCCGAGAGTGTGTGATATCTGAATGCATCCTATGCGAGATATATTTTAGAATGTTTAGTAAGATTGCTTCAAAATTATAAACAAGTCTATACGTATGTATTGTAGCGTAGCCGAGCGGTTGGGGCCTAGTGTATGCGAGCAAAAGGGGAGACGGGTCTATAACGTGGTAGCGTGGTAACCACGTCTCTCTCTTTCTGGTCAACGTCCCTGGTTTTGGGACCTGGCACTCTTGGTATCTCTGGTCTGGTATGGAGAATTACAATAGGGTAATAAAGAGGAAGGGTATTAGGTTTTGGCCTGTGAGAGCGTTTAATCTTAGGTGTGTTTTGCTCTCATTCTTTTAGATTCGTCATTTGTAGATAATTAACTTGTATTAATAAGGAATAAATAGATACTCACTAATGATACTTTAACAATAACATAATTATAACGTGTCTATAAGTTTTACAACAATAAATAAATAGTTTACATCTAGAACTTCTAAATTAGATACATAATATTAATAGTTAATACTGAATTATCGAAGCAAGGAACAAGGAACGGTCTTAATATATTCCGTACCGAGTTCAAGTCGACGAATATATGGATGCGTATGTACTTTAAATTATTGTCTATTTCGGGAGTTGGTCCACTGTAACTCGGTTAGGAAAACCACCAACGATGTGTACGAATGTAAAACTAGTAAATAATGGCGGTGGAAGGCCCGATGTCTTTCATGTAATTAATAAGACAAAAAGCGCATATATTAGTATTACTTTAAAATATAGCGAAATATTGTTGCTAAAAATATGACTTAACTTATAGCGGTAATTTGGTAAGGTATTTCCGAAAAGGGTAATTTCGGTGAATAGTTGACCTATAAATTATGGGTTAAACGGACCTGGTCCTATCCATGGTTCTGGTACTGGTATCTCTAAGTCTAACGATTACTGGTCTGCGGGCTGGTTCTGGAATTGGTATCTCACTGGTATATGGTATCTGATCAGCTCGATAAGGGTGCTCTGGTGACACAATGGGTCGCCAGGGTAGAAGACTACTAAACTTTATTTTGTAAATCGCGCCTTTTATACTTTTTGTTTACCAATTTACCGATTGGTTTACCATTAACCGACCGTTGCCATAGAGATACCAAAGCGGAACTGGTTATTACCATAAGAATATTTAGGAACCTTTGGTAAAACGTTAATTACCCTATAAAGCTATGATAAATACTGAAACGTTCGGAACGCAATACATAACAAATATGGCGCCCGACATAAAAGTTGTCAAGTGCACACTATTTAAACTTGGATATATACATAATCATACAACTAAAAGGTAATCAGACATTATTTCTAACTATGATTAGTCATTCCTTGCTGCAATTATAATATTTAGTCGCCATGGGCTGTTATAATTAATCAACTATAAATAAAAGTTACCGACAAAATGTTGATGTTAGCAAACCCAAAATCGGACTATAATAAGATGAAAGAAAATGTTGTAATAGTTGATATTACAAGTATTATAAACAATATATCATCAGTCTGTAAATGCACTGAGTTATTTTATTATTTATTTTCCCGTAGTGAACGAGCTATTTTCGCTACAGTGTATATACAATTGCCACTCGATTAAACACAAGCAAAATGTCGCCCTTGAGTCTCAGCTTGCGTGGTAAAGTATCATATCGTTTAACGAAGCTATATTTTTATAAAGTACATTTGTCCAAGGGTGCTAAACGGTTCGTCAATATGGTAAGGGAATATGTGCTGCAATGTCCCAATGATATCACTTCCAAATCCCGCTGAGGGAAAAGCAAAGACACAAGAAATCGAATTATAATACAGCTTCCAATTTAAGACATATATATAATCTAAAGTGCAACCAACACGGAGGCCATTTTCAGTTCTGCTTTGAAGCTAATGTATCAATAAGAAGTCAGTCTCTAATTTGAAACAGTATTTACAAAAACAAAATAGATTGGTCGATTAAAAGCAAACCAACTTCTTATGTTATTTTAACCCTCTTCAATTTAAGAAAAAAAAAATTGATAGTGCTTAAGAGTCACTGTTTTCCAATATTACCAGTATCGAAAATTGTATTGAAAATCTTCTAGTAAATGTCCACCATTTGTATATGTTAAATAAACGTCAGAGAATACCGAAGGGGCAAGCAAAAATGACAATCAAGAGAAACTAGCAACATCGAGTACACAAGACGATGAAAGAAAAAGCAAAGACACAACACAATATGTGTCGAACACCACTACAGACAAACAAACACAACCAACGCAAAAAATGTATGCACCCTCCTACAAACAACTGGAGGCAAAGACGACCCGAATATCGTTTTTATGCAGAAATCGTAACGGACGTTTCAACACGGAACTCAGAACGTAAAGACACATAATAGGACAACACAAAAAGCTAAAGAGATGAGCAACACGAACATCACCAAAAAACTGAGGGTGAACTCAGGTGCGCGCCAAGGGTAAGCAGTTCATGCTTCTTCTATACTGTCAAGTCTGGTAAAAGTCTTGGCAGCTGACGTTCTGATGGGAAATGCTAACACAAAATTGATTTATTATCAAAACATCTCAGGAAGGTTTGCTCCTTTTTGTTTTAATGTTTAATGTATTTATTGAAAAAGTCATATAAAAAATTCATCCGGTATATATTTGTTTTTAAAAGAATGGCTAATACCATTATATTATGTTTCATGGTTTCTTTTCGAAATTTCATGTATGTTTTTTTTTGCACCTTTCACACAACACCACATATAAAGTTGCATTAATTGAGTAACAGGTCAGTGTATTGAAATACAATATTGATATGGACAAATAAAGAGTAGAGACAATTTTACAAATAATGCACGAAAGCAACGTCGTATGAAGTGAAAAAAACAGAGTTCAGTCGTCACTTATTAGGCCAATAACGACACAAACACCTTTGAATACAGTTAGAGAACACCGCAGAGGCAATCAACAATGGACAATCCAGAGAAGCTGGTAACATACAAGACAAACAAAACAACACAACACAATATGTGTTGGACACCACTATGAGCAAACAAACACAAATAACGTAAATTAGACAGACACCTCCTAAAAACTTTTAAATTATTTGGCTTTCCAATCTTTCGATTTTAAGTGTACCTGATGACAGTTTTTCCAGAAATACGTCGGGCGCACTAAGTTTGATATCTACGTTTTTATTACATATGCCAATGACATATTCTCTTACCTTTGACAATGTATGTAGGATTAGTTTTTCGTCAGTGAAGTTGATCCAATGATTCCTACAACAACAGCTTATACCTTCAAAACAGTAATGTTTTGTATTTTTAGTGCATTTCAGTACACCACATTCCAAAGTGTTGTACCAAAGAACGTCCGAAAATACATTAAACATACATCTAATGGTATTAGTGTAAGATCTAGACTATCAAAACTCAACAGGGACTCTAATTACTTATAGCTAGGATCGTAACAATTTACCATTTTCATGAATTAAAACATGCTAATTTGCCATTAATTGTAAATCAACATTAGAATGGACCAGTAGGCCGTACATCATAGTAACGAACATATATCCTTTGTGTGTGATTTGTCTTCATTAAAAATTGTCCATACGTGATATATACTTTGTAGAAAAACAAACTATTTTGGGACAAAAATGAACCTTTCTAATGTATTTCTTGATAGCTATATATGAAACCAAAGGATATACATTTTGAGTATTCGTATTTAACAAAAACACTTAGACAACGCTATTCATCTCTATAGTAGGAGTAAGATGATGTCAAAGAAGAGTTTGAAGATACCAATGGAATAATCAAAATCCGTAAATCGAAGAAGGACAGACAACACAGTGGCCAAAAGAAAAGATACAAAATGACAAACAATGATCTACAAGGAAATGTGCATTTATTAGTGCTAACAATGAGTCGAATATGAATTAGGAGGCTTCTTTAGACATTGCTTAACATGTCAAAATAGAAACCAAACCTTGCACTGGGCTGAACTTCTTTTAAAAGAAATTAAGTCCATTCATGACGACAACAAGAACTATGCAACCATGACAGAAAAATCCAGATAAAGATTTGGTTCTGTATATTACCTCTAACATAGAGCTCTTTGAAAGCAGGGGGTCGTCGTAGTCGTAGTCGTATGGTAGTTAGATTTATAGCTACATGTGAAATCAGTGCCTATCACCACAAACGTTGTGAGTTCGAATCCCACTCAGGCGAGGTTTACTAGATACAACATTATGTGATAACGTTTGCCAGTGATTTGCGGCAGGTCGGTGGTTTTCTCCGTGTACTCCGGTTTCCTCCTCTAATAAAACTGCCCGCCACTATATAACTGCAATATTGTTGAAAGTGGCTTTAAACACCATAACCATAACCTCTAACCATTTGAAAACAGCGAGATACTAACACAAATTAATAATCTTATAAATAGACTTATTTTAAAAACTACCAATGAAAACGTAGATCTCGAATTAACGGCGTACGAAGCGTTTCTGGAATAACATTTATCAGGTACGCTCACAATAAAAATAAAATAGAAAGCAAAATAATTCTAAGATCTTGGTGAGGAAGTAAACCAAACGGCCTAAAAAGAATAGCCAAATTCACCTATGTCTGAGGGAGTCAGGGAGGATGACCTTAGTTTTATCAATAATAAAATTATTTTGGAATTGAAAATGTCAAAAATAGATATATCTAGCTAAACCATGTCAGTGTCGGAACACTGAATGAATCATTCATTGGGTGACCCGCAAAACATATTGTACACTTCCACAATTTTGAATAAAGACAATAGTCCATATGACTCGAGAGTTCAAAAATATCATCTCATCAGAGATAAAAGGTTAGGGTTAGGGTTATGGTGTTTAATGCCACTTTAAACAATATTTAATTTATATCGTGTCAGTCAGTTTTATTTGTAGAGGAAACCGAAGTACCGGGAGAAAACCACCGACCTGTCGCAGGTAACTGACACACTTTATAACATAAAGTTGTATCGGGTACACCTCGCCATGAGAGAGATTATAACACACGGAGATGACGGCAACATAATATATGACATATAAAAAATAAACAACACATGTACGACCTGTATGGGAAGCGATATATTCTGTATTCTGTTTTATTCTAATCATTATCTATTTGTAATAATTGATCTGCATAAAACATTAAATCGATATTTTATTGCCATTGCGAATGTGAGTTATGATTAATAATGGTTGTCATGTGTGACCTAGTATAATTCATCAACTATTTCTGTTTATAATGATGTGGTTTATTGCAAAGTGAAACCAGTAAGACGGAATGTACCGATAAAACGAGTTGAGAGTTTGAGGTAATCAGGAGCATTAAATCGAAGACGGATAAACAATACAATGAACAAAAGAAAAAGGACAAAAGAACAAAAACATTATCTACAATCGCAATGTAAAAAACTAAAGATGGAGCCACACACAGAGAAATCCTTTAAGGTAATATCTGTTTCAGAAAACCTTTCATGAACGTCAAGTATTGCTGATACTAAATGTGATTTGCTTTTTTGCGAAAAGGAAGATGGAAATTAATTTCAATAGCACTATTGTCTTTTCTTACAATATGTTTTGGCAACATACGATGTTGTCGATAGCACCCAACCGTGACACACGATGTTGCCGATAGCACCCAACCGTAACACACAATGTTGTCGATAGCATCCAACGTAACACACAATGTCTTCAATAGCACCCAACCGTAACACACGATGTTGTCGATAGCACCCAACCGTGAAACACGATGTTACCGATAGCACCCAACCGTAGCACACGATGTTGTCGATAGCATCCAACCGTAACACACAATGTCTTCGATAGCACCCAACCGTAGCACACGATGTTGTCGATAGCACCAGCCCGTTGGCATTTCTCATCAGAACCAAACAATCCTGTTGAAGCATTATCGAAAGTGCTGTAACATAGAGGATTCAACCGTAACACACGATGTTGTCGATAGCATCCAACCGTAACATACAATGTCTTCGATAGCACCCAACCGTAACACACGATGTTGTCGATAGCACCAGCCCGTTGGCACTTCTCATCAGAACCAAACAATCCTGTTGAAGCATTAACGAAAGTGCTGTAACATAGCGGATTCAACCGTAACACACGATGTTGTCGATAGCATCCAACCGTAACATACAATGTCTTCGATAGCACCCAACCGTAACACACGATGTTGTCGATAGCACCAGCCCGTTGGCACTTCTCATCAGAACCAAATAATCCTGTTGAAGCATTATCGAAAGTGCTGTAACATAGAGGATTCAACAATAAGAGGAACATCTGAAATATTTCTCACTTAAATATGAGGAAAAGGAATATCTATAAATAATATCTGTATAATGTTAGTCTTTGTTTTGTGCAAGTCACCAACATAACAATTCAAATCCGTTTTGCATATCATAGCAGGCAAAAATATGTTGATCCTGTGTTGATTATCCTATTTGAAATGTAGGTGCATTTTTGAATAGTAAATTATTCTTTTGGTAATACCAACGTAGTAATGAATCCTGCCAATGTTTCTCAAGGTTATGATCGTCAACATAAAATTGTCTACCATTATGACATGTCGTGACTGACCTATATTTCCGTTGACTTAGGTACATGTCTTCTAGCGTCCACAAAGGTTTTAATTTCAAATCAGGGGCCGTACTGGCCGTGATCGTATGGTAGTTGAATTTACAACTACCTGTCCAATCAGTGCCTATCACCGCTAAAGTTGTTAGTCCGAATCCCACTCAGGCGAGGTGTACTCGATGCAACATTATGTGATAAAAGTTTGTCAGTTATTTGCGACAGGTCGGGGGTTTTCTCCTGGTACTTCGGTTTCCTCCACCAATTAAAACTGACCGCCACGATATAAATGAAATATTGTTGAAAATGGCGTAAAACACCATAAAACAAACCAACAAAACCTACCATATCAAACCACTGTGTTTCCAATAACATACGATGTGTACCATGTATAATGCAATAGCTGATAGCCTTAATTATCAAGAGAACATGATTGGATATCAATTTACCAGTTCACCCACACATGTGTGTGCCTGTTGCAAGCCAGGGTCTGGTAGCGCCATATGTGGTGGTATTTCCATATTGGTAGAATTGATGACCATTACTGCATAATCTTTCTTTTCATAAAATATGTCACCACTCCCGTTGTTTTAGTATATTTGAATATAAAAAGATTCTCATGACAGTATTATTGATTTTACTTTTTGTTACCATTACCACTAAAACAAGAAAAAGTATTATTGACTTTTACTTCATCGGAGGACATCAGATTCTGGACGCCAAATAAAGAAAATAGCTTACATGGTCCAGGATAGCTAAATAATTATTGTCAGGCGATGTCTCAGATATTGATAATACCAATCGGTTAGTTTTGTATTGGCTGCCAAATTATTGCATGCCGTAGTGATCATTGTAGAACTCAAATCGGTGGAACATTTAGGATAGGAAAAGTGTAGTCATTCGTGTGCATCAAACCTTTAACATTGTGACGTCATTTCTTCAATCAATATGGAAACGTAATTCTAAAATGACTAACATGTATAGTTATTATCTAGCTATACAATAACATACGATTAATGCTGCTGAAAACATACGACAAAACAAACCAAAAGAACAAACGCTACCACTCCCCAAAAGACAAGAAAAATCCAGGTGTAATCCCGGGTGATCCTGAAGGGTTAATAGCTTATTCAAGAGAAGCTATGATACCAAAGAAAGACAATTGAAGGACATATAGAAATAGGACAAAAACACCATCAATGGCTGACAATGGTTGACTATGGTTGACAACGGTTGACAATGGTTGACAATGGTTGACAATGGCTGACAATGGTTGAGAAACCTAAAGATTGAGATAAAAACGTAGATATCAAATTTAGTGAGCACGACGCGTTTCTGGAATAACCTTCATCAAGTACGCTCAAAGTGGAAAGATTGGAAAGCTAAATACTTTAAAGTTCTGGGAGCAATAAAGCTAAAGGGCCTAAGCATGATAGCCAAGATCAGCTACGGTCAACATGTCAACAGAAACACGTACACCACTAAAACCGGGGATGATCTGAGGTGCAGCATTAACGGCAATTAACCTAGTTGGTAAAAATGTTTTTCCTGTGTATATTTGAACAACATCCTCCACACAACAAACAATGATGAGAAGTAGGATATGTTTATCACCTCTTTACAGACGAGATGTATTCTACTATAGCTAACGTGAATGTGAATGACCTCTGTAATTGTTTGTGACGTATTGATCGTTCTAATCCTTTGAAAGTCAGAATTCTGTGAATGAATGTCTAAATGATTTATATACAAAGTCGACCGGTCTATGTAACTAATATAATTGAGTTTATCTCTGTATTTGATTTTATCAAGAAAATAACATAAGATCAAGCTGAACTAGAACAATTCATAGCAATAGTAAGTATATCATATCGTTTTCATATACGCTTGGGAGTAGTGTAAAAGGCAATTAGATAGTCTTTCATTCCACAGAGAGACTGAATTCAAACGTGAAAGAATAGAAATATACAATGTACAATAGACAAGTACCAATGTGAAGGTAGAGAAATACTAAAAATAAATATAGAGTAGCATGACAGGGTTTAAAACTAACTTAGCTATCCAAGTCATGAAAATAATAAAACAAAATAGAGTGTCAAGTATCGGTATTATCTTGTAATATTGATTGCTTGATTGGTGCTTAACGCCAAAATTAGCAGTATTTGAGCTATATCGTGGTATCTTGTCATATAATATTTCGGTGTTCAGTTTATTATTATTATTATTATTATTATTATTATTATTATTATTATTATCTAAATTGAAACAATAAATAAATATTTATCATAATTTATGTGTATTGTATCTTGAAAGGATCACGTTACGTTTTGCTCTGTTTTTGTTTGATGTCTTTGTTTTTGTTTAGTGTATGTTTTTGTTTGCTTTTTTTTTTTTTTTGGCTGAAGCCTAGTATTGTAAGCAAAAATTATTAGGGAATAAAGACGAATAAGAGAAAAACAAAATAGCCATGAACACAAGGAAATGAAAAACGATATCACAAAAATGTGGCTGTACTAAATAAACTAGCAAACAAAACGAACATCACAGTAGTGTTCCATTATTCTGAGAGAATCCCGCTCATGGCGAGGTGTACTGGAGACTTGCAGCATGTCGATGGGCTTTCTCCTAGTAATCGGGTTTAAAACAGACCGCCACGATATAGATTAAATATTGTTGAAAGTGACGTTAGACATCATAACCCTCAAACCCATTTCTCTGAGAACAATTGATATATTTTATTCATTTACTATTTAATAGTTTGAATCACTAAAACATAGCTCATATCCAATTAGTATGTGATGTATTATTTGTCAAATGGCAATATAATAGCTCCCTACCGTAGACAGATAATTGTCAAGTTGTAAGATGTCTGACAAAATACCATAAAACTGCAGACTATTTACAGAATTGATGTCCTAAACCGACAAATCCATCAAGGAAAAAAACCAAATGTAAAAGATATCAGAACTAATATAATTAGTTCGTTTAAAAAACCCAGACATTCTTTGTCTCTAACGACGACTTATAAATTGTTGCCGAAACGGCTGATATAAATATTGTTCTCCGCCATTTGTGCTAGCGGATAATTCTTATAGAGTGGAGAGTTAGAAAGTTGTAGCAAACTTTCGTATGATACAATGATCCTCATCCTTTATTTCGTTTAGTTTCAGCATATTTTATTTACTGGACTGTATATTTGGGTCACACGACGGGTGTCTGATAAGCAGCAGGAACTGCTTACCATGTGCGACCACCTGAGTTAATCCCCGGTTTTTTTTTGTGGGGTCCGTGTTGCTCATCTTTTTAGGTTTTTTTTTTAGTTGTCCAGTCATGTGTCTTTACGTTCTGAGTTCCGTGTTGTGATGTCGGTTACGATATCTGCATATAAACGATGTTCGCTTCGTCTTTACCTCCAGTTGTATGTAGGAGTGTTCACGTTCATATTCATATCATATTCACGTTCTTTGTGTTTGCTTGCGCATAGTGGTGTCCAACACATATTGTGTTGTGTCTTTGGTTTGTTTTTCGTTGTCCTGTGTACCATTTGTTGCCAGTTTCTCTGGATTGTAAAATTTTGATTGCCCCTTCGGTATTTCCTAACATTTGTTGAACAAAATTGATTAGGCACAAGTTTATCAAACTTATGAAGTCGTATCCATAGAAAGTATTACATATACTAATCTAGATATGTATGCATTATATATTTCAATAGTAGCGAATCTAAGTTAACAGAAAATACACTATTTTTAGCTAGTTGATTCTTTCTAAGGGCTTGTTATTAAATAATATGAAACATAAATTGTCTCAAGGAAGCAACATTAACATACATATTTTGTTCTGTTGCTATTCGCTAGACCAATAAAAGGAATAACAAAAATGATCACACTGTCGGATCATGTGATCACACTGTCGGATCATGTAACACTGTCGGATCATGTGCGATGTACTCAATTACATGACGAAAATATGTTACTAAGAATGGACGTCTGTGGACCCATAAACATAGTCTAGCAACCCCAATCTAATCGGTATCGATTTTTCCTCTGTTGTTCCGATTTTGTGTGGTATTTTTGTTATCGTTTGTATTGGATTATTTATTTCTATGCTAAGAATTGTAGCTAAGAGTAGTTATTTATAAAGAACAAGGTCTGTTTAGAAACATGTGGATTGTATATTTATTATCACCCTGATATTAAATCTATCATTTTGATAATTATAACTTTCTAAGCCTTATGTAAGCTTATAAACAGGGAATCAAATGAGCAAACCTATAAAACTAATTAATTGCAGTTAGGCGGTTTTTAATTTGATCTTAGAAGACAACATAAAGTACATAGTATAATCATTGGGGATTTCCACAGTTTTTTTAGTATATAAAAATAAATACATGAATGAAAATATACATTATGCAGTTTCGTTAGATTATGTTTTTGTAGTTCATTTTAACATTGGACTATAAAGAAATACTCGGCTGAAAAATGCTTTGCGGAATATTTAAGGATTAACAAAATATAACATGCATGTAGCAATGGTAAATTTATCAGAATGGATTGATTGACCGATTGATCAGCTAGCAGGATTTTAGTTATTTTCAGGACGAGTACTAGTTCAACGAGTAATGTCGTTTTTTTTTGTAGCAACTACAACAGGGATATTTAACGAGCATTATCTAAACATGTTGCCCACTATGATCCATGGTTAGGCGTTCCGTATTATAACATGACAACAAAAACAAATTATGATCAAGTAACCATGGTAACATATTTCTATTTATTACTTGGAACGTTCATATGTGTTTATTGTCTATTTGGGCGTGATTTTAATGCCTTTCCATACTTGTCGATTTTATTTTAAATTGTATGTTGGGGTTTGGTTTTAATGTGTTCCAAAACTGTTTTGTATTGTATGTTTGGGCTAGATTTTTATACGTCACTATGCAGATAATATTTTGTTTTGTGGGTTTGAACTTGATTAAAATATATATCTCCATTGCTATATATCCTCCAGAGCTGGAAGTTAAAGAGACCATAGATACAGCTTCTTCCGCATCATTTTTGGACTTATACCTCGAATTTGACGACAGTGGTCAACTCAGTACTAAAATTTATGATAAACGGGACGACTTCAATTTTAAAATCATAAATTTTCCAAATATGTGCAGCAATATACCAGCTTCTCCTGCATATGGTGTTTACATCTCGCAATTGAATCGCTATGCAAGGGCCAGTAGCAATTATTCTGATTTCCTGAAACGTCATCTTCATCTGAGAAACAGGCTACTGGACCAGGGCTATTAAAAGGTTCGCCTTATTCGATCTCTTAAAAAGTTTATATTCCGATACCAAGATCTTGTCGAAATATATTCCGTTTCTGCAGAGACGATGATAAGCGATGCATTTTCATATAGTGAAAATGTATAAAGATAAGGAAGTCAACAAAAATGTCAAAAATATTTTTTATCAATGTGTGACGTAAAATTGTTTTTGACATTTGCTTCACTGGCTTTGGTACTGCTTTGACAACTATTTCACCTATTTTGTTCCAGTATTGTTATAAATGCTGTTATAGTGACAGCCGGAACCTTTGAGCCGTAATGAAAGCGGGAGGTGTGGCGCTTTAAAATCTGATTCAACCCACCATTTCTTTAGAAATGCCTGTGCCAAGTCAGGGTCATTACGGTTTTCACAGTTTTCCGGTTGTTGACTGATTTTGTCTGCTTATATACTTATGAGTTTTGACTTTCCCTTTGTAAGATTGTTCGGAGTTCGGTAATTTTGTTATTACCCTTATTTGCAAGGAAATCCTGATAAGACCCGTTTACAAGATATGGAATTTCGTATTGACAGAAAGATGTATACTTCATAGGAAGATGCTTCTGGTAAATTGCTACATATAAATGAAAATTTCAGAATGGGAAAATTGAAATTATCTTATTTTTCGAACAACAATGAAAATTTGAAGATACTAAAACAGTAATCAGAATCCATAAATTGAGAAAAGACATACAATGCAATGGCAAAGCGAAAAAAGAACAAAAGGACAAGTGCTACTGTTATGTCCACAAATGATCTACCGTATTAGCAACCTTGCCTCTCTTTCAATCAGGGTGTTTGTATCATTACAACTGGAACCTGTCATTTCTCATAGCATATTTCCCAATATGCGTTACCGGTTATTTGGAGTATTGTAAGTGCTAGGTTAAAGGTCAAATTGCATATTGCAAACATTATATTGTTGACACTGACATTATTATATAATACATTTGAATTCAATATTTACTAACAAATTGGTCTATTTTCTGCAGAAAGCAAATCTAATTTGCAAATCGTTGAATAATGCGGAATTACGTATTTATTTTATTTTTATACTACTGTATCAATCTCACATTGGCGTTTAGAGAATTGTACTTAATAATTAATTTCTACAATTGGAACTCGGAACTGAAATTGAAGGCAAACTAGTTTGATTTGCTGTGATGGAGAAATTAATGGATTTCTTAGATATATCGTGACAGAATTTTCCTCTCAGAAAAATGGAAAATGTGTGTCTTAAAAAAAAGCGATGACTTTGTTGATCGATTGATCCTATCAAATGACTTGATAACATCTTTATCAAACTTGACAGAAAATTTCGGCAAATTGCGGCAAATTTTTTGACGTGCATCCGACAACCGCGGAAATGCCTCAGAAATATAAGGAAAGCATAGTTCCAAATGAACAAATACTGCTAATAGAATTTATTTTCAATGGAACTACCATTTAGTCCAAAGTCTTCGCAGTGGGATATTATATAAATATACCGGATTAGGTTGTCAAATTCACTAACATGTTTATTCATGTCACGTGCTCTCCGTGCCATGACGCAATCCATATTCCCAAACAACATAACTTTCTGTATATCGTTGTTTGTCCTTTTTGGCTGTTGTATTGTCTGTCTCTCTTCCATTTACGGTTTCTGATTACCTCTGTGGTATCTTCTGATTACCTCTGTGGTATCTTCTGATTACCTCTGTGGTATCTTCTGATTACCTCTGTGGTATCTTCTGATTACCTCTGTGGTATCTTCTGATACCTCTGTGGTATCTTCTGATTACCTCTATGGTATCTTGTGATACCTCTGTGGTATCTTCTGATTACCTCTGTGGTATCTTCTGATTACCTCTGTGGTATCTTCTGATACCTCTGTGGTTTCTTCTGATTACCTCTGCTGTATCTTCTGATTACCTATGTTGTATCTTCTGATTACATATGTGGTATCTTCTGATTACTTCTGTGGTATCTTCTGATTACCTCTGTGGTATCTTCTGATACCTCTGTGGTTTCTTCTGATTACCTCTGCGGTATCTTCTGATTACCTATGTTGTATCTTCTGATTACCTATGCGGTATCTTCTGATTACCTCTGTGGTATCTTCTGATACCTCTCTGGTATCTTCTGATTACCTCTGTGGTATCTTCTGATACCTTTGTGGTTTCTTCTGATTACCTCTGCGGTATCTTCTGATTACCTATGTTGTATCTTCTGATTACCTCTGTGGTATCTTCTGATTCTTCTGTGGTATCTTCTGATTACCTCTGTGGTATCTTCTGATACCTCTGTGGTATCTTCTGATTACCTCTGTGGTATCTTCTGATTACCTCTATGGTATCTTCTGATTACCTCTGTGGTATATTCTGATTACTTCTGTGTTATCTTCTGATTACCTCTGTGGTATCTTCAAAGTCTTCTTTCTGCTTTTTTGTTTCCTATTTAATTGTTTATCCCTTTAGTCTCATTTCACCTGGTATTTATCTAACACAGATCTGTGTTTTATTTTTATTTTTATTTTTCAGAAGGGTTCCTGTTGTAAATAAACGTTAGAGAAAACTGAAGGAGCAATCTAAAATGGACAATTGATGGATACAGACAACACTGATGGACAATTGATGGATACAGACAACACTGGACACAATTGATGGATACAGACAACGCTGGACACAATTGATGGATACAGACTACACTGGACACAATTGATGGATACAGACTACACTGGACACCATTGATGGATACAGAAAACACTGGACACAATTGATGGATACAGACAACACTGGACACAATTGATGGATACAGACAACACTGGACACAATTGATGGATACAGACAACACTGGACACAATTGATGGATACAGAAAACACTGGACACAATTGATGGATACAGACAACACTGGACACAATTGATGGATACAGACAACACTGGACACAATTGATGGATATAGACAACACTGGACACAATTGATGGATACAGACAACGCTGGACACAATTGATGGATACAGACAACACTGGACACAATTGATGGATACAGAAAACACTGGACACAATTGAAGGATACAGACAACACTGGACACAATTGATGGATACAGACAACACTGGACACAATTGATGGATACAGACAACACTGAACACAATTGATGGATACAGACAACACTGGACACAATTGATGGATACAGACAACACTGGACACAATTGATGGATACAGACAACACTGGACACAATTGATGGATACAGAAAACACTGGACACAATTGATGGATACAGACAACACTGGACACAATTGATGGATACAGACAACACTGGACACAATTGATGGATACAGACAACACTGGACACAATTGATGGATACAGAAAACACTGGACACAATTGATGGATACAGACAACACTGGACACAATTGATGGATACAGACAACACTGGACACAATTGATGGATACAGACAACACTGGACACAATTGATGGATACAGACAACACTGGACACAATTGACGAAATAAAAGGAAAAACAAAACAATACAACACTGTCGGAACAGTTTTAAGATACATTACCACAATCGTAGCAATAGGCAAAACCAGTACTCCTAACACAAATACAAGATCAGTACTCCTAACACAAATACAAGATCTGTACTCCTAACACAAATACAAGATCAGTACTCCTAACACAAATACAAGATCAGTACTCCTAACACAAATACAAAATCAGTACTCGTAACACAAATAGACAAGATCAGTACTCCTAACACAAATAGACAAGATCAGTACTCCTAACACAAACACAGATCAGTACTCCCAACACAAATACAAGATCAGTACTCCTAACACAAATACAAGATCAGTACTCCTAACACAAATACAAGATCAGTACTCCTAACACAAATACAAGATCAGTACTCCTAATACAAATAGAAAAGATCAGTACTCCTAACACAAATAGACAAAATCAGTACTCCTAACACAAATACAAGATCAGTACTCCTAACACAAATACAAGATCAGTACTCCTAACACAAATACAAGATCAGTACTCCTAACACAAATACAAGATCAGTACTCCTAACACAAATACAAGATCAGTACTCCTAACACAAATACAAGATCAGTACTCCTAACACAAATACAAGATCAGTACTCCTAACACAAATAGACAAGATCAGTACTCCTAACATAAATACAAGATCAGTACTCCTAACACAAATACAAGATCAGTACTACTAACACAAATACAAGATCAGTACTCTTAACACAAATACAAGATCAGTACTCCTAACACAAATACAAGATCAGTACTCCTAGCACAAATACAAGATCAGTACTCCTAACACAAATACAAGATCAGTACTCCTAACACAAATGGACAAGATCAGTACTCCTAACACAAATAGACAAGATCGGTACTCCTAACACAAATACAAGATCAGTACTCCTAACACAAATACAAGATCACTACTCCTAGCACAAATAGACACGATCAGTACTCCCAACACAAATACAAGATCAGTACTCCCAACACAAATACAAGATCAGTACTCCTAACACAAATACAAGATCAGTACCCCTAGCACAAATATAAGATCAGTACTCTTAACACAAATACAAGATCAGTACTCCTAACACAAATACAGGATCAGTACTCCTAACACAACTAGAAAAGATCAGTACTCCTAGCACAAATGCAAGATCAGTACTCCTAACACAGATACAAGATCAGTACTCCTAACACAAATACAAGATCAGTACTCTTAACACAAATACAAGATCAGTACTCCTAATAGTAATAGAGAAGATCAGTACTCCTAACACAAATAGACAAGATCAGTACTCCTAACACAAATACAAGATCAGTACTCCTAACACAAATACAAGATCAGTACTCCTAACACAAATACAAGATCAGTACTCCTAACACAAATACAAGATCAGTACTCCTAACACAAATACAAGATCAGAACTCCTAACACAAATGGACAAGATCAGTACTCCTAACACAAATAGACAAGATCAGTACTCCTAACACAAATAGACAAGATCGGTACTCCTAACACAAATACAAGATCAGTACTTCTAACACAAATACAAGATCAGTACTCCTAGCACAAATAGACAAGATCAGTACTCCCAACACAAATACAAGATCAGTACTCCCAACACAAATACAAGATCAGTACTCCTAGCACAAATACAAGATCAGTACTCCTAACACAAATACAAGATCAGTACTCCTAACACAAATACAAGATCAGTACTCCTAACACAAATGGACAAGATCAGTACTCCTAACACAAATAGACAAGATCGGTACTCCTAACACAAATAGACAAGATCGGTACTCCTAACACAAATACAAGATCAGTACTCCTAACACAAATACAAGATCAGTACTCCTAGGACAAATACACAAGATCAGTACTCCCAACACAAATACAAGATCAGTACTCCCAACACAAATACAAGATCAGTACTCCTAACACAAATACAAGATCAGTACTCCTAACACAAATACAAGATCAGTACTCCTAACACAAATAGACAAGATCAGTACTCCTAACACAAATAGACAAGATCGGTACTCCTAACACAAATACAAGATCAGTACTCCTAACACAAATAAAAGATCAGTACTCCTAGCACAAATAGACAAGATCAGTACTCCCAACACAAATACAAGATCAGTACTCCCAACACAAATACAAGATCAGTACTCCTAACACAAATACAAGATCAGTACTCCTAACACAAATACAAGATCAGTACTCCTAACACAAATACAAGATCAGTACTCCTAGCACAAATACAAAATCAGTACTCCTAACACAGATATAAGATCAGTACTCCTAACACAAATACAAGATCAGTACTCTTAACACAAATACAAGATCAGTACTCCTAATAGAAATAGACAAGATCAGTACTCCTAACACAAATAGACAAGATCAGTACTCCTAACACAAATAGACAAGATCAGTACTCCTAACACAAATACAAGATCAGTACTCCTAACACAAATACAAGATCAGTACTCCTAACACAAATACAAGATCAGTACTCCTAACACAAATACAAGATCAGTACTCCTAACACAAATACAAGATCAGTACTCCTAACACAAATGGACAAGATCAGTACTCCTAACACAAATACAAGATCAGTACTCTTAACACAAATACAAGATCAGTACTCCTAACACAAATACAAGATCAGTACTCCTAACACAAATACAAGATCAGTACTCCTAACACAAATGGACAAGATCAGTACTCCTAACACAAATACAAGATCAGTACTCCTAACACAAATGGACAAGATCAGTACTCCTAACACAAATACAAGATCAGTACTCCTAGCACAAATGCAAGATCAGTACTCCTAACACAGATACAAGATCAGTACTCCTAACACAAATACAAGATCAGTACTCTTAACACAAATACAAGATCAGTACTCCTAATAGAAATAGAGAAGATCAGTACTCCTAACACAAATAGACAAGATCAGTACTCCTAACACAAATACAAGATCAGTACTCCTAACACAAATACAAGATCAGTACTCCTAACACAAATACAAGATCAGTACTCCTAACACAAATACAAGATCAGTACTCCTAACACAAATACAAGATCAGAACTCCTAACACAAATGGACAAGATCAGTACTCCTAACACAAATAGACAAGATCAGTACTCCTAACACAAATAGACAAGATCGGTACTCCTAACACAAATACAAGATCAGTACTCCTAACACAAATACAAGATCAGTACTCCTAGCACAAATAGACAAGATCAGTACTCCCAACACAAATACAAGATCAGTACTCCCAACACAAATACAAGATCAGTACTCCTAGCACAAATACAAGATCAGTACTCCTAACACAAATACAAGATCAGTACTCCTAACACAAATACAAGATCAGTACTCCTAACACAAATGGACAAGATCAGTACTCCTAACACAAATAGACAAGATCGGTACTTCTAACACAAATAGACAAGATCGGTACTCCTAACACAAATACAAGATCAGTACTCCTAACACAAATACAAGATCAGTACTCCTAGGACAAATACACAAGATCAGTACTCCCAACACAAATACAAGATCAGTACTCCCAACACAAATACAAGATCAGTACTCCTAACACAAATACAAGATCAGTACTCCTAACACAAATACAAGATCAGTACTCCTAACACAAATAGACAAGATCAGTACTCCTAACACAAATAGACAAGATCGGTACTCCTAACACAAATACAAGATCAGTACTCCTAACACAAATAAAAGATCAGTACTCCTAGCACAAATAGACAAGATCAGTACTCCCAACACAAATACAAGATCAGTACTCCCAACACAAATACAAGATCAGTACTCCTAACACAAATACAAGATCAGTACTCCTAACACAAATACAAGATCAGTACTCCTAACACAAATACAAGATCAGTACTTCTAGCACAAATACAAAATCAGTACTCCTAACACAGATATAAGATCAGTACTCCTAATAGAAATAGACAAGATCAGTACTCCTAACACAAATAGACAAGATCAGTACTCCTAACACAAATAGACAAGATCAGTACTCCTAACACAAATACAAGATCAGTACTCCTAACACAAATACAAGATCAGTACTCCTAACACAAATACAAGATCAGTACTCCTAACACAAATACAAGATCAGTACTCCTAACACAAATACAAGATCAGTACTCCTAACACAAATGGACAAGATCAGTACTCCTAACACAAATAGACAAGATCGGTACTCCTAACACAAATAGACAAGATCGGTACTCCTAACACAAATACAAGATCAGTACTCCTAACACAAATACAAGATCAGTACTCCTAGGACAAATACACAAGATCAGTACTCCCAACACAAATACAAGATCAGTACTCCCAACACAAATACAAGATCAGTACTCCTAACACAAATACAAGATCAGTACTCCTAACACAAATAGACATGATCAGTACTCCTAACAAAAATACAAGATCAATACTCCTAACACAAATACAAGATCAGTACTCCTAATACAAATAGACAAGATCAGTACTCCTAACACAAATAGACAAGATCAGTACTGCTAACACAAATACAAGATCAGTACTCCTAACACAAATACAAGATCAGTACTCCTAACACAAATACAAGATCAATACTCCTAACACAAATACAAGATCAGTACTCCTAATACAAATAGACAAGATCAGTACTCCTAACACAAATAGACAACATCAGTACTCCTAACACAAATACAAGATCAGTACTCCTAACACAAATACAAGATCAGTACTCCTAACACAAATACAAGATCAGTACTCCTAACACAAATACAAGATCAGTACTCCTAACACAAATACTAGATCAGTACTCCTAACACAAATGGACAAGATCAGTACTCCTAACACAAATAGACAAGATCGGTACTCCTAACACAAATACAAGATCAGTACTCCTAACACAAATACAAGATCAGTACTCCTAACACAAATGGACAAGATCAGTACTCCTAACACAAATAGACAAGATCGGTACTCCTAACACAAATAGACAAGATCGGTACTCCTAACACAAATACAAGATCAGTACTCCTAACACAAATACAAGATCAGTACTCCTAGGACAAATACACAAGATCAGTACTCCCAACACAAATACAAGATCAGTACTCCCAACACAAATACAAGATCAGTACTCCTAACACAAATACAAGATCAGTACTCCTAACACAAATAGACAAGATCAGTACTCCTAACAAAAATACAAGATCAATACTCCTAACACAAATACAAGATCAGTACTCCTAATACAAATAGACAAGATCAGTACTCCTAACACAAATAGACAAGATCAGTACTCCTAACACAAATACAAGATCAGTACTCCTAACACAAATACAAGATCAGTACTCCTAACACAAATACAAGATCAATACTCCTAACACAAATACAAGATCAGTACTCCTAATACAAATAGACAAGATCAGTACTCCTAACACAAATAGACAACATCAGTACTCCTAACACAAATACAAGATCAGTACTCCTAACACAAATACAAGATCAGTACTCCTAACACAAATACAAGATCAGTACTCCTAACACAAATACAAGATCAGTACTCCTAACACAAATACTAGATCAGTACTCCTAACACAAATGGACAAGATCAGTACTCCTAACACAAATAGACAAGATCAGTACTCCTAACACAAATAGACAAGATCGGTACTCCTAACACAAATACAAGATCCGTACTCCTAACACAAATACAAGATCAGTACTCCTAGCACAAATAGACAGGATCAGTACTCCCACCACAAATACAAGATCAGTACTCCCAACACAAATACAAGATCAGTACTCCTAACACAAATACAAGATCAGTACGCCTAGCACAAATACAAGATCAGTACTCCCAACACAAATAGACAAGATCAGTACTCCTAACACAAATACAAGATCAGTATTCCTAACACAAATACAAGATCAGTACTCCTAACACAAATACAAGATCAGTACTCCTAACACAAATACAAGATCAGTACTCCTAACACAAATACAAGATCAGAACTCCTAACACAAATGGACAAGATCAGTACTCCTAACACAAATAGACAAGATCAGTACTCCTAACACAAATAGACAAGATCGGTACTCCTAACACAAATACAAGATCAGTACTCCTAACACAAATACAAGATCAGTACTCCTAGCACAAATAGACAAGATCAGTACTCCCAACACAAATACAAGATCAGTACTCCCAACACAAATACAAGATCAGTACTCCTAACACAAATACAAGATCAGTACTCCTAACACAAATACAAGATCAGTACTCCTAACACAAATACAAGATCAGTACTCCTAGCACAAATACAAGATCAGTACTCCTAACACAGATACAAGATCAGTACTCCTAACACAAATACAAGATCAGTACTCTTAACACAAATACAAGATCAGTACTCCTAATAGAAATAGACAAGATCAGTACTCCTAACACAAATAGACAAGATCAGTACTCCTAACACAAATAGACAAGATCAGTACTCCTAACACAAATACAAGAT
Organism: Bathymodiolus septemdierum; assembly: GCA_963383655.1. Classification (NCBI taxonomy): domain Eukaryota; kingdom Metazoa; phylum Mollusca; class Bivalvia; order Mytilida; family Modiolidae; genus Bathymodiolus; species Bathymodiolus septemdierum. The sequence goes on along the minus strand of OY726517.1, from coordinate 91,276,823 downwards.
CAGTACTCCTAACACAAATACAAGATCAGTACTCCTAACACAAATACAAGATCAGTACTCCTAACACAAATACAAGATCAGTACTCCTAACACAAATACAAGATCAGTACTCCTAACACAAATGGACAAGATCAGTACTCCTAACACAAATAGACAAGATCGGTACTCCTAACACAAATAGACAAGATCGGTACTCCTAACACAAATACAAGATCAGTACTCCTAACACAAATACAAGATCAGTACTCCTAGGACAAATACACAAGATCAGTACTCCCAACACAAATACAAGATCAGTACTCCCAACACAAATACAAGATCAGTACTCCTAACACAAATACAAGATCAGTACTCCTAACACAAATACAAGATCAGTACTCCTAACACAAATAGACAAGATCAGTACACCTAACACAAATAGACAAGATCGGTACTCCTAACACAAATACAAGATCAGTACTCCTAACACAAATACAAGATCAGTACTCCTAACACAAATAGACAAGATCAGTACTCCTAACACAAATACAAGATCAGTGCTCCTAACACAAATACAAGATCAGTACTCCTAGCACAAATACAAGATCAGTACTCCTAACACAGATATAAGATCAGTACTCCTAACACAAATACAAGATCAGTACTCCTAATAGAAATAGACAAGATCAGTACTCCTAACACAAATAGACAAGATCAGTACTCCTAACACAAATAGACAAGATCAGTACTCCTAACACAAATACAAGATCAGTGCTCCCAACACAAATACAAGATCAGTACTCCTAGCACAAATACAAGATCAGTACTCCTAACACAGATATAAGATCAGTACTCCTAACACAAATACAAGATCAGTACTCTTAACACAAATACAAGACCAGTACTCCTAATAGAAATAGACAAGATCAGTACTCCTAACACAAATAGACAAGATCAGTACTCCTAACACAAATAGACAAGATCAGAACTCCTAACACAAATACAAGATCAGTACTCCTAACACAAATACAAGATCAGTACTCCTAACACAAATACAAGATTAGTACTCCTAACACAAATACAAGATCAGTACTCCTAACACAAATGGACAAGATCAGTACTCCTAACACAAATAGACAAGATCGGTACTCCTAACACAAATAGACAAGATCGGTACTCCTAACACAAATACAAGATCAGTACTCCTAACACAAATACAAGATCAGTACTCCCAACACAAATACAAGATCAGTACTCCCAACACAAATACAAGATCAGTACTCCTAACACAAATACAAGATCAGTACTCCTAACACAAATACAAGATCAGTACTCCTAACACAAATAGACAAGATCAGTACTCCTAACACAAATAGACAAGATCGGTACTCCTAACACAAATACAAGATCAGTACTCCTAACACAAATACAAGATCAGTACTCCTAGCACAAATAGACAAGATCAGTACTCCCAACACAAATACAAGATCAAAACTCCCAACACAAATACAAGATCAGTACTCCTAACACAAATAAAAGATCAGTACTCCTAACACAAATACAAGATCAGTACTCCTAACACAAATACAAGATCAGTACTCCTAGCACAAATACAAGATCAGTACTCCTAACACAGATATAAGATCAGTACTCCTAACACAAATATAAGATCAGTACTCTTAACACAAATACAAGATCAGTACTCCTAATAGAAATAGACAAGATCAGTACTCCTAACACAAATAGACAAGATCAGTATTCCTAACACAAATACAAGATCAGTACTCCTAACACAAATACAAGATCAGTACTCCTAACACAAATACAAGATCAGTACTCCTAACACAAATATAAGATCAGTACTCCTAACACAAATACAAGATCAGTACTCCTAACACAAATGGACAAGATCAGTACTCCTAACACAAATAGACAAGATCGGTACTCCTAACACAAATAGACAAGATCGGTACTCCTAACACAAATACAAGATCAGTACTCCTAACACAAATACAAGATCAGTACTCCTAGGACAAATACACAAGATCAGTACTCCCAACACAAATACAAGATCAGTACTCCCAACACAAATACAAGATCAGTACTCCTAACACAAATACCAGATCAGTACTCCTAACACAAATACAAGATCAGTACTCCTAACACAAATGGACAAGATCAGTACTCCTAACACAAATAGAAAAGATCAGTACTCCTAACACAAACAGAGAAGATCGGTACTCCTAACACAAATACAAGATCAGTACTCCTAACACAAATACAAGATCAGTACTCCTAGCACAAATAGACAAGATCAGTACTCCTAACACAAATACAAGATCAGTACTCCTAACACAAATACAAGATGACTACTCCTAGCACAAATAGACAAGATCAGTACTCCCAACACAAATACAAGATCAGTACCCCTAACACAAATACAAGATCAGTACTCCTAACACAACTAGACAAGATCAGTACTCCTAACACAAATACAAGATCAGTACTCCTAGCACAAATACAAGATCAGTACTCCTAACACAGATACAAGATCAGTACTCCTAACAAAAATACAAGATCAGTACTCCTAACACAAATACAAGATCAGTACTCCTAATACAAATAGACAAGATCAGTACTCCTAACACAAATAGACAAGATCAGTACTCCTAACACAAATACAAGATCAGTACTCCTAACACAAATACAAGATCAGTACTCCTAACACAAATACAAGATCAGTACTCCTAACACAAATACAAGATCAGTACTCCTAACACAAATACTAGATCAGTACTCCTAACACAAATGGACAAGATCAGTACTCCTAACACAAATAGACAAGATCAGTACTCCTAACACAAATAGACAAGATCGGTACTCCTAACACAAATACAAGATCCGTACTCCTAACACAAATACAAGATCAGTACTCCTAGCACAAATAGACAGGATCAGTACTCCCACCACAAATACAAGATCAGTACTCCCAACACAAATACAAGATCAGTACTCCTAACACAAATACAAGATCAGTACGCCTAGCACAAATACAAGATCAGTACTCCCAACACAAATAGACAAGATCAGTACTCCTAACACAAATACAAGATCAGTACTCCTAACACAAATACAAGATCAGTACTCCTAACACAAATACAAGATCAGTACTCCTAACACAAATACAAGATCAGTACTCCTAACACAAATACAAGATCAGAACTCCTAACACAAATGGACAAGATCAGTACTCCTAACACAAATAGACAAGATCAGTACTCCTAACACAAATAGACAAGATCGGTACTCCTAACACAAATACAAGATCAGTACTCCTAACACAAATACAAGATCAGTACTCCTAGCACAAATAGACAAGATCAGTACTCCCAACACAAATACAAGATCAGTACTCCCAACACAAATACAAGATCAGTACTCCTAACACAAATACAAGATCAGTACTCCTAACACAAATACAAGATCAGTACTCCTAACACAAATACAAGATCAGTACTCCTAGCACAAATACAAGATCAGTACTCCTAACACAGATACAAGATCAGTACTCCTAGCACAAATACAAGATCAGTACTCTTAACACAAATACAAGATCAGTACTCCTAATAGAAATAGACAAGATCAGTACTCCTAACACAAATAGACAAGATCAGTACTCCTAACACAAATAGACAAGATCAGTACTCCTAACACAAATACAAGATCAGTACTCCTAACACAAATACAAGATCAGTACTCCTAACACAAATACAAGATCAGTACTCCTAACACAAATACAAGATCAGTACTCCTAACACAAATACAAGATCAGTACTCCTAACACAAATGGACAAGATCAGTACTCCTAACACAAATGGACAAGATCGGTACTCCTAACACAAATAGACAAGATCGGTACTCCTAACACAAATACAAGATCAGTACTCCTAACACAAATACAAGATCAGTACTCCTAGGACAAATACACAAGATCAGTACTCCCAACAGAAATACAAGATCAGTACTCCCAACACAAATACAAGATCAGTACTCCTAACACAAATACAAGATCAGTACTCCTAACACAAATAGACAAGATCAGTACTCCTAACACAAATAGACAAGATCGGTACTCCTAACACAAATACAAGATCAGTACTCCTAACACAAATACAAGATCAGTACTCCTAGCACAAATAGACAAGATCAGTACTCCCAACACAAATACAAGATCAGTACTCCCAACACAAATACAAGATCAGTACTCCTAACACAAATACAAGATCAGTACTCCTAACACAAATACAAGATCAGTACTCCTAACACAAATACAAGATCAGTACTCCTAGCACAAATACAAGATCAGTACTCCTAACACAGATATAAGATCAGTACTCCTAACACAAATACAAGATCAGTACTCTTAACACAAATACAAGATCAGTACTCCTAATAGAAATAGACAAGATCAGTACTCCTAACACAAATAGACAAGATCAGTACTCCTAACACAAATAGACAAGATCAGTACTCCTAACACAAATACAAGATCAGTACTCCTAACACAAATACAAGATCAGTACTCCTAACACAAATACAAGATCAGTACTCCTAACACAAATACAAGATCAGTACTCCTAACACAAATACAAGATCAGTACTCCTAACACAAATGGACAAGATCAGTACTCCTAACACAAATAGACAAGATCGGTACTCCTAACACAAATAGACAAGATCGGTACTCCTAACACAAATACAAGATCAGTACTCCTAACACAAATACAAGATCAGTACTCCTAGGACAAATACACAAGATCAGTACTCCCAACACAAATACAAGATCAGTACTCCCAACACAAATACAAGATCAGTACTCCTAACACAAATACAAGATCAGTACTCCTAACACAAATACAAGATCAGTACTCCTAACACAACTAGACAAGATCAGTACTCCTAACACAAATACAAGATCAGTACTCCTAGCACAAATACAAGATCAGTACTCCTAACACAGATACAAGATCAGTACTCCTAACACAAATACAAGATCAGTACTTTTAGCACAAATACAAGATCAGTACTCCTAATACAAATAGAAAAGATCAGTACTCCTAACACAAATAGACAAAATCAGTACTCCTAACACAAATACAAGAGCAGTACTCCTAACACAAATACAAGATCAGTACTCCTAACACAAATACAAGATCAGAACTCCTAACACAAATGGACAAGATCAGTACTCCTAACACAAATAGACAAGATCAGTACTCCTAACACAAATAGACAAGATCGGTACTCCTAACACAAATACAAGATCAGTACTCCTAACACAAATACAAGATCAGTACTCCTAGCACAAATAGACAAGATCAGTACTCCCAACACAAATACAAGATCAGTACTCCCAACACAAATACAAGATCAGTACTCCTAACACAAATACAAGATCAGTACTCCTAACACAAATACAAGATCAGTACTCCTAACACAACTAGACAAGATCAGTACTCCTAACACAAATACAAGATCAGTACTCCTAGCACAAATACAAGATCAGTACTCCTAACACAGATACAAGATCAGTACTCCTAACACAAATACAAGATCAGTACTCTTAACACAAATACAAGATCAGTACTCCTAATAGAAATAGACAAGATCAGTACTCCTAACACAAATAGACAAAATCAGTACTCCTAACACAAATAGACAAGATCAGTACTCCTAACACAAATACAAGATCAGCACTCCTAACAAAAATACAAGATCAGTACTCCTAACACAAATACAAGATCAGTACTCCTAACACAAATACAAGATCAGTACTCCTAACACAAATACAAGATCAGTACTCCTAACACAAATGGACAAGATCAGTACTCCTAACACAAATAGACAAGATCGGTACTCCTAACACAAATAGACAAGATCGGTACTCCTAACACAAATACAAGATCAGTACTCCTAACACAAATACAAGATCAGTACTCCTAGGACAAATACACAAGATCAGTACTCCCAACACAAATACAAGATCAGTACTCCCAACACAAATACAAGATCAGTACTCCTAACCCAAATACAAGATCAGTACTCCTAACACAAATACAAGATCAGTACTCCTAACACAAATGGACAAGATCAGTACTCCTAACACAAATATAAAAGATCAGTACTCCTAACACAAACAGAGAAGATCGGTACTCCTAACACAAATACAAGATCAGTACTCCTAACACAAATACAAGATCAGTACTCCTAGCACAAATAGACAAGATCAGTACTCCTAACACAAATACAAGATCAGTACTCATAACACAAATACAAGATGACTACTCCTAGCACAAATAGACAAGATCAGTACTCCCAACACAAATACAAGATCAGTACCCCTAACACAAATACAAGATCAGTACTCCTAACACAAATACAAGATCAGTATCCCTAGCACAAATAAAAGATCAGTACTCCTAACACAAATACAAGATCAGTACTCCTAACACAAATACAAGATCAGTACTCCTAACACAACTAGACAAGATCAGTACTCCTAACACAAATACAAGATCAGTACTCCTAGCACAAATACAAGATCAGTACTCCTAACACAGATACAAGATCAGTACTCCTAACAAAAATACAAGATCAGTACTCCTAACACAAATACAAGATCAGTACTCCTAACACAAATAGACAAGATCAGTACTCCTAACACAAATACAAGATCAGTACTCCTAACACAAATACAAGATCAGTACTCCTAACACAAATACAAGATCAGTACTCCTAACACAAATACAAGATCAGTACTCCTAACACAAATGGACAAGATCAGTACTCCTAACACAAATAGACAAGATCAGTACTCCTAACACAAATAGACAAGATCGGTACTCCTAACACAAATACAAGATCAGTACTCCTAACACAAATACAAGATCAGTACTCCTAGGACAAATACACAAGATCAGTACTCCCAACACAAATACAAGATCAGTACTCCCAACACAAATACAAGATCAGTACTCCTAACACAAATACAAGATCAGTACTCCTAACACAAATACAAGATCAGTACTCCTAACACAACTAGACAAGATCAGTACTCCTAACACAAATACAAGATCAGTACTCCTAGCACAAATACAAGATCAGTACTCCTAACACAGATACAAGATCAGTACTCCTAACACAAATACAAGATCAGTACTTTTAGCACAAATACAAGATCAGTACTCCTAATACAAATAGAAAAGATCAGTACTCCTAACACAAATAGACAAAATCAGTACTCCTAACACAAATACAAGAGCAGTACTCCTAACACAAATACAAGATCAGTACTCCTAACACAAATACAAGATCAGAACTCCTAACACAAATGGACAAGATCAGTACTCCTAACACAAATAGACAAGATCAGTACTCCTAACACAAATAGACAAGATCGGTACTCCTAACACAAATACAAGATCAGTACTCCTAACACAAATACAAGATCAGTACTCCTAGCACAAATAGACAAGATCAGTACTCCCAACACAAATACAAGATCAGTACTCCCAACACAAATACAAGATCAGTACTCCTAACACAAATACAAGATCAGTACTCCTAACACAAATACAAGATCAGTACTCCTAACACAACTAGACAAGATCAGTACTCCTAACACAAATACAAGATCAGTACTCCTAGCACAAATACAAGATCAGTACTCCTAACACAGATACAAGATCAGTACTCCTAACACAAATACAAGATCAGTACTCTTAACACAAATACAAGATCAGTACTCCTAATAGAAATAGACAAGATCAGTACTCCTAACACAAATAGACAAAATCAGTACTCCTAACACAAATAGACAAGATCAGTACTCCTAACACAAATACAAGATCAGCACTCCTAACAAAAATACAAGATCAGTACTCCTAACACAAATACAAGATCAGTACTCCTAACACAAATACAAGATCAGTACTCCTAACACAAATACAAGATCAGTACTCCTAACACAAATGGACAAGATCAGTACTCCTAACACAAATAGACAAGATCGGTACTCCTAACACAAATAGACAAGATCGGTACTCCTAACACAAATACAAGATCAGTACTCCTAACACAAATACAAGATCAGTACTCCTAGGACAAATACACAAGATCAGTACTCCCAACACAAATACAAGATCAGTACTCCCAACACAAATACAAGATCAGTACTCCTAACCCAAATACAAGATCAGTACTCCTAACACAAATACAAGATCAGTACTCCTAACACAAATGGACAAGATCAGTACTCCTAACACAAATATAAAAGATCAGTACTCCTAACACAAACAGAGAAGATCGGTACTCCTAACACAAATACAAGATCAGTACTCCTAACACAAATACAAGATCAGTACTCCTAGCACAAATAGACAAGATCAGTACTCCTAACACAAATACAAGATCAGTACTCATAACACAAATACAAGATGACTACTCCTAGCACAAATAGAAGAGATCAGTACTCCCAACACAAATACAAGATCAGTACCCCTAACACAAATACAAGATCAGTACTCCTAACACAATACAAGATCAGTATCCCTAGCACAAATAAAAGATCAGTACTCCTAACACAAATACAAGATCAGTACTCCTAACACAAATACAAGATCAGTACTCCTAACACAACTAGACAAGATCAGTACTCCTAACACAAATACAAGATCAGTACTCCTAGCACAAATACAAGATCAGTACTCCTAACACAGATACAAGATCAGTACTCCTAACAAAAATACAAGATCAGTACTCCTAACACAAATACAAGATCAGTACTCCTAACACAAATAGACAAGATCAGTACTCCTAACACAAATACAAGATCAGTACTCCTAACACAAATACAAGATCAGTACTCCTAACACAAATACAAGATCAGTACTCCTAACACAAATACAAGATCAGTACTCCTAACACAAATGGACAAGATCAGTACTCCTAACACAAATAGACAAGATCAGTACTCCTAACACAAATAGACAAGATCGGTACTCCTAACACAAATACAAGATCCGTACTCCTAACACAAATACAAGATCAGTACTCCTAGCACAAATAGACAGGATCAGTACTCCCAACACAAATACAAGATCAGTACTCCCAACACAAATACAAGATCAGTACTCCTAACACAAATACAAGATCAGTATGCCTAGCACAAATACAAGATCAGTACTCCTAACACAAATACAAGATCAGTACTCCTAACACAAATACAAGATCAGTACTCCTAGCACAAATACAAGATCAGTACTCCTAACACAGATACAAGATCAGTACTCCTAACACAAATACAAGATCAGTACTCCTAACACAAATACAAGATCAGTACTCATAATACGAATAGACAAGATCAGTACTCCTAACACAAATAGACAAGATCAGTACTCCTAACACAAATACAAGATCAGTACTCCTAACACAAATACATGATAAGTACTCCTAACACAAATACAAGATCAGTACTCTTAACACAAATACAAGATCAGTACTCCTAACACAAATGGACAAGATCAGTACTCCTAACACAAATAGACAAGATCAGTACTCCTAACACAAATAGACAAGATCGGTACTCCTAACACAAATACAAGATCCGTACTCCTAACACAAATACAAGATCAGTACTCCTAGCACAAATAGACAGGATCAGTACTCCCAACACAAATACAAGATCAGTACTCCCAACACAAATACAAGATCAGTACTCCTAACACAAATACAAGATCAGTATGCCTAGCACAAATACAAGATCAGTACTCCTAACACAAATACAAGATCAGTACTCCTAACACAAATACAAGATCAGTACTCCTAACACAACTAGACAAGATCAGTACTCCTAACACAAATACAAGATCAGTACTCCTAGCACAAATACAAGAACAGTACTCCTAACACAGATACAAGATCAGTACTCCCAACACAAATACAAGATCAGTACTCCCAACACAAATACAAGATCAGTACTCCTAACACAAATACAAGATCAGTACTCCTAACACAAATACAAGATCAGTACTCCTAACACAAATACAAGATCAGTACTCCTAGCACAAATACAAGATCAGTACTCCTAACACAGATATAAGATCAGTACTCCTAACACAAATACAAGATCAGTACTCTTAACACAAATACAAGATCAGTACTCCTAATAAAAATAGACAAGATCAGTACTCCTAACACAAATAGACAAGATCAGTACTCCTAACACAAATAGACAAGATCAGTACTCCTAACACAAATACAAGATCAGTACTCCTAACACAAATACAAGATCAGTACTCCTAACACAAATACAAGATCAGTACTCCTAACACAAATACAAGATCAGTACTCCTAACACAAATACAAGATCAGTACTCCTAACACAAATGGACAAGATCAGTACTCCTAACACAAATAGACAAGATCGGTACTCCTAACACAAATAGACAAGATCGGTACTCCTAACACAAATACAAGATCAGTACTCCTAACACAAATACAAGATCAGTACTCCTAGGACAAATACACAAGATCAGTACTCCCAACACAAATACAAGATCAGTACTCCCAACACAAATACAAGATCAGTACTCCTAACACAAATACAAGATCAGTACTCCTAACACAAATACAAGATCAGTACTCCTAACACAACTAGACAAGATCAGTACTCCTAACACAAATACAAGATCAGTACTCCTAGCACAAATACAAGATCAGTACTCCTAACACAGATACAAGATCAGTACTCCTAACACAAATACAAGATCAGTACTTTTAGCACAAATACAAGATCAGTACTCCTAATACAAATAGAAAAGATCAGTACTCCTAACACAAATAGACAAAATCAGTACTCCTAACACAAATACAAGAGCAGTACTCCTAACACAAATACAAGATCAGTACTCCTAACACAAATACAAGATCAGAACTCCTAACACAAATGGACAAGATCAGTACTCCTAACACAAATAGACAAGATCAGTACTCCTAACACAAATAGACAAGATCGGTACTCCTAACACAAATACAAGATCAGTACTCCTAACACAAATACAAGATCAGTACTCCTAGCACAAATAGACAAGATCAGTACTCCCAACACAAATACAAGATCAGTACTCCCAACACAAATACAAGATCAGTACTCCTAACACAAATACAAGATCAGTACTCCTAACACAAATACAAGATCAGTACTCCTAACACAACTAGACAAGATCAGTACTCCTAACACAAATACAAGATCAGTACTCCTAACACAAATACAAGATCAGTACTCCTAACACAAATACAAGATCAGTACTCCTAACACAAATACAAGATCAGTACTCCTAACACAAATGGACAAGATCAGTACTCCTAACACAAATAGACAAGATCAGTACTCCTAACACAAATAGACAAGATCGGTACTCCTAACACAAATACAAGATCCGTACTCCTAACACAAATACAAGATCAGTACTCCTAGCACAAATAGACAGGATCAGTACTCCCAACACAAATACAAGATCAGTACTCCCAACACAAATACAAGATCAGTACTCCTAACACAAATACAAGATCAGTATGCCTAGCACAAATACAAGATCAGTACTCCTAACACAAATACAAGATCAGTACTCCTAGCACAAATACAAGATCAGTACTCCTAACACAGATACAAGATCAGTACTCCTAACACAAATACAAGATCAGTACTCCTAACACAAATACAAGATCAGTACTCCTAATACGAATAGACAAGATCAGTACTCCTAACACAAATAGACAAGATCAGTACTCCTAACACAGATACAAGATCAGTACTCCTAACACAAATACAAGATCAGTACTCCTAACACAAATACAAGATCAGTACTCCTAACACAACTAGACAAGATCAGTACTCCTAACACAAATACAAGATCAGTACTCCTAGCACAAATACAAGATCAGTACTCCTAACACAGATACAAGATCAGTACTCCTAACACAAATACAAGATCAGTACTCTTAACACAAATACAAGATCAGTACTCCTAATAGAAATAGACAAGATCAGTACTCCTAACACAAATAGACAAAATCAGTACTCCTAACACAAATAGACAAGATCAGTACTCCTAACACAAATACAAGATCAGCACTCCTAACAAAAATACAAGATCAGTACTCCTAACACAAATACAAGATCAGTACTCCTAACACAAATACAAGATCAGTACTCCTAACACAAATACAAGATCAGTACTCCTAACACAAATGGACAAGATCAGTACTCCTAACACAAATAGACAAGATCGGTACTCCTAACACAAATAGACAAGATCGGTACTCCTAACACAAATACAAGATCAGTACTCCTAACACAAATACAAGATCAGTACTCCTAGGACAAATACACAAGATCAGTACTCCCAACACAAATACAAGATCAGTACTCCCAACACAAATACAAGATCAGTACTCCTAACCCAAATACAAGATCAGTACTCCTAACACAAATACAAGATCAGTACTCCTAACACAAATGGACAAGATCAGTACTCCTAACACAAATATAAAAGATCAGTACTCCTAACACAAACAGAGAAGATCGGTACTCCTAACACAAATACAAGATCAGTACTCCTAACACAAATACAAGATCAGTACTCCTAGCACAAATAGACAAGATCAGTACTCCTAACACAAATACAAGATCAGTACTCATAACACAAATACAAGATGACTACTCCTAGCACAAATAGACAAGATCAGTACTCCCAACACAAATACAAGATCAGTACCCCTAACACAAATACAAGATCAGTACTCCTAACACAAATACAAGATCAGTATCCCTAGCACAAATAAAAGATCAGTACTCCTAACACAAATACAAGATCAGTACTCCTAACACAAATACAAGATCAGTACTCCTAACACAACTAGACAAGATCAGTACTCCTAACACAAATACAAGATCAGTACTCCTAGCACAAATACAAGATCAGTACTCCTAACACAGATACAAGATCAGTACTCCTAACAAAAATACAAGATCAGTACTCCTAACACAAATACAAGATCAGTACTCCTAACACAAATAGACAAGATCAGTACTCCTAACACAAATACAAGATCAGTACTCCTAACACAAATACAAGATCAGTACTCCTAACACAAATACAAGATCAGTACTCCTAACACAAATACAAGATCAGTACTCCTAACACAAATGGACAAGATCAGTACTCCTAACACAAATAGACAAGATCAGTACTCCTAACACAAATAGACAAGATCGGTACTCCTAACACAAATACAAGATCCGTACTCCTAACACAAATACAAGATCAGTACTCCTAGCACAAATAGACAGGATCAGTACTCCCAACACAAATACAAGATCAGTACTCCCAACACAAATACAAGATCAGTACTCCTAACACAAATACAAGATCAGTATGCCTAGCACAAATACAAGATCAGTACTCCTAACACAAATACAAGATCAGTACTCCTAGCACAAATACAAGATCAGTACTCCTAACACAGATACAAGATCAGTACTCCTAACACAAATACAAGATCAGTACTCCTAACACAAATACAAGATCAGTACTCCTAATACGAATAGACAAGATCAGTACTCCTAACACAAATAGACAAGATCAGTACTCCTAACACAAATACAAGATCAGTACTCCTAACACAACTAGACATGATAAGTACTCCTAACACAAATACAAGATCAGTACTCCTAACACAAATACAAGATCAGTACTCTTAACACAAATACAAGATCAGTACTCCTAACACAAATGGACAAGATCAGTACTCCTAACACAAATAGACAAGATCAGTACTCCTAACACAAATAGACAAGATCGGTACTCCTAACACAAATACAAGATCCGTACTCCTAACACAAATACAAGATCAGTACTCCTAGCACAAATAGACAGGATCAGTACTCCCAACACAAATACAAGATCAGTACTCCCAACACAAATACAAGATCAGTACTCCTAACACAAATACAAGATCAGTATGCCTAGCACAAATACAAGATCAGTACTCCTAACACAAATACAAGATCAGTACTTCTAACACAAATACAAGATCAGTACTCCTAACACAACTAGACAAGATCAGTACTCCTAACACAAATACAAGATCAGTACTCCTAGCACAAATACAAGAACAGTACTCCTAACACAGATACAAGATCAGTACTCCTAACACAAATACAAGATCAGTACTTTTAACACAAATACAAGATCAGTACTCCTAATACATATAGACAAGATCAGTACTCCTAACACAAATAGACAAAATCAGTACTCCTAACACAAATACAAGAGCAGTACTCCTAACACAAATACAAGATCAGTACTCCTAACACAAATACAAGATCAGTACTCCTAACACAAATACAAGATCAGTACTCCCAACACAAATAGACAAGATCAGTACTCCTAAGACAAATACAAGATCAGTACTCCTAACACAAATACAAGATCAATACTCCTAACACAAATAGACAAGATCAGTACTCCTAGCACAAATACAAGATCAGTACTCCTAACACAAATAGACAAAATCAGTACTCCTTACACAAATACAAGATCAGTACTCCTAACACAAATACAAGATCAGTACTCCTAACACAAATACAAGATCAGTACTCCTAACACAAATACAAGATCAGTACTCCTAACACAAATACAAGATCAGTACTCCTAACACAAATAGACAAGATCACTACTCCTAACACAAATAGACAAGATCAGTACTCCCAACACAAATACAAGATCAGTACTCCCAACACAAGTACAAGATCAGTATTCCTAACACAAATACAAGATCAGTACCCCTAGCACAAATACAAGATCAGTACTCCTAACACAAATACAAGATCAGTACTCCTAACACAAATACAAGATCAGTACCCCTAGCACAAATACAAGATCAGTACTCCTAGCACAAATACAAGATCAGTACTCCTAACACAAATACAAGATCAGTATTCCTAACACAAATACAAGATCAGGACTCCTACCACAAATAGACAAGATCAGTACTCCTAACACAAATACAAGATCAGTACTCCAAACAGAAATAGGCAAAATCAGTACTCCTAACACAAATATAAGATCAGTACTCCTAACACAAATAGACAAGATCAGTACTCCTAACACAAATACAAGATCAGTACTCCCAACACAAATACAAGATCAGTACTCCTAACACAAATACAAGATCAGTACTCCTAGCACAAATACAAGATCAATACTCCTAGCACAAATACAAGATCAGTACTCCTAACACAAATACAAGATCAGTACTCCTAATACAAATAGACAAGATCAGTAATCCTAACACAAATAGACAAGATCAGTACTCCTAACACAAATAGACAAGATCAGTACTCCTAACACAAATACAAGATCAGTACTGCTAACACAAATAGACAAGATCAGTACTCCTAACACAAATAGACAAGATCAGTACTCCTAACACAAATACAAGATCAGTACTCCTAACACAAATAGGCAAAATCAGTACTCCTAACACAAATACAAGATCAGTACTCCTAGCACAAATACAAGATCAGTACTCCTAACACAGATACAAGATCAGTACTCCCAACACAAATACAAGATCAGTACTCCTAACACAAATACAAGATCAGTACTTTTAACACAAATACAAGATCAGTACTCCTAATACATATAGACAAGATCAGTACTCCTAACACAAATAGACAAAATCAGTACTCCTAACACAAATACAAGAGCAGTACTCCTAACACAAATACAAGATCAGTACTCCTAACACAAATACAAGATCAGTACTCCTAACACAAATACAAGATCAGTACTCCCAACACAAATAGACAAGATCAGTACTCCTAAGACAAATACAAGATCAGTACTCCTAACACAAATACAAGATCAATACTCCTAACACAAATAGACAAGATCAGTACTCCTAGCACAAATACAAGATCAGTACTCCTAACACAAATAGACAAAATCAGTACTCCTTACACAAATACAAGATCAGTACTCCTAGCACAAATACAAGATCAGTACTCCTAACACAGATACAAGATCAGTACTCCTAACACAAATACAAGATCAATACTTTTAACACAAATACAAGATCAGTACTCCTAATACATATAGACAAGATCAGTACTCCTAACACAAATACAAGATCAGTACTCCTAACACAAATACAAGATCAGTACTCTTAACACAAATACAAGATCAGTACTCCTAACACAAATACAAGATCAGTACTCCCAACACAAATACAAGATCAGTACTCCTAACACAAATAGACAAGATCAGTACTCCTAACACAAATAGACAAGATCAGTACTCCTAACACAAATACAAGATCAGTACTCTTAACACAAATACAAGATCAGTACTCCTAACACAAATACAAGATCAGTACTCCCAACACAAATACAAGATCAGTACTCCTAACACAAATACAAGATCAGTACTCCCAACACAAATAGACAAGATCAGTACTCCTAAGACAAATACAAGATCAGTACTCCTAACACAAATACAAGATCAATACTCCTAACACAAATAGACAAGATCAGTACTCCTAGCACAAATACAAGATCAGTACTCCTAACACAAATAGACAAAATCAGTACTCCTTACACAAATACAAGATCAGTACTCCTAACACAAATACAAGATCAGTACTCCTAACACAAATACAAGATCAGTACTCCTAACACAAATACAAGATCAGTACTCCTAACACAAATACAAGATCTGTACTCCTAACACAAATAGACAAGATCACTACTCCTAACACAAATAGACAAGATCAGTACTCCCAACACAAATACAAGATCAGTACTCCCAACACAAGTACAAGATCAGTATTCCTAACACAAATACAAGATCAGTACCCCTAGCACAAATACAAGATCGGTACTCCTAACACAAATACAAGATCAGTACTCCTAACACAAATACAAGATCAGTACCCCTAGCACAAATACAAGATCAGTACTCCTAACACAAATACAAGATCAGTACTCCAAACACAAATACAAGATCAGTATTCCTAACACAAATACAAGATCAGGACTCCTAGCACAAATAGACAAGATCAGTACTCCTAACACAAATACAAGATCAGTACTCCAAACAGAAATAGGCAAAATCAGTACTCCTAACAAAAATATAAGATCAGTACTCCTAACACAAATAGACAAGATCAGTACTCCTAACACAAATACAAGATCAGTACTCCCAACACAAATACAAGATCAGTACTCCTAACACAAATACAAGATCAGTACTCCTAGCACAAATACAAGATCAATACTCCTAGCACAAATACAAGATCAGTACTCCTAACACAAATACAAGATCAGTACTCCTAATACAAATAGACAAGATCAGTAATCCTAACACAAATAGACAAGATCAGTACTCCTAACACAAATAGACAAGATCAGTACTCCTAACAAAAATAGACAAGATCAGTACTCCTAACACAAATACAAGATCAGTACTGCTAACACAAATAGACAAGATCAGTACTCCTAACACAAATAGACAAGATCCGTACTCCTAACACAAATACAAGATCAGTACTCCTAACACAAATAGGCAAAATCAGTACTCCTAACACAAATACAAGATCAGTACTCCTAACACAAATAGACAAGATCAGTACTCCTAACACAAATACAAGATCAGTAGTCCCAACACAAATACAAGATCAGTACTCCTAGCACAAATACAAGATCAGTACTCCTAGCACAAATACAAGATCAGTACTTCTAGCACAAATACAAGATCAGTACTCCTAACACAAATACAAGATCAGTACTCCTAACACAAATAGACAAGATCAGTACTCCTAACACAAATACAAGATCAGTACTCCTAACACAAATACAAGATTAGTACTCCCAACACAAATACAAGATCAGTACTCCTAACACAAATACAAGATCAGTACTCCTAACACAAATACAAGATCAGTACTCCCAACAGAAATAGACAAGATCAGTACTCCTAACACAAATACAAGATCCGTACTCCTAGCACAAATACAAGATCAGTACTCCTAGCATAAATACAAGATCAGTACTCCTAACACAAATACAAGATCAGTACTCCTAACACAAATACAAGATCAATATTCCTAACACAAATACAAGATCAGTACTCCTAACACAAATACAAGATCAGTACTCCTAACACAAATAGACAAGATCAGTACTCCTAGCACAAATACAAGATCAGTACTCCTAACACAAATACAAGATCAGTACTCCTAACACAAATAGACAAGATCAGTACTCCTAACACAAATACAAGATCAGTACTCCTAACACAAATACAAGATTAGTACTCCCAACACAAATACAAGATCAGTACTCCTAACACAAATACAAGATCAGTACTCCTAACACAAATACAAGATCAGTACTCCCAACAGAAATAGACAAGATCAGTACTCCTAACACAAATACAAGATCAGTACTCCTAGCACAAATACAAGATCAGTACTCCTAGCACAAATACAAGATCAGTACTCCTAACACAAATACAAGATCAGTACTCCTAACACAAATACAAGATCAATACTCCTAACACAAATACAAGATCAGTACTCCTAACACAAATAGACAAGATCAGTACTCCTAGCACAAATAGACAAGATCAGTACTCCTAACACAAATAGACAAGATCAGTACTCCTAGCACAAATACAAGATCAGTACTCCTAACACAAATACAAGATCAGTACTCCTAACACAAATACAAGATCAGTACTCCTAACACAAATAGAAGATCAGTACTCCTAACACAAATACAAGATCAGTACTCCTAACACAAATACAAGATCAGTACCCCTAGAACAAATACAAGATCAGTACTCCTAACACAAATACAAGATCAGTACTCCTAGCACAAATACAAGATCAATACTCCTAGCACAAATACAAGATCAGTACTCCTAACACAAATACAAGATCAGTACTCCTAATACAAATAGACAAGATCAGTAATCCTAACACAAATAGACAAGATCAGTACTCCTAACACAAATAGACAAGATCAGTACTCCTAACAAAAATAGACAAGATCAGTACTCCTAACACAAATACAAGATCAGTACTGCTAACACAAATAGACAAGATCAGTACTCCTAACACAAATAGACAAGATCCGTACTCCTAACACAAATACAAGATCAGTACTCCTAACACAAATAGGCAAAATCAGTACTCCTAACACAAATACAAGATCAGTACTCCTAACACAAATAGACAAGATCAGTACTCCTAACACAAATACAAGATCAGTAGTCCCAACACAAATACAAGATCAGTACTCCTAGCACAAATACAAGATCAGTACTCCTAGCACAAATACAAGATCAGTACTTCTAGCACAAATACAAGATCAGTACTCCTAACACAAATACAAGATCAGTACTCCTAACACAAATAGACAAGATCAGTACTCCTAACACAAATACAAGATCAGTACTCCTAACACAAATACAAGATTAGTACTCCCAACACAAATACAAGATCAGTACTCCTAACACAAATACAAGATCAGTACTCCTAACACAAATACAAGATCAGTACTCCCAACAGAAATAGACAAGATCAGTACTCCTAACACAAATACAAGATCCGTACTCCTAGCACAAATACAAGATCAGTACTCCTAGCATAAATACAAGATCAGTACTCCTAACACAAATACAAGATCAGTACTCCTAACACAAATACAAGATCAATATTCCTAACACAAATACAAGATCAGTACTCCTAACACAAATACAAGATCAGTACTCCTAACACAAATAGACAAGATCAGTACTCCTAGCACAAATACAAGATCAGTACTCCTAACACAAATACAAGATCAGTACTCCTAACACAAATAGACAAGATCAGTACTCCTAACACAAATACAAGATCAGTACTCCTAACACAAATACAAGATTAGTACTCCCAACACAAATACAAGATCAGTACTCCTAACACAAATACAAGATCAGTACTCCTAACACAAATACAAGATCAGTACTCCCAACAGAAATAGACAAGATCAGTACTCCTAACACAAATACAAGATCAGTACTCCTAGCACAAATACAAGATCAGTACTCCTAGCACAAATACAAGATCAGTACTCCTAACACAAATACAAGATCAGTACTCCTAGCACAAATACAAGATCAGTACTCCTAGCACAAATACAAGATCAGTACTCCTAACACAAATACAAGATCAATACTCCTAACACAAATACAAGATCAGTACTCCTAACACAAATAGACAAGATCAGTACTCCTAGCACAAATAGACAAGATCAGTACTCCTAACACAAATAGACAAGATCAGTACTCCTAGCACAAATACAAGATCAGTACTCCTAACACAAATACAAGATCAGTACTCCTAACACAAATACAAGATCAGTACTCCTAACACAAATAGAAGATCAGTACTCCTAACACAAATACAAGATCAGTACTCCTAACACAAATACAAGATCAGTACCCCTAGAACAAATACAAGATCAGTACTCCTAACACAAATACAAGATCAGTACTCCTAACACAAATACAAGATCAGTACCCCTAGCACAAATACAAGATCAGTACTCCTAACACAAATACAAGATCAGTACTCCTAACACAAATACAAGATCAGTACTCCTAACACAAATAGACAAGATCAGTACTCCTAACACAAATACAAGATCAGTACTCCTAGCACAAATACAAGAGCAGTACTCCTAACACAAATACAAGATCAGTACTCCTAACACAAATACAAGATCAGTATTCCTAACACAAATACAAGATCAGTACTCCTAACACAAATAGACAAGATCAGTACTCCTAACACAAATACAAGATTAGTACTCCAAACACAAATAGGCAAAATCAGTACTCCTAACACAAATACAAGATCAGTACTCCTAACACAAATAGACAAGATCAGTACTCCTAACACAAATACAAGATCAGTACTCCCAACACAAATACAAGATCAGTACTCCTAACACAAATACAAGATCAGTACTCCTAGCACAAATACAAGATCAGTACTCCTAGCACAAATACAAGATCAGTACTCCTAGCACAAATACAAGATCAGTACTCCTAACACAAATAGACAGGATCAGTACTCCTAACACAAATAGACAAGATCAGTACTCCTAACACAAATTGACAAGATCAGTACTCCTAACACAAATAGACAAGATCAGTACTCCTAACACAAATAAACACGATCAGTACTCCTAGCACAAATACAAGATCAGTACTCCTAACACAAATACAAGATCAGTACTCCCAACACAAATACAAGATCAGTACTCCTAACACAAATACAAGATCAGTACTCCTAACACAAATACAAGATCAGTACTCCTAACACAAATACAAGATCAGTACTCCTAACACAAATAGACAAGATCAGTACTCCTAACACAAATACAAGATCAGTACTCCTAGCACAAATACAAGATCAGTACTCCTAACACAAATACAAGATCAGTACTCCTAGCACAAATACAAGATCAGTACTCCTAACACAAATACAAGATCAGTACTCCTAACACAAATACAAGATCAATACTCCTAACACAAATACAAGATCAGTACTCCTAACACAAATAGACAAGATCAGTACTCCTAGCACAAATAGACAAGATCAGTACTCCTAACACAAATAGACAAGATCAGTACTCCTAGCACAAATACAAGATCAGTACTCCTAACACAAATACAAAATCAGTACTCCTAACACAAATACAAGATCAGTACTCCTAACACAAATAGAAGATCAGTACTCCTAACACAAATACAAGATCAGTACTCCTAACACAAATACAAGATCAGTACCCCTAGCACAAACACAAGATCAGTACTCCTAACACAAATACAAGATCAGTACTCCTAACACAAATACAAGATCAGTATTCCTAACACAAATACAAGATCAGTACTCCTAACACAAATAGACAAGATCAGTACTCCTAACACAAATACAAGATCAGTACTCCAAACACAAATAGGCAAAATCAGTACTCCTAACACAAATACAAGATCAGTACTCCTAACACAAATAGACAAGATCAGTACTCCTAACACAAATACAAGATCAGTACTCCTAACACAAATACAAGATCAGTACTCCTAACACAAATACAAGATCAGTACTCCTAGCACAAATACAAGATCAGTACTCCTAGCACAAATACAAGATCAGTACTCCTAGCACAAATACAAGATCAGTACTCCTAACACAAATAGACAAGATCAGTACTCCTTACACAAATAGACAAGATCAGTACTCCTAACACAAATTGACAAGATCAGTACTCCTAACACAAATAGACAAGATCAGTACTCCTAACACAAATAAACACGATCAGTACTCCTAGCACAAATACAAGATCAGTACTTCTAACACAAATACAAGATCAGTACTCCTAACACAAATACAAGATCAGTACTCCTAACACAAATACAAGATCAGTACTCCTAACACAAATAGACAAGATCAGTACTCCTAACACAAATACAAGATCAGTACTCCTAGCACAAATACAAGATCAGTACTCCTAACACAAATACAAGATCAGTACTCCTAGCACAAATACAAGATCAGTACTCCTAACACAAATACAAGATCAGTACTCCTAACACAAATACAAGATCAATACTCCTAACACAAATACAAGATCAGTACCCCTAGCACAAATACAAGATCAGTACTCCTAACACAAATACAAGATCAGTACTCCTAACACAAATACAAGATCAGTACTCCTAACACAAATAGACAAGATCAGTACTCCTAACACAAATACAAGATCAGTACTCCTAGCACAAATACAAGATCAGTACTCCTAACACAAATACAAGATCAGTACTCCTAACACAAATACAAGATCAGTATTCCTAACACAAATACAAGATCAGTACTCCTAACACAAATAGACAAGATCAGTACTCCTAACACAAATACAAGATCAGTACTCCAAACACAAATAGGCAAAATCAGTACTCCTAACACAAATACAAGATCAGTACTCCTAACACAAATAGACAAGATCAGTACTCCTAACACAAATACAAGATCAGTACTCCCAACACAAATACAAGATCAGTACTCCTAACACAAATACAAGATCAGTACTCCTAGCACAAATACAAGATCAGTACTCCTAGCACAAATACAAGATCAGTACTCCTAGCACAAATACAAGATCAGTACTCCTAACACAAATAGACAAGATCAGTACTCCTAACACAAATAGACAAGATCAGTACTCCTAACACAAATTGACAAGATCAGTACTCCTAACACAAATAGACAAGATCAGTACTCCTAACACAAATAAACACGATCAGTACTCCTAGCACAAATACAAGATCAGTACTCCTAACACAAATACAAGATCAGTACTCCCAACACAAATACAAGATCAGTACTCCCAACACAAATACAAGATCAGTACTCCTAACACAAATACAAGATCAGTACTCCTAACACAAATACAAGATCAGTACTCCTAACACAAATACAAGATCAGTACTCCTAACACAAATAGACAAGATCAGTACTCCTAACACAAATACAAGATCAGTACTCCTAGCACAAATACAAGATCAGTACTCCTAACACAAATACAAGATCAGTACTCCTAACACAAATACAAGATCAGTATTCCTAACACAAATACAAGATCAGTACTCCTAACACAAATAGACAAGATCAGTACTCCTAACACAAATACAAGATCAGTACTCCAAACACAAATAGGCAAAATCAGTACTCCTAACACAAATACAAGATTATTACTCCTAACACAAATAGAAAAGATCAGTACTCCTAACACAAATACAAGATCAGTACTCCCAACACAAATACAAGATCAGTACTCCTAACACAAATACAAGATCAGTACTCCTAGCACAAATACAAGATCAGTACTCCTAGCACAAATACAAGATCAGTACTCCTAACACAAATACAAGATCAGTACTCCTAACACAAATAGACAAGATCAGTACTCCTAACACAAATAGACAAGATCAGTACTCCTAACACAAATAGACAAGATCAGTACTCCTAACACAAATTGACAAGATCAGTACTCCTAACACAAATACAAGATCAGTACTCCCAACACAAATACAAGATCAGTACTCCTAACACAAATACAAGATCAGTACTCCTAGCACAAATACAAGATCAGTACTCCTAGCACAAATACAAGATCAGTACTCCTAACACAAATACAAGATCAGTACTCCTAACACAAATAGACAAGATCAGTACTCCTAACACAAATAGACAAGATCAGTACTCCTAACACAAATTGACAAGATCAGTACTCCTAACACAAATAGACAAGATCAGTACTCCTAACACAAATAAACACGATCAGTACTCCTAGCACAAATACAAGATCAATACTCCTAGCACAAATACAAGATCAGTACTCCTAACTCAAATACAAGATCAGTACTCCTAACACAAATACAAGATCAGTACTCCCAACACAAATACAAGATCAGTACTCCTAACACAAATACAAGATCAGTACTCCTAACACAAATACAAGATCAGTACTCCCAACACAAATACAAGATCAGTACTCCTAACACAAATACAAGATCAGTACTCATAACACAAATACAAAATCAGTACTCCCAACACAAATAGACAAGATCAGTACTCCTAACACAAATACAAGATCAGTACTCCTAGCACAAATACAAGATCAGTACTCCTAACACAAATACAAGATCAGTACTCCCAACACAAATACAAGATCAGTACTCCTAACACAAATACAAGATCAGTACCCCTAGCACAAATACAAGATCAGTACTCCTAACACAAATACAAGATCAGTACTCCTAACACAAATACAAGATCAGTACTCCTAACACAAATACAAGATCAGTACTCCTAACACAAATACAAGATCAGTACTACTAACACAAATAGACAAGATCAGTACTCCTAACACAAATACAAGATCAGTACTCCTAGCACAAATACAATACCAGTACTCCTAACACAAATACAAGATGAGTACTCCTAACACAAATACAAGATCAGTATTCCTAACACAAATACAAGATCAGTACTCCTAACACAAATAGACAAGATCAGTACTCCTAACACAAATACAAGATCAGTACTCCAAACACAAATAGGCAAAATCAGTACTCCTAACACAAATACAAGATCAGTACTCCTAACACAAATAGACAAGATCAGTACTCCTAACACAAATACAAGATCAGTACTCCCAACACAAATACAAGATCAGTACTCCTAACACAAATACAAGATCAGTACTCCTAACACAAATACAAGATCAGTATTCCTTACACAAATACAAGATCAGTACTCCTAACACAAATAGACAAGATCAGTACTCCTAACACAAATAGACAAGATCAGTACTCCTAACACAAATACAAGATCAGTACTCCCAACACAAATACAAGATCAGTACTCCTAACACAAATACAAGATCAGTACCCCTAGCACAAATACAAGATCAGTACTCCTAACACAAATACAAGATCAGTACTCCTAACACAAATACAAGATCAGTACTCCTAACACAAATACAAGATCAGTACTCCTAACACAAATACAAGATCAGTACTACTAACACAAATAGACAAGATCAGTACTCCTAACACAAATACAAGATCAGTACTCCTAGCACAAATACAATATCAGTACTCCTAACACAAATACAAGATGAGTACTCCTAACACAAATACAAGATCAGTATTCCTAACACAAATACAAGATCAGTACTCCTAACACAAATAGACAAGATCAGTACTCCTAACACAAATACAAGATCAGTACTCCAAACACAAATAGGCAAAATCAGTACTCG
Organism: Bathymodiolus septemdierum; assembly: GCA_963383655.1. NCBI lineage: Eukaryota > Metazoa > Mollusca > Bivalvia > Mytilida > Modiolidae > Bathymodiolus > Bathymodiolus septemdierum. Next base: position 91,250,845 of record OY726517.1, on the reverse strand, counting down.
TAACACAAATACAAGATCAGTACTCCTAACACAAATACAAGATCAGTACTCCTAACACAAATAGACAAGATCATTACTCTTAACACAAATACAAGATCAGTACTCCCAACACAAATACAAGATCAGTACTCCTAACACAAATACAAGATCAGTACTCCTAGCACAAATACAAGATCAGTACTCCTAGCACAAATACAAGATCAGTACTCCTAACACAAATACAAGATCAGTACTCCTAACACAAATAGACAAGATCAGTACTCCTAACACAAATAGACAAGATCAGTACTCCTAACACAAATTGACAAGATCAGTACTCCTAACACAAATAGACAAGATCAGTACTCCTAACACAAATAAACACGATCAGTACTCCTAGCACAAATACAAGATCAATACTCCTAGCACAAATACAAGATCAGTACTCCTAACTCAAATACAAGATCAGTACTCCTAACACAAATACAAGATCAGTACTCCCAACACAAATACAAGATCAGTACTCCTAACACAAATACAAGATCAGTACTCCTAACACAAATACAAGATCAGTACTCCCAACACAAATACAAGATCAGTACTCCTAACACAAATACAAGATCAGTACTCATAACACAAATACAAAATCAGTACTCCCAACACAAATAGACAAGATCAGTACTCCTAACACAAATACAAGATCAGTACTCCTAGCACAAATACAAGATCAGTACTCCTAACACAAATACAAGATCAGTACTCCCAACACAAATACAAGATCAGTACTCCTAACACAAATACAAGATCAGTACCCCTAGCACAAATACAAGATCAGTACTCCTAACACAAATACAAGATCAGTACTCCTAACACAAATACAAGATCAGTACTCCTAACACAAATACAAGATCAGTACTCCTAACACAAATACAAGATCAGTACTACTAACACAAATAGACAAGATCAGTACTCCTAACACAAATACAAGATCAGTACTCCTAGCACAAATACAATACCAGTACTCCTAACACAAATACAAGATGAGTACTCCTAACACAAATACAAGATCAGTATTCCTAACACAAATACAAGATCAGTACTCCTAACACAAATAGACAAGATCAGTACTCCTAACACAAATACAAGATCAGTACTCCAAACACAAATAGGCAAAATCAGTACTCCTAACACAAATACAAGATCAGTACTCCTAACACAAATAGACAAGATCAGTACTCCTAACACAAATACAAGATCAGTACTCCCAACACAAATACAAGATCAGTACTCCTAACACAAATACAAGATCAGTACTCCTAACACAAATACAAGATCAGTATTCCTTACACAAATACAAGATCAGTACTCCTAACACAAATAGACAAGATCAGTACTCCTAACACAAATAGACAAGATCAGTACTCCTAACACAAATACAAGATCAGTACTCCCAACACAAATACAAGATCAGTACTCCTAACACAAATACAAGATCAGTACCCCTAGCACAAATACAAGATCAGTACTCCTAACACAAATACAAGATCAGTACTCCTAACACAAATACAAGATCAGTACTCCTAACACAAATACAAGATCAGTACTCCTAACACAAATACAAGATCAGTACTACTAACACAAATAGACAAGATCAGTACTCCTAACACAAATACAAGATCAGTACTCCTAGCACAAATACAATATCAGTACTCCTAACACAAATACAAGATGAGTACTCCTAACACAAATACAAGATCAGTATTCCTAACACAAATACAAGATCAGTACTCCTAACACAAATAGACAAGATCAGTACTCCTAACACAAATACAAGATCAGTACTCCAAACACAAATAGGCAAAATCAGTACTCGTAACACAAATACAAGATCAGTACTCCTAACACAAATACAAGATCAGTACTCCTAACACAAATAGACAAGATCATTACTCTTAACACAAATACAAGATCAGTACTCCCAACACAAATACAAGATCAGTACTCCTAACACAAATACAAGATCAGTACTCCTAACACAAATACAAGATCAGTATTCCTTACACAAATACAAGATCAGTACTCCTAACACAAATAGACAAGATCAGTACTCCTAACACAAATACAAGATCAGTACTCCTAACACAAATAGGCAAAATCAGTACTCCTAATACAAATACAAGATCAGTACTCCTAAGACAAATAGACAAGATCAGTACTCCTAGCACAAATACAAGATCAGTACTCCTAACACAAATAGACAAGATCAGTACTCCTAGCACAAATACAAGATCAGTACTCCTAACACAAATAGACAAGATCAGTATTCTTAACACAAATACAAGATCAGTACTCCTAACACAAATGGACAAGATCAGTACTCCTAGCACAAATACAAGATCAGTACTCCAAACACAAATAGGCAAAATCAGTACTCCTAACACAAATACAAGATCAGTACTCCTAACACAAATAGACAAGATCAGTACTCCTAACACAAATACAAGATCAGTACTCCCAACACAAATACAAGATCAGTACTCCTAACACAAATACAAGATCAGTACTCCTAACACAAATACAAGATCAGTATTCCTTACACAAATACAAGATCAGTACTCCTAACACAAATAGAAAAGATCAGTACTCCTAACACAAATACAAGATCAGTACTCCCAACACAAATACAAGATCAGTACTCCTAACACAAATACAAGATCAGTACTCCTAACACAAATACAAGATCAGTATTCCTTACACAAATACAAGATCAGTACTCCTAACACAAATAGACAAGATCAGTACTCCTAACACAAATAGACAAGATCAGTACTCCTAACACAAATACAAGATCAGTACTCCCAACACAAATACAAGATCAGTACTCCTAACACAAATACAAGATCAGTACCCCTAGCACAAATACAAGATCAATACTCCTAACACAAATACAAGATCAGTACTCCTAACACAAATAAACAAGATCAGTACTCCTAACACAAATACAAGATCAGTACTCCTAACACAAATACAAGATCAGTACTCCTAACACAAATACAAGATCAGTACTCCTAGCACAAATACAATATCAGTACTCCTAACACAAATACAAGATGAGTACTACTAACACAAATAGACAAGATCAGTACTCCTAACACAAATACAAGATCAGTACTCCTAACACAAATACAAGATCAGTACTCCTAACACAAATACAAGATCAGTACTCCTAACACAAATACAAGATCAGTACTCCTAACACAAATACAAGATCAGTACTACTAACACAAATAGACAAGATCAGTACTCCTAACACAAATACAAGATCAGTACTCCTAGCACAAATACAATATCAGTACTCCTAACACAAATACAAGATGAGTACTCCTAACACAAATACAAGATCAGTATTCCTAACACAAATACAAGATCAGTACTCCTAACACAAATAGACAAGATCAGTACTCCTAACACAAATACAAGATCAGTACTCCAAACACAAATAGGCAAAATCAGTACTCGTAACACAAATACAAGATCAGTACTCCTAACACAAATACAAGATCAGTACTCCTAACACAAATAGACAAGATCATTACTCTTAACACAAATACAAGATCAGTACTCCCAACACAAATACAAGATCAGTACTCCTAACACAAATACAAGATCAGTACTCCTAACACAAATACAAGATCAGTATTCCTTACACAAATACAAGATCAGTACTCCTAACACAAATAGACAAGATCAGTACTCCTAACACAAATACAAGATCAGTACTCCTAACACAAATAGGCAAAATCAGTACTCCTAATACAAATACAAGATCAGTACTCCTAAGACAAATAGACAAGATCAGTACTCCTAGCACAAATACAAGATCAGTACTCCTAACACAAATAGACAAGATCAGTACTCCTAGCACAAATACAAGATCAGTACTCCTAACACAAATAGACAAGATCAGTATTCTTAACACAAATACAAGATCAGTACTCCTAACACAAATGGACAAGATCAGTACTCCTAGCACAAATACAAGATCAGTACTCCAAACACAAATAGGCAAAATCAGTACTCCTAACACAAATACAAGATCAGTACTCCTAACACAAATAGACAAGATCAGTACTCCTAACACAAATACAAGATCAGTACTCCCAACACAAATACAAGATCAGTACTCCTAACACAAATACAAGATCAGTACTCCTAACACAAATACAAGATCAGTATTCCTTACACAAATACAAGATCAGTACTCCTAACACAAATAGACAAGATCAGTACTCCTAACACAAATACAAGATCAGTACTCCCAACACAAATACAAGATCAGTACTCCTAACACAAATACAAGATCAGTACTCCTAACACAAATACAAGATCAGTATTCCTTACACAAATACAAGATCAGTACTCCTAACACAAATAGACAAGATCAGTACTCCTAACACAAATAGACAAGATCAGTACTCCTAACACAAATACAAGATCAGTACTCCCAACACAAATACAAGATCAGTACTCCTAACACAAATACAAGATCAGTACCCCTAGCACAAATACAAGATCAATACTCCTAACACAAATACAAGATCAGTACTCCTAACACAAATAAACAAGATCAGTACTCCTAACACAAATACAAGATCAGTACTCCTAACACAAATACAAGATCAGTACTCCTAACACAAATAGACAAGATCAATACTCCTAACACAAATACAAGATCAGTACTCCTAGCACAAATACAATATCAGTACTCCTAACACAAATACAAGATGAGTACTCCTAACACAAATACAAGATCAGTATTCCTAACACAAATACAAGATCAGTACTCCTAACACAAATAGACAAGATCAGTACTCCTAACACAAATACAAGATCAGTACTCCAAACACAAATAGGCAAAATCAGTACCCCTAACACAAATACAAGATCAGTACTCCTAACACAAATAGACAAGATCAGTACTCCTAACACAAATACAAGATCAGTACTCCCAACACAAATACAAGATCAGTACTCCTAACACAAATACAAGATCAGTACTCCTAACACAAATACAAGATCAGTATTCCTTACACAAATACAAGATCAGTACTCCTAACACAAATAGACAAGATCAGTACTCCTAACACAAATACAAGATCAGTACTCCTAACACAAATAGGCAAAATCAGTACTCCTAATACAAATACAAGATCAGTACTCCTAAGACAAATAGACAAGATCAGTACTCCTAGCACAAATACAAGATCAGTATTCCTAACACAAATACAAGATCAGTACTCCTAACACAAATAGACAAGATCAGTACTCCTAACACAAATACAAGATCAGTACTCCAAACACAAATAGGCAAAATCAGTACTCCTAACACAAATACAAGATCAGTACTCCTAACACAAATAGACAAGATCAGTACTCCTAACACAAATACAAGATCAGTACTCCCAACACAAATACAAGATCAGTACTCCTAACACAAATACAAGATCAGTACTCCTAACACAAATACAAGATCAGTATTCCTTACACAAATACAAGATCAGTACTCCTAACACAAATAGACAAGATCAGTACTCCTAACACAAATACAAGATCAGTACTCCTAACACAAATAGGCAAAATCAGTACTCCTAATACAAATACAAGATCAGTACTCCTAAGACAAATAGACAAGATCAGTACTCCTAGCACAAATACAAGATCAGTACTCCTAACACAAATACAAGATCAGTACTCCTAACACAAATAGACAAGATCAGTACTCCTAACACAAATAGACAAGATCAGTACTCCTAACACAAATAGACAAGATCAGTACTCCTAACACAAATTGACAAGATCAGTACTCCTAACACAAATACAAGATCAGTACTCCCAACACAAATACAAGATCAGTACTCCTAACACAAATACAAGATCAGTACTCCTAGCACAAATACAAGATCAGTACTCCTAGCACAAATACAAGATCAGTACTCCTAACACAAATACAAGATCAGTACTCCTAACACAAATAGAGAAGATCAGTACTCCTAACACAAATAGACAAGATCAGTACTCCTAACACAAATTGACAAGATCAGTACTCCTAACACAAATAGACAAGATCAGTACTCCTAACACAAATAAACACGATCAGTACTCCTAGCATAAATACAAGATCAATACTCCTAGCACAAATACAAGATCAGTACTCCTAACTCAAATACAAGATCAGTACTCCTAACACAAATACAAGATCAGTACTCCCAACACAAATACAAGATCAGTACTCCCAACACAAATACAAGATCAGTACTCCTAACACAAATACAAAATCAGTACCCCTAGCACAAATACAAGATCAGTACTCCTAAAACAAATACAAGATCAGTACTCCTAACACAAATACAAGATCAGTACTCCTAACACAAATACAAGATCAGTACTCCTAACACAAATACAAGATCAGTACTCCTAACACAAATAGACAAGATCAGTACTCTTAACACAAATACAAGATCAGTACTCCTAGCACAAATACAATATCAGTACTCCTAACACAAATACAAGATGAGTACTCCTAGCACAAATACAAGATCAGTACTCCTAGCACAAATACAAGATCAGTACTCCTAACACAAATAGACAAGATCAGTACTCCTAACACAAATTGACAAGATCAGTACTCCTAACACAAAGAGACAAGATCAGTACTCCTGACACAAATAAACACAATCAGTACTCCTAGCACAAATACAAGATCAGTACTCCTAGCACAAATACAAGATCAGTACTCCTAACACAAATACAAGATCAGTACTCCTAACACAAATACAAGATCAGTACTCCCAACACAAATACAAGATCAGTACTCCCAACACAAATACAAGAACAGTACTCCTAACACAAATACAAGATCAGTACTCCTAACACAAATACAAGATCAATACTCCCAACAAAAATACAAGATCAGTACTCCTAACACAAATACAAGATCAGTACTCCAGCACAAATACAAGATCAGTACTCCCAACACAAATAGACAAGATCAGTACTCCTAACACAAATACAAGATCAGTACTCCTAACACAAATACAAGATCAGTACTCCCAACACAAATACAAGATCAGTACTCCTAACACAAATACAAGATCAGTACTCATAACACAAATACAAAATCAGTACTCCCAACACAAATAGACAAGATCAGTACTCCTAACACAAATACAAGATCAGTACTCCTAGCACAAATACAAGATCAGTACTCCTAACACAAATACAAGATCAGTACTCCCAACACAAATACAAGATCAGTACTCCTAGCACAAATACAAGATCAGTACTCCTAACACAAATAGACAAGATCAGTACTCCTAACACAAATAGACAAGATCAGTACTCCTAACACAAATACAAGATCAGTACTCCCAACACAAATACAAGATCAGTACTCCTAACACAAATACAAGATCAGTACCCCTAGCACAAATACAAGATCAGTACTCCTAACACAAATACAAGATCAGTACTCCTAACACAAATACAAGATCAGTACTCCTAACACAAATACAAGATCAGTACTCCTAACACAAATACAAGATCAGTACTCCTAACACAAATAGACAAGATCAGTACTCTTAACACAAATACAAGATCAGTACTCCTAGCACAAATACAATATCAGTACTCCTAACACAAATACAAGATGAGTACTCCTAGCACAAATACAAGATCAGTACTCCTAGCACAAATACAAGATCAGTACTCCTAACACAAATAGACAAGATCAGTACTCCTAACACAAATTGACAAGATCAGTACTCCTAACACAAATAGACAAGATCAGTACTCCTGACACAAATAAACACAATCAGTACTCCTAGCACAAATACAAGATCAGTACTCCTAGCACAAATACAAGATCAGTACTCCTAACACAAATACAAGATCAGTACTCCTAACACAAATACAAGATCAGTACTCCCAACACAAATACAAGATCAGTACTCCCAACACAAATACAAGAACAGTACTCCTAACACAAATACAAGATCAGTACTCCTAACACAAATACAAGATCAATACTCCCAACAAAAATACAAGATCAGTACTCCTAACACAAATACAAGATCAGTACTCCAGCACAAATACAAGATCAGTACTCCCAACACAAATAGACAAGATCAGTACTCCTAACACAAATACAAGATCAGTACTCCTAGCACAAATACAAGATCAGTACTCCTAACACAAATACAAGATCAGTACTCCCAACACAAATACAAGATCAGTACTCCTAGCACAAATACAAGATCAGTACTCCTAACACAAATAGACAAGATCAGTACTCCTAACACAAATAGACAAGATCAGTACTCCCAACACAAATACAAGATCAGTACTCCCAACACAAATACAAGATCAGTACTCCTAACACAAATACAAGATCAGTACCACTTGCACAAATACAAGATCAGTACTCCTAACACAAATACAAGATCAGTACTCCTAACACAAATACAAGATCAGTACTCCTAATACAAATACAAGATCAGTACTCCTAACACAAATACAAGATCAGTACTCCTAACACAAATAGACAAGATCAGTACTCCTAACACAAATACAAGATCAGTACTCCTAGCACAAATACAATATCAGTACTCCTAACACAAATACAAGATCAGTACTCCTAACACAAATACAAGATCAGTATTCCTAACACAAATACAAGATCAGTACTCCTAACACAAATAGACAAGATCAGTACTCCTAACACAAATACAAGATCAGTACTCCAAACACAAATAGGCAAAATCAGTACTCCTAACACAAATACAAGATCAGTACTCCTAACACAAATAGACAAGATCAGTACTCCTAGCACAAATACAAGATCAGTACTCCCAACACAAATACAAGATCAGTACTCCTAACACAAATACAAGATCAGTACTCCTAACACAAATACAAGATCAGTATTCCTTACACAAATACAAGATCAGTACTACTAACACAAATAGACAAGATCAGTACTCCTGACACAAATACAAGATCAGTACTCCTAACACAAATAGGCAAAATCAGTACTCCTAACACAAATACAAGATCAGTACTCCTAAGACAAATAGACAAGATCAGTACTCCTAACACAAATACAAGATCAGTAGTCCCAACACAAATACAAGATCAGTACTCCTAACACAAATAGAAGATCAGTACTCCTAGCACAAATACAAGATCAGTACTCCTAGCACAAATACAAGATCAGTACTCCTAACACAAATACAAGATCAGTACTCCTAACACAAATAAACAAGATCAGTACTCCTAACACAAATACAAGATCAGTACTCCTAACACAAATACAAGATCAGTACTCCTAGCATAAATAGACAAGATCAGTACTCCTAACACAAATAGACAAGATCAGTACTCCTAACACAAATAGACACGATCAGTACTCCTAGCACAAATACAAGATCAGTACTCCTAGCACAAATACAAGATCAGTACTCCTAGCACAAATACAAGATCAGTACTCCTAACACAAATACAAGATCAGTACTCCCAACACAAATACAAGATCAGTACTCCTAACACAAATACAAGATCAGTACTCCTAACACAAATACAAGATCAGTACTCCCAACACAAATACAAGATCAGTACTCCTAACACAAATACAAGATCAGTACTCCTAGCACAAATACAAGATCAGTACTCCCAACACAAATAGACAAGATCAGTACTCCTAACACAAATACAAGATCAGTACTCCTAGCACAAATACAAGATCAGTACTTCTAGCACAAATACAAGATCAGTACTCCTAACACAAATACAAGATCAGTACTCCCAACACAAATTCAAGATCAGTACTCCTAACACAAATACAAGATCAGTATTCCTAACACAAATAGACAAAATCTGTACTCCTAACACAAATACAAGATCAGTACTCCTAACACAAATACAAGATCAGTACTCCTAACCCAAATAGACAAGATCAGTACTCCTAACACAAATAGAAAAGATCAGGATTCCTAACACAAATAGACAAGATCAGTACTCCTAACACAAATACAAGATCAGTACTCCTAGCACAAATACAAGATCAGTACTCCTAACACAAATACAAGATCAGTACTCCTAACACAAATACAAGATCAGTACTCCCAACACAAATACAAGATCAGTACTCCCAACACAAATACAAGATCGGTACTCCTAACACAAATACAAGGTCAGTACTCCTAACACAAATACAAGATCAGTACTCCTAACACAAATACAAGATCAGTACTCCCAACACAAATAGACAAGATCAGTACTCATAACACAAATACAAGATCAGTACTCCTAACACAAATACAAGATCAGTACTCCCAACACAAATACAAGATCAGTACTCCCAACACAAATACAAGATCAGTACTCCTAACACAAATACAAGATCAGTACTCCTAACACAAATACAAGATCAATACTCCCAACAAAAATACAAGATCAGTACTCCTAACACAAATACAAGATCAGTACTCCAGCACAAATACAAGATCAGTACTCCCAACACAAATAGACAAGATCAGTACTCCTAACACAAATACAAGATCAGTACTCCCAACACAAATACAAGATCAGTACTCTTAACACAAATAGAAGATCAGTACTCCTATCACAAATACAAGATCAGTACTCCTAGCACAAATACAAGATCAGTACTCCTAACACAAATACAAGATCAGTACTCCTAACACAAATAAACAAGATCAGTACTCCTAACACAAATACAAGATCAGTACTCCTAACACAAATACAAGATCAGTACTCCTAACACAAATAGACAAGATCAGTACTCCTAACACAAATAGACAAGATCAGTACTCCTAACACAAATAGACACGATCAGTACTCCTAGCACAAATACAAGATCAGTACTCCTAGCACAAATACAAGATCAGTACTCCTAGCACAAATACAAGATCAGTACTCCTAACACAAATACAAGATCAGTACTCCCAACACAAATACAAGATCAGTACTCCTAACACAAATACAAGATCAGTACTCCTAACACAAATACAAGATCAGTACTCCCAACACAAATACAAGATCAGTACTCCTAACACAAATACAAGATCAGTACTCCTAGCACAAATACAAGATCAGTACTCCCAACACAAATAGACAAGATCAGTACTCCTAACACAAATACAAGATCAGTACTCCTAGCACAAATACAAGATCAGTACTCCTAGCACAAATACAAGATCAGTACTCCTAACACAAATACAAGATCAGTACTCCCAACACAAATTCAAGATCAGTACTCCTAACACAAATACAAGATCAGTACTCCTAACACAAATAGACAAAATCTGTACTCCTAACACAAATACAAGATCAGTACTCCTAACACAAATACAAGATCAGTACTCCTAACCCAAATAGACAAGATCAGTACTCCTAACACAAATAGAAAAGATCAGGATTCCTAACACAAATAGACAAGATCAGTACTCCTAACACAAATACAAGATCAGTACTCCTAGCACAAATACAAGATCAGTACTCCTAACACAAATACAAGATCAGTACTCCTAACACAAATACAAGATCAGTACTCCCAACACAAATACAAGATCAGTACTCCCAACACAAATACAAGATCGGTACTCCTAACACAAATACAAGGTCAGTACTCCTAACACAAATACAAGATCAGTACTCCTAACACAAATACAAGATCAGTACTCCCAACACAAATAGACAAGATCAGTACTCATAACACAAATACAAGATCAGTACTCCTAACACAAATACAAGATCAGTACTCCCAACACAAATACAAGATCAGTACTCCCAACACAAATACAAGATCAGTACTCCTAACACAAATACAAGATCAGTACTCCTAACACAAATACAAGATCAATACTCCCAACAAAAATACAAGATCAGTACTCCTAACACAAATACAAGATCAGTACTCCAGCACAAATACAAGATCAGTACTCCCAACACAAATAGACAAGATCAGTACTCCTAACACAAATACAAGATCAGTACTCCTAGCACAAATACAAGATCAGTACTCCTAACACAAATACAAGATCAGTACTCCCAACACAAATACAAGATCAGTACTCCTAACACAAATACAAGATCAGTACTCCTAACACAAATAGACAAGATCAGTACTCCTAACACAAATAGACAAGATCAGTACTCCCAACACAAATAAAAGATCAGTACTCCCAACACAAATACAAGATCAGTACTCCTAACACAAATACAAGATCAGTACCCCTTGCACAAATACAAGATCAGTACTCCTAACACAAATACAAGATCAGTACTCCTAACACAAATACAAGATCAGTACTCCTAACACAAATACAAGATCAGTACTCCTAACACAAATACAAGATCAGTACTCCTAACACAAATAGACAAGATCAGTACTCCTAACACAAATACAAGATCAGTACTCCTAGCACAAATACAATATCAGTACTCCTAACACAAATACAAGATCAGTACTCCTAACACAAATACAAGATCAGTATTCCTAACACAAATACAAGATCAGTACTCCTAACACAAATAGACAAGATCAGTACTCCTAACACAAATACAAGATCAGTACTCCAAACACAAATAGGCAAAATCAGTACTCCTAACACAAATACAAGATCAGTACTCCTAACACAAAGAGACAAGATCAGTACTCCTAGCACAAATACAAGATCAGTACTCCCAACACAAATACAAGATCAGTATTCCTAACACAAATACAAGATCAGTACTCCTAACACAAATACAAGATCAGTACTCCTAACACAAATACAAGATCAGTATTCCTTACACAAATACAAGATCAGTACTCCTAACACAAATAGACAAGATCAGTACTCCTGACACAAATACAAGATCAGTACTCCTAACACAAATAGGCACAATCAGTACTCCTAACACAAATACAAGATCAGTACTCCTAAGACAAATAGACAAGATCAGTACTCCTAACACAAATACAAGATCAGTAGTCCCAACACAAATACAAGATCAGTACTCCTAACACAAATAGAAGATCAGTACTCCTAGCACAAATACAAGATCAGTACTCCTAGCACAAATACAAGATCAGTACTCCTAACACAAATACAAGATCAGTACTCCTAACACAAATAAACAAGATCAGTACTCCTAACACAAATACAAGATCAGTACTCCTAACACAAATACAAGATCAGTACTCCTAACACAAATAGACAAGATCAGTACTCCTAACACAAATAGACAAGATCAGTACTCCTAACACAAATAGACACGATCAGTACTCCTAGCACAAATACAAGATCAGTACTCCTAGCACAAATACAAGATCAGTACTCCTAGCACAAATACAAGATCAGTACTCCTAACACAAATACAAGATCAGTACTCCCAACACAAATACAAGATCAGTACTCCTAACACAAATACAAGATCAGTACTCCTAACACAAATACAAGATCAGTACTCCCAACACAAATACAAGATCAGTACTCCTAACACAAATACAAGATCAGTACTCCTAGCACAAATACAAGATCAGTACTCCCAACACAAATAGACAAGATCAGTACTCCTAACACAAATACAAGATCAGTACTCCTAGCACAAATACAAGATCAGTACTCCTAGCACAAATACAAGATCAGTACTCCTAACACAAATACAAGATCAGTACTCCCAACACAAATTCAAGATCAGTACTCCTAACACAAACACAAGATCAGTACTCCTAACACAAATAGACAAAATCTGTACTCCTAACACAAATACAAGATCAGTACTCCTAACACAAATACAAGATCAGTACTCCTAACCCAAATAGACAAGATCAGTACTCCTAACACAAATAGAAAAGATCAGGATTCCTAACACAAATAGACAAGATCAGTACTCCTAACACAAATACAAGATCAGTACTCCTAGCACAAATACAAGATCAGTACTCCTAACACAAATACAAGATCAGTACTCCTAACACAAATACAAGATCAGTACTCCCAACACAAATACAAGATCAGTACTCCCAACACAAATACAAGATCGGTACTCCTAACACAAATACAAGGTCAGTACTCCTAACACAAATACAAGATCAGTACTCCTAACACAAATACAAGATCAGTACTCCCAACACAAATAGACAAGATCAGTACTCATAACACAAATACAAGATCAGTACTCCTAAGACAAATAGACAAGATCAGTACTCCTAACACAAATACAAGATCAGTAGTCCCAACACAAATACAAGATCAGTACTCCTAACACAAATAGAAGATCAGTACTCCTAGCACAAATACAAGATCAGTACTCCTAGCACAAATACAAGATCAGTACTCCTAACACAAATACAAGATCAGTACTCCTAACACAAATAAACAAGATCAGTACTCCTAACACAAATACAAGATCAGTACTCCTAACACAAATACAAGATCAGTACTCCTAACACAAATAGACAACATCAGTACTCCTAACACAAATAGACAAGATCAGTACTCCTAACACAAATAGACACGATCAGTACTCCTAGCACAAATACAAGATCAGTACTCCTAGCACAAATACAAGATCAGTACTCCTAGCACAAATACAAGATCAGTACTCCTAACACAAATACAAGATCAGTACTCCCAACACAAATACAAGATCAGTACTCCTAACACAAATACAAGATCAGTACTCCTAACACAAATACAAGATCAGTACTCCCAACACAAATACAAGATCAGTACTCCTAACACAAATACAAGATCAGTACTCCTAGCACAAATACAAGATCAGTACTCCCAACACAAATAGACAAGATCAGTACTCCTAACACAAATACAAGATCAGTACTCCTAGCACAAATACAAGATCAGTACTCCTAGCACAAATACAAGATCAGTACTCCTAACACAAATACAAGATCAGTACTCCCAACACAAATTCAAGATCAGTACTCCTAACACAAATACAAGATCAGTACTCCTAACACAAATAGACAAAATCTGTACTCCTAACACAAATACAAGATCAGTACTCCTAACACAAATACAAGATCAGTACTCCTAACCCAAATAGACAAGATCAGTACTCCTAACACAAATAGAAAAGATCAGGATTCCTAACACAAATAGACAAGATCAGTACTCCTAACACAAATACAAGATCAGTACTCCTAGCACAAATACAAGATCAGTACTCCTAACACAAATACAAGATCAGTACTCCTAACACAAATACAAGATCAGTACTCCCAACACAAATACAAGATCAGTACTCCCAACACAAATACAAGATCGGTACTCCTAACACAAATACAAGGTCAGTACTCCTAACACAAATACAAGATCAGTACTCCTAACACAAATACAAGATCAGTACTCCCAACACAAATAGACAAGATCAGTACTCATAACACAAATACAAGATCAGTACTCCTAACACAAATACAAGATCAGTACTCCCAACACAAATACAAGATCAGTACTCCCAACACAAATACAAGATCAGTACTCCTAACACAAATACAAGATCAGTACTCCTAACACAAATACAAGATCAATACTCCCAACAAAAATACAAGATCAGTACTCCTAACACAAATACAAGATCAGTACTCCAGCACAAATACAAGATCAATACTCCCAACACAAATAGACAAGATCAGTACTCCTAACACAAATACAAGATCAGTACTCCTAGCACAAATACAAGATCAGTACTCCTAACACAAATACAAGATCAGTACTCCCAACACAAATACAAGATCAGTACTCCTAACACAAATACAAGATCAGTACTCCCAACACAAATACAAGATCAGTACTCCTAACACAAATACAAGATCAGTACCCCTTGCACAAATACAAGATCAGTACTCCTAACACAAATACAAGATCAGTACTCCTAACACAAATACAAGATCAGTACTCCTAACACAAATACAAGATCAGTACTCCTAACACAAATACAAGATCAGTACTCCTAACACAAATAGACAAGATCAGTACTCCTAACACAAATACAAGATCAGTACTCCTAGCACAAATACAATATCAGTACTCCTAACACAAATACAAGATCAGTACTCCTAACACAAATACAAGATCAGTATTCCTAACACAAATAGACAAAATCAGTACTCCTAACACAAATACAAGATCAGTACTCCTAACACAAATAGACAAGATCAGTACTCCTAGCACAAATACAAGATCAGTACTCCCAACACAAATACAAGATCAGTATTCCTAACACAAATACAAGATCAGTACTCCTAACACAAATACAAGATCAGTACTCCTAACACAAATACAAGATCAGTACTCCTAACACAAATACAAGATCAGTACTCCCAACACAAATACAAGATCAGTACTCCTAACACAAATACAAGATCAGTACTCCTAGCACAAATACAAGATCAGTACTCCCAACACAAATAGACAACATCAGTACTCCTAACACAAATACAAGATCAGTACTCCTAGCACAAATACAAGATCAGTACTCCTAGCACAAATACAAGATCAGTACTCCTAACACAAATACAAGATCAGTACTCCCAACACAAATACAAGATCAGTACTCCTAACACAAATACAAGATCAGTACTCCTAACACAAATACAAGATCAGTACTCCTAACCCAAATAGACAAGATCAGTACTCCTAACACAAATAGAAAAGATCAGGACTCCTAACACAAATAGACAAGAAGATCAGTACTCCTAACACAAATACAAGATCAGTACTCCTAGCACAAATACAAGATCAGTACTCCTAACACAAATACAAGATCAGTACTCCTAACACAAATACAAGATCAGTACTCCCAACACAAATACAAGATCAGTACTCCCAACACAAATACAAGATCGGTACTCCTAACACAAATACAAGGTCAGTACTCCTAACACAAATACAAGATCAGTACTCCTAACACAAATACAAGATCAGTACTCCCAACACAAATAGACAAGATCAGTACTCATAACACAAATACAAGATCAGTACTCCTAACACAAATACAAGATCAGTACTCCCAACACAAATACAAGATCAGTACTCCCAACACAAATACAAGATCAGTACTCCTAACACAAATACAAGATCAGTACTCCTAACACAAATACAAGATCAATACTCCCAACAAAAATACAAGATCAGTACTCCTAACACAAATACAAGATCAGTACTCCAGCACAAATACAAGATCAGTACTCCCAACACAAATAGACAAGATCAGTACTCCTAACACAAATACAAGATCAGTACTCCTAGCACAAATACAAGATCAGTACTCCTAACACAAATACAAGATCAGTACTCCCAACACAAATACAAGATCAGTACTCCTAACACAAATACAAGATCAGTACTCCTAACACAAATAGACAAGATCAGTACTCCTAACACAAATAGACAAGATCAGTACTCCCAACACAAATACAAGATCAGTACTCCCAACACAAATACAAGATCAGTACTCCTAACACAAATACAAGATCAGTACCCCTTGCACAAATACAAGATCAGTACTCCTAACACAAATACAAGATCAGTACTCCTAACACAAATACAAGATCAGTACTCCTAACACAAATACAAGATCAGTACTCCTAACACAAATACAAGATCAGTACTCCTAACACAAATAGACAAGATCAGTACTCCTAACACAAATACAAGATCAGTACTCCTAGCACAAATACAATATCAGTACTCCTAACACAAATACAAGATCAGTACTCCTAACACAAATACAAGATCAGTATTCCTAACACAAATACAAGATCAGTACTCCTAACACAAATAGACAAGATCAGTACTCCTAACACAAATACAAGATCAGTACTCCAAACACAAATAGGCAAAATCAGTACTCCTAACACAAATACAAGATCAGTACTCCTAACACAAATAGACAAGATCAGTACTCCTAGCACAAATACAAGATCAGTACTCCCAACACAAATACAAGATCAGTATTCCTAACACAAATACAAGATCAGTACTCCTAACACAAATACAAGATCAGTATTCCTTACACAAATACAAGATCAGTACTCCTAACACAAATAGACAAGATCAGTACTCCTGACACAAATACAAGATCAGTACTCCTAACACAAATAGGCAAAATCAGTACTCCTAACACAAATACAAGATCAGTACTCCTAAGACAAATAGACAAGATCAGTACTCCTAGCACAAATACAAGATCAGTACTCCTAACACAAATACAAGATCAGTACTCCTAACACAAATAAACAAGATCAGTACTCCTAACACAAATACAAGATCAGTACTCCTAACACAAATACAAGATCAGTACTCCTAACACAAATAGACAAGATCAGTACTCCTAACACAAATAGACAAGATCAGTACTCCTAACACAAATAGACACGATCAGTACTCCTAGCACAAATACAAAATCAGTACTCCTAGCACAAATACAAGATCAGTACTCCTAGCACAAATACAAGATCAGTACTCCTAACACAAATACAAGATCAGTACTCCCAACACAAATACAAGATCAGTACTCCTAACACAAATACAAGATCAGTACTCCCAACACAAATACAAGATCAGTACTCCTAACACAAATACAAGATCAGTACTCCTAGCACAAATACAAGATCAGTACTCCCAACACAAATAGACAAGATCAGTACTCCTAACACAAATACAAGATCAGTACTCCTAGCACAAATACAAGATCAGTACTCCTAGCACAAATACAAGATCAGTACTCCTAACACAAATACAAGATCAGTACTCCCAACACAAATTCAAGATCAGTACTCCTAACACAAATACAAGATCAGTACTCCTAACACAAATAGACAACATCTGTACTCCTAACACAAATACAAGATCAGTACTCCTAACACAAATACAAGATCAGTACTCCTAACCCAAATAGACAAAATCAGTACTCCTAACACAAATAGAAAAGATCAGGACTCCTAACACAAATAGACAAGATCAGTACTCCTAACACAAATACAAGATCAGTACTCCTAGCACAAATACAAGATCAGTACTCCTAACACAAATACAAGATCAGTACTCCTAACACAAATACAAGATCAGTACTCCCAACACAAATACAAGATCAGTACTCCCAACACAAATACAAGATCGGTACTCCTAACACTAATACAAGGTCAGTACTCCTAACACAAATACAAGATCAGTACTCCTAACACAAATACAAGATCAGTACTCCCAACACAAATAGACAAGATCAGTACTCATAACACAAATACAAGATCAGTACTCCTAACACAAATACAAGATCAGTACTCCTAACACAAATAAACAAGATCAGTACTCCTAACACAAATACAAGATCAGTACTCCTAACACAAATACAAGATCAGTACTCCTAACACAAATAGACAAGATCAGTACTCCTAACACAAATAGACAAGATCAGTACTCCTAACACAAATAGACACGATCAGTACTCCTAGCACAAATACAAAATCAGTACTCCTAGCACAAATACAAGATCAGTACTCCTAGCACAAATACAAGATCAGTACTCCTAACACAAATACAAGATCAGTACTCCCAACACAAATACAAGATCAGTACTCCTAACACAAATACAAGATCAGTACTCCCAACACAAATACAAGATCAGTACTCCTAACACAAATACAAGATCAGTACTCCTAGCACAAATACAAGATCAGTACTCCCAACACAAATAGACAAGATCAGTACTCCTAACACAAATACAAGATCAGTACTCCTAGCACAAATACAAGATCAGTACTCCTAGCACAAATACAAGATCAGTACTCCTAACACAAATACAAGATCAGTACTCCCAACACAAATTCAAGATCAGTACTCCTAACACAAATACAAGATCAGTACTCCTAACACAAATAGACAAAATCTGTACTCCTAACACAAATACAAGATCAGTACTCCTAACACAAATACAAGATCAGTACTCCTAACCCAAATAGACAAGATCAGTACTCCTAACACAAATAGAAAAGATCAGGACTCCTAACACAAATAGACAAGATCAGTACTCCTAACACAAATACAAGATCAGTACTCCTAGCACAAATACAAGATCAGTACTCCTAACACAAATACAAGATCAGTACTCCTAACACAAATACAAGATCAGTACTCCCAACACAAATACAAGATCAGTACTCCCAACACAAATACAAGATCGGTACTCCTAACACTAATACAAGGTCAGTACTCCTAACACAAATACAAGATCAGTACTCCTAACACAAATACAAGATCAGTACTCCCAACACAAATAGACAAGATCAGTACTCATAACACAAATACAAGATCAGTACTCCTAACACAAATACAAGATCAGTACTCCTAGCACAAATACAAGATCAGTACTCCCCACACAAATACAAGATCAGTACTCCTAACACAAATAGACAAGATCAGTACTCCTAACACAAATACAAGATCATTACTCCTAGCACAAATACAAGATCAGTACTCCTAGCACAAATACAAGATCAGTACTCCTAACACAAATACAAAATCAGTACTCCTAACACAAATACAAGATCAGTACTCCTAACACAAATACAAGATCAGTACTCCTAACACAAATAGACAAGATCAGTACTCCTAACACAAATACAAGATCAGTACTCCTAGCACAAATACAAGATCAGTACTCCTAACACAAATACAAGATCAGTACTCCTAACACAAATACAAGATCAGTACTCCTAACACAAATACAAGATCAGTACTCCTAACACAAATACAAGATCAGTACTCCTAACACAAATAGACAAGATCAGTACTCCTAACACAAATACAAGATCAGTACTCCTAGCACAAATACAAGATCAGTACTCCTAGCACAAATAGAAGATCAGTACTCCTAACACAAATACAAGATCAGTACTCCTAACACAAATACAAGATCAGTACGCCTAACACAAATACAAGATCAGTACTCCTAACACAAATAGACAAGATCAGTACTCCTAACACAAATACAAGATCAGTACTCCTAGCACAAATACAAGATCAGTACTCCTAACACAAATACAAGATCAGTACTCCTAACACAAATACAAGATCAGTACTCCTAACACAAATACAAGATCAGTACTCCTAACACAAATACAAGATCAGTACTCCTAACACAAATACAAGATCAGTACTCCCAACACAAATACAAGATCAGTACTCCTAACACAAATACATGACCGCTCACTTTGTTGGTAGAAACACGAAAATACAACACAGAAAGCTAAAATCATGATTAACACGGACTCCATAACTGTGGTGAACGCAAAAGTAAGGAGTTCCTGTTTGTTCTAAGATCTCCGTCGTGTTACTCACAGCATTGCCAAGTCCGGTAATATGTGTATTAAGAACGTATTGGCGAACTTACCGTGGTGATTTCCCTTAAATAATGCTAATTTTTGTCCGTTATATTTCTAGTTGGTCATAGAGTGTACGTGTAATTGTCGAATACTTTTATATATGTTGGTGCTTCATAGCTGCAATGTATACACGCAATACAACGGAACTGTTTTCATCAACGTGTGTGGAGTTTTTGTTTACGAGCAGAAATTTGTTTTCAGGTGTTTATTGAGATTTTATTGTTTTACTTATGTAGGTTAGCCTGTATAAATGAGGTTTTTTATTTTATTTTTTTATTCTTTTTTTCTGTATAACATTAGCGCTGTCTACTGGTTGTTATATCTATTTTTCCACATCATCGCATTTCTAGTTCTAAACTATGACGTTTTCTACTGCTTAAAAGAAAGGAAATAAATAAAAGATTTTCAATTTCATATAATTGAAACTGATTACTTTGGCAACAAACCAAAACAGGAATATAGTAGATACAAAACACATAGACTTCGTGTCAGACAATCGGATTATTTACAGACCATTACGTAAAGAAATACCAACAGATTCATGTCATAATCCCATTTCCGGAAATGCATTGTATATTATGTTTCCCAATTGAAACAAATACTATTTGCTTTGTTGAATCCGTAGCATTAATAAGAGATTGAAAGGCTGTGTGTAGTCATATATTTTATAAATTACAATTACAGAGGGTCTGGAATATTTTTTCACATGATTGTTCATATGAAATAGTCGTAGTTTATGTACAATAAAATGAAAGCAGAAACAAAACCAAACGAAAAATATCCCACTGTAGGAACAGTTCCAATATTGAATTGACAAAAAATCGTAGAAAAAAGTAAAATCGATACCCCTAACAAAATTATGTGACCGTTCATTTTCCTAGCCTGACACGGGCACTCCAACACAAAGTGGCGGAGCTAAGCAAGTGTTATGGGCCCAAACCTCACCTCTTAGTTCAATTATGTGGTCTTGCAGGTAAAACACATTGTGCATCGGATTAGGTATGTCCTTTGTAACATGTGAATTATACTATTTTATACCAAAAATTGATTTTGCTTTCGTTTCAACATCTAAAGAAAAGTATGAAGATATCTGAAGAGTAATCAGAACCCTATCATTGATCCCACTTAAATACTTGTGATTAACTGAGATGCTCCGGATGAGTATGTAGTTCCTGCTCCACGAGTTGCACTCATTATGTTCCTCGTGTTAAAAACCTGGCAATAAGTCACGTACAAATAAACTAAGTAGAACTGTATTAACACCTTCATTTCGTTACAACGCATACTTTCATGCTTTGATATATTTTATTGATATTATTTTAAGCCGCATAACTTAGACGGACATTTTCAAGTTAGACATATACTTTTCATTGTTTCCCGAATACTTTGCGATTAATATTCAGTCATGGTCTAGAATGTGAGGTGGAATAATTCAACAAAAGAGTTATTACTTTCCAGACAGAGTGAATTTTCCCAACTCGTATTTTAGTCCAGTGCTACGTATTTATGCGACCAAAGCGAAACAAAACACGCTATTGACTTGTTGTTTTAAACAAGATGTAGTTTTGTCTCCTAAGATGAGTCCTTCTTAAAATATCCATTAAATTTTGTGTTTCGTCTTTTTGCCTAACGAAAATTAGTGAGATCAACAAAACACAGGCAAATCAAGTGCTCTCTGTTTCTGTATCATGACCATTAATGATGAAGAAGATAAACGCCTATATTCTGGAGCACATAGGCTAACTCCAAGTTTTTATTTGAGTCCATGTGGTTCGTGAATTTATATAAACGGTAAAAAAACACCGAAGGGGCATTCAAAAATGGATAATTCAGAGAAAATGGCAACATGGGATACACAAGAGGATGAAAAACAAAACGACAACACAATATGTTTTGGGCACCACTATGTGCAAGCAACCACAAATAACGTAAATAAGACATGAACCCTCCTACAAACAACTAGAGGTAAAGACGAAAGGAACATCGTTGTATACGGACTTCGTAATGGACATCACAACACGAAACTCAGAACGTAAAGAAACATAATAGGACAACTAAAAAAAAACATTTTATTGTTTTGTTTTACTTTACTCTTTGTACTTTTGTTGTTTTGTATCAGATGTTTCTTACAAATATCAATAACACAGCAATTTCCTTTGATCACGATATTTTGTTTACTGAGGCTTAGATATTCCTGTTCCTGTGGGGATTCATTTATCTATGCATGGTCTGTGCTTAATATTATTAGTATATAACATCCTAATCTTAATCAAAATAAAATTATATAGTAAACGAAAACAAAATAGATACAACCAAAAGCTATAACGTAAATAAACCTATTTGTTTGTGAGCTGTGTGCTATGTACTTTAAGGAAATACTAGTAAAGTTGTCAAGACAAAATGTAAAATTATTAAAATCTTATTGGTGTAATTGAACATTATTAACAAAATAAAAACAAACCAATGATTTAACTATATAACACTCTTCCTCGTTTATTAGCTGTATTTGAAGAAAATAAATTCATATTGTATTTTTTACATTTCTAGATGATTATTCCTATGATTTATATTTTTATACAGTATCATATATCAAGCAAATCATTAAAGGCCAAAAATATAACCAATCACATATAAATGTGAGCTAAAGGTATCTATTTTGCCTCTTTCTTATATTATCCGATTGAGATTTTGGAACTGTGTCGGTAGTGAGGTATTTTTTTATTTTTCAAAACTTAGAAGAAAAGAACAAAATCAAAGACAAAGCAAATTATACACATTAATTGGCAGATGTGCTAATTTTAGCATAAATTCACCCGTTAATAATTAATTGTTCTGTGCAACACGGCAATTTTGAAAATGGAACTATTATTCGTTTCGTGTAGTATTATGCAGTTGCTTGCTTACTGGTAAAACTGTAAAACCAGAAAATTCCAGTTATACTATCTACTCTAAACTACAAAATAAATTTATCTGAAATGTCTATTGTGTACAGGCAGTTTTATATATGACTTCTTGTATACATCTGCTGTCTACAAAGGTATTTATCTTGGTTGTATAACTAATGTACTAGTTGTACATTTAGATTCAGCATCGCGATAGATAGATAATAACATTATACAATTGGAACAAGGAACTGCATAAGAAAACCAAGTACCTTGTTGGCTTGATTTACTTTTATTGGGATGTTAATGGATTTTACAAATGTATCGTTTCAGAAATTTAATTCCTCTTAGATAATTGAAAATTTGTTAGTCTTAGAAATAAACTGAGTGCACTGGTTGATTGATCATATTAAAGTCAACTTGATTTAATTGCTTAATTTGACAGAAATTTTGTGGAAAATGAGGTAATTTCGATGTGAATCTGAATATAAAAGAAATAGTTTTAACTCTGCAAACATGGATTAATAGAAAACATTTTCACAGATAAAAAACTGAATTTATAGTAGATAAATTAATTTATGGTAGCCGAGGGGGAATTCCATCGTAGGATTGCATCGCAATCAACTTAATTGCTTATCATATTTAAAGGGGCTTTTTGGAAATAAACCTGTGGTAGTTTGTTAAATTGTTTTATGAGGTTACCAGAAAGTAAAAATAAATTCTAAATATTCAAAATTATTTCATCAAATTTCAACCTATAGGAATTTGTAATTCAGCACGTGACAGCTGATCAAGGAATATTTGAGAGCAAGGGTACCGCCAAATGGTGTTCTGTTTAAATTTCCCTCCTCCTCCCCTACAAACCCAACCTTGTTTTAAGCGGCACCCCTTTTGTCTGGGGAAATACAAATGTGTATTTTAGTTGAAAGAGAGCGTTTTTAGCGCCACCCCTTTTTGTCTTCGGAAATATTTTAGTTGAAAGGGACATATAAATTGTATTATGAAATGTTAAAAATTATTAAAATGATAATGTTATGTTATAATGTATTATGTAACTCCATGCAATCCTTGTTTTCCTGTAAGATGTCAATATTTGTTGTTTTCGTCATTTGAATAAATGACATTAACTGGAGGTATGTTTTAGATTTTTTATTCTCCCTTGCCAAAGTCATAGCAGAGTTGTTGCTGTTATAGTACAAAGCGGTAGGGTTGCCTCTCTCATTTCTAGGACCCCTATATGTAATGGGTACATATCAGGAAAACGAGAACCAACATAAAAATATTTGTCTTTCCAATCTGTCTATTTTGAACGTACCCGATGAAGGTTATTCAAGAAATGCGCCGTACGCACTTAATTTGATATATATGTTTTCATTTCATTTGATATTTCGAAAATGATTCACCTATGTTTTGAAAATATACGATATTAGAGTCTCTCAATTGTCGCATTCAGAGTACAGAAAGTTCAGAAGTTGATGTTTCAAGTTAAGCAGGTTACAATGTAGTTGATGTTTCAAGTTAAGCAGGTTACAATGTAGTTTATGGTGCAGAGAGAGTTATGTTATCTATATTGTAAGATACAGGATTTTCCCCTACTTTATTCAAAGTTACAAGTGCAGTTCCTCGTATTTTCGGAAATGTCCTACTATTTTCACGTGAATTTACAGACAGCTGATTTTTGCCAATACCGATTTTACTGTAATTTACTTGTGTTCGTAATGATTTCTGCTTCAAATATTTTCTGAGAGCTCAAAATTCTTACGTAAATCGATCCCGTATTTCAACAGAGTATTCAGTTGTTCAGAACTGCCAGTGTTCATCATGTGTAAAAGCGCACAACATTGTATTAATTTGTAAACAGACATTAGTGTATTCCCGCCGGTTTTGTTATTGTAATAAATCAGTCAAGGATAAATATCCCACAATGCATTGCTCTTTTAGTTTACCTAGCGGGACTATTTGTAATCAATGTAAGAATCCCGTTTTATTGTTGACATTGAAATAAGATTGTGTGTATTACAATGTAACAAGAAACTTAAGATTATTGTCGACTAAGATATTATGAGTGTGTATATAAAATTCTATCGTTTTAAGAATTGTAGAACAATTTATTTTACTGTTGCCGGGATTTATTTGTAAGGCGAGTGTGTGGCTGGTATTTAGACGGGAGTGAAATGTCGTCACCCCGGCGGTTGTCCCGGCGAAATTTACTAGTATAAAAAGGGCTCAGCATCCCTTTCGGGGTGCTTACTATTTTGTTCTTATGCTGTTGCAGGTTGAGTGCACCACGCTGTTGGATAATTTATTCTGATATTTTTACATTTCAATAGGTTAGTTAGGAATTTCTGACGGTTAAAGTTTATTTTCAGATAAGAACATTTTTTTCCTTTGGCATTTTTCTTTATGACAGTTTCACAATGTTTTGTTGTGAAATCGTAACTAAATTGGATAAATTATAGATCCGGAATTCGCATAGAGTATTCTTTATGTGTCTGGTTCTATTTTAGTATTTTGATTCACTTTTCTACTGTTTGGCTTATTTAGTTTTTTTCTTTATCCGAACATGTCATTAGTAGTCTAATGAGTTCGGGCGAAAATTAGTTCAGGTTAATTACACATTTCGGATTAAACATTTCTACAAGTTGTTCAGACTATAGTTGTATAGTTTGGTTAGTTCAAAATTATTTTTATTTCCTTTGCTGTTGCTGCTGAAATAAAACTTACCATGTTATGCCATCCTACACCCACACTCGCCCATCCATTTATTCTGTTTGTTGGTTAGGTTGATAGGAGATAGGATTTTAAAAGGATTTTGCTATTTTAGTTGGACATAGGAGTATTCCTGACATTCCACTTTCAGATATTGAAGTGGGTCAGTGCAATATGTTGTTATACTTGCTTCACAGTAGGACCCGCTAACAATTCGGTTGATGTATTCATAAACTGGTTCCCGTAAAATTCATTTCACTAAGCTTTACTTGGTATCGTTCACAATTTGATAAACTGAGATAAATAAGACAACCTGACATTCGACTATGTAAACATAGATCGGTCAGTGTAAATTGAGCATTGAATCTTAACCATTAATAACTTGTTAAATATTACATAAGTTGAACACTGATTTGTTACTTGATTGACTTTGAATTGTATTGTATTGATGTTGAATAATTTGAATATATATAAAAGCTATGCTGAACTGAATTACATTTATTTTATCTATTGCTACAAAACGGAAATGACAGAACGGCAGTTGAATTGTACATACCCAACTTATCCTCGGTCTATTGTTCCAGCTCAGACTACAGTGATTATTTAAATTACTTGACGGTATATTTTAGTCTCCCCAGGATCCATCGATCTGTCATATTATTCCATTTCCTATCCCGTGAGATAGCTGCACTTCTTGTCTGTCCAACAAGAGTCAGATTTGATTGCTGGATAGGCTGACCATTTTAGTTTCTCGTGTTGCCGTTTGGCTGTGTGAATATTTCTCTCTCCTCGATTGATGCCAGTGTGGTATTCACTGACACAAGAGAGGTGAGTGTGCTCTTTTCTCCAAATTGCCACACTAGAAACTACCCCCAAAATTTTACTGTATTTCGAATAGATTTTCATTAGCTTGGTGAGATTCGTATGTTGTTTCTGGTTCCACGTCTATTTCCCTACTGCCCTTTATCTGTCACTATATGCTAACAGACAAAACTATTGAGTATTCAATCAAACGGTGAAACACATAAAGCGTATCACTTGTCTTCACTTTAATAACTAAAAAAACTGTATAAAACCCGAAACCTGTTAAAACAAAGAATAAACAAAGACAAAACTTTCTGAGACCTGAGTTGGGTTTCAGCACTGCATCCTAGATTTGTTGTTCAAGTCTAGTGTAGAGTTCCCGGTGTACTAAACACCGGTGGTGCCAGCAAATTTACGATATAAATCACCATATTACCGCCTGGCCCGTTATAATATCAAGAAAGGTTGCTTGTGATTATCTGTTTACTTCTATAGTGTCAGTGCTCATACTATTTTTATGACTTATTGTTGTATCGTGTCGTTGACATTTGTACCTTTGTAAGGAGCGGCATTGTGTACGTCTTACATCAAGGATTCAATTGTAAAATTGATCTTTGAATACAGATTTAACATGGAAACATAATATTTAAACAAATTCAAAACGCAATAGAATAGAATATTGCGCAAATTGGAGAGAATTATATTTTAAAGAATATACATTAAAATGCAGACTTTACATTATTTTTGGGACATTTAAAATCAGAAGCTTCATTCTTCAGTCTATCTGGGCATAGCAAATAATGCGCTAAAAATCAGACTCCATGTTTCGAAAATTATAATATAAATTATTTGATATGTCCATTGCAGCTACTTACCGCTATATATAGATAAACCATAATCAACCATCAACGATCATCATAACGTTGATGTTTGATCGAAAACCGATACCGTACACGAAATATATATCAATACATAGAGAATATGTTATGGTTCTTTCCGTATCACATCCCGTATCAACCCGAGACACCAATTTCTCACTTTCGAGACAGACCAGTTCCTATTTTTAGCGATGCGAGATTTTCTTATCTTGCACAAGTGCAAGACAAAAAAATCACGTGCGTGTTACCGGCAAAGCATACTGTACAGTTTATGTCAACCGCCCCCACCCCAATTCTCCATGCTTTTCCTTTTAAAAATAAACAATTCACTGTATATAAACAGGCAAATCCTAACAATCAGCCATATTATTACATAATAACCTTCACGCAATACACAAAGATACGGAATTACTTTTTTGATTGACATGAAGTGGAAATAACTCACATTGTTTACATGATCGTCTGCTAAAAGTATATAGCTGTCAAACAATACACAACTACTGATAAAAGTGAGAAATTAAATCAAACACCGGCAAAAAGTGCAAGAGAGCTTTAGCTCGAGGGATGATATTGGTCGAGGGTTGATACGGGATGTCATACGGAAAGAGCATATCATATTATGTTTATCATATACTTAAACATGAGAAAGTCTTGTTGTGTATTATGAACCTTTAGTCACGTGGTCAATATCATTTTAAGGGGTATGATAAAGGGGTGATGATATCGATATCAGTCACGGCAGACAAATACAGTCGTAATGTTCTTTCAGTATTATATATGCAAATTTTCTTTATTTAGTACTAAGTATATGATAAATATATAATATATTGCATAAAATAATCTTGTTAACTTATCTATTGAATTTGGTTGTGAAAGAACCGTTCGAAAAGTACAGTAACTTTTCTTATCACGTGACGATTGTCTACGTTTATATTGGGTAATAGTGAAGGTTGTCATGGCTCACACCCACAGAGCTTCACATTGGAAACCCGGGTCAGATATCAGACAGAATGAACATTCTCGATGAGTGTGTGTGTGGGGTGAGGTGATGTCATGCTATAATACGATAATTATGAAAAGACAGTGATGGTCAACAATTCAACCAATATCAACAAAACGTGCAATCATCTCTCGCCTCAACCAACTACACACACACTGGACATCAGACTTTGGAGATCCAAGTCCTTGGTTTGGAACATACACAAAATGTGGCCGGGAAAGTCGACCATAGTGGGTAACGTGTTTGGAGAGTGTCATGCTCCAGACCTCTTTTGTATATTTCGAAAAAGAGTAGGTGTTTTGTAACCGCTACAAAAACTAAAGTTGTCGTTCATACCCAATTCTCCATTCTTTTCTATTGGCAGTCACGATTCGTTACCCAAGCTGGTCCATCTCTGTCTCATTTCTATCTAGCTTTGCCAGATACACTGTTGAGCTTGTTCTCGTTCTGAACATATCTGAAATACTGCTCGCTGGACGTAAAGTAATAATCCATCAATCAATCAATCCACGTTTATACAATTTTACTGTTTAATAATATAAATGCCATGTGCCACGTAGATTGATATGACCTTATATAGGAAATCAACTGATATTATTTCTTTAAGTTGTGGCAACTTGTCCTCAGAAAACTGTAGAATGGTCTGATCAATTGATTATATTAAATCGGTTGGCTTGATAATATCTTTGTTTAATTTTTACATTTTTCTGAATGTTTCGTAAGATTCAGTCAGATGTGACGTGAATACGACAACCGTAAAAATTACGTCAAGAGTATGAATGACAGTGTATTGACTGAATTAATAACTGAACGAACACTCATCAATAAAACATGTTGTCACAAAATTAAAGATTATTATAGCTGACATTAAAAATAAATTAGAATTTTAATAATCACAAGTTTGTTTTTTCGAGTTGGTCTTTGTAACTTGATATTTTTCTGAATTTGATATTTTCATTTATATACATATTGTCAATTGTTATTTCCTTTTCGTGATTAATAAAAGTTTTTCCCGAACAATAATATTTCATAATTCCAAAGAAATGACTTTTCTCTTGTTTCAGAACATATCCTGATGATTTGTTATAATCAAGTGGGAATGGAACAGACAGAAACCAAATGTAATGGCCTTCGTTCACGAACGACAAGCCATACATTCTAATTACTAACTAAATAACAAGCATTTCATGTCATAATCTCATTTCCAGTAGTTCATTATGTAATACGTTTTCCCACTTGATGAATATAATCTTTTTTGCGGAAATTTGGAGCTATTATAACAACTTGTAAGGCAATGTGTACTCATATAAATACGAATAGTAATTACTGAGGGTCTGGAACATAATGGACAAGAAGAGCTTAAAGATACTAAAGGGGTAATCAATCACCGAACAACGATCTACAAAACATGCACATAAAACTAAAGATCGAGTAACACGAACCCCACTAAACGTCAGGGTATACTCAGGTGCTCTAGAAGGGTAAGTAGTTCCTGCAAAATATGCATGTCTTTCCTAAAGGTTTTATTTGATCGTGGTAACGACTAGACGCATGCAAAAAGTTTATGATTATTGGTTACAGGATATTGTCGGTATCTCATTTGTTGTAATGTCTTTTTAACTAGTAAACAATCAGCATGAATGTCATACAGACATAACACGCTATGTGAATACCACATCTAATTATATTTCATGGCATATCTACTATGAACTTACGATATTATATTGCATGTATCCGATTACCCCTTAATTTACAATTACAATTCCGCCGACTCGAACAGACCGATATGAGCCTACAATTCGACAAAACTGTGTATTCCAAAGTACACTGTCGTTTTAACCGTTGTTTCCGTTTGACCCTTCGTTGCCGTGATCGCATGATAACATGATTTGCACTTTCATTTATGTTTATCACAACTAAGATTTGTGGCGTGGATATGAGGGTACAAAATTGTGAATTAGACTCCCACTCGTGGCGGTGTAATAGAGGTAAACATTGTGGATGAGAATCGATGGCGAGGTTACGAAACTAAGACCTTACTGCCATTATGCACCTTTTTAATTTCTTATAGCATTTCATTTTTGAAGTTAATATCTTCCTTCGTGTGTTTTATTGCATTTTATTTCAATGTTCCTCTTTTCGAAATGTTTTTTATGAATAATGATTAAAATATCACTGCATATTACTGCGTACACATTTCCAGCCCCAAAATTATAATACAATTGAAAATTGCATAACGAATAAATAAATAGCGGATAGATTATAAGTAACTTAATGATTCATTTGAGAAATCTCTGCTAAGTACCTTTATGAAATTAAGATGCAAATATTGACATTACATGTAATAGAAATCCTCTTTATTATCCACAAGATGGTACAATTCAAAACTATCAGCAAATAACCCTGCACTTTTCCAATTATGTAACTCATCCTGGTTAAGTAGGTGCACTTCAAGTGCCTTTCTGATTGGTTGAACATCGCTTAAAAGTTTCAATTATTTTACATAGCATGCATGTAATGTTTTTATTCATAATTATGCCATATGTTGTCCTATTTTTATTGTTTGTAAACCTTTTTGATGATAACTGAAATATTTTTTAATTGACGCTAAATATCGATCAATAAAAACAAATTAGACTCTTGCTGCATACGCTAGTTTTATTCTACCACTTTTAGTATTTTATCACATGAAAACCATTAATGTCTAGATTTTTATGAGGAACGCATTCTAAATTCATAGTAAGTTTCAACTGTGACTGATTTTAACATAAATGTAATGAAACTACAACCAGCAGAATAATTAGTCATTTAACGACAAATATCTCAGGTTTTGCAATTGGAGGAATGAACAATGTTGTATATGGCTATATTAAATCTGCATCTTTTCAGTGCCATTCTTTTGCAAAAACTCATATTTTAATTTTAATATGAAATGACAGAGGGGAGCTTTGAACCACGAAACTTTTAATTGAAGTGCCTGTAACAAGCCAGGAAAGTGCGTGGTCATGTAAATATGTTAGTATCGAGTTGAATATTGGAACGTTTTGGGGTAATTTTTGTGTTTCATTTTATTTTGAACTATCAATACTGAAATGCAGTAAACATGTTTTCCCCAAAAGAACATTTATCAATTGCTATGTTGATTGTTTTTTTCATTTCACATACTCTATGTTTTATATGAAAACGTCTTAGATGATTAATTTCAGAAAATTGATTCCGCCATATCATGTAGCTAACAGTTTTGTTAAAGGATCCTTCTTAATGGTTTCATACAAACTGCTATTCATTTTATAATTAACGGAATAGACCCAGTCAATGGTGCATATAAAACACTGTCAAATACCATCAATGTTGTTGATATCAGATAATCAAATATTGAATAATAATAGTTGAAGCGCTCTAACCTTCAACCAATAGTAATCGATGTTGCGTATGAATATTACTACCACAAACAAACCGATATATTTAACCCTCACCTTTAAATATCTCATGTTGCATTATGTTATTTTAGACTCAGAGTATGACACTAACTATATAAACTTACACAAAATATATTCAATTTGTTGTTCTATCTTATAAGTAATATTGTCACTTTAACGAAATATTGTATTTTCAATGACTGAATAGTGAATACCTTGTGGGGCTTATTTACAAACGAAGTATCCCTGGTAGAATAGTTCTGAATGAAATATGGTTATAGTGATAGACGTATAAGGAAATTAATGGGAAAACAAGACAAAAAAACAATGCTGTTTGTAAGTGATATTTGGTCCCGAGTGGCCGTCAGTGTTTATAAAGCAGAGACGTATTATTGTCATTCATCTTTAGTTGTTCAACACAGTTAGTCGTTCTGAAACTAGAGACCGATGTCCTGTAATATAATATTTTAATATAAATATACTGCCCTTGGATAAGGGTGTTATGGTAGATTATCACACGAAAAAAAAATGCTTCACCCTAGAGGAAGTCGAGGGTAATAAAAAAAAATTCTGAGTGCGATAATCTACCATAACACCCGCATCCATGGGCAGTATATGTTTTGTTATACTGAATGCGTTTTGATTTTTATGTTCATTTTGTTTGTTGTTACTACATTATTTGAGTGATTTTTGGGGTGTTTTTGCTAATTTTGTTTGGCTATAAAAAAATGTCGTATCATAATACATGTAATAAACATCAAGATAAATAATATAAAAGCAAAAAGTGAAAAAGTGAAAAACAGTAGAAATTTAATAACAGTGAATTTTTAACAGTAAATCTAAACCACTGAAAAAATTACTTTTTCAAATTTAACTGTTAATGCTTCTCGCCACAGAACGCTGCGTAGACTTACTGTCCTTGCTACATAACAAAGATGAAATGTTGTCTTCATTTATGTCGGCAAATGTCATGTTTTTAAGGCTATCAGGAACTGTCCATTGTCGTCTGGTACAGTAATGGCGGAAGTAGTGTGACGAATCGGAAAACCTCGGTGGGAGCGGGTGTTAATTTTTTCGGGTTCGGCAATCTTCGGTCACAACGGGTGTTAATTTCATACATTATCACATGTTGCTATGCATGGGAAGGGACTTACGTCGAAATTATAACATGTTGCTAAGCATGATGGAGCATATAGAAATTATCGAAAATTAACGCATGCCGTCTGTCCAATAAAAATACTGGATTATTAAAGAAATTTGCATAAAGTATAATAATAAAATATGTAATATCTTACCGCTTTCCTATTGCATGTAATATGACATTAGTTATAAGAAATGTAATATCTGCCCTTCTTTCCTGATCTTGCAATACAAAATATAATATTTGCACTGCTTCCCAATAACCTGTAACATGACATTGTAATTAAAAGCATATATTGTACGATGTTGCATTTATTTGACGACCTATGATTGGATAAAATCATTCCTAAAAATAACGATAGAAGGCAGAGCCATATATGGAAATCTAGAGAATAAGATTAATACGCTTTACTGGCCAGTGGAAAATTCCATTCCTAAAAATAACGATAGAAGACAGAGCCATATATGGAAATCTAGAGTAGCAACTGTTCTTCCTTTAAATACTCGCGTAACAAAGTTGCCGCCGCAATATTCTGTTTAATGGTTTTTTATGCATTCATTTTAAGTCTCTTTTGTTCGATTTCCTCATCGGTAGTTGAAACTAATCTCCTCTTTTTCTCCATTGTGTTACGTTAGTCCGTTACACACCGATGCAGACGATAGATAAACGTGCAGCTACGAAACGATGCAGACGGAAAATTACAGGTCAGTGGGCGGTGCTTAATTTTGTCTAGTGACCATTACGTCTTTAGCCTTAGAACTTCCAAGAAAATCCGTCAAACATAGTTCGTGGAAAAAACTTAGTTACTGTTTCAAGTTATAGATCAACAACATCGTACAGAAATTTCTAAGCTCCCGTGACCGATTATGATTATTTAGACAGTCAGTAAATTGTTGAAGGGTGAGCGCTTTAGCTAAATAAAGCGCTCACCCTTCAACAATTTACTGACCGTCTAAATAATCATAGTCGGTCACTAGGGAGCTTAGAACTTATAATATCTTCCCTACTTTGCAATTGTCATAAGAGGAAATTATTTTACAATTATATTTTTATCTAAAGTTTTTTTAATTAATATTCAATCATCCCATATAAAACAAATAAAAATGGGGGCCGTCGTGGTCGTGATTCTATGGTAGTTAACTACCGGTTCAATCAGTGCCTATCACCACTAACGTTGTGAGTTCAAATTCCGCTTATGGCGAGGTGTACTCGACTCAACTTTATGTGATAAAGTCTATCAGTGACTTGCTGCAGGTGGCTGGTTTTGTCTGGTTACCCACAATAAAACTGATCGCCACGCTATAATATTATTGAAAGTGGCGCTAAACACCATAACCCTAACCCTAGCAAATAATAATGAATCAATTTAAGATATAACCATATCGGTGGTGTAATGGTTAACGTGCTCGCCTCGAGTGTGGTAGATCGTTGGTTTGAGCCCCGGCCAGGTCGCTTGATAGATACACTTGATGACCATGAGTGAAAACTTCTTTACTCACTGTATTCATCTGAAATCGTTTTTTTAAATAAGAGCAGCATATACCTATATCTTGATATTACGCTCCTTAAATAATCAGTTAATCTCCATGTTACTCAACTGTTACTGCTAATCAGCTGTCGTTGACTCATGAACTCTAAATTGCTGGACGAGGTGATTCCCATTGAGTAATCAAATCAGTTGACTGGAATTATCAACTCCCAACAGTCGTACCATTTCGTTTCTTAATCTTCATAATATTATATGTTGTGCACTATTTGACAATTCGATTTCGCAGGGTTTTGAAATCAATGCCACGTGATGTCTGGGATATATTGACGGTCAACCGAATTGCTACAAAAGATTGTTCAGACAGTGCACCGAGGCTGACACGTCTCAATTTAAAATACATTTGATATATTGACAACAGATTTATGACCAAAACTGAATTTCTGAGGGTTTTTTTTTATGCCACCAATATGATATAATATGGCATTTATCTTAGTTTAAAAATAAAGACCTGATATGGAGCAGGTATTGTATGATTTTATTACGGTACGCTTATGATGGAATACATATAATAATCCTACGTTAGATCACAATCTATCTTAATTAGATAGATAGAGAGAGAGAGAGAGAGAGAGAGAGAGAGAGAGAGAGAGAGAGAGAGAGAGAGAGAGAGAGTGTGAGTGAGTGAGTGAGTGAGTGAGTGAGTGAGTGAGTGAGTGAGTGAGTGAGTGAGTGAGTGAGTGAGTGAGTGAGTGAGTGAGTGAGTGAGTGAGTGAGTGTGTGTGTGTGTGTGTGTGTGTGTGTGTGTGTGTGTGTGTGTGTGTGTGAGTGAGTGAGTGAGTGAGTGAGTGAGTGAGTGAGTGAGTG
Source organism: Bathymodiolus septemdierum (assembly GCA_963383655.1). Taxonomy (NCBI): domain Eukaryota; kingdom Metazoa; phylum Mollusca; class Bivalvia; order Mytilida; family Modiolidae; genus Bathymodiolus; species Bathymodiolus septemdierum. The sequence continues at coordinate 91,214,214 of OY726517.1, read as the reverse complement.
AGTGAGTGAGTGAGTGAGTGAGTGAGTGAGTGAGTGAGTGAGTGAGTGAGTGAGTGAGTGAGTGAGTGAGTGAGTGAGTGAGTGAGTGAGTGAGTGAGTGAGTGAGTGAGTGAGTGAGTGAGTGAGTGAGTGAGTGAGTGAGTGAGTGAGTGAGTGAGTGAGTGAGTGAGTGAGTGAGTGAGTGAGTGAGTGAGTGAGTGAGTGAGTGAGTGAGTGAGTGAGTGAGTGAGTGAGTGAGTGAGTGAGTGAGTGAGTGAGTGAGGGAGGGAGGGAGGGAGGGAGGGAGGGAGGGAGAAATATGTCCGTTATATTAAGCCGAAAACATGCTACATTTCGCTGAGATAAATAAGGGTAAAAACAAAATTACCGAACTCCGAACAATCTTACAAAGGGAAAGTCAAAACTCATCATTATATAAACAGAAAAAATCAGTCAACAACCGGAAAACTGTGAAAACCGTAATGACCCTGACTGCTACAGGCATTTCTAAAGAAATGGTGGGTTGAATCAGATTTTAAGGCGCCAAACCTCCCGCTCTCATTACGGTTCAACGATGATGTCCGCTTTGTACTAGACCAAAACGCTGAGTTGGGTCTTATTAGTGCTAGCTCACTAAAACAACAGTCAGTGGGTAGATTTGTCGCTTCACTCGGACACATAATCCTTATGATCTTGCTACTTAGCGGAGAAGCAGAATATTCCATGTTTTTTGTCGTTTTCTTGTTCGTATCAACGATCCACGCTTTAATTAATGTACTGATAATGCATGATCGATTCCACCTATATACAAACTAAGCTTACGTAAATAGTAACAGATGTAACATAATCTATTACAATTTACACAAAATGTTTAATCTCAAACAAAGTTATAATTAATATTGAACAACATATGTTCCAGGAGCATTTTGTTAGTTAATTACTTCTTTGAATATTTGCGTTTTGTATGTGTTTTTTATTAGTATTACTTTTTCCAAAATTAACTGTAATGAAAGCTCTAATAATTCCAATCTAGCTGAAATTAGATGTCTGATGTATCTTTTTACTTATTTATTTATTTATTTTATTTTATATTTATTTAATATTTTTTGCGGTGTATCAACATCTATCAAAAATTATGTCAGGGTTTATATTTTCAACCGACCAATCATCGATGAGTCTACTTTTTTTTCAAACCGAGTAGACGCTAAGAGCTGTTGTCTTATGGGTCTATACATTTAACCGTTACCTAATATATGTGTCACAAATTACCACGGATATGTTCCATTTGTCGCAATCATAATTGAGTCCTTTCTTCATTTATGACTTTTCACTGGGTTTGGTTCGTTATTCCAGAAACTCATCATGTGAATTAAATTTGATATCTACGTTTTCATTGTAACAAGAGTAATACAACGAGTACCACATGTGGAGCAAGAACGTCTTACCATTCAGGATCACCACCGTTTTAGTGGGTTTCGTGTTGCTCGATCTTTGGTTATCTGTGTAGTATTTTGTATAGTATTGTTTGTCCTCTTGTCCCACTTCCTTTGGCCATTGTGTTATTTGTCATTCTTTGATTTGTGGCTTATGCTTACCTCTTTGATACCTTCAAATGTTTCTTAACTGTCTTGCATATGATTGGACAGTTAATGATGAATTAAGAGTACCTGACCCCAAAGGAATGTTGTTAGATGTTAGTGGATAGCAAAGACAAACATGTAAAAAAGACACATTCTATTTTAATTAGATTGTAATTATTGATGGTTAATATCGTATATTGTACATCAATGTAAAATTGGTAAATTAGCACAAGTAGTATCATCAATTGTATGAAGCAAATAATTGGAACGTAAAACAAAGGCCTGATTATAATTAAATACCTCTATTCGAATTTGAAGACTTGTTGTAAGATTTTTTTGCTTTATGTCCTCCAAACGAAGTAGGAGACTTTTTTGTGTTGTGGGAGATAAAAATGGTTTTTGAGCTACATATTTGTAAGTATCCTAAGCGAAGTGGAAGATTTTGTTCGGTTTCCTATTATTAAGTCTTATTAATGAAGTGGGAGACTTGAAGTTTTTACCGGTTTTCTTATTAGGGACTTTCACGACTTAAGTCGAAAAGATTTTACCGTATTGTTATTATTCCGCCAAACTTCCTAGGAAAAACTACTCAGCATATCACAATGCAATGATGTTTGGCATCATGTATTGGGGACAAGACATAGTATTCTGGATTTGTGTTCATCGGTTCAGCCAATTTAGTCGTTACGTAGTTATCAGTCCGAACATGGAAAGTCTTGTTATCACTTACACTGTAAAACCGTTAGATGTAGCAGAAAATTGAACGATGGAACGTGTTCGAGGACTAAGTAAACCGCAACTATTTTATGCTTCGGTCGAGAAATTTTGACAACCAAAAATGCACCGTAATTTTCACAGATTCCGTCAAGCGTCAAAACTCATAGTGAAACAGATAAAAACGCACAAAAATTAAAACAATATAAAATGAAAAGGAAATAATGCATTAATCTTGCAATGTACAATTGGAAGGTGATTTGAATACATAAGCTAGAGAAGTAAGAAAGGTTTGAACATACCAAAGGAGTAATCAAAAACCGTAAATAAGGGTAATAACAAAATTAACGAACTCCGAACAATCTTACAAAGGGAAAGTCAAAACTCATAATTATATAAACAGACAAAATCAGTCAACAACCGGAAAACTGTGAAAACCGTAATGACCCTGACTTGGTACAGGCATTTCTAAAGAAATGGTGGGTTGAATCAGATTTTAAAGCGCCAAACCTCCCGCTCTCATTACGGTTCAAAGGACAGACAACACAATGGTGAAAAGAAAAAGGACAAACAACGATCTACAAAACATACACATAAAACTAAAGATCGATTAACACGAACGGCACTAAAACCCGGGGGTGAACTCAGATGTTCCAGAGGGGTAAGCAGTTCATGATTCACTAGTGGCACCCGTCGTGTTATTCTAGTAACAAACTCGATGATTATTCATGACTGAGAGAAAGACCGGGGAAGTGCTTACGACAAATGAAACATATTCGTGGTTATTTGTTACACAGATATTCCATAGCGGTCAAATGGTTTCTATTTCAGAAGAAAAACTAAAGGGTAAGCAGAAGCCTGAATCGAAAAAGGACAGAAAGCAAATCATGATGTCGTATAAATCATTTTAAATATTAAGTATGAATTAGTCTCTGAAACTTCGACAAATATCACGAAATTGTCAACTAAAAACATGCAAATTCTACTGAAATTTCTATGAATAAAAACATCGAAATTGTAAGACTCTAAAAGCATGGAAAGACATTTTGACAAGTTAAGCCAGATAATATTAGCAGAAGAATTTAAGAATTTAAAACCTCCATTTACTTCCACATTAATACACGTTTGAATTATCAGAAAATCGATAAACTTTCAAAGACAGTTATCTATGGTGGTGATGTGATTTGGCAGAGAATAAATTCAAATATTTTGATTAATTAAATCTTATGTCAATGTTTAATTCGAACCGTAATAAGCCTGGAAATATAAGTAATGTATTGACGTATTGATAGTTGTACGGCATTGGCATAATTTCATAAATATAATACCAAAAGAAGTTGCAATTATTACTAAAACTAAGGTTCTCCTTCTTCAGGCATGGGTGACATTATCTGATTTTGCCTACCCTGTTCAGGTCCTTTGGTTTTATTGCTCTCAAAACTTTAAATTATTTGGCTGTCCAATCTCTCAGTTTGAGCGTACCTCATGAAAATTATTCCAGAAACGCGTCGTTCGCACTAAATTTGATATCTACGCTTTATTGTTTATAATAGCATAACAATATTATAGTGACCTTTTCAATTGTTTCTGTTATATTTTCGATATGACCGTGACTCGGTAATAACTGTAAACCACTGGAAATTTCTCCGGACTAATATATTTGATTTAGCTAGTACCGTTCTTGTGTGTATGGCAGAGAAGGTCATGAGATGATAGTCCATTTATATATGTCTCAAAGCAATTGCTTTAGGAACAATAATATAATTATGTATTGGACAAAAGTAAATGAATCTGCTCAATCTTTAGTTTTCTGTGGTTTGTTTTGTTGACCAGTGTTTGTCATTTTGTTTTTGTTTTTCCTTTGGCCATTGTGTTGTCTGTCATTCTTCGATTTACGGTTTCTGATTACCTGGCAACTTCAAACATTTCTTAAGAATTAGACGGAATAGTCGAATAAAGCCACAATCCATTTATACAAATAAATTGAAAAACCAAAAATACCACACTGTCAGAAAATTGCAAAATCCAAAATAAAAATCGATACACCTAATACACAAATACATAATCAAAGTGACACCATTGAAATATAATCTCAAACAAAAAGATAGATGATCTTACCTTTACCTTAGGTAATTGGCAATCCATAACAAATAAATTGCATATAAGTTGTCTCCCCCTGATATTAATTTAAGCAAGTTGTTGAATAGTGTTTCAACTTGGATACATATATATCAAATGAAAGGGAATAGTGATATTACTACTTAAAGGAGGAATTTTACAATGTAAGTTAGTTAAGATTATCACCCTTTACTTGCTCCCAAAGACGTTAAGATTATTTGACTTTTCAATCTTTAAACTATGAACTGAAGAAGATTATTGAAGAAACGCATCGTTCCCTGTAAGTTAAATATCTACGATTTTTATTTTCATCTGTTGCCCGATCTTTAATATTCTGCGTAGTGCTTAGTAGATCATTGTTTTTACTCTTATATATTTTTTTCTTTTGGCCATTGTATTGTCTGTACTTCTTTCATTAAAGGATTCTGATTACTTTATAAATTTCAAACTTTTCTTAGATATCATAAGACACTAAGGACTTTGTATCACATTCAATAAATATGTCTGAGTATTACGCAGATCAATGTGTGTTTAATGTCAAGCCTATGCTATTAAAATATTTATGCTATGCACGTAGTGATTGTGGGTTGGTTGGTTGGTTGTTTTAACGTTTGACCACCATCTGTGAGTATTGCGGAAATCGGACATAAAACTGTATTGATGATACGCACTGCTTCCATAGTAAAACGGTAGTTAAAACTATATCATAATGACCACGATGGCCGCTCTATTCGGATGCAATAAAAAATAATATTATTTTTTGTACTTAGATATTTCTAAGCGCTTCTGAATTCATTTATAAGGAGTGTTGTGATAATGTCAAGGTAAATAAGGTTTATACAGTAAAACTAGTTAACATCCGGACTACTCTAGAGAGAATAGCAATGAATTGAAATCGTCCAAAAGGTCACAAAGAAAAGTTTGAATATACCAAAGGGGTAATCAAAAGCCGACAAGTCATTCATCACAAAAACAATGACACAAAACAAAAATTGACAATCATTCCCAGAACAAATATATACATAACAATTATCTTGTCAAAGACAATCCTTTGTGTATTCCCTTATAGTTCGAGGATAATGCAAGATACGTTTTCTATATTCAGAATTCAATTACTTCAACTGTCGACTAAACTCAACCATCATTGCACTGAGACCGATTTGTTAGCTTTTGCCTTCAACTTTGGAAATTGCTTTTAACCTCATATTTAAGAATGAAATGGATTCATTCCTTTTGGAATGTTCCCTTTGGAATTGAAGAATACCACGGAATAATCAATATTTACAGAAAGAAAGGAACATAGAGAATGACAGTTGTCTGGAATTACAGCGTGAATAAAGAAGTTCGTAAATATAAGTAACTGTGAGAGGTAGAAAAGTATTAAATATAAGTAACTGTGAGAGGTAGACAAGTATTAAATATAAGTAACTGTGAGAGGTAGAAAAGTATTAAATATAAGTAACTGTGAGAGGTAGAAAAGTATTAAATATAAGTAATTGTGAGAGGTAGAAAAGTATTAAATATAAGTAACTGTGAGAGGTAGAAAAGTATTAAATATAAGTAACTGTGAGAGGTAGAAAAGTATTAAATATAAGTAACTGTGAGAGGTAGAAAAGTATTAAATATAAGTAACTGTGAGAGGTAGAAAAGTATTAATTATAAGTAACTGTGAGAGGTAGAAAAGTATTAAATATAAGTAACTGTGAGAGGTAGAAAAGTATTAAATATAAGTAACTGTGAGAGGTAGACAAGTATTAAATATAAGTAACTGTGAGAGGTAGAAAAGTATTAAATATAAGTAACTGTGAGAGGTAGAAAAGTATTAAATATAAGTAACTGTGAGAGGTAGAAAAGTATTAAATATAAGTAACTGTGAGAGGTAGAAAAGTATTAAATATAAGTAACTGTGAGAGGTAGAAAAGTATTAAATATAAGTAACTGTGAGAGGTAGACAAGTATTAAATATAAGTAACTGTGAGAGGTAGAAAAGTATTAAATATAAGTAACTGTGAGAGGTAGAAAAGTATTAAATATAAGTAACTGTGAGAGGTAGAAAAGTATTAAATATAAGTAACTGTGAGAGGTAGAAAAGTATTAAATATAAGTAACTGTGAGAGGTAGAAAAGTATTAAATATAAGTAACTGTGAGAGGTAGAAAAGTATTAAATATAAGTAACTGTGAGAGGTAGAAAAGTATTAAATATAAGTAACTGTGAGAGGTAGAAAAGTATTAAATATAAGTAACTGTGAGAGGTAGAAAAGTATTAAATATAAGTAACTGTGAGAGGTAGAAAAGTATTAAATATAAGTAACTGTGAGAGGTAGAAAAGTATTAAATATAAGTAACTGTGAGAGGTAGAAAAGTATTAAATATAAGTAACTGTGAGAGGTAGACAAGTATTAAATATAAGTAACTGTGAGAGGTAGAAAAGTATTAAATATAAGTAACTGTGAGAGGTAGAAAAGTATTAAATATAAGTAACTGTGAGAGGTAGAAAAGTATTAAATATAAGTAATTGTGAGAGGTAGAAAAGTATTAAATATAAGTAATTGTGAGAGATAGAAAAGTATTAGATATAAGTAATTGTGAGAGGTAGAAAAGTATTAAATATGCCAAAGAGGTATCCAGAAGTCGTAATTCGAAGACGAACAGACAATACAGTGGCCAATATAAAAAAGGGCACAAGGACAAACAGGGATCTACAAACACTACATTGAAAACTAAAGACTGAGCAACACGGACCCCACTAAAAACCGGGGAACAACTCAGGTGCTCCGGAAGGGTAAACAGTTTCTGCTTCAATAGTGGCACCCGTCATGTAATTATTGTTACAAATCCATTTATAAGTATTGAATGATGATATCTAAGTAAACACAAACACATGGTAAAATATTATATATTCAAAGTTAGGCATATCTAATCGTGCAAACTATCAATTAGAGTTTTCTAAGCGGATCGTAATGTCGGCAGAAGCATATTAACCTTGTCTAGAGATGTCATTGTTGGGTTGGCAAAACTAATAACATTTGTACTAGCTTCTACGATTTGTTATTAACTGGAGACCACTACTCTCCTTAATATTCCGAAATAATAAAACATACGTCGCGTCACAGTTTAATGCTCGCATAAACCATGCAATATATTATATTGGTTCATACTTTTTGTCTAGACAGTAGTTACAATAACGCTAACAACTACTTGAGAACTTCAATAGTGGGTTAAGGTCTGGCTCGGTCTATAAATAACAGCATCAAGATAAAATTCGTAACGACCTTGAATTGTTTGATAAGATGTAAGTTAGACTATACTTTAATATCAATTATTTCATTTCAATAATTCTTCCAATATGGAATATATTATTCTGATTTTTTGTACATGTGTTGTCAGTGTATGTAGTTTTTTACTAGACAATGTTCCACAACAGCAACAGCATGTTGTGAACACACATTGTGGACCAGTTCGTGGAACCCATTCGACAGCATATGTCTTTAAAGGGATCCCATATGCATTGCCACCAACAAAACAGCGTCGATGGAAGCCCCCAGAACCACTCAGAAGAAATACTAATACTTGTTGGTCGGGAACTTTTAATGCGTCGATGTTTGGCAACACATGTTTTCAATTTAGTTCTGATAATTCAAGTGGATTAATCGGTAGTGAGGATTGTCTGTTCCTGAATGTATGGACTCCGACTCTTGACAAAAATGCAAATCTAGCAGTCATGGTTTGGATCCATGGCGGAAGTTTACAATCATCTAGTGGAAATTGGCCAGGATATAGTCCTACATCAAAACTTGCTAACACTACTAACACAGTGTACGTTAGTATGAACTATCGTTTACATGCATTTGGGTTTATGGCGCTAGACATTTTATCAAGTCAGTCTCCTAATAATGTGTCTGGTAATTATGGATTTATGGATCAACAACTGGCACTCCAATGGGTACAGATGAATATCAAAAACTTTGGAGGAAATCCGAATTTGGTGCGTAATTTATCAGTCATTTATAAAAAAATAAATATGTCTTAAAGGATATAGCCAAAACAATGTTAGTTAGTCATCTACAATTATAAAGTTTCTGTCAAATCCTATGATTTGTTGGTATAACTTTGTTAATGTCCAATAAGCAAAGTTTGAAGATATCAAAAGGGTAATCAGTATCCGTAAATCGAAGGACAGACAACACAATGACCAAATGCAAATAGACAAAAGGACATACAATGATCTACAACATAATACACAGAATCAGGGGTGAATTTTCGTGCTCCGGACGGGTAAACTGCTCCAAAATGTTATTCTAGTTTCAAACCTGGTGATAAGGAAAGAATCGGGAAGTGCTTACGACAGGTTGAACATATCCGGGGACATTTGTGACACAGATATTCCGTAACGGTTAACCAAGTCACGGTGGCGACCACAAAACGTTCGAAGTGATGACTTAAGCTTAGCCAACAGAAATCTTTGGTTCAGTAGCTTGGTTCAATAACCTTTCTCATAAAACCTAAGGTCGTGTGATCTTTATATATGACGGACGACAGACACCGAGCGGATGATTGATAATACTAATGTTTATATTACACAGACAAAGAATTACTTCGCCCGGGGGGAAACATTAGCTATGAAAGAAGTAGCCAAAATCGATCAAAGGTTACATATACCTAGGGTAGATTGACCATAACATCAATACATTACATTATCTAGGAACTGCTAATGTCTACTTTAGTGCCACAATCTACTGGACGGGCGATACTCAGTAGGACTAATAGGCCAACAGTAGATGTATTGATTCTGATAGTAATAATAACATAGACATCTTATTAAGTGCGCGCGAGTCGTTTCTGCAAGCTTCGTATGCATACATATATAATTACTGTCAAATTGTCTTTTCTGAATGAAAGGCATGCCTAATAATATAAACCAAAAATGCACACTTCATTTGCATAGGGACAACAGTACTATCTTATTTTTTCAATAATTCCCTGATTTTATCTCTCTAAGGAAAGGGACTTATATCGTGTAGTCAATGGTTTATTGATAAGCTATCTCTACACCTTGCGAAAATTAAGAGCTTCTTCTTCACACCAAAGAGAAAATTTACAACTGTATTCAAATAGTTACTAAATTGTAATGGTCATGTATTAAATTCGCAGAATAGTGTGTTAAATACATAGGCATTGATATAGATTAAATTTGACGCGATGAAAAAAAATGAAATAGATTAAATTTGACGCGATGAAAAAAAAAAAGAATAATGTGCAGAAAACCAAGTTTAATACAAATATTCTTCGGATATTCCAGACACACACTATTATATATCTACGTTTTCATTTTCAGCATTGTTACACATACATTGTTATTTTGATATTCAATAAAAACAACACAACATCAAATCAATTTCATTATGAAACACATATGGATAAAGACATCGAATCAACACCATTTTATCATAATAAAATTAATTACTGGAATTCGTTTCCATATTCGATCAAATCCATCACTGAGCTGCACCTTTATAAATGAAATGTAATGCTATGCCGTTGGTTATCTTTAATTTGCAAAAATCAACATGTTTTCGTGTACTCGTATTATTCATTTTATGTGGTTTGTTTATCTTAAACTGAACTCCTGACACAATATTCGCAATAGAGAAAATATTTGAAATGGAAGCTTACGTCAAAGAAAAATGGGCATGATATTTTTTGTTCAATTTTCACCTTCCATGTATGCATGCATTTATGTGTATGTATATCTGTTTTATATTTGTAGATAACAGTATTTGGTCAGAGTTCTGGTGGAACAAGCATCCTAGGTCTACTTTCCTCGCCACTGTCGGTGGGACTATTTCATCGAGCATTGATTATGAGTGCTTCGCCGGTGTATAATAAAACTCTAGCAGACGCATCCAAAGATAATTTGCTATTTTTGAATAATACTGGATGTCATGATATCGACTGCCTGTACAATCTTCCAGCTGATGACATCATCCATGCTATACCATATAATGTGTATCCATATTGGGGTATGGACGATCAGTTGGACCCACCTACCCATAATAGGTTTGATGGCGCACTTTGCATTGTCGATGGTTAGTTTATCAGTAGTGAAAAATAAAAATAATTTGAAGGCCAAGGTAACTGTTTATGCATTAAGTATAACATATATTATTCATATACCTAATCAGTCTGTTCACTTGTAGATATATACTCCTTCTGCTACCAGACGATTACTACATTTCTCCACTTGAAATATTTCTTTCCTTCAAATTATAAAATTCGGACTTTAGTGAGAACTTTACAGTTTGAAAATTCAGCTATCGAAAGATGGAGAATCGGTTTTTCATATGAACAAAACATCACAAATTTGTTTAAGTTGTTATTTTCGTCGTTAATGAGCGTCGAAGGCTGGATTTCTCATGCTGACATTTATCCACCGTGGTGATTAAAAATATTACGATAAATGTAACCAACATGTTAAATACGATAAGAATATCAGAAAAGGTTATTACGATTGTTGTTCAATGCGTCATAAAGTGTGAATTCGATTAAGTAATTCATGGTCACAAGTACAATAATATAAAACTATTACTTTTCATGAACATCTGTTTAACATATATATTCACCAACCATTAGAAACAACATAATTTGGACAATTTGGCCTTTCAGGTTATGTAGTTCTAGAACCTCCATTTGACATGTGGAAAAATCACAAAGGAATCGACGTTCCAGTGATAGTTGGTTTGTATAATTATAGTTTCTACCTTGAATGTTTTTAAGAAATCACAAGATTTCACACTCTGACGGGTGACCGTTCATCCAATAAAAAAAAACAGATATCTAATTTAGTGTGCACAACGCATTTCTGGAATGACCTTCATCAGGTACTCTCAATGTCAAAAGATTGCAAAGCTAAATAATTAAAAAAAATATTGGGGATCAAGAAAACCAAAGGGGCTAAACAGGATAGCCAAAACCAATTCTTTGTGCATACGTAATTTTCCTTCTTTTTTTTCTCTTTTTTTTTGTCAATTTATCTGCATTTGCAAGTGGTTAATTAAAATAAAGCAAGCACACAATTGAATTGAACATCTGATCATTTCATCATGATGGGCCTCACCAGTGTCCAGTAGTGGAGCAGGTACTGCTTACACTTCTATTACACATGAGGTCAATCCCGGTTTTTAGTGGGGTTTGAGTTGCTCAATCTTTAGTTTTCTGTGTGGAGTTTTGTGCAATATTGCTTAGGCTTTTTTTTTTACTATTGTATTCTGTCCTTCGATTAGCAGCTCATGATTACTCCTGTGGTATATTCAAACCTGTCTGAAAACACCATAATTTCCTTTGAAATAATCTAAAACGCACACAAATATAATCGTTTCGCGTATACTACACCTCACAACGCGTAAGAATCGAACTTCACAAGGTAAGTTGTGATAGGAACTGATTGCGTGAGCATCATGTTAGATATTTTATATCACTTTTGCATTCCAACGTATTTGTTTCATTTTTGTTTGTTAGTTTTCAACTATCAAATACATCTAAATTTTTTCCCCACCAACTGTCATAGAAAATAATTTACTAGAATGATACAAAGATATTTCCATGTCAAAAACCTTGAATTTAGTCACGAATGAATACAAATATGCCTCGGGGGAAGAATAGTCCCCCAAAGTCCTTACATTTTAGTGCAGCTGAAATTAATCCTAATATCTCTGACATCATAGACTATTTCAATGTACACATAATCCACCTTTTAAGTGAAGTGCTATTTGAATTCTGAAATATTAGAGGCAGGGGGAGGGGATTATGGTACTTAGCGCCACTTTCAACATTATTTCAGTTATATCGTGGCTGTCAGTTTCATATATATATATAAGCTAAGAGAAGTAACTTAATTTATTTTCAGGAACAACTGCACAGGAAGTTGACATGGCATCATCACATTCAAACATTAGTAGTTGGACCTGGGAAGACTATCACAGATGTGTTCATGGTTACCTAGATACATTCCAAGGAAATATAAGTGCCGAGACACTAGTTTTATATCCGGATGGCGTAGAAACTCCGGAATACCAGTATACAACATTGACAACAGACGTGAGGATAACATGTCCGACTAACATAATGGCCGACATCCTCAGCACATATTTTAAGTCTCCTGTTTATCGTTATGTCCTTCAACAGCGGCCATCATACCCCGTAGAAACAGAAGCAGGCATTCAATTTAAAGCCAGGTATTCGTACCACAATTGGGATTCAGTTGGGTTTTTCGGGATAATTTCAGATTATTACACGCCAACGAAGGAGGATCTTATTTACGAACAAATGATTCAGCGTGAAATATTGCATTTTGCACGTACAGGTAAACCTTACACGGACAACTGGAAAACATACCCAACGAATATTGGACTTCTTGATGCAAATGTGACGGTTGTAAATTCATATCATGCAGAAATGTGTAAATTTTGGGATGACAATAATTTTTTCAGCTACGGATGGGTAAATTGAATATTAAATAAAAATCGTATTTCAAAATCAAAACCAGTGTTAATGTTTTGTCCTTGTAATGATTTAGTTGTGGCTATGTTTTTAAACCGTATCGATGTTGTAATTGTGGACTCGCCGCGAGTGCGGTAGATCCTTGGATCGAGCCGCTATCGGATCAAACCAAGGACTATAAAATTGGTATGTATTGCTTCTCCGCTAAACACACAGCATTAAGGAGAAAGAGCAAAGACTTGTTGGCTCGGAATCAGGATAATGTGTCCAAGTTGGGCAATATGTATATTCGCCGACTGTTTTTTCAGTGAGCTGAGCGTGTTGGTCTATTACAAAGTGAACCTCATCATGTTCTCATTTGAAAATCACCTTGTTCTCGCCGTGATATAAGTGAAATTGCTGAGTTGGAGTTAAGCAACAATCGCTCACTCACTCAATATGTTTTTAATAAAAATTGTATCATAATATGGAAAAGGGTCATGGTCAAAATTATGCAATTGTTAAACATATGCCGAAATTGGTTTTACTTTTCCTCATAAACATTCATCATATTACAATTTGATACCGTCACTTAATTTTCTAGTTGGATGGATAATGTAAAGAAAGTTCAAACATTGATGGTCAACAATTCAACCAATATCAACAAAATGAACAATCATTAAAGTGTTATTACGGTCAAGATCGGAAGGAACACGTAGTTTTGACCAGATGTCGTATCGCACACAGTATATTGACACATAGTTATCTATTAAATAAAGAGGAACGACCGAATGTATTCCGTGTAATTCCAATTATTCACTTAAACATGGTTTAACTGACTGTGTAGATGTTGCTGATGTTCAGCAGACATTCTACAATGTGAATAATTTATCTAATTCATTTTACAAATGTCGCAGGCGATACACTTTTGAAATTTTAAAAGAAATTGATTTAAATACAAAACATATAGTTAGATAACATACGTTCTAACTATGTGGTTTTTTTTTTTATCCCTTTAATGTTTCTTTTATGTGTACATATAACCCGTTTGTTTATTGACAAGGTGTTTTATTTCTCTAAATGGTCTTGTATGTGTTTTTAAGTTAATATAACATTTGTTCACGCCACGATATGGCTGAAATAATGCTAGAGTTGGCGTTAAGCACCAACCAATCAATCAATCAAGCATTGCACATTTGGTGTTGATAAACGTATCCCATGATCTATAAACAGATAATAATCGACTCGTGATGAAATCTAACACATGTTTACCTAATCTATTTATATATCGTTATATTTCGCTTTATCTTCCGTTATTTGATACGAAATGAGTACATGTCAACTAAACTTAGTTAAAAGGACATGGGTATTTTGACGTGGATTGTTTATCCGGTCGTGGTCAATATATTGATCATTTTACTAGATAATATCGAAAGCAAAGAACAGCCTATTATTGTGAAAACGGATTGTGGACCCGTTCTTGGAATCAAATCTACAGCATATGTTTTCAAAGGTATCCCATATGCTTTGCCGCCGACAAAGGAGAGGCGATGGAAGCCTCCTGTTCCACTCAGCAAATGTACAAATACATGTTGGATGAATACGTTTAATGCCTCTACATTCGGTAATACATGTATTCAAAAGGATGTGTATAACACGGGTCAATTAAAAGGCAGTGAGGATTGCCTGTACTTGAATGTATGGACGCCAACGCTTAATCCGCACGCAAATTTACCAGTCATGGTCTGGATCCATGGTGGCGGTCTACAGCTTTTGAATGGAAACTGGCCAACTTATAGTCCAACAACCAAACTAGCAAACAAGACTAATGTGGTATACGTTAGTATGAACTATCGTCTCCATGCTTTTGGATTTATGGCACTTGATATTTTGTCTAAACAATCTCCGCATAATGTGTCTGGTAACTATGGATTTATGGATCAACAACTGGCACTCCAATGGGTACAAAAGAATATTAGAAATTTTGGTGGAAATCCTAATATGGTAAGTAGACTCGTGGAAAATTCGTTCCTCAACCAATAAAAATAACCCTGAGGATGTTTTTGGTATAACTCTTGCATTCCAATATCGAAAATATATCACTCGTAACCGAACAACGACGGTAATTCTCCCACGCTCTAACGCACATAGTGCCGGATTTAGGACAAATGAGGCCCTGTGCTAGTCAAGTTATGAGGCCCCTTACTTGGGCCCTGAAGGAGGTAGACCCGGTAGTCCTATACAGGCATTCAGGCATACATGCTCAGGAAATTTTGGAATAGTTAAAATATTACGTTATATTAGATCAGACACATGTACACTGCGTTTTTTTTGGCAGGAAGATGTCCCCCCTCCTAGCAATCGGGACCCTGTGCTTAAGCACACCTAAGCACAATGGTAAATCCGGCACTGAACGTACATTCGTGAATTACTGCCTTGTTCGGCTACTCATGATTTATTTTCGTTATTATAGATACGATTAGAAAGCCAAATATTTTGTTTCTTTTAATTTGGGTGCTTGTATATATATGTAATATAAACTCTTCCGGGTTTATAAATATTTTTATTACATAATGATTTTATTTAAGCAATTTTATTGGCTATCTTGCTGTGACCTGACATTCCGTTAAATTTGATATTGTTTGATTAAAACTCGTATTGACTTGGTTTCACTCTCACTATGAGTTTTGACTTTCCCTTTGTAAGATTGCTCGGAGTTCGGTAATTTTGTTATTATCCTTATTTCGTTTAATGTAATATAACAATTACAGTCTTTTGTATCGGTCAATACGAGTTTTTATAGACCTTAGAAATCAATATTCACCTCAGCCTAAAGGCTTCGGCGAATATCGTTTTTAAAGTCCATAAAAACTCGTATTGACCTCAATAAAAGACTATATTTGTATAATGTCACCTGATCAAATTAAATAATGACAATGTTGAAATATATGTTAGAAATTTTAAGCAGAAGTTAATATACGATATATTTACATTTCAGGACATTTACTTCTGATAGTTTAATATCTGAGGTCCGGAGATGACCTCATAATAACTCAAACATAAGATACGTCTATACTGTATGCGAGTAAATTATCTCTGCCTACTATATGTCATATCCCCGAAAATTAGAAGGAGCACAGGAATGGCAGAGAACAGCAAACCTCTCCTCTGGTAAACCACAAACTATAGAAAACAAATTAAAAAGGCAACGATTAAAAATCCATAGAAATTGGATCTCACAAATTTCCATTATATTGTCAGTCCTTCGATTTACGATGTCTGATTAGACATTCAGTGCCATCAAACTTTATTTTCCAAGCTTCGAAACAAATAACAAATAGCAAATACAAAGCCTAAACAGATTTGCGTCAACTCAAGAAAACGAGCATACTTTTCACAGAAATTCCCATGACATAGCTATGGACATGATAAAAGCAAATTTAGCACGTGTTTGTATTTGATTAACTACCAACCAAGAAATTAGACATTACAGATCATTACTCTAAAAAAAATTAAATTTAAAGTTGATGTTTCTACTTGATGTAATAAAAACGTAGATATATATCAAATGTAGTGCACACTACGCGTTTCTGGAATTAACCTTCATCAGGTACGCTTAAGGTCAAAGTTGGAAAGTCAAATAGATTAAAAAGTAATATCAATTAGTCATAAACAGATCGAAAGTAAAATTCTTCATGAGAGATCAGTGGCAAAATATACTTAAAGAATGTTAATATGTATCAATGTAGGTAACAGTATTTGGTCAGAGTTCTGGTGGAACAAGCATTATAGGTCTTCTCGCTTCACCTCTTTCCGCGGGACTATTTCACAGAGCATGGATGATGAGTGCTTCGCCGGTGTTTAATAAATCATTGGCAGATGCATCGAAGGATAACATGGTATTTCTTACTAATACCAAATGCCACGACATCGACTGTCTGTACAATCTTCCAGCAGATGACGTAATTCACGCTATCCCGTGGAGTGTTTATCCATACTGGGCTATGTCGGATCAGAATAATCCGCCAACCCATAATACATTTGATGGTGCAATCTGTATTGTTGATGGTGAGTTTTAACCAGTAACTGAATTTATTAGGACGATATTTAGATCGAGAGAAAGCGTTTAATAACCTTGTTGGGCACATAAACTAGTCAATCCCCGCCACTTTTTCTTGAATTGCCTGTACCAAGCATGGAAAGTGGGCGGTCGTGTATTATTGTGTCAGGGGTATTGATTTTCCCTCTGTCTACGATTTTTCTATCGGATTTTGGGACTGTTCCGATGATGTGGTATTTATTTTTTTTCCATTTTATTTTATACATATAACATAATCTAAGAAGTAAGTTTCTAAGACGTATGTTTGAGAGAAATATGGACCATCGAAGTTATCAAACGTATTACAGTCTAAGCAATCGTGCATCAGCTAATTTGACCGTCTCTGATATTTAAGCTCAAGTACATGGATTTCTCATCAATATCTTTCCAGAAATCCATTGTGACATTTGTAAAAGCTATATGTATGCTGTTGTTTTATATTTCCTTGCAAGAAGAGTTTGAAAATACCTGCTTTATTATCAAGCTACGATTTAGACAATTTATTTGTAGTCATGCTGCAAATGTTTTTTTTCAGGGTACGTTGTTCCTGAGCCTCCATTTGAAATGTGGAAAAAGCATAAAGGAATTGATGTACCAGTAATCATAGGTAAGATAAACTCATTGTAATCTTTCAATAAACGTTAGAGAAACCGAAGTGCTAATCAAGAATTGAAAATCCAGAGATATTGGCAATATTGGATACACAAGATATAAGACGAAGACAAACAAAGCAAAACAACTAGTATAAGCCCGCCACTTTTTATTGCAGTACCTGTAGCAAGCATAGAAAGTGAGTGGCTATGTATCTGTATGATTGACTCTATCTACGATTTCCCTATTAGATTTTCGACCTGTTCCGACGGTGTTGTATTTTTGGGTTTTTCAGTTGATACATATAATATAATCTAATACAGTAAGTTTCTCAGACCTATATTGGAAAAGGAATATGGGCCATCGAAGTTACCAAGTGCATTACTGAATAAGCAATCATGCATAAGCTAATTTGACCTCTTTGACCTCTAATTAGTGGTCGGTCATCTGGTCTACATCAACATCAATTTATTTCCCATGTTTCACTATATTGTGTTAAATATTATTTATATTTGTGTATGTGCTATTTTTCTTGACATTATTATATGTGTATTATTTGTAGGGAGAGGACAGTCCATAAGTTGTGATAACTTTTTGTCCAATCCCATTGCTGTTTTATTTGCAATAAAATAATATTAAACTAAAACCTCTTTGATACTCTAGCTGAATTACATGAATTTCTGAAATACATTTCAACTAAGTAAAATTTTGGTCAATTTATGTCTGCTTCTCGTGTAATGCATAAAATGGGTCTTATTCCAAACAAGGGCGATACAAATCCAGCTTTGTGTATTGGTCTAGTACATTAATAAACGTTAGAGAAAACCGAAGGGGCAATCCAGAGATACTGGCAACATTCGGCACACAAAGGGCAAAACTAAGAATATGACCAACACGAACCTCACCATAAATCAAGGTGAACAGTTCCCGTATCTTATTAGACAACCGCCATGTTTCTCATCTATTCAAGACGGATTGGACACCTCTATGCGCAAAGAAATGTAATAAAAATAGCAGATGGACAGTGCATGCAAAAATTGCTTCGAGAGTATATAGATTTGTATATGTTGTAATACACCTACGATCTAGAAGCATTTAATGGGATATTTCTATTCTCTACGTATAATGGTCAATGACATAGCGTTCTTTATGATAGCGCTGTTGGCCCGGTTATATTATATCAGGGATGGCATTTTATATTATATCAGGGATGGCATTTTATATTATACCAGGGATGGCATTTTATATTATATCAGGGATGGCATTTTATATTATATCAGGGATGGCATTTTATATTATATCAGGGATGGCATTTTATATTTTATCAGGTATGGCATTTTATATTATATCAGGGATGGCATTTTACTCACATGTGGAAAGCACATGAATGATCGCACCATTTCACTCAGAAGGGAGTTTTGGAACCATTAACTAGCTTAACTCGCCACTTTTTATTGAAGTGTCTGTGCCAAGCATGGAAAGTGAGTGGTCATGTATTTGTGTGTTAGGGGTATCGATTGTGACTACGATTTTGGTTATTTATTTTGGAATTGATCCGACAGTGTGGTATTTGTTATTTTAACTATTGTAGTTTCTGAAAAAAAGAAAGATAACTCTAATTTATTTTCAAACATCTTTTTACAGGAACCACTGCACAAGAGGTTGACGATCATTCGACACATTCAGATCTTAACAGCTGGACTTGGAATGACTATCACAAATATGTGAAAGGTTATCTCGATACGTTTCCGGGAAATATTTCCACGGGTGCTCTCGCTTTATATCCAGATGGCGTAGAGAGTGCAGCTTATCAGTATACAACGCTGACATCCGACCTACGTGTTGTTTGTCCAAATAACATTATGGCTGACATTCTCACCAAATATTTTATGTCCCCGGTGTATCGTTATGTTCTTACACAATGGCCGTTCTATCCCGTCAATATTTTCGGCAACCCGTTTCTATCACATTATGCGTGCCACATATGGGATTCCAATGCGTTTTTTGGTTCAATAGAAGACTACTACACACCTACAAAAGGTGATATGCTTTATCAGGAGATGGTGCAGCGTGAAATGGTGTATTTCGCTCGCTTTGGAGTACCGCACACCAAAAGTTGGAACACTTATCCAACAAGCATCGGTCTACTTACCACAAATGTTACGGTTGTCAATTCGTATCATTCTGAAATGTGCAAATTTTGGAATGACAATAAGTTCTTCAGTTATGGATGGATAAATTAATAGAAATCTTTGAAATTTTTCGCATTGCGCCACTGTATTGTAAAAGAAGATGGATATCATATTAAATCTATTTGATACTCAATTGATGGATTGGTTTGGTTTATGGTGTTTAACGCCACAATATTTCAGTCACATGGTGGCGGTATAAGATACTCAATTGATGAAATTTGGAAGTTAATTTAAAGTTCCATCAATTTTCATTGTCGTTCGTCATATTGCGTTCCTTACTAAAATCAGTATACGTAGATCGCTGATCTGTTGATGAGCGGTTCCCCAACGTTTCACTGTTAAAGCCATACCTTTGTTTATTATTTCATAGATACATGTAGAAACATAAGCTGCTTTCATGTTTTTCGTTTCTAGTATGGTATTTTGGTGTTGAATATGACTGTCGTCAATAATATGTGTTCCTTCTGTTACTGTAGTATATGATCGTCAATGATCATGAATATCGCAATTCAATAGGAATATGTCGTGCTGTATTCCCAATTATTCGGTTCTGAGCGTACCTGATAAAGGTTATTCTTGAAACGCGTTGAGCGCACTAAATTTGATATCTATGTTTTCATTCCAATGCTTCTGGTCATCCTTTATCCTGACTTATTTGTAGAAGCCTTTATTTTGTGATTCTTGCCAGAAAAACGTAGATATCAGATTTAGTGCACATAGCGCGTTTCTGAAATAATCTTCATCATGTACACTCAAGGCCAAAATATTTGAATGCCAAATAATTTTATAATCTTTTGGAGCAAGAAAACCAAGGGCATAAACAGAATAGCCAAAATCTGCTATGGTCACCTATGTCTGAGGGATTAATAACACCGCCACGCCATTCTACATCTTCAGAATTGAGCTTAGTTAATCTACACTTGTCAGAAATGGATATGACAATTAACATTCGATATACATTACTTCAATATTTTACAATCACCAGACATGACTCCTATATTCAACCTTCACTAGATACACTTTCTGTGTCTTATATTTTTTATGTGATTCGTACCTGATGAAGATTATTTCAGAAATGCGTCGTGTGCACTGAATTTGATATCTACGCTTTTTGTAGACAATACTTTGGTATTCTACATTCGCCTGGCCAGGCATGATTTAGTCTACGTGGTTTTCTTGGTTAAGCAAATGTGTATAGTTAGTGTGTGATTGTTGCTTAACATCGAGTGAGGAATTGTATTCTGCTGTATCATGGCAAGAACAAGCTACATTACTATGATGTGATGATGATGTTCGCTTTATTCTAGTTCACTGAAACAACCATGGCTGGCTGGTAGACATGTCGCACCACTCGGACAAATTGCACTAATTTCGAATCAATCCGTCTTTGCTTTTATTTCTTCTTCTTACGTGCTTCTAGAAAAAACTGTGAATACCAATTCTAGTCTTTGGTTTGTCCCGACCAGGAATCGAACCCAACTTGATGCGAACTTGCTAATCATTACGGTTCAAATGTGTTATTCATATTTGTACCACCTAAGCTACAAATTGGATATACTAGAAACATATAACCCCTAGATTAACCTATGGGTTATGGTATGGTGTTTAACGCCACATTCAACAATATTTCAGTTATATCGTTACGGAGAGTTTTATTGGTGGAGGAAACCGGAGTGCCTGTAGAAAACCACAGATACTGTTGTATCGAGTACACCTCGTCTGAGTGGGATTCGAACTTACAACGTTAGTGGTGATAGGCACGTATTGCATAGGTATTTATACATCCAACTACCAAACAATACGAATGTATGATTATACAAATACTCCGCCACATATACATCAAGAATTTGTCATCGGCCTATTAATGCTGATATCCTGTGATGCTCTGTCTCCAATTCAACATGTTATGTTAGTAGTGAATTTGCATTCTCATGTACCAAGTAATTATTATATGTGTTTTTGTAAGGCGGATTATGTTAAATACTATTTCCGCAAAACGATGTTTGATTTGATACTTGCATTTCTTCATTGTGTTAATCAGATATGACTATGAAAGATAGGTTAGTGTTATGGCTATGATGCATAACGCCACGTTCAACAATATTTCAGTTATATCGTGGCAGTCAGTATTATTGGTGGAGAAAACCGAAGTACCCGGAGAAAACCACCGACCTGCCGCAAGTCACTGACAATCTTTATCACATAATGTTGTATCCAGTACACCTCACCATGAGCGGGATTCGAACTCACAACTTTAGATGGTGATATGCACTGATTACATAGGTAGTTGTAAATCGAACTACCATACGATCACGACCGCGACGACCCCCTTGAAAAATTCCACAACATTCTCTTTACCTACATATTTTCTTCAAAACAGACTTGCTCCCAGTTTTTTTTTACAATACTTGATGAACTGTTAGTTGTGATATTTAAATACTCTATCCCTAACGTATGGATCCATTTTGTGCACAGCTCACTACTTTATTTAATTTGAACAGCAAAGTTGTTATTTTCTTACCATATTTTTAAAGTACAGTATTTTGATTTACATAAGGGTATTTTGAACTTTTAGAACACAGGGGAATATAGTCTCTAAAATTGTTTCCCGTTTATTACGATGATTTCTCAAATCAAGATAGTTAAATTTTCACATTTTAAAGTTCGAGGTTTACCAAGAACTTTAAAATGTGAAAATTTAACTATCGAGATTTGAGAAATTATCGTAATAAACGGGAAACAATGTTAGAGATTGTTTCTCAAATAAACCACTAAAAATGTGTTTGATTCTTTTTCTCACTAATTTAACCAAATATATGGCCGTTTTTCACTTTTTCAAATCGACGTCCAATGACGTCACTGGTGTATACTTCAATTTATCCTGCAATCAGTACATTTGCTGTACAAATATGCTATACGAATAAATTTTTGCTTTATTCGTACTAAACGAATAAACTTTTCAGCCTACGAATAAACTTTACTGGTAACCTGTAGCTATGTACAGCGGAGGGCGCAGACAAGTATGAAACTGGTACTAATGCAACGCGGACCACGATGAAGACACCCTTGACAACATTTATGAAAGGCGAGGAATGACGCTTGTTTTTGTCCTTTTTGCTTAAATCTGACAAGTTTTCCGACTTTTTTGACATTGCAGGATAAACACAATATACGTACATTGTCGTTAAATATAAAATTCATTTGTACTCGCTGCGAAACAGACCTGTAAAGCTCGCCTAAGGCTCGCTATTCTGCCTGTTTCTAAAGCTCGTACAAATAAATTTTATATTTACCGACAATGTACGTATATTGTATATTGACGTCACACCCATTAAGGAATGTTTTTGAAGCAATGGTGGAGAAGGGACAAGATTCCAGATGAGGCGTTCTTGATGACGGTACGGTTAATTACAGTTAGTTACGGTTGATACAATGACATGTTGTGAAACGTAACATTTTTACGGGAAAAGTAGCGTGAAATTCTTATCTCACCCACGGCTTGAAACATAATTGCGTAATTGACCAATCAGCGACTGAGAACAAAGTGATCCACACGTTGATTATCGATTTCTTCTCACACGGGTTGAGAAGTGTGAAAATTGAACAAGAATTAAAGAATTTATGTTATCAGTGTCTGATGTGACGTCACAGAATAGCATCACCTGTAAATATTTATCACAGCTCACTACTTTATTTGATTTAAACAGTAAAGTTGTTATTTTCTTACCATATTTTTAAAGTACAGTATTTTGATTTACATAAGGGTATTTTGAACTTTTAGAACACAAGGGAATTTAAATTATCAGTGTCTGATGTGACGTTACAGAACAGCATCACCTGTAAATATTTATCTAATCTCCAGTAGCTAGTTTATTTTTTTTTCACAAATTAATTTCTAAAAAATATATATATTACACACATGGGAACAACTTTGTTGATGGTTATTTGTTTTCGAGGTTAATGTGGTTCAGAAAAATCATTATTTTATGTTTCCCTTATAATCCCTTCAATACGTATTCCATTGTGTTCACTAACTTATACTTTCTGTGAATGCCCGACTTGAATGTACACAAACATTTGAGGGGTTGCAGTATACACTTATTGACTGGGTATGAGGGTAATAACACTTTTATTGCCGCCAAGGTACCAACTATTGCCTGAGGCAACGCCGAGGACAATAGTTGGTACAGAGGGGACAACAAAAGTGCTATTACCCGAATATCAAGTCTTTATTATACTGAACAACTGTGCAATTCAAAATTCTAAATTGTAGGTCCTTTTCTGATGGATTTCAAGTCTACTTTATTAATGCTTTTTAAAACTAATCCATTTCATGTGTGTGCATTTGAAGGAGAAATTAATTTTCAAAAAATTGTTTTTTATTTAGTTCGTTCTTTTTTGTATGGATATTGACTTTGTCCTCCAATAGAGGGTGATAGGATCATTCCATTAAACACAAATTCTTTAACCCTTCAGCGCCAAAGCGACATTTTTGTCGTTTATCGTTAGAACGCCAAAGAGACATTATTGTCGTTTTTAGCAAACCTTTATCAAAGAGTTATATATGCAAAAACATGATGCAGTAAATATATACTCCAATAGAGACGTCGTGAAAACACGCAATGTTACGTGACGTTTTATCGTTACGTTCTGGAATATGGCAACGTAACGTTGTATATAATCAACGTCTTGGCGTTCTAAGGGTTAAAGCAGTTTTTTATAACGTCATTTAATTTAAACCGTCTCGGTAGTTTAGCTCGCGCAATGAAAAAGTCCTAGGACTTGCATGACGTCATCTAATTTAAACCAATGAGATGAATGATTTAGAAAAGTTCGGGAAATATAATTGCTGAAATTACCACAGAGGGGAATAATCCTAAAATGTTTGACCGGCACCACGAGGGGAATAGTCATGCAGTTGATTTTACGATGCAATAGCAAAACTACTGTCATGTTTTTATAAAGGAAAAAAGATAGTGAAGTATAATAATAGTTAATGATATTCTAACTTCCCCTTCTTGATAGCTAGATTGCTAACAGATGCCCGATACAAGCGAACAAGCTTTTGTGCCATTCACCTCAACTAAAGCAAACACACATTTTGTTCATTAAAATAAAGACAAAATATCAAAACATTCTTACAACTACCTCCGTTGACAGGTTATAACCAACTTTGATAATTACCTCCATCGAGCAAACAATTCAACTTGTTCTATTGCAATAAACTGTTTCCACGGGACGTGTTCTCGTGCAATGACATTTTAGAGGACGCATAGTGCTCTGAACCAACTTGATCGGGATATTGCATGTATGCACGAAGCAACAAAACTAGTTTGATGCAACAACCTCTTTTCAGAGTACAACAACAACTGGCGTTAACCATCAATCATAAGAGTACAACAACATGATCAATTACTCTTGTCTGGGGAACGCGAAGGATGATTTTTCAGCAATATTTCAGCTATATCATGGCGACCAGTCTTAGTGGTGGAAGAAGCCGGAGAGAACTAACGACCATGTTGCCCATGGTAACCCATGCAACTGGTAAACTTTATAATTTGCGGCTGCGAGTCGAGTGCACCATTTTTGTAATTTGCAAAGCCGGGCGCGAACCCACGCCGTATTGGTGATAAACTTGTATGAGTTATTAGGTAAACCGACTACCTAACTCATTGAGCCATCTCGGACCTAAAACGGGAAGGAAGAAGAGGTACACTCTTAAAAACGCACCCTCTTCAGCTATGCTTCAATTCCTAGTACGTTTTGGCGTAAATGCAATAGAAAATTGTAAATAGAGACAAAATCGATACCCTAACACACAGCTACATGACCGATTACTTTTCTGGATTGGTACAGATAATAACAAACAATATAATCATACTGTTCATGTCTATGTTGTCATTCATTTTTTTTTACAGTATGTGGTCTTTTTGAGTGAAATCGTATCTGTGCTGATTTTTGTCGTTGGTTTATCTGTATTGCCGTTGGAGATCTAATTATCAGGAGGGGTTCGGGGTCCCATCAATCGGTTTAACCCTGCCACATTATTGTGCATGTCTCAAGGCAGAACCTGGATATCCAACGTCATATGTCGTGAGTTTTGCTTAATAGTCAATGAGCTGAGGTTAGAGATGGTTGTTCGGTTTTTTTTCATATTGAATCATCACTGTTTAATCCATATTTTCATAATGTTATGAAGAAAAAAAATAGTGATGGTAACCAATTTCACCAATATCACAAAAAACGAACAACCATTTATCACCTCCATTCCTTAAGCATAGAAGAAACCACGCATGTGGCGTTGGAAATCCTGTTCCTTGTTTGGATCAGATATAAAAATGTGGCGTTGTTTTATTTGGATTTGGAGAGCTATATATATCTTGTTATTTTTCATTTACTTTCTATTATTCTATATATTTATCTTCCTTTTTTTACATTTAATTTACCCATCCGTAGCTATGAAAATTATTATCATTCAAGAATATACACATCTCTAAATGATATGAATTTACAAGCGTCACATTTGTATCAAGAACTCTAGTAGTTGTTGGGTATGTTTTCCAGCTGTCCGTGTAAGGTTTACCTGTACGTGCAAAATGCAGCATTTCACGTTGCATCATTTGTTCGTAAAGACAGGCCTCCTTCGTCGGTGTGTAATTCTCATCAATTCGTGCGAAAAATCCAACTGAATCTCAGGCGTGACACGAATATCTAGCCTTAAACGGAATACCCAAGAAGATATTAATTGGGCATGATGGCCGCTGACGAAGAACTTAGCGATAAACAGGAGACTTAAAATATGTGCTGAAAATGTTCGCCATTACGTTATTAGGGCAAGTTGTCTGTCCTTCGATTTACTGGGGTGGCTCAATGGGTTAGATCGTTAGCCTATCACCAATACGGCGTGGGTTCGCGCTCAGCTTTGTAAATTACAAAAAGGGTGCACTCGACTCGCAGCCGCAAGTGATAAAGTTTACCAGTTGCTTGTCAAGGGTCGCTGGTTCTCTCCGGGTATTCCGGCTTCCTCCACCACTAAAACTGGTCGTCATGATATAGCTGAAACATTGCCGTTGGTTATCTTTAATTTGCAAAAATCAACATGTTTTCGTGTACTCGTATTATTCATTTTATGTGGTTTGTTTATCTTAAACTGGACTCCTGACACAATATTCGCAATAGAGAAAATATTTGAAATTGAAGCTTACGTCAAAGAAAAATAGGCATGATGTTTTTTGTTCAATTTTCACCTTCCATGTATGCATGCATTTATGTGTATGTATATCTGTTTTATATTTGTAGGTAACAGTATTTGGTCAGAGTTCTGGTGGAACAAGCATCCTAGGTCTACTTTCCTCGCCACTGTCGGTGGGACTATTTCATCGAGCATTGATTATGAGTGCTTCGCCGGTGTATAATAAAACTCTAGCAGACGCATCCAAAGATAATTTGCTATTTTTGAATAATACTGGATGTCATGATATCGACTGCCTGTACAATCTTCCAGCTGATGACATCATCCATGCTATACCATATAATGTGTATCCATATTGGGGTATGGACGATCAGTTGGACCCACCTACCCATAATAGGTTTGATGGCGCACTTTGTATTGTCGATGGTTAGTTTATCAGTAGTGAAAAATAAAAATAATTTGAAGGCCAAGGTAACTGTTTATGCATTAAGTATAACATATATTATTCATATACCAAATCAGTCTGTTCACTTGTAGATATATACTCCTTCTGCTACCAGACCATTACTACATTTCTCCACTTGAAATATTTCTTTTCTTCAAATTATAAAGTTCGGACTTTAGTGAAAACTTTACAGTTTGAAAATTCAACTATCGAAAGATGGAGAATCGGTTTTTCATATGAACAAAACATCAAAAATTTGTTTAAGTTGTTATTTTCGTCGTTAATGAGCGTCGAAGGCTGGATTTCTCATGCTGACATTTATCCACCGTGGTGATTAAAAATATTACGATAAATGTAACCAACATGTTAAATACGATAAGAATATCAGAAAAGGTTATTACGATTGTTGTTCAATGCGTCATAAAGTGTGAATTCGATTAAGTAGTTCATGGTCACAAGTACAATAATATAAAACTATTACTTTTCATGAACATCTGTTTAACATATATATTCACCAACCATTAGAAACAACATAATTTGGACAATTTGGCCTTTCAGGTTGTGTAGTTCTAGAACCTCCATTTGACATGTGGAAAAATCACAAAAGAATCGACGTTCCAGTGATAGTTGGTTTGTATAATTATTGTTTCTACCTTGAATGTTTTCAAGAAAACACAAGATTTCACACTCTGACGGGTGACCGTTCATTCAATAAAAAAAAAATAGATATCTAATTTAGTGTGCACGACGCATTTCTGGAATGACCTTCATCAGGTACTCTCAATGTCAAAAGATTGCAAAGATAAATAATTAAAAAAATATTGGGGATCAAAAAAACCAAAGGGGCTAAACAGGATAGCCAAAGCCAATTCTTTGTGCATACGTAATTTTCCTTCTTTTTTTCCACTTTTATTTTTTTCAATTTTTCTGCATTTGCAAGTGGTTAATTAAAATAAAGCAAACACACAATTGAATTGAACACCTGATCATTTCATCATGATGGGCCTCACCAGTGTCCAGTAGTGGAGCAGGTACTGCTTACACTTCTATTACACATGAGGTAAATCCCGGTTTTTAATGGGGTTTGAGTTGCTCAATCTTTAGTTTTCTGTGTGGAGTTTTGTGTATTATTGCTTAGGCTTTTTCTTTTGACTATTGTCCGGTCTGTCCTTCGATTAGTAGCTCATGATTACTCCTGTGGTATATTCAAACCTGTCTGAAAACACCATAATTTCCTTTGAAATAATCTAAAACGCACACAAATATAATCGTTTCGCGTATACTACACCTCACAATGCGTAAGAATCGAACTTCACAAGGTAAGTTGTGATAGGAACTGATTGCGTGAGCATCATGTTAGATATTTTATATCACTTTTGCATTCCAACGTATTTGTTTCATTTTTGTTTGTTAGTCTTCAACTATCAAATGCATCTAAAGTTTTTTCCCCGCCAAATGTCATAGAAAATAATTTACTAGAATGATGCAAAGATATTTCCATGTCAAAAACCTTGAATTTAGTCACGAATGAATACAAATATGCCTCGGGGGAAGAATAGTCCCCCAAAGTCCTTACATTTTAGTGCAGCTGAAATTAATCCTAATATCTCTGACATCATAGACTATTTCAATGTACACATAATCCACCTTTTAAGTGAAGTGCTATTTGAATTTTGAAATATTAGAGGCAGGGGGAGGGGATTATGGTACTTAGCGCCACTTTCAACATTATTTCAGTTATATCGTGGCTGTCAGTTTCATATATATATATAAGCTAAGAGAAGTAGCTTAATTTATTTTCAGGAACAACTGCACAGGAAGTTGACATGGCATCATCACATTCAAACATTAGTAGATGGACCTGGGAAGACTATCACAGATGTGTTCATGGTTACCTAGATACATTCCAAGGAAATATAAGTGCCGAGACACTAGTTTTATATCCGGATGGCGTAGAAACTCCGGAATACCAGTATACAACATTGACAACAGACGTGAGGATAACATGTCCGACTAACATAATGGCCGACATCCTCAGCACATATTTTAAGTCTCCTGTTTATCGTTATGTCCTTCAGCAGCGGCCATCATACCCCGTAGAAACAGAAGCAGGTATTCAATTTAAAGCCAGGTATTCGTACCACAATTGGGATTCAGGTGGGTTTTTCGGGATATTTTCAGATTATTACACGCCAACGAAGGAGGATCTTATTTACGAACAAATGATTCAGCGTGAAATATTGCATTTGCACGTACAGGTAAACCTTACACGGACAACTGGAAAACATACCCAACGAATATTGGACTTCTTGATGCAAATGTGACGGTTGTAAATTATATCATGCAGAAATGTGTAAATTTTGGGATGACAATAATTTTTTCAGCTACGGATGGGTAAATTGAATATTAAATAAAAATCGTATTTCAAAATCAAAACCAGTATTAATGTTTTGTCCTTGTAATGATTTAGTTGTGGCTATGTTTTTAAACCGTATCGATGTTGTAATTGTGTACTCGCCGCGAGTGCGGTAGATCCTTGGATCGAGCCGCGATCGGATCAAACCAAGGACTATAAAATTGGTATGTATTGCTTCTCCGCTAAGCACACAGCATTAAGGAGAAAGAGCAAAGACTTGTTAGCTCGGAATCAGGATAATGTGTCCAAGTTGGGCAATATGTATATCCGCCGACTGTTTTTTCAGTGAGCTGAGCGTGTTGGTCTATTACAAAGCGAACCTCATCATGTTCTCATTGAAAATCAACTTGTTCTCGCCGTGATATAAGTGAAATTGCTGAGTTGGAGTTAAGCAACAATCGCTCACTCACTCAATATGTTTTTAATAAAAATAAAAATTGGATCATAATATGGAAAAGGGTCATGGTCAAAATTATACAATTGTTAAACATATGCCGAAATTAGTTTTACTTATCCTCATAAACATTCATCATATTACAATTTGATACCGTGACTTAATTTTCTAGTTGGATGGATAATGTAAAGAAAGTTCAAACATTGATGGTCAACAATTCCACCAATATCAACAAAATGAACAATCATTAAAGTGTTATTACGGTCAAGATCGGAAGAAACAAGTAGTTTTGACCAGATGTCGTATCGCACACAGTATATTGATACATAGTTATCTATTAAATAAAGAGGAACGACCGGAATGTATTCCGTGTAATTGCAATTATTCACTTAAACATAGTTTAACTGACTGTGTAGATGTTGCCGATGTTCAGCAGACATTCTACAATGTGAATAATTTATCTAATTCATTTTACAAATGTCGCAGGCGATACACTTTTGAAATTTTAAAAGAAATTGATTTATATACAAAACATATAATTAGATAACATACGTTCTAACTATGTGGTGTTTTTTTTATCCCTTTAATGTTTCTTTTATGTGTACATATAACCCGCTTGTTTATTGATAATGTGTTTTATTTCTCTAAATGGTCTTGTATGTGTCTTTAAGTTAATATAACATTTGTTCACGCCACGATATGGCTGAAATAATGCTAGAGTTGGCGTTAAGCACCAACCAATCAATCAATCAAGCATTGCACATTTGGTGTTGATAAACGTATCCCATGATCTATAAACAGATAATAATCGACTCGTGATGAAATCTAACACATGTTTACCTAATCTATTTATATATCGTTATATTTCGCTTTATCTTCCGTTATTTGATACGAAATGAGTACATGTCAACTAAACTTAGATAAAAGGACATGGGTATTTTGACGTGGATTGTATATTCGGTCGTGGTCAATATATTGATCATTTTACTAGATAATGTCGAAAACAAAGAACAGCCTATTATTGTGAAAACGGATTGTGGACCCGTTCTTGGAATCAAATCTACAGCATATGTTTTCAAAGGTATCCCATATGCTTTGCCGCCGACAAATGAGAGGCGATGGAAGGCTCCTGTACCACTCAGCAAATGTGCAAATACATGTTGGATGAATACGTTTAATGCCTCTACATTCGGTAATACATGTATTCAAAAGGATGTGCATAACACAAGTCAATTAAAAGGCAGTGAGGATTGTCTGTACTTGAATGTATGGACGCCAACGCTTAATCCGCGCGCAAATTTACCAGTCATGGTCTGGATCCATGGTGGCAGTCTACAGTTTTTGAATGGAAACTGGCCAACTTATAGTCCAACAACCAAACTAGCAAACAAGACTAATGTGGTATACGTTAGCATGAACTATCGTCTCCATGCTTTTGGATTTATGGCACTTGATATTTTGTCTAAACAATCTCCGCATAATGCGTCTGGTAACTATGGATTTATGGATCAACAACTGGCACTCCAATGGGTACAAAAGAATATTAGAAATTTTGGTGGAAATCCTAATATGGTAAGTAGACTCGTGGAAAATTCGTTCCTCAACCAATAAAAATGAACCTGAGGATGTTTTTGGTATTACTCTTGCATTCCAATATCGAAAATATATCACTCGTAACCGAACAACGACGGTAATTCTCCCACGCTCTAACGCACATAGTGCCGGATTTAGGACAAATGAGGCCCTGTGCTAGTCAAGTTATGAGGCCCCTTACTTGGGCCCTGAAGGAGGTAGACCCGGTAGGCCTATACAGGCATTCAGGCATACATGCTCAGGAAATTTAGGAATAGTTAAAATATTACGTTATATTAGATCAGACACATGTACACTGCGTTTTTTTGGCAGGAAGATGTCCCCTCTCCTATCAATCGGGACCCTGTGCTTAAGCACACCTAAGCACAATGGTAAATCCGGCACTGAACGTACATTCGTGAATTACTGCCTTGTTCGGCTACTCATGATTTATTTTCGTTATTATAGGTACGGTTGGAAAGCCAAATAATTTGTTTCTTTTAATTTGGGTGCTTGTATATATATGTAATATAAACTCTTCCGGGTTTATAAATATTTTTATTACATAATGATTTTATTTAAGCAATTGTATTGGCTATCTTGCTGTGACCTGACATTCCGTTAAATTTGATATTGTTTGATTAAAACACGTATTGACTTGGTTTCACTCTCACTATGAGTTTTGACTTTCCCTTTGTAAGATTGCTCGGAGTTCGGTAATTTTGTTATTATCCTTATTTCGTTTAATGTAATATAACAATTACATTCTTTTGTATCGGTCAATGCGAGTTTTTATAGACCTTAGAAATCAATATTCACCTCAGCCTAAAGGCTTCGGTGAATATCGTTTTTAAAGTCCATAAAAACTCGTATTGACCTCAATAAAAGACTATATTTGTATAATGTCACCTGATCAAATTAAATAATGACAATGTTGAAATATATGTGAGAAATTTTAAGCGGAAGTTAATATACGATATATTTACATTTCAGGACATTTACTTCTGATAGTTTAATATCTGGGGTCCGGAGATGACCTCATAATAACTCAAACATAAGATACGTCTATGCTGTATGCGAGCAAATTATCTCTGCCTACTATATGTCATATCCCCGAAAATTAGAAGTAGCACAGGAATGGCAGAGAACAGCAAATCTCTCCTCTGGTAAACCACAAACTATAGAAAACAAATTAAAAAGGCAACGATTAAAAATCCATAGAAATTGGATCTCACAAATTTCCATTATATTGTCAGTCCTTCGATTTACGATGTCTGATTAGACATTCAGTGCCATCAGACTTTATTTTCCAAGCTTCGAAACAAATAACAAATAGCAAATACAAAGCCTAAACAGATTTGCGTCAACTCAAGAAAACGAGCATACTTTTTCACAGAAATTCCCATGACATAGCTATGGACATGATAAAAGCAAATTTAGCACGTGTTTGTATTTGATTAACTACCAACCAAGAAATTAGACATTACAGATCATTACTCTAAAAAAAAAATTATTTAAAGTTGATGTTTCTACTTGATGTAATAAAAACGTAGATATATATCAAATGTAGTGCACACTACGCGTTTCTGGAATTAACCTTCATCAGGTACGCTTAAGGTCAAGGTTGGAAAGTCAAATAGATTAAAAAGTAATATCAATTAGTCATAAACAGATCGAAAGTAAAATTCTTCATGAGAGATCAATGACAAAATATACTTAAAGAATGTTAATATGTATCAATGTAGGTAACAGTATTTGGTCAGAGTTCTGGTGGAACAAGCATTATAGGTCTTCTCGCTTCACCTCTTTCCGCGGGACTATTTCACAGAGCATGGATGATGAGTGCTTCGCCGGTGTTTAATAAATCATTGGCAGATGCATCGAAGGATAACATGGTATTTCTTACTAATACCAAATGCCACGACATCGACTGTCTGTACAATCTTCCAGCAGATGACGTAATTCACGCTATCCCGTGGAGTGTTTATCCATACTGGGCTATGTCGAATAAGAATAATCCGCCAACCCATAATACATTTGATGGTGCAATCTGTATTGTTGATGGTGAGTTTTAGCCAGTAACTGAATTTATTAGGACGATATTTAGATCGAGAGAAAGCGTTTAATAACCTTGTTGGGCACATAAACTAGTCAATCCCCGCCACTTTTTCTTGAATTGCCTGTACCAAGCATGGAAAGTGGGCGGTCGTGTATTATTGTGTCAGGGGTATTGATTTTCCCTCTGTCTACGATTTTTCTATCGGATTTTGGAACTGTTCCGATGATGTGGTATTTATTTTTTTTCCATTTTATTTTATACATATAACATAATCTAAGAAGTAAGTTTCTAAGACGTATGTTTGAAAGAAATATGGACCATCGAAGTTATCAAACGTATTACAGTCTAAGCAATCGTGCATCAGCTAATTTGACCGTCTCTGATATTTTAGCTCAAGTACATGGATTTCTCATCAATATCTTTCCAGAAATCCATTGTGACATTTGTAAAAGCTATATGTATGCTGTTGTTTTATATTTCCTTGCAAGAAGAGTTTGAAAATACCTGCTTTATTATCAAGCTACGATTTAGACAATTTATTTGTAGTCATGCAGCAAATGGTTTTTTTCAGGGTACGTTGTTCCTGAGCCTCCATTTGAAATTTGGAAAAAGCATAAAGGAATTGATGTACCAGTAATCATAGGTAAGATAAACTCATTGTAATCTTTCAATAAACGTTAGAGAAACCGAAGGGCTAATCAAGAATTGAAAATCCAGAGATATTGGCAATATTGGATACACAAGATATAAGACGAAGACAAACAAAGCAAAACAACTAGTATAAACCCGCCACTTTTTATTGCAGTACCTGTAGCAAGCATAGAAAGTGAGTGGCTATGTATCTGTGTGATTGACTCTATCTACGATTTCCCTATTAGATTTTCGACCTGTTCCGACGGTGTTGTATTTTTGGGTTTTTCAGTTGATACATATAATATAATCTAATACAGTAAGTTTCTCAGACCTATATTGGAAAAGGAATATGGGCCATCGAAGTTACCAAGTGCATTACTGAATAAGCAATCATGCATAAGCTAATTTGACCTCTTTGACCTCTAATCAGTCGTCGGTCATCTGGTCTACATCAACATCAATTTATTTCCCATGTTTCATTATATTGTGTTAAATATTATTTATATTTGTGTATGTGCTATTTTTCTTGACATTATTATATGTGTATTATTTGTAGGGAGAGGACAGTCCATAAGTTGTGATAACTTTTTGTCCAATCCCATTGCTGTTTTATTTGCAATAAAATAATATTAAACTAAAACCTCTTTGATACTCTAGCTGAATTACATGAATTTCTGAAATACATTTCAAATAAGTAAAATTTTGGTCAATTTATGTCTGCTTCTCGTGTAATGCATAAAATGGGTCTTATTCCAAACAAGGGGGATACAAATCCAGCTTTGTGTATTGGTCTAGTACATTAATAAACGTTAGAGAAAACCGAAGGGGCAATCCAGAGACACTGGCAACATTCAGCATACAAAGGGCAAAACTAAGAATATGACCAAGACGAACCTCACCATAAATCAAGGTGCACAGTTCCCGTAACTTATTAGACAACCGCCATGTTTCTCATCTATTCAAGACGGATTGGACACCTCTATGCGCAAAGAAATGTAATAAAAATAGCAGATGGACAGTGCATGCAAAAATTGCTTCGAAAGTATATAGATTTGTATATGTTGTAATAAACCTACGATCTAGAAGCATTTAATGGGATATTTCTATTCTCTATCTATAATGGTCAATGACATAGCGTTCTTTATGATAGCGCTGTTGGCCCGGTTATATTATATCAGGGATGGCATTTTATATTATATCAGGGATGGCATTTTTTATTATACCAGGGATGGCATTTTATATTATATCAGGGATGGTATTTTATATTATATCAGGAATGGCATTTTATATTATATCAGGGATGGCATTTTATATTATATCAGGGATGGCATTTTATATTTTATCAGGTATGGCATTTTATATTATATCAGGGATGGCATTTTATATTATACCAGGGATGGCATTTTATATTATATCAGGGATGGTATTTTATATTATATCAGGAATGGCATTTTATATTATATCAGGGATGGCATTTTATATTATATCAGGGATGGCATTTTACTCACATGTGGAAAGCACATGAATGATCGCACCATTTCACTCAGAAGGGAGTTTTGGAACCATTAACTAGCTTAACTCGCCACTTTTTATTGAAGTGTCTGTGCCAAGCATGGAAAGTGAGTGGTCATGTATTTGTGTGTTAGGGGTATCGATTGTGACTACGATTTTGGTCATTTATTTTGGAATTGATCCGACAGTGTGGTATTTGTTATTTTAACTATTGTAATTTCTGAAAAAAGAAATATAACTCTAATTTATTTACAAACATCTTTTTACAGGAACCACTGCACAAGAGGTTGACGACCGTTCGACACATTCAGATCTTAACAGCTGGACTTGGAATGACTATCACAAATATGTGAAAGGTTATCTCGATACGTTTCCGGGAAATATTTCCACGGATGCTCTCGCTTTATATCCAGATGGCGTAGAGAGTGCAGCTTATCAGTATACAACGCTGACATCCGACCTACGTGCTTTTTGTCCAAATAACATTATGGCTGACATTCTCACCAAATATTTTATGTCCCCGGTGTATCGCTATGTTCTTACACAATGGCCGTCCTATCCCGTCAATATTTTCGGCAACCCGTTTATATCACATTATGCGTGCCACATATGGGATTCGAATGCGTTTTTTGGTTCAATAGAAGACTACTACACACCTACAAAAGGTGATATGCTTTATCAGGAGATGGTGCAGCGTGAAATGGTGTATTTCGCTCGCTTTGGAGTACCGTACACCAAAAGTTGGAACACTTATCCAACAAGCATCGGTCTACTTACCACAAATGTTACGGTTGTCAATTCGTATCATTCTGAAATGTGCAATTTTTGGAATGACAATAAGTTCTTCAGTTATGGATGGATAAATTAATAGAAATCTTTGAAATTTTTCGCATTGCGCCTCTGTATTGTAAAAGAAGATGGATATCATATTAAATCTATTTGATACTCAATTGATGGTTTGGTTTGGTTTATGGTGTTTAACGCCACAATATTTCAGTCACATGGTGGCGGTATAAGATACTCAATTGATGAAAATTGGAAGTTAATTTAAAGTTCCATCAATTTTCATTGTCGTTCGTCATATTGCGTTCCTTACCAAAATCAGTATACGTAGATCGCTGATCTGTTGATGAGCGGTTCACCAACGTTTCACTGTTAAAGCCATACCTTTGTTTATTATTTCATAGATACATGTAGAAACATAAGCTGCTTTCATGTTTTTCGTTTCTAGTATGGTATTTTGGTGTTGAATATGACTGCCGTCAATAATATGTGTTCCTTCTGTTACTGTAGTATATGATCGTCAATGATCAAGAGTATCGCAATTCAATAGGAATATGTCGTGCTGTATTCCCAATTATTCGGTTCTGAGCGTACCTGATAAAGGTTATTCTAGAAACACGTTGAGCGCACTAAATTTGATATCTACGTTTTCATTCCAATGCCTCTGGTCATCCTTTATCCTGACTTATTTGTAAAAGCCTTTATTTTGTGAGTCTTGCCAGAAAAACGTAAATGTCAAATTTAGTGCACATAGCGCGTTTCTGAAATAACCTTCATCATGTACACTCAAGGCCAAAATATTTGAATGCCAAATAATTTTATAATCTTTGGGAGCAAGAAAACCAAGAGCATAAACAGAATAGCCAAAATCTGCTACGGTCACCTATGTCTGAGGGATTAATAACACCGCCACGCCATTCTACATCTTCAAAATTGAGCTTAGTTAATCTACATTTGTCAGAAATGGATATGACATTTAACATTCGATATACATTACTTCAATATTTTACAATCATCAGACATGACTCCTATATTCAACCTTCACTAGATACACTTTCGGTGTCTTATATTTTTTATGTGATTCGTACCTGATGAAGATTATTTCAGAAATGCGTCGTGTGCACTGAATTTGATATCTACGCTTTTTGTAGACAATACTTCGGTAT
The DNA here is from genome assembly GCA_963383655.1 of Bathymodiolus septemdierum. Classification (NCBI taxonomy): domain Eukaryota; kingdom Metazoa; phylum Mollusca; class Bivalvia; order Mytilida; family Modiolidae; genus Bathymodiolus; species Bathymodiolus septemdierum. Next base: position 91,176,293 of record OY726517.1, on the reverse strand, counting down.
TCTACATTCGCCTGGCCAGGCATGATTTAGTCTACGTGGTTTACTTGGTTAAGCAAATGTGTATAGTTAGTGTGTGATTGTTGTTTAACATCGAGTGAGGAATTGTATTCTGCTGTATCATGGCAAGAACAAGCTGCATTACTATGATGTGATGATGATGTTCGCTTTGTTCTAGTTCACTGAAACAACCATGGCTGGCTGGTAGACATGCCGCACCACTCGGACAAATTGCACTAATTTCGAATCAATCCGTCTTTGCTTTTATTTCTACTTCTTACGTGCTTCTAAGAAAAACTGTGAATACCAATTCTAGTCTTTGGTTTGTCCCGACCAGGAATCGAACCCAACTTGATGCGAGCTCGCTAATCATTACGGTTCAAATGTGTTATTCATATTTGTACCACCTAAGCTACAAATTGGATATGCTAGAAACATATAATCCCTAGATTAACCTATGGGTCATGGTATGGTGTTTAACGCCACATTCAACAATATTTCAGTTATATCGTTACGGAGAGTTTTATTGGTGGAGGAAACCGGAGTGCCTGTAGAAAACCCCAGATAATGTTGTATCGAGTACACCTCGCCTGAGTGGGATTCGAACTTACAACGTTAATGGTGATAGGCACGTATTGCATTGGTATTTATACATCCAACTACCAAACAATACGAATGCATGATTATACAAATACTCCGCCACATATACATCAAGAATTTGTCATCGGCCTATTAATGCTGATATCCTGTGATGCTCTGTCTCCAATTCAACATGTTATGTTAGTAGTGAATTTGCATTCTCATGTACCAAGTAATTATTATATGTGTTTTTGTAAGGCGGATTATGTTAAATACTATTTCCGCAAAACGATGTTTGATTTGATACTTGCATTTCTTCATTGTGTTAATCAGATATGACTATGAAAGATAGGTTAGTGCTATGGCTATGATGTTTAACACCACTTTCAACAATATTTCAGTTATATCATGGCAGTCAGTATTATTGGGCCGTTTTTCACTTTCTCAAATCGACGTCCAATGACGTCACTGGTGTATACTTCAATTTATTCTGCAATCAGTACATTTGCTGTACAAATATGCTATGCGAATAAATTTTTGCTTTATTCGTACTAGACGAATAAATTTTTCAGCCTACGAATAAACTTTACTGGTAACCTGTAGCTATGTACAGCGAAGGGCGCAGACAAGTATGAAACTGGTACTAATGCAACGCGGACCACGAGGAAGACACCCTTGACAACATTTATGAAAGGCGAGGAATGACGCTTGTTTCTGTCCTTTTTGTTTAAATCTGACAAGTTTTCCGACTTTTTTGACATTGCAGGATAAACACAATATACGTACATTGTCGTTAAATATAAAATTCATTTGTACTCGCTGCGAAACAGGCCTGAAAAGCTCGCCTAAGGCTCGCTATTCTGCCTGTTTCTAAAGCTCGTACAAATAAATTTTATATTTACCGACAATGTACGTATATTGTATATTGACGTCACACTCATTAAGGAATGTTTTTGAAGCAATGATGGCGAAGGGACAAGATTCCAGATGAGGGGTTCTTGATGACGGTACGGTTAATTAAGGTTAGTTACGGTTGATACAATGACATGTTGTGAAACGTAACATTTTTACGGGAAAAGTAGCGTGAAATTCTTGAGACATAATTGCGTAATTGACCAATCAGCGACTGAGAACAAAGTGATCCACGCGTTGATTATCGATTTCTTCTCACACGGGTTGAGAAGTGTGAAAATTGAACAAGAATTAGAGAATGTATGTTATCAGTGTCTGATGTGACGTCACAGAATAGCATCACCTGTAAATATTTATCACAGCTCACTACTTTATTTGATTTGAACAGCAAAGTTGTTATTTTCTTACCATATTTTTAAAGTACAGTATTTTGATTTACATAAGGGTATTTTGAACTTTTAGAACACAAGGGAATTTATATTATCAGTGTCTGATGTGACGTTACAGAACAGCATCACCTGTAAATATTTATCTAATCTCCAGTAGTTAGTTTATTTTTTTTCCCAAATTAATTTCTACAAAAGTATATATTACACACATGGGAACAACTTTGTTGATGGTTATTTGTTTTCGAGGTTAATGTGGTTCAGAAAAATCATTATTTTATGTTTCCAATACGTATTCCATTGTGTTCACTAACTTATACTTTCTGTGAATGCCCGACTTGAATGTACACAAACATTTGAGGGGTTGCAGTATACACTTATTGACTGGGTATGAGGGTAATAACACTTTTATTGCCGCCAAGGTACCAACTATTGCCTGATGCAACGCCGAGGACAATAGTTGGTACAGAGGGGACAATAAAAGTGCTATTACCCGAATATCAAGTCTATAAGTGTTTTATTATACTGAACAACTGTGCAATTCAAAATTCTAAATTAGGTCCTTTTCTGATGGATTTCAAGTCTACTTTATTAATGCTTTTTAAAACTAATCCATTGCATGTGTGTGCATTTGAAGGAGAAATTAATTTTCAAAAAATTGTTTTTTATTTAGTTCGTTCTTTTTTGTATGGATATTGACTTTGTCCTCTAATAGAGGGTGATAGGATCATTTCATTAAATACAAATTCTTTAACCCTTCAGCGCCAAAGCGACATTTTTGTCGTTTATCGTTAGAACGCCAAAGAGACATTATTGTCGTTTTTAACAAACCTTTATCAAAGAGTTATATATGCAAAAACATGATGCAGTAAATATATACTCCAATAGAGACGTCGTGAAAACACGCAATGTTACGTGACGTTTTATCGTTACGTTCTGGAATATGGCAACGTAACGGTGTATATAATCAACGTCTTGGCGTTCTAAGGGTTAAAGCAGTTTTTTATGACGTCATTTAATTTAAGCCGTCTCGGTAGTTTAGCTCGCGCAATGAAAAAGTCCGAGGACTTGCATGACGTCATCTAATTTAAACCAATGAGATGAATGATTTAGAAAAGTCCGGGAAATATGATTGCTGAAATTACCACAGAGGGGAATAATCCTAAAATGTTTGACCGGCACCACGGGGGGAATAGTCATGCACTTGATTTTACGATGCAATAGCAAAACTACTGTCATGTTTTTATAAAGGAAAAAAGATAGTGAAGTATAATAATAGTTAATGATATTCTAACTTTCCCTTCTTGATAGCTAGATTACTAACAGATACCCGATACAAGCGAACAAACTTTTGTACCATTCACCTCAACTAAAGCAAACACACATTTTGTTCATTAAAATAAAGACAAAATATCAAAACATTCTTACAACTACCTCCGTTGACAGGTTATAACCAACTTTGATAATTACCTCCATCGAGCAAACAATTCAACTTGTTCTATTGCAATAAACTGTTTCCATGGGACGTGTTCTCATGCAATGACATTTTAGAGGACGCATAGTGCTCTGAACCAACTTGATCGGGCTATCGCGTGTATGTACGAAGCAACAACACTAGTTTGATACAACAACCTCTTTTCAGAGTACAACAACAACTGGCGTTAACCATCAATCATAAGAGTACAACAACATGATCAATTACTCTTGTCTGGGGAACGCGAAGGATGATTTTTCAGCAATATTTCAGCTATATCATGGCGACCAGTCTTAGTGGTGGAAGAAGTCGGAGAGAACCACCGACCATGGGCAAGCAACAGGTAAACTTTATAATTTGCGGCTGCGAGTCGAGTGCACCATGTTTGTAATTTGCAAAGCCGGGCGCGAACCCACGCCGTATTGGTGATAAGCTTGTATGAGTTATTAGGTAAACCGACTACATAACTCATTGAGCCACTGGGATCTAAAACGGGAAGGAAGAAGAGGTACACTCTTAAAAACGCACCCTCTTCAGCTATGCTTCAATTCCTAGTACGTTTTGGCGTAAATGCAATAGAAAATTGTAAATAGAGACAAAATCGATACCCTAACACACAGCTACATGACCGATTACTTTTCTGGATTGGTACAGATAATAACAAACAATATAATCATACTGTTCATGTCTATGTTGTCATTCATTTTTTTTTTTATAGTATGTGGTCTTTTTGAGTGAAATAGTATCTGTGCTGATTTTTGTCGTTGGTTTATCGGTATTGCCGTTGGAGATCTAATTATCAGGAGGGGTTCGGGGTCCCATAAATCGGTTTAACCCTGCCACATTATTGTGCATGTCTCAAGGCAGAACCTGGATTTCCAACGTCATATGTCGTGGGTTTTGCTTAATGGTCAATGAGCTGAGGTTAGAGATGGTTGTTCGTTTTTTTTTCATATTGAATCATCACTGTTTAATCCATATTTTCATAATGTTATGAAGAAAAAAAATAGCGATGGTAACCAATTTCACCAATATCACAAAAAACGAACAACCATTTATCACCTCCATTCCTTAACCATAGAAGAAACCACTGCATGTGGCGTTGGAAATCCTGTTCCTTGTTTGGATCAGATATAAAAATGTGGCGTGGTTTTATTTGGATTTGGAGAGCTATATATATCTTGTTATTTTTCATTTACTTTCTATTATTCTATATATTTATCTTCCTTTTTTTACATTTAATTTACCCATCCATAGCTATGAAAATTATTATCATTCAAGAATATACACATCTCTGAATGATATGAATTTACAACCGTCACATTTGTATCAAGAACTCTAGTAGTTGTTGGGTATGTTTTCCAGTTGTCCGTGTAAGGTTTACCTGTACGTGCAAAATGCAGCATTTCGCGTTGCATCATTTGTTCGTAAAGACAGGCCTCCTTCGTCGGTGTGTAATTCTCATCAATTCGTCCGAAAAATCCAACTGATTCGCAGGCGTGACACGAATATCTAGCCTTAAATGGAATACCCAAGAAGATATTAATTGGGCATGATGGCCGCTGACGAAGAACTTAGCGATAAACAGGAGACTTAAAATATGTGCTGAAAATGTTCGCCATTACGTTATTAGGGCAAGTTGTCTGTCCTTCGATTTACTGGGGTGGCTCAATGGGTTAGGTCGTTAGCCTATCACCAATACGGCGTGGGTTCGCGCTCAGCTTTGTAAATTACAAAAAGGGTGCACTCGACTCGCAGCCGCAAGTGATAAAGTTTACCAGTTGCTTGTCCAGGGTCGGTGGTTCTCTCCGGGTATTCCGGCTTCCTCCACCACTAAAACTGGTCGTCATGATATAGCTGAAATATTGCCGTTGGTTATCTTTAATTTGCAAAAATCAACATGTTTTCGTGTACTCGTATTATTCATTTTATGTGGTTTGTTTATCTTAAACTGGACTCCTGACACAATATTCGCAATAGAGAAAATATTTGAAATTGAAGCTTACGTCAAAGAAAAATAGGCATGATGTTTTTTGTTCAATTTTCACCTTCCATGTATGCATGCATTTATGTGTATGTATATCTGTTTTATATTTGTAGGTAACAGTATTTGGTCAGAGTTCTGGTGGAACAAGCATCCTAGGTCTACTTTCCTCGCCACTGTCGGTGGGACTATTTCATCGAGCAATGATTATGAGTGCTTCGCCGGTGTATAATAAAACTCTAGCAGACGCATCCAAAGATAATTTGCTATTTTTGAATAATACTGGATGTCATGATATCGACTGCCTGTACAATCTTCCAGCTGATGACATCATCCATGCTATACCATATAATGTGTATCCATATTGGGGTATGGACGATCAGTTGGACCCACCTACCCATAATAGGTTTGATGGCGCACTTTGTATTGTCGATGGTTAGTTTATCAGTAGTGAAAAATAAAAATAATTTGAAGGCCAAGGTAACTGTTTATGCATTAAGTATAACATATATTATTCATATACCAAATCAGTCTGTTCACTTGTAGATATATACTCCTTCTGCTACCAGACCATTACTACATTTCTCCACTTGAAATATTTCTTTTCTTCAAATTATAAAGTTCGGACTTTAGTGAAAACTTTACATTTTGAAAATTCAGCTATCGAAAGATGGAGAATCGGTTTTTCATATGAACAAAACATCAAAAATTTGTTTAAGTTGTTATTTTCGTCGTTAATGAGCGTCGAAGGCTGGATTTCTCATGCTGACATTTATCCACCGTGGTGATTAAAAATATTACGATAAATGTAACCAACATGTTAAATACGATAAGAATATCAGAAAAGGTTATTACGATTGTTGTTCAATGCGTCATAAAGTGTGAATTCGATTAAGTAGTTCATGGTCACAAGTACAATAATATAAAACTATTACTTTTCATGGACATCTGTTTAACATATATATTCACCAACCATTAGAAACAACATAATTTGGACAATTTGGCCTTTCAGGTTATGTAGTTCTAGAACCTCCATTTGACATGTGGAAAAATCACAAAGGAATCGACGTTCCAGTGATAGTTGGTTTGTATAATTATAGTTTCTACCTTGAATGTTTTCAAGAAAACACAAGATTTCACACTCTGACGGGTGACCGTTCATTCAATAAAAAAAAATAGATATCTAATTTAGTGTGCACGACGCATTTCTGGAATAACCTTCATCAGGTACTCTCAATGTCAAAAGATTGCAAAGCTAAATAATTAAAAAAAATATTGGGGATCAAGAAAACCAAAGGGGCTAAACAGGATAGCCAAAACCAATTCTTTGTGCATACGTAATTTTCCTTCTTTTTTTTTCTCTTTTTTTTTTGTCAATTTTTCTGCATTTGCAAGTGGATAATTAAAATAAAGCAAGCACACAATTGAATTGAACATCTGATCATTTCATCATGATGGGCCTCACCAGTGTCCAGTAGTGGAGCAGGTACTGCTTACACTTCTATTACACATGAGGTCAATCCCGGTTTTTAGTGGGGTTTGAGTTGCTCAATCTTTAGTTTTCTGTGTGGAGTTTTGTGTATTATTGCTTAGGCTTTTTCTTTTGACTATTGTCCGGTCTGTCCTTCGATTAGCAGCTCATGATTACTCCTGTGGTATATTCAAACCTGTCTGAAAACACCATAATTTCCTTTGAAATAATCTAAAACGCACACAAATATAATCGTTTCGCGTATACTACACCTCACAATGCGTAAGAATCGAACTTCACAAGGTAAGTTGTGATAGGAACTGATTGCGTGAGCATCATGTTAGATATTTTATATCACTTTTGCATTCCAACGTATTTGTTTCATTTTTGTTTGTTAGTCTTCAACTATCAAATACATCTAAAGTTTTTTCCCCGCCAAATGTCATAGAAAATAATTTACTAGAATGATACAAAGATATTTCCATGTCAAAAACCTTGAATTTAGTCACGAATGAATACAAATATGCCTCGGGGGAAGAATAGTCCCCCAAAGTCCTTACATTTTAGTGCAGCTGAAATTAATCCTAATATCTCTGACATCATAGATTATTTCAATGTACACATAATCCACCTTTTAAGTGAAGTGCTATTTGAATTCTGAAATATTAGAGGCAGGGGGAGGGGATTATGGTACTTAGCGCCACTTTCAACATTATTTCAGCTATATCGTGGCTGTCAGTTTCATATATATATATAAGCTAAGAGAAGTAGCTTAATTTATTTTCAGGAACAACTGCACAGGAAGTTGACATGGCATCATCACATTCAAACATTAGTAGTTGGACCTGGGAAGACTATCACAGATGTGTTCATGGTTACCTAGATACATTCCAAGGAAATATAAGTGCCGAGACACTAGTTTTATATCCGGATGGCGTAGAAACTCCGGAATACCAGTATACAACATTGACAACAGACGTGAGGATAACATGTCCGACTAACATAATGGCCGACATCCTCAGCACATATTTTAAGGCTCCTGTTTATCGTTATGTCCTTCAGCAGAGGCCATTATTCCCCGTAGAAACAGAAGCAGGTATTCAATTTAAAGCCAGGTATACGTACCACAATTGGGATTCAGTTGGGTTTTTCGGGATAATTTCAGATTATTACACGCCAACGAAGGAGGATCGTATTTACGAACAAATGATTCAGCGTGAAATATTGCATTTTGCACGTACAGGTAAACCTTACACGGACAACTGGAAAACATACCCAACGAATATTGGATTTCTTGATGCAAATGTGACGGTTGTAAATTCATATCATGCAGAAATGTGTAAATTTTGGAATGACAATAATTTTTTCAGCTACGGATGGGTAAATTGAATATTAAATAAAAATCGTATTTCAAAATCAAAACCAGTATTAATGTTTTGTCCTTGTAATGATTTAGTTGTGGCTATGTTTTTAAACCGTATCGATGTTGTAATGGTGTACTCGCCGCGAGTGCGGTAGATCCTTGGATCGAGCCGCGATCGGATCAAACCAAGGACTATAAAATTGGTATGTATTGCTTCTCCGCTAAACACACACCATTAAGGAGAAAGAGCAAAGACGTGTTGGCTCGGAATCAGGATAATGTGTCCAAGTTGGGCAATATGTATATCCGCCGACTGTTTTTTCAGTGAGCTGAGCGTGTTGGTCTATTACAAAGCGAACCTCATCATGTTCTCATTGAAAATCAACTTGTTCTCGCCGTGATATAAGTGAAATTGCTGAGTTGGAGTTAAGCAACAATCGCTCACTCACTCAATATGTTTTTAATAAAAATAAAAATTGGATCATAATATGGAAAAGGGTCATGGTCAAAATTATACAATTGTTAAACATATGCCGAAATTGGTTTTACTTTTCCTCATAAACATTCATCATATTACAATTTGATACCGTGACTTAATTTTCTAGTTGGATGGATAATGTAAAGAAAGTTCAAACATTGATGGTCAACAATTCAACCAATATCAACAAAATGAACAATCATTAAAGTGTTATTACGGTCAAGATCGGAAGGAACACGTAGTTTTGACCAGATGTCGTATCGCACACAGTATATTGACACATAGTTATCTATTAAATAAAGAGGAACGACCGGAATGTATTCCGTGTAATTGCAATTATTCACTTAAACATGGTTTAACTGACTGTGTAGATGTTGCCAATGTTCAGCAGACATTCTACAATGTGAATAATTTATCTAATTCATTTAACAAATGTCGCAGGCGATACACTTTTGAAATTTTAAAAGAAATTGATTTATATACAAAACATATAGTTAGATAACATACGTTCTAAGTTAATATAACATTTGTTCACGCCACGATATGGCTGAAATAATGCTAGAGTTGGCGTTAGGCAACAACCAATCAATCAATCAAGCATTGCACATTTGGTGTTGATAAACGTATCCCATGATCTATAAACAGATAATAATCGACTCGTGATGAAATCTAACACATGTTTACCTAATCTATTTATATATCGTTATATTTCGCTTTATCTTCCGTTATTTGATACGAAATGAGTACATGTCAACTAAGCTAAGATAAAAGGACATGGGTATTTTGACGTGGATTGTATATTCGGTCGTGGTCAATATATTGATCATTTTACTAGATAATGTCGAAAACAAAGAACAGCCTATTATTGTGAAAACGGATTGTGGACCCGTTCTTGGAATCAAATCTACAGCATATGTTTTCAAAGGTATCCCATATGCTTTGCCGCCGACAAATGAGAGGCGATGGAAGGCTCCTGTACCACTCAGCAAATGTACAAATACATGTTGGATGAATACTTTTAATGCCTCTACATTCGGTAATACATGTATTCAAAAGGATGTGCATAACACGAGTCAATTAAAAGGCAGTGAGGATTGCCTGTACTTGAATGTATGGACGCCAACGCTTAATCCGCACGCAAATTTACCAGTCATGGTCTGGATCCATGGTGGCAGTCTACAGTTTTTGAATGGAAACTGGCCAACTTATAGTCCAACAACCAAACTAGCAAACAAGACTAATGTGGTATACGTTAGTATGAACTATCGTCTCCATGCTTTTGGATTTATGGCACTTGATATTTTGTCAAAACAATCTCCGCATAATGCGTCTGGTAACTATGGATTTATGGATCAACAACTGGCACTCCAATGGGTACAAAAGAATATTAGAAATTTTGGTGGAAATCCTAATATGGTAAGTAGACTCGTGGAAAATTCGTTCCTCAACCAATAAAAATGACCTTGAGGATGTTTTTGGTATTACTCTTGCATTCCAATATCGAAAATATATCACTCGTAACCGAACAACGACGGTAATTCTCCCACGCTCTAACGCACATAGTGCCGGATTTAGGACAAATGAGATCCCTTACTTGGGCCCTGAAGGAGGTAGACCCGGTAGGCCTATACAGGCATTCAGGCATACATGCTCAGGAAATTTAGGAATAGTTAAAATATTACGTTATATTAGATCAGACACATGTACACTGCGTTTTTTTGGTAGGAAGATGTCCCCCCTCCTAGCAATCGGGAGCCTGTGCTTAAGCACACCTAAGCACAATGGTAAATCCGGCACTGAACGTACATTCGTGAATTACTGCCTTGTTCGGCTACTCATGATTTATTTTCGTTATTATAGGTACGATTGGAAAGCCAAATATTTTGTTTCTTTTAATTTGGGTGCTTGTATATATATGTAATATAAACTCTTCCGGGTTTATAAATATTTTTATTACATAATGATTTTATTTAAGCAATTTTATTGGCTATCTTGCTGTGACCTGACATTCCGTTAAATTTGATATTGTTTGAATAAAACTCGTATTGACTTGGTTTCACTTTCACTATGAGTTTTGACTTTCCCTTTGTAAGATTGCTCGGAGTTCGGTAATTTTGTTATTATCCTTATTTCGTTTAATGTAATATAACAATTACAGTCTTTTGTATCGGTCAATACGAGTTTTTATAGACCTTAGAAATCAATATTCACCTCAACCTAAAGGCTTCGGTGAATATCGTTTTTAAAGTCCATAAAAACTCGTATTGACCTCAATAAAAGACTATATTTGTATAATGTCACCTGATCAAATTAAATAATGACAATGTTGAAATATATGTGAGAAATTTTAAGCGGAAGTTAATATACGATATATTTACATTTCAGGACATTTACTTCTGATACCATTGTAATGCATAGGTTTATGAGAATAAAGAATCTTGAATAAAGAATCTTGAATCTTGATAGTTTAATATCTGGGGTCCGGAGATGATCTCATAGTAACTCAAACATAAGATACGTCTATACTGTATGCGAGTAAATTACCTCTGCCTACTATATGTCATATCCCCGAAAATTAGAAGTAGCACAGGAATGGCAGAGAACAGCAAACCTCTCTTCTGGTAAACCACAAACTATAGAAAACAAATTAAAAAGGCAACGATTAAAAATCCATAGAAATTGGATCTCACAAATTTCCATTATATTGTCAGTCCTTCGATTTACGATGTCTGATTAGACATCCAGTGCCATCAAACTTTATTTTCCAAGCTTCGAAACAAATAACAAATAGCAAATACAAAGCCTAAACAGATTTGCGTCAACTCAAGAAAACGAGCATATTTTTTCACAGAAATTCCCATGACATAGCTATGGACATGATAAAAGCAAATTTAGCACGTGTTTGTATTTGATTAACTACCAACCAAGAAATTAGACATTACAGATCATTACTCTAAAAAAAAATTAAAATTAAAGTTGATGTTTCTACTTGATGTAATAAAAACGTAGATATATATCAAATGTAGTGCACACTACGCGTTTCTGGAATTAACCTTCATCAGGTACGCTTAAGGTCAAAGTTGGAAAGTCAAATAGATTAAAAAGTAATATCAATTAGTCATAAACAGATCGAAAGTAAAATTCTTCATGAGAGATCAGTGGCAAAATATACTTAAAGAATGTTAATATGTATCAATGTAGGTAACAGTATTTGGTCAGAGTTCTGGTGGAACAAGCATTATAGGTCTTCTCGCGTCACCTCTTTCCGCGGGACTATTTCACAGAGCATGGATGATGAGTGCTTCGCCGGTGTTTAATAAATCATTGGCAGACGCATCGAAGGATAACATGGTATTTCTTACTAATACCAAATGCCACGACATCGACTGTCTGTACAATCTTCCAGCAGATGACGTAATTCACGCTATCCCGTGGAGTGTTTATCCATACTGGGCTATGTCGGATCAGAATAATCCGCCAACCCATAATACATTTGATGGTGCAATCTGTATTGTTGATGGTGAGTTTTAGCCAGTAACTGAATTTATTAGGACGATATTTAGATCGAGAGAAAGCGTTTAATAACCTTGTTGGGCACATAAACTAGTCAATCCCCGCCACTTTTTCTTGAATTGCCTGTACCAAGCATGGAAAGTGGGCGGTCGTGTATTATTGTGTCAGGGGTATTGATTTGCCCTCTGTCTACGATTTTTCTATCGGATTTTGGGACTGTTCCGATGATGTGGTATTTATTTTTTTTCCATTTTATTTTATACATCTAACATAATCTAAGAAGTAAGTTTCTAAGACGTATGTTTGAAAGAAATATGGACCATCGAAGTTATCAAACGTATTACAGTCTAAGCAATCGTGCATCAGCTAATTTGACCGTCTCTGATATTTTAGCTCAAGTACATGGATTTCTCATCAATATCTTTCCAGAAATCCATTGTGACATTTGTAAAAGCTATATGTATGCTGTTGTTTTATATTTCCTTGCAAGAAGAGTTTGAAAATACCTGCTTTATTATCAAGCTACGATTTAGACAATTTATTTGTAGTCATGCTGCAAATGTTTTTTTTCAGGGTACGTTGTTCCTGAGCCTCCATTTGAAATGTGGAAAAAGCATAAAGGAATAGATGTACCAGTAATCATAGGTAAGATAAACTCATTGTAATCTTTCAATAAACGTTAGAGAAACCGAAGGGCTAATCAAGAATTGAAAATCCAGAGATATTGGCAATATTGGATACACAAGATATAAGACGAAGACAAACAAAGCAAAACAACTAGTATAAGCCCGCCACTTTTTATTGCAGTACCTGTAGCAAGCATAGAAAGTGAGTGGCTATGTATCTGTGTGATTGACTCTATCTACGATTTCCCTATTAGATTTTCGACCTGTTCCGACGGTGTTGTATTTTTGGGTTTTTCAGTTGATACATATAATATAATCTAATACAGTAAGTTTCTCAGACCTATATTGGAAAAGGAATATGGGCCATCGAAGTTACCAAGTGCATTACTGAATAAGCAATCATGCATAAGCTAATTTGACCTCTTTGACCTCTAATCAGTGGTCGGTCATCTGGTCTACATCAACATCAATTTATTTCCCATGTTTCACTATATTGTGTTAAATATTATTTATATTTGTGTATGTGCTATTTTTCTTGACATTATTATATGTGTATTATTTGTAGGGAGAGGACAGTCCATAAGTTGTGATAACTTTTTGTCCAATCCCATTGCTGTTTTATTTGCAATAAAATAATATTAAACTAAAACCTCTTTGATACTCTAGCTGAATTACATGAATTTCTTAAATACATTTCAATTAAGTAAAATTTTGGTCAATTTATGTCTGCTTCTCGTGTAATGCATAAAATGGGTCTTATTCCAAACAAGGGGGATACAAATCCAGCTTTGTGTATTGGTCTAGTACATTAATAAACGTTAGAGAAAACCGAAGGGGCAATCCAGAGATACTGGCAACATTCGGCACACAAAGGGCAAAACTAAGAATATGACCAACACGAACCTCACCATAAATCAAGGTGAACAGTTCCCGTATCTTATTAGACAACCGCCATGTTTCTCATCTATTCAAGACGGATTGGACACCTCTATGCGCAAAGAAATGTAATAAAAATAGCAGATGGACGGTGCATGCAAAAATTGCTTCGAAAGTATATAGATTTGTATATGTTGTAATACACCTACGATCCAGAAGCATTTAATGGGATATTTCTATTCTCTACGTATAATGGTCAATGGCATAGCGTTCTTTATGATAGCGCTGTTGGCCCGGTTATATTATATCAGGGATGGCATTTTATATTATATCAGGGATGGCATTTTATATTATACCAGGGATGGCATTTTATATTATATCAGGGATGGTATTTTATATTATATCAGGAATGGCATTTTATATTATATCAGGGATGGCATTTTATATTATATCAGGGATGGCATTTCACTCACATGTGGAAAGCACATGAATGATCGCACCATTTCACTCAGAAGGGAGTTTTGGAACCATTAATTAGTTTAACTCGCCACTTTTTATTGAAGTGTCTGTGCCAAGCATGGAAAGTGAGTGGTCATGTATTTGTGTGTTAGGGGTATCGATTGTGACTACGATTTTGGTCATTTATTTTGGAATTGATCCGACAGTGTGGTATTTGTTTTTTTAACTATTGTAATTTCTGAAAAAAGAAAGATAACTCTAATTTATTTACAAACATCTTTTTACAGGAACCACTGCACAAGAGGTTGACGACCATTCGACATATTCAGATCTTAACAGCTGGACTTGGAATGACTATCACAAATATGTGAAAGGTTATCTCGATACGTTTCCGGGAAATATTTCCACGGGTGCTCTCGCTTTATATCCAGATGGCGTAGAGAGTGCAGCTTATCAGTATACAACGCTGACATCCGACCTACGTGTTGTTTGTCCAAATAACATTATGGCTGACATTCTCACCAAATATTTTATGTCCCCGGTGTATCGCTATGTTCTTACACAATGGCCGTCCTATCCCGTCAATATTTTCGGCAACCCGTTTCTATCACATTATGCGTGCCACATATGGGATTCCAATGCGTTTTTTGGTTCAATAGAAGACTACTACACACCTACAAAAGGTGATATGCTTTATCAGGAGATGGTGCAGCGTGAAATGGTGTATTTCGCTCGCTTTGGATTACCGTACACCAAAAGTTGGAACACTTATCCAACAAGCATCGGTCTACTTACCACAAATGTTACGGTTGTCAATTCGTATCATTCTGAAATGTGCAAATTTTGGAATGACAATAAGTTCTTCAGTTATGGATGGATAAATTAATAGAAATCTTTGAAATTTTTCGCATTGCGCCTCTGTATTGTAAAAGAAGATGGATATCATATTAAATCTATTTGATACTCAATTGATGGTTTGGTTTGGTTTATGGTGTTTAACGCCACAATATTTCAGTCACATGGTGGCGGTATAAGATACTCAATTGATGAAAATTGGAAGTTAATTTAAAGCTCCATCAATTTTCATTGTCGTTCGTCATATTGCGTTCCTTACCAAAATCAGTATACGTAGATCGCTGATCTGTTGATGAGCGGTTCCCCAACGTTTCACTGTTAAAGCCATACCTTTGTTTATTATTTCATAGATACATGTAGAAACATAAGCTGCTTTCATGCTTTTCGTTTCTAGTATGGTATTTTGGTGTTGAATATGACTGCCGTCAATAATATGTGTTCCTTCTGTTACTGTAGTATATGATCGTCAATGATCATGAGTATCGCAATTCAATAGGAATATGTCGTGCTGTATTCCCAATTATTCGGTTCTGAGCGTACCTGATAAAGGTTATTCTTGAAACGCGTTGAGCGCACTAAATTTGATATCTACGTTTTCATTCCAATGCCTCTGGTCATCCTTTATTCTGACTTATTTGTAGAAGCCTTTATTTTGTGATTCTTGCCAGAAAAACGTAGATATCAAATTTAGTGCACATAACGCGTTTCTGAAATAACCTTCATCATGTACACTCAAGGCCAAAATATTTGAATGCCAAATAATTTTATAATCTTTGGGAGCAAGAAAACCAAGGGCATAAACAGAATAGCCAAAATCTGCTACGGTCACCTATGTCTGAGGGATTAATAACACCGCCACGCCATTCTACATCTTCAGAATTGAGCTTAGTTAATCTACATTTGTCAGAAATGGATATGACATTTAGCATTCGATATACATTACTTCAATATTTTACAATCACCAGACATGACTCCTATATTCAACCTTCACTAGATACACTTTCGGTGTCTTATATTTTTTATGTGATTCGTACCTGATGAAGATTATTTCAGAAATGCGTCGTGTGCACTGAATTTGATATCTACGCTTTTTGTAGACAATACTTCGGTATTCTACATTCGCCTGGCCAGGCATGATTTAGTCTACGTGGTTTACTTGGTTAAGCAAATGTGTATAGTTAGTGTGTGATTGTTGTTTAACATCGAGTGAGGAATTGTATTCTGCTGCATCATGGCAAGAACAAGCTACATTACTATGATGTGATGATGATGTTCGCTTTGTTCTAGTTCACTGAGACAACCATGGCTGGCTGGTAGACATGTCGCACCACTCGGACAAATTGCACTAATTTCGAATCAATCCGTCTTTGCTTTTATTTCTTCTTCTTACGTGCTTCTAGGAAAAACTGTGAATACCAATTCTAGTTTTTGGTTTGTCCCGACCAGGAATCGAACCCAACTTGATGCGAGCTCGCTAATCATTACGGTTCAAATGTGTTATTCATAATTGTACCACCTAAACTACAAATTGGATATGCTAGAAACATATAATCCCTAGATTAACCTATGGGTTATGGTATGGTGTTTAACGCCACATTCAACAATATTTCAGTTATATCGTTACGGAGAGTTTTATTGGTGGAGGAAACCGGAGTGCCTGTAGAAAACCACAGACACTGTTGTATCGAGTACACCTCGCCTGAGTGGGATTCGAACTTACAACGTTAGTGGTGATAGGCACGTATTGCATAGGTATTTATACATCCAACTACCAAACAATACGAATGTATGATTATACAAATACTCCGCCACATATACATCAAGAATTTGTCATCGGCCTATTAATGCTGATATCCTGTGATGCTCTGTCTCCAATTCAACATGTTATGTTAGTAGTGAATTTGCATTCTCATGTACCAAGTAATTATTATATGTGATTTTGTAAGGCGGATTATGTTAAATACTATTTCCGCAAAACGATGTTTGATTTGATACTTGCATTTCTTCATTGTGTTAATCAGATATGACTATGAAAGATAGGTTAGTGTTATGGCTATGATGCTTAACGCCACTTTCAACAATATTTCAGTTATATCGTGGCAGTCAGTATTATTGGTGGAGAAAACCGAAGTACCCGGAGAAAACCACCGACCTGCCGCAAGTCACTGACAATCTTTATCACATAATGTTGTATCCAGTACACCTCACCATGAGCGGGATTCGAACTCACAACTTTAGATGGTGATATGCACTGATTACATAGGTAGTTGTAAATCAAACTACCATACGATCACGACCGCGACGACCCCCTTGAAAAATTCCACAACATTCTCTTTACCTTCATATTTTCTTCAAAACAGACTTGCTCCCAGTTATTTTTTTACAGTACTTGATGAATGTTAGTTGTGATATCTATAAATACTCTATCCCTAATGTATGGATCTATTTTGTCCACAGCTCACTACTTTATTTAATTTGAACAGCAAAGTTGTTATTCTCTTACCATATTTTTAAAGTACAGTATTTTGATTTACATAAGGGTATTTTGAACTTTTAGAACACAGGGGAATATAGTCTCTAAAATTGTTTCCCGTTTATTACGATGATTTCTCAAATCAAGATAGTTAAATTTTCACATTTTAAAGTTCGAGGTTTACCAAGAACTTTAAAATGTGAAAATTTAACTATCGGGATTTGAGAAATTATCGTAATAAACGGGAAACAATATTAGAGATTGTTTCTCTAATGAACCACTAGAAATGTTTTTGATTCTTTCTCTCACTAATTTAACCAAATATATGGCCGTTTTTCACTTTCTCAAATCGACGTCCAATGACGTCACTGGTGTATACTTCAATTTATCCTGCAATCAGTACATTTGCTGTACAAATATGCTATACGAATAAATTTTTGCTTTATTCGTACTAGACGAATAAACTTTTCAGCCTACGAATAAACTTTACTGGTAACCTGTAGCTATGTACAGCGGAGGGCGCAGACAAGTATGAAACTGGTACTAATGCAACACGGACCACGATGAAGACACCCTTGACAACATTTATGAAAGGCGAGGAATGACGCTTGTTTTTGTCCTTTTTGTTTAAATCTGACAAGTTTTCCGACTTTTTTGACATTGCAGGATAAACACAATATACGTACATTGTCGTTAAATATAAAATTCATTTGTACTCGCTGCGAAACAGGCCTGAAAAGCTCGCCTAAGGCTCGCTATTCTGCCTGTTTCTAAAGCTCGTACAAATAAATTTTATATTTACCGACAATGTACGTATATTGTATATTGACGTCACACCCATTAAGGAATGTTTTTGAAGCAATGATGGAGAAGGGACAAGATTCCAGATGAGGGGTTCTTGATGACGGTACGTTAATTACGGTTAGTTACGGTTGATACAATGACATGTTGTGAAACGTAACATTTTTACGGGAAAAGTAGCGTGAAATTCTTGAGACATAATTGCGTAATTGACCAATCAGCGACTGTGAACAAAGTGATCCACACGTTGATTATCGATTTCTTCTCACACGGGTTGAGAAGTGTGAAAATTGAACAAGAATTAGAGAATTTATGTTATCAGTGTCTGATGTGACGTCACAGAATAGCATCACCTGTAAATATGTATCACAGCTCACTACTTTATTTGATTTAAACAGTAAAGTTGTTATTTTCTTACCATATTTTTAAAGTACAGTATTTTGATTTACATAAGGGTATTTTGAACTTTTAGAACACAAGGGAATTTATATTATCAGTGTCTGATGTGACGTTACAGAACAGCATCACCTGTAAATATTTATCTAATCTCCAGTAGCTAGTTTATTTTTTTTTCACAAATTAATTTCTAAAAAATATATATATTACACACATGGGAACAACTTTGCTGATGGTTATTTGTTTTCGAGGTTAATGTGGTTCAGAAAAATCATTATTTTATGTTTCCCTAATAATCCCTTCAATACGTATTCCATTGTGTTCACTAACTTATACTTTCTGTGAATGCCCGACTTGAATGTACACAAACATGTGAGGGGTTGCAGTATACACTTATTGACTGAGTATGAGGGCAATAACACTTGTATTGCCCCCAAGGTACCAACTATTGCCTGAGGCAACGCCGAGGACAATAGTTGGTACAGAGGGGACAATAAAAGTGCTATTACCCGAATATCAAGTCTATAAGTGTTTTATTATACTGAACAACTGTGCAATTCAAAATTCTAAATTAGGTTCTTTTCTGATGGATTTCAAGTCTACTTTATTAATGCTTTTTAAAACTAATCCATTTCATGTGTGTGCATTTGAAGTAGAAATTAATTTTCAAATTTTTTTTTTTTATTTAGTTCGTTCTTTCTTGTATGGATATTGACTTTGTCCTCCAATAGAGGGTGATAGGATCATTCCATTAAATACAAATTCTGTAACCGTTCAGCGCCAAAGCGACATTTTTGTCGTTTATCGTTAGAACGCCAAAGAGACATTATTGTCGTTTATCGTTAGAACGCCAAAGAGACATTATTGTCGTTTTTAACAAACCTTTATCAAAGAGTTATATATGCAAAAACATGATGCAGTAAATATATACTCCAATAGAGACGTCGTGAAAACACGCAATGTTACGTGACGTTTTATCGTTACGTTCTGGAATATGGCAACGTAACGTTGTATATAATCAACGTCTTGGCGTTCTAAGGGTTAAAGCAGTTTTTTATGACGTCATTTAATTTAAACCGTCTCGGTAGTTTAGCTCGCGCAATGAAAAAGTCCGAGGACTTGCATGACGTCATCTAATTTAAACCAATGAGATGAATGATTTAGAAAAGTCCGGGAAATATGATTGCTGAAATTACCACAGAGGGGAATAATCCTAAAATGTTTCACCGGCACCACGGGGGGAATAGTCATGCAGTTGATTTTACGATGCAATAGCAAAACTACTGTCATGTTTTTATAAAGGAAAAAAGATAGTGAAGTATAATAATAGTTAATGATATTCTAACTTTCCCTTCTTGATAGCTAGATTACTAACAGATACCCGATACAAGTGAACAAGATTTTGTACCATTCACCTCAACTAAAGCAAACACACATTTTGTTCATTAAAATAAAGACAAAATATCAAAACATTCTTACAACTACCTCCGTTGACAGGTTATAACCAACTTTGATAATTACCTCCATCGAGCAAACAATTCAACTTGTTCTATTGCAATAAACTGTTTCCACGGGACGTGTTCTCATGCAATGACATTTTAGAGGACGCATAGTGCTCTGAACCAACTTGATCGGGCTATCGCGTGTAAGCACGAAGCAACAAAACTAGTTTGATGCAACAACCTCTTTTCAGAGTACAACAACAACTGGCGTTAACCATCAATCATAAGAGTACAACAACATGATCAATTACTCTTGTCTGGGGAACGCGAAGGATGATTTTTCAGCAATATTTCAGCTATATCATGGCGACCAGTCCTAGTGGTGGAAGAAGCCGGAGAGAACTAACGACCATGGGCAAGCAACAGGTAAACTTTATAATTTGCGGCTGCGAGTCGAGTGCACCATTTTTGTAATTTACAAAGCCGGGCGCGAACCCACGCCGTATTGGTGATAAGCTTGTATGAGTTATTAGGTAAACCGACTACCTAAC
The DNA here is from genome assembly GCA_963383655.1 of Bathymodiolus septemdierum. Classification (NCBI taxonomy): domain Eukaryota; kingdom Metazoa; phylum Mollusca; class Bivalvia; order Mytilida; family Modiolidae; genus Bathymodiolus; species Bathymodiolus septemdierum. The sequence goes on along the minus strand of OY726517.1, from coordinate 91,155,657 downwards.
TCATTGAGCCATCTGGGACCTAAAACGGGAAGGAAGAAGAGGTACACTCTTAAAAACGCACCCTCTTCAGCTATGCTTCAATTCCTAGTACGTTTTGGCGTAAATGCAATAGAAAATTGTAAATAGAGACAAAATCGATACCCTAACACACAGCTACATGACCGATTACTTTTCTGGATTGGTACAGATAATAACAAACAATATAATCATACTGTTCATGTCTATGTTGTCATTCATTTTTTTTTATAGTATGTGGTCTTTTTGAGTGGAATCGTATCTGTGCTGATTTTTGTCGTTGGTTTATCTGTATTGCCGTTGGAGATCTAATTATCAGGAGGGGTTCGGGGTCCCATAAATCGGTTTAACCCTGCCACATTATTGTGCATGTCTCAAGGCAGAACCTGGATTTCCAACGTCATATGTCGTGGGTTTTGCTTAATGGTCAATGAGCTGAGGTTAGAGATGGTTGTTCGTTTTTTTTCATATTGAATCATCACTGTTTAATCCATATTTTCATAATGTTATGAAGGAAAAAAATAGCGATGGTAACCAATTTCACCAATATCACAAAAAACGAACAACCATTTATTACCTCCATTCCTTAAGCATAGAAGAAACCACTGCATGTGGCGTTGGAAATCCTGTTCCTTGTTTGGATCAGATATAAAAATGTGGCGTTGTTTTATTTGGATTTGGAGAGCTATATATATCTTGCTATTTTTCATTTACTTTCTATTATTCTATATATTTATCTTTCTTTTTTTACATTTAATTTACCCATCCGTAGCTGTGAAAATTATTATCATTCAAGAATATACACATCTCTGAATGATATGAATTTACAACCGTCACATTTGTATCAAGAACTCTAGTAGTTGTTGGGTATGTTTTCCAGTTGTCCGTGTAAGGTTTACCTGTACGTGCAAAATGCAGCATTTCACGTTGCATCATTTGTTCGTAAAGACAGTTCTCCTTCGTCGGTGTGTAATACTCATCAATTCGTCCGAAAAATCCAACTGAATCTCAGGCGTGACACAAATATCTAGCCTTAAATGGAATACCTAAGAAGATATTAATTGGGCATGATGGCCGCTGACGAAGAACTTAGCGATAAACAGGAGACTTAAAATATGTGCTGAAAATGTTCGCCATTACGTTATTAGGGCAAGTTGTCTGTCCTTCTTCGATTTACTGGGGTGGCTCAATGGGTTAGGTCGTTAGCGTGGGTTCGCGCTCAGCTTTGTAAATTACAAAAAAGGGTGCACTCGACTCGCAGCCGCAAGTGATAAAGTTTACCAGTTGCTTGTCCAGGGTCGGTGGTTCCCTCCGGGTACTGCGGTTTCCTCCACCACTAAAACTGGTCGTCATGATATAGCTGAAATATTGCTGAAAGTGGCGTTAAACACCAAAATTCAAATTCGATTTACTGATTCTGATTATCCCTTTGGTATCTTCAAGCTCTTCCTAGTGCTGAAGCACTAAGAACTAGACGATACCTCCGCGGACTAATAGAGGTATCGACCAAATGATAGTAAGCAAAACGTAGATATCTAGTTTAATGCGCACGACGCGTCTTTCTAAGCAAGCAAGCAAAAGGGTTTAAATAGGATAACCTAATTTGGGAGATTGAACTTAGGTTTAATAAAATTACATTATACATTATTTTGTTTCTTGTGGGTAGTGAATACAGATGTTCGTAAATACTGATATTTCAACATGATTAGGTAAATGAGCGTACAATAGTAAATCTTTATACCGCATTGTACGCCATGTGTGATAATTCATAAGTGAAAAAGTGGATTAGTTATATGACAGGTATAATCCATAACAGTGCTTTCAATTGAATTTTTCGTTCATGGCGAGGTGTACTCGATACAACATTTTGTGATCAAGTTTGTCATTTACTTGCGACAGGGTCGGTAGTTGTCTTCGGGTACTCCGGTTTCATCCACCAATAAAACTAACCACCAAGATATAATTGAACTATTGTTGAAAGTGGCGTTAAATACCATAAACTAAACCAAACCAATTTTTTTTTTTTTAACACTATGTATAAACTAACCATCGACAATACAAATAGCACCATCAAGCATATTATGGATAGGCAGGTTCATCTGATCTTTCAAAGCCCAATTTGGATACACATTATATGGCATAGCATGAACGATGTCATCAGCTGGAAGATTATACATACAGTCGATATCATGGCATCCGGTAGTCTTCAAAAATAGCAAATTGTCTTTTGAGGCGTCCGCTAGAGATTTATTATACACCGCTGAAGAACTCATAATCAACGCCCGATGAAAAAGTCCAACCGATAAGGGAGTGGAAAGAAGAGCTACGAGGCTTGTTCCACCAGAACTTTGACCAAATATCATTACCTGAAGCAAAAACAAATACTGTTCGACACACACTGGAATATCATATCGTTCAAATAGTTATAAAATATATATAAGTGTTTTTTTACATTCATAAACATATGTTTAATTATTATTGCTAATATGTCTATATTATACAACATTAAATTATATACTAGTATCTGTTTACCTTTTCTCGACGCCAATTTCAAGTCAAACTATTAATTCGATTTGAAAGGTTGTTAATCATGGGAGAATATTATGATAGGAGAATATGTGGTGGTCTGTCATTACGTGTATTGTAAAGCCAACGCCACGTGGTTTTTCTTCTTCATATTTTGAAAAATTCGTTGATCGACCAGACCTATTTTAGAGACGAAACACCTGATGATCAATGGAAGATAAATCTACCATAATAAAAACGTAGATATCAAATTTAGTGCACAGGACGCGTTTCTAGAAGAACCTTAATCAGGTACGCTTAAAATCGAAATATTGGAAAGTCAAATAATTTAAAAGTGTTTGGGAGCAATACAACGAAAGGACATAAACAGGAGAGACAAATTTGGTGTAGGTCACCTATGCCTGTAATTGCATTGCAAGATTGACTTAGCGCTTCAGAAAAATAATTTACACATACAGTAAAACATGTCTAAACCGAACCCCTATGGGACTGAAGAATTTGTTCAGCTTAGACAGGTATTCGGTTTACACAGGTTCAAATTACATAGACAATTAATAGATGGATTGTAAAGTTTGTCTGGTTTAGACAGGTTTTCGGTTTACTCAGGGATTGGTTTAGACAGATTTTCGGTTTACTCAGGGTTTGGATTAGACAGGTTTTCGGTTTACCCAGGGTTTGGTTTAGACAGGTTTTCGGTTTACTCAGGGTTTGGATTAGACAGGTTTTCGGTTTACTCAAGGTTTGGTTTAGACAGGTTTTCGGTTTACTCAGGGTTTGGATTAGACAGGTTTTCGGTTTACTCAGGGTTTGATTTAGACAGGTTTCACTGTATCTATTATTTTGAAACGAATATGCGTTTGAAAATGTTGTTGGTATGGACCATCATTGTTTAAATATTTATTGTAAAATGAAAAATAGATACAGTCAAACCATGGGAGAATATTATGTTAGGTTTGGCTTAGACAGGTTTTCGGTTTACTCAGGGTTTGGATTAGACAGGTTTTCGGTTTACTCAGGGTTTGATTTAGACAGGTTTCACTGTATCTATTATTTTGAAACGAATATGCGTTTGAAAATGTTGTTGGTATGGACCATCATTGTTTAAATATTTATTGTAAAATGAAAAATAGATACAGTCAAACCATGGGAGAATATTATGTTAGGAGACTATTTGGTTGTCTGTCATTACGTGTATTGTAAGGCCAACGCCATGTGTTTTTTCTTCATATTTTGAAAACTTCGTTGATCGACCAGACCAATATTGAGACGAAATACCTGATCTTCCATAAATTTAGGAACATTTTTATTTACGCAGATAGAAATATTTCATTGTATATCTGAATGGTATTTCATATCAACTTACTAAATGATGACTATCGTGATAAGACAATTAAATCTGCTCATTTGCTTTTCCCCTTTGCAAATGAGTTTTTAAACAATCAGGGACCCTATGTCAGCTACCCCAGGTTACTTATGTTATTGCAAAGCAGGAGTTTGCTCAATATTCGAACAAAAATAAGACACTCTCGGACCTGTTCCAAAATCCAATAAAAGATCGTAAAAGAGGAAAAATCGATACCCTAGCACACATTACCGCCCACTTTCCTTGTTTGGTGCATGCACTTCAATAAAGTTGTGGGGTTCACTTTTAGCTTAATAAAGAAATAAACACGGAACTAAAGGCAAGACGTTGAACTGTATTAACCGACATCCAACTGCAGCAACACACGAAATACTCCTCTGATAAACCAAAACTCCGATAACAAGGAGTACACATAATGACAGAATCAGTAGAGCGTACTATATGTCTTACCTTGTGACAGGAACGGGGATGTTCTTCCTGATAGTTTTATGTCTTGCTGACTAATGAAATCACAGTTATCGCCCCCTGATAACACTAGAAATCCTGGGTTCAAACAAATATAAAGAAACAATAAACATGACTGAGCTTAAAAGGCAACATGCCTTACGGAAATGTTAAGAAAAATAGGTTAGTACAAAAGCTGTGTCAATGACTGATCGCAGTAACCATGCATGATACTATTAAAACAAAAGTCAAAAACATCATACATCAATATGCACGAGATGCACATTTCCTTATTGAAGTTCTTCACTGATGCTTGGCTCCAATCTAAACAACCGGAAAAATAAGATAGCAATGTCCCAATACAAAGCCAAGGAGATCAGCCTTAATTAGTTCATTTGATTAACACCACTGCTAGAAAATCTAGTATCATGATATTACTGGAGACTCGCTTTGACAGATGTAAGAATAGATATCCACCGTGTATAAAGATGACATGAACATTGATTTGTTATAAGAAAACAGTAGAGGATTGGAAATTGAAAAGTTGGTAGAAACGTCATACACCAAAAGGAATTGAAATTACATAAAATAATTAAACGTGAACAAACCGAAAAGCTTCCATGTATGCGAATAACAGATTGAATACTAAAATACATATGTTAAGTATGAGGACAACAGCTATACGAGTAAGTACTTTAGACGGATACGCCTTGTCTACTCCATTGATAGTACTCGAGTATTAGTGTCCAGTTGCAAAATTTCACGAGTCAAGGAAGAATTGACTACTTAATCAAGCAATGATCAGTCGATGTAGAATGATGAATAAAATGCATTTTTTCACATTATAAACGGCAAGTATGACAGGTGATACGGATTTGATGTAATCAGTTGTGTATTTAGTTTTTGTAATAGATTTAATGTCATTTAGTCATAAAAATCCAAAACAAAAGCAATTTGTGAGAGGATCAAATGAAAAACAAGAATTACGACACTGTCGGAATAGATCCAAAATCTCATTGAAAAATCGTAGAAACAGGGACCCAATTGATACCCATAGAACACATGACATCTCACTTTCAAGACATGGTACATATACTTCCAAAAAAGTGAGGGGTTGACCTAGTTTTAAAGGCACAAATAAATACAATGCATTGTAGCGTGTTATCAAAATTGTAATTTCATTTGAACATAATAAAAAAGTGAAAGATAGATCTTCCATAATAAAAACGTAGATATTAAACTTAGTGCGCATGACGCGTTTCTGGAATAACCGTCATCAGGTATGCTAACAATCGAAATATTGGAAAGTCAAATAATTTAAAAGTGTTTGGGAGCAATACAACTAAAGGGCATACACAGGAGAGACAAATTCGGCTTAGGTCTCCTATGTCTGTAATTGCATTTGCAAGATTGAATTAATGCTTCATAATTTTGAAACGAATATGCGTTTGAACTGTGGTTGGTATGTACTATCATTTTTGAAATATCTATTGAACAATGAAAAATAGATACAGTCTACTCACCAAATTCGGATTTCCACCAAAGTTTTTGATATTCATCTGTACCCATTGGAGTGCCAGTTGTTGATCCATAAATCCACAGTTACCAGACACATTATTTGGAGACGGACTTGATAAAATATCTTGCGTCATAAATCCAAAAACATGCAGACAATAGTTAATGCTAACGTACACTGTGCACGTTTGGTTGTTGGACTATATCCTGGCCAATTTCCATTCATTATTTGTAAACTTCCACCATGGATCCAAACCATGACTGCTAAATTAGCATTTTTGTCAATAGTCGGAGTCCATACATTCAGGAACAGACTATCCTCACTACCGATTAAGCTGCCTGAATTGTCCATGCTGCGTTGAATACATGTGTTACCAAACATCGATGCATTAAATGTTCCCGACCAGCAAGTATTGGTACTTCTGTTGAGTGATTCTGGGGGCTTCCATCGGCGCTGTGTTGTTGGTAGCAATGCATATGGAATCCCTTTGAAGTCATATGATGTGGAATGGATTTCATGAACCTGTCCACAATGCGTTTTCACAATAGGCTTTTGTGCAACATTATCGACAACAACACTAGATCTGCTGAATGCACAAAATTATAAAATCATGATCAGAATTACCATTATGGAAGATTTATTAAATAAAATATTATTTAAGTATGAATTTTTCGATACCTTAAACATGTATTGCCAATATACAGATTTCTATCCACAATGAAAGTTCAAATTGTGTGATGTGTAGTCATTACCTTGACACGAAAATACAAATAAGTAATAGCAAGATGTACGCTTCCATGCAAAGGCGATGCAACATATGGTTTCAAATTGAGGTCGCCGATTTTATTTTGTTTCAATCATCTGTAAAAATACTTTTTCTATTAAATGATGATGTTGCCCTCTATGTACTAAACTAACACGCTTGGCTAGATTGTTATTGTGTGAGCTCATTGAAACAACGTGTTACTCTTAAGCACCCTGACTCCTAGCTTACCGGAGAAGTAGCAAATACTAATTTTATAGTCATTAGTTTGATCAGACCATGGATCGAATCCCCTATTTACCCCCATTCGAGGCGAGCACGCTAATCTTTGCGCCACAGGGTTGGTACTAGACAGAATGAATAATATATCATTTGCCCGACAATAATATGTAATTTCTAATTTGTAGAAACGCTTATAATAATGTCTGTCATTCTAGACCTATGTAAATAGGGATTATCGTACGGTCTTCTCAACATCAAAAAGTAATATTATAACAGGAATGGACCCTTTCTTTTTTAAATATGACGTTAAAAGCAATTTTGAAAGTTGAATACAAAAGCTAGCTAATCGGTCTCAGATATGATGATAGTCTACAGCTGCAGTTATTGTATTCTAAACACTGAAAATGTATTTTGTATATTGTCGGAGTTTACTAGAGGAAAACCGTGATTGGTTTTGACAAGATTATGGCTATCATGTTTATGCTTGCTATACTTAGAACAGTTCCAAAATTCGTAGAAGCAGAAGAAAATGGATATCTCTACAACACATATATACATGACCATTCATTCTCTTAGTTTGGCACAGGCAAATCAATTAAGTGATGGGGTAAAACTAGTTTTTAGGGAGAACCATATTAGTGAAATGATGCAGTCACGCAACTGTTTAAATGTGAGTAAAATATCGACACTCTCATATAATTGGTTGAAAAGCGTTGCCATAGAGAAGAACACGGAGCGATATTCTTGAAGAAACCAGCATTTAAATGTAAAATAGTGCACATGATGTTCGAAAAATATAACATGTAAGCAATGGTCAACATTGGAAAAACAAATAATGAAAAAAATACCATACTGTCGGGTGAATTCAAAATCAAATCGACAAATCGTTGAAACAAAGATAAATTCGACATCCCTTATAGACATACACCCTTTAAAACTTTAATGGGTGGTCTCTTAGAATAAAAGTCGTGCACTATAGTGGCATTTTTTATTTATCTTATCATCTATTATCTGTATAACATCATTAAAATCAGTTTTCTAAATTAGTTTTTCCATAGCTCTAACGAGAGGATGTAATATTCAGCAATCTTATTCGACTATACAGTGTACTATGTAAAATTGATAAGAATAAAATCATTTTAGTTAACCCGGAACAAACTATATGAACGTGACAACTAATATTTGATCTCATTTAGATAAAAAAAAAATGCACAAAATCTAATTTATCAGGCAATATTCCAAAAGGGAATTTGCTATAATCGTTCAAACCATGATCATTTTAATGTACTAACCTGGTATCGCAACCAGTTTTCTTCTCAAACGGTTAGAGTTTAACCAGATTGTAAAAACAAAAAAAGTTCAAATAATAAAGGTGACAGGGACACTATGCATAAAACCCATGTGTTTTGTTTGTCTGCCAATTTAGTTAGTTATTTTTAAAATGATAATACTTAAAAAATAAAAATCAGTGAACGTCGAAATTGTGTTCGATTTTTACATGCATGATTTAAATATCTTAAAAGAAATGATTAGACTGTATTTAAAATTTGATAAATAATATATCTTTTATTGTAGATACTTGTTATTGTGTGAATTGTATAATAAGTCACATATGATATACAATAACTGTATTAAAATAATTCACTTTACAAAAAAATATATATTGATTGTTCAAACTGTCTGTACAGGGATCCTTAATTGTTGATAATTTAAAAAGAAAATAAATCAATACCGAACTTAGTGTGAAAATTTACCTTACTATATAAGACACCGATGATAATAACGGAAGGACTTAATACCTCCAATTTAAAATATCTTGTGAATGTTCTTTTTTTTTCAATTTTCGATCAAAGATTGATACATAAGTAAATTGATTGTTTAAACAAATCTTTGCCTTGTGTCTTTTGACAGGAGATTTAAAAGGTTTATTTTGTTGACAGATCGGTGTTGATATTTACATAAACGGAGGACATATTTTGACAGTGCAGTGAGAAAGCATATGTTTTCTATTGTATGTGAGTATACATACAGCAAAATTCTGTATTTTTATTACAGAATCCCATGCTTAGTTGTTTAAATGTTTATGCTTGTATATTGCAGAGACATAAATATATATATATATATATACAGAGACGTGCAAAAAGTATTCGGTTACTAATTTTTTACTATATATTTCATATAAAACCACAATTTTTCAAAACATTATTCCAAAGTCAATTCTTGTTCGATTTTGATATTTTTTACCAACAGAAGCGAGAACGGATGTAGTTTTCTCTGATTATTTTTAAATATTTTTTTGAAGGACAGATTTTAAATATTCATGATTTAAGCATAAGCTTAAATTATTTGTCTTCAAATGTACTATCATTGTATTGTGTTTTTTGACGTTCAAAATTTAGTTTTGTATTTAACTCATGGGCTCATAAAATTTATAGATTATAAAAATATGCTAAAATTACAGTGTAAAACCACACATTTAAGTCTGCCTTTGTTGGTGAAAAAATCATCAACATCGAACAAGAGTCGACTTTGGAGTAATGTTTTAAACAAATGTGGTTTTATATGAAATATATAATAAAAAATTACAGTGACCGAATACTTTTTGCACGTCTCTGTATATTGCTTCCAAATATAAATAAAATTTGTCGTGCGCACTAAATAGAATATCCACGTTTTTATTAATATCACTTGGTTGATACCTCTGCTGGTGGATTATTAGTCTCTGATGGTATCCTCCGCCCAATAATCAGCGTTTCGGCACTCTATATGCAACCTTAACAGATTTTGGCTATTCTGTGTAGGTCATTTGGTATTCTTGCTGATTTTGTCTATCCTGTGTAGATCCTTTGGTGTGCTTGCTGATTTTGGCTATCCTGAGTAGGTCCTTTGGTGTTCTTGTTGATATTGGCTATCCTGTGTAGGTCCTTTGGTGCTAAGGCTGATTATGGCTACCCTGTGTAGGTCCTTTGATGTACTTGTTGATTTTGGCTATCCTGTGTAGGTCCTTTGATGTATTTGCTGATTTTGGCTATCCTGTGTAGGTTCTTTGATGTACTTGCTGATATTGGCTATCCTGCGTAGGTTCTTTGATGTACTTGTTGATTTTGGCTATCCTGTGTAGGTCCTTTGGTGTTCTTGTTGATATTGGCTATCCTGTGTAGGTTCTTTGGTGCTAAGGCTGATCTTGGCATTCCTGTGTAGGTTCTTTGGTGTTCTTGCTGATTTTGGCTATCCTGTGTAGGTTCTTTGGTGTACTTGTTGATTTTGGCTATCCTGTGTAGGTCCTTTGGTGTTCTTGCTGATTTTGACTATCCTGTGTAGGTTCTTTGGTGTACTTGCTGATATTGGCTATCCTGTGTAGGTCCTTTGGTGTTCTTGATGATTTTGGCTATCCTGTGTAGGTCCTTTGGTGTACTTGCTGATATTGGCTATCCTGAGTAGGTCCTTTGGTGTTCTTGTTGATTTTGGCTATCCTGTGTAGGTCCTTTGGTGTTCTTCCTGATATTGGCTATCCTGTGTAGGTCCTTTGATGTACTTGCTGATATTGGCTATCCTGTGTAGGTCCTTTGATGTATTTGTTGATATTGGCTATCCTGTGTAGGTCCTTTGATGTATTTGCTGATTTTGGCTATCCTGAGTAGGTCCTTTGATGTATTTGCTGATATTGGCTATCCTGTGTAGGTCCTTTGATGTATTTGCTGATTTTGACTATCCTGTGTAGGTTCTTTGATGTATTTGCTGATTTTGGCTATCCTGTGTAGGTCCTTTGGTGTTCTTGCTGATTTTGGCTATCCTGTGTAGGTCCTTTGATGTATTTGATGATTTTGGCTATCCTGTGTAGGTCCTTTGGTGTACTTGCTGATTTTGATTATCCTGTGTAGGTTCTTTGATGTATTTGCTGATTTTGGCTATCCTGTGTAGGTCCTTTGGTGTACTTGCTGATTTTGGCTATCCTGTGTAGGTCCTTTGGTGTATTTGCTGATTTTGGCTATCCTGTGTAGGTCCTTTGGTGTACTTGTTGATTTTGGCTATCCTGTGTAGGTCCTTTGGTGTATTTGCTGATTTTGGCTTTCCTGTGTAGGTCCTTTGGTGTTCTTGCTGATTTTGGCTATCCTGTGTAGGTCCTTTGGTGTTCTTGCTGATTTTGACTATCCTGTGTAGGTTCTTTGATGTATCTGCTGATTTTGGCTATCCTGTGTAGGTCCTTTGGTGTTCTTGCTGATTTTGGCTATCCTGTGTAGGTCCTTTGATGTATTTGATGATTTTGGCTATCCTGTGTAGGTCCTTTGGTGTACTTGCTGATTTTGGCTATCCTGTGTAGGTCCTTTGATGTATTTGATGATTTTGGCTATCCTGTGTAGGTCCTTTGGTGTACTTGCTGATTTTGGCTATCCTGTGTAGGTTCTTTGGTGTTCTTGCTGATTTTGGCTCTCCTGTGTAGGTCCTTTGGTGTACTTGTTGATTTTGGCTATCCTGTGTAGGTCCTTTGGTGTATTTGCTGATTTTGGCTATCCTGTGTAGGTCCTTTGGTGTTCTTGCTGATTTTGACTATCCTGTGTAGGTTCTTTGATGTATCTGCTGATTTTGGCTATCCTGTGTAGGTCCTTTGGTGTTCTTGCTGATTTTGGCTATCCTGTGTAGGTCCTTTGATGTATTTGATGATTTTGGCTATCCTGTGTAGGTCCTTTGGTGTACTTGCTGATTTTGGCTATCCTGTGTAGGTCCTTTGATGTATTTGATGATTTTGGCTATCCTGTGTAGGTCCTTTGGTGTACTTGCTGATTTTGGCTATCCTGTGTAGGTTCTTTGGTGTTCTTGCTGATTTTGGCTCTCCTGTGTAGGTCCTTTGGTGTACTTGTTGATTTTGGCTATCCTGTGTAGGTCCTTTGGTGTATTTGCTGATTTTGGCTATCCTGTGTAGGTCCTTTGGTGTTCTTGCTGATTTTGGCTATCCTGTGTAGGTCCTTTGGTGTATTTGCTGATTTTGGCTATCCTGTGTAGGTCCTTTGGTGTTCTTGATGATTTTGGCTATCCTGTGTAGGTCCTTTGGTGTACTTGCTGATTTTGGCTATCCTGTGTAGGTTCCTTGGTGTACTTGTTGATTTTGGCTATCCTGTGAAGTTCCTTTGGCGTTCTTGCTGATTTTGGCTATCCTGTGTAGGTCCTTTGGTGTTCTTGCTGATTTTGGCTATCCTGTGTAGGTCCTTTGGTGTTCTTGCTGATTTTGGCTCTCCTGTGTAGGTCCTTTGGTGTACTTGTTAATTTTGGCTATCCTGTGTAGGTCCTTTGGTGTATTTGCTGATTTTGGCTATCCTGTGTAGGTCCTTTGGTGTTCTTGCTGATTTTGGCTATCCTGTGTAGGTCCTTTGGTGTATTTGCTGATTTTGGCTATCCTGTGTAGGTCCTTTGGTGTTCTTGGTGATTTTGGCTATCCTGTGTAGGTCCTTTGGTGTACTTGCTGATTTTGGCTATCCTGTGTAGGTTCCTTGGTGTACTTGTTGATTTTGGCTATCCTGTGAAGTTCCTTTGGCGTTCTTGCTGATTTTGGCTATCCTGTGTAGGTCCTTTGGTGTATTTGCTGATTTTGGCTATCCTGTGTAGGTCCTTTGGTGTATTTGCTGATCTTGGCTATCCTGTGTAGGTCCTTTGGTGTTCTTGATGATTTTGGCTATCCTGTGTAGATCCTTTGGTGTACTTGCTGATTTTGGCTATCCTGTGTAGGTCCTTTGGTGTACTTGTTGATTTTGGCTATCCTGTGTAGGTCATTTGGTGTTCTTGTTGATTTTGGCTATCCTGTGTAGGTCCTTTGGTGTTCTTGCTGATTTTGGCTATCCTGTGTAGGTCCTTTGGTGTTCTTGCTGATTTTGGCTATCCTGTGTAGGTTCTTTGGTGTTCTTGTTGATTTTGGCATTCCTGTGTAGGTCCTTTGGTGTTCTTGTTGATTTTGGCTATCCTGTGTAGATCCTTTGGTGTACTTGCTGATATTGGGCTATCCTGAGTAGGTCCTTTGGTGTACTTGCTGATTTTGGCTATCCTGTGTAGGTCCTTTGCTGTATTTGCTGATTTTGGCTATCCTGTGTAGGTTCTTTGGTGTTCTTGCTGATTTTGGCTATCCTGTGTAGGTCCTTTGGTGTACTTGCTGATATTGGGCTATCCTGAGTAGGTCCTTTCGTGTTCTTGTTGATTTTGGCTATCCTGTGTAGGTCGTTTGGTGTACTTGCTGATTTTGGCTATCCTCTGTAGGTTCCTTGGTGTACTTGTTGATTTTGGCTATCCTGTGAAGTTTCTTTGGCGTTCTTGCTGATTTTGGCTATCCTGTGTAGGTCCTTTGGTGTTCTTGCTGATTTTGGCTATCCTGTGTAGGTCCTTTGGTGTTCTTACTGATTTTGGCTATCCTGTGTAGGTCCTTTGGTGTTCTTGTTGATTTTGGCTATCCTGTGTAGGTCCTTTGGTGTTCTTGTTGATTTTGTCTATCCTGTGTAGGTCCTTTGGTGTTCTTGCTGATATTGGCTATCCTGTGTAGGTCCTTTGGTGTACTTGCTGATTTTGGCTATCCTGTGTAGGTCCTTTGGTGTACTTGCTGATATTGGCTATCCTGTGTAGGTTCTTTGCTGTATTTGCTGATATTGGCTATCCTGTGTAGGTCCTTTGGTGTACTTGCTGATATTGGCTATCCTGTGTAGGTTCTTTGGTGTATTTGCTGATTTTGGCTATCCTGTGTAGGTCCTTTGGTGTTCTTGCTGATTTTGGCTATCCTGTGTAGGTCCTTTGGTGTATTTGCTGATTTTGGCTATCCTGAGTAGGTTCTTTGATGTATTTGCTGATATTGGCTATCCTATGTAGGTCCTTTGGTGTTCCCGCTGATTTTGGCTATCCTGTGTAGGTCCTTTGGTGTATTTGCTGATATTGGCTATCCTGTGTAGGTCCTTTGGTGTTCCTGCTGATTTTGGCTATCCTGTGTAGGTCCTTTGGTGTACTTGCTGATATTGGCTATCCTGTGTAGGTCCTTTGGTGTATTTGCTGATATTGGCTATCCTGTGTAGGTCCTTTGGTGTTCTTGCTGATTTTGGCTATCCTGTGTAGGTCCTTTGGTGTACTTGCTGATATTGGCTATCCTGTGTAAGTCCTTTGGTGTTCTTGCTGATTTTGGCTATCCTGTGTAGGTCCTTTGGTGTACTTGTTGATTTTGGCTATCCTGTGTAAGTCCTTTGGTGTTCTTGCTGATATTGGCTACCCTGTGTAGGTCCTTTGGTGTACTTGCTGGTATTGGCTATCCTGTGTAGGTCCTTTGGTGTACTTGCTGATATTGGCTATCCTGTGTAGGTCCTTTGGTGTTCTTGCTGATTTTGGCTATCCTGTGTAGGTCCTTTGGTGTACTTGTTGATTTTGGCTATCCTGTGTAAGTCCTTTGGTGTTCTTGCTGATTTTGGCTATCCTGTGTAGGTCCTTTGGTGTTCTTCTTGATTTTGGCTATCCTGTGTAGGTCCTTTGGTGTTAAGGCTGATTTTGTCTATCCTGTGTAGGTCCTTTGGTGTTCTTGTTGATTTTGACTATCCTGTGTAGGTCCTTTGGTGTTAAGGCTGATATTGGCTATCCTGTGTAGGTCCTTTGGTGTTCTTGTTGATTTTGGCTATCCTGTGTAGGTCCTTTGGTGTACTTGCTCCCAACGACTTGAATATACGAGTAACATGGTGGTTGTAGAATGCAGGAACTGCTTAGCTTTCGCGAGCGCCTTTGCTCAGCCCCTCCCCCTTTTTGATGGGTCCTTAGAGCTCATCTTTTAAGTTTTCTGTTGTGTGTCGTGTTTTTGTGTATTGTTTGTCTTCGTTCTGTGTCGTGTGTGCCCAATGTTGGCAGTGTCTTTGGGTTTTCATTTCTTGATTGCCCCTTGAGTTTTCTCTGAGGTTTATTTTGATTATGATCGTACTTAATGAGGGTTATACCAGAAACGCGTTATGCGCACTAAATTCGATGTCTACGTTTTAATTTTAATAAAAGAATTTCTCAAATATATAAATAAACGCAAACAGGCAAACACATTTCCTGTAAGAAATAATCCACTTTAAACACATACCCGACCAAATAACGTGACATTGTAAAAAAAATTGAGACATAATAATTTACTGTACGTGCTAAATAACACAGCATTTTGGATTTTAGAAAATGACCTAATTTTTTATCTGTCAATTTTCACTGATTGTATGTTTCTCTTTATTTTTTTCTTTGTAGGTAATTAAGGTAATGTATTTCCTATGTTTAAACTCTTAACAGCAAAACTGCCATGTGCTTTCGTGTTAATATCTAATAAGCTGGACACAAACTGTCACTTGAGATTTTAATCGAGGTATTATAGCGTTTTAACATTTAGTTAATAGTTTCAGATTAATCTAGTTATTTGTAGTAAAAACTGTGTGACTATATTTAGAGCATGTTTATCGTCCGTAGCATACGACTGATGCACGCTTCTATACGATTGGTATCAGAGCGTAATTAGCCATGTATTTATTACCAGCGATGAAGCATGCACAACAAGATAGAAAAAAAACGTATACAGTTCCTCAACATTCATAAATAAGATATCACAAAATATCCATGGAAAATAACTCAAGAAATGAGACAAGATAAAGTTCTATGGTATCCTATGTAAAAGTAGAGCAATAAAATGAAAAACTAAAAATACCACACTCTCAGAACCAGGAACTAATATATTATCGAAACATCGTTGAAACAGACGCAAAAAATCGATACCCCTAACACTCAAATACATGACAGCTCACGTTGCTGTCTCGGTACAGGGACGTCAACAAATAAAATGGCGGGGTTAGACAGGTTTTATTGGCCAAAACCTCCCCTTGGTGAAAGAATGCGGTCGTGTAATTGTTTTCCACATGCAAGTAAAATGCCACCGCTCACATATAACTGGCTGAGCAACGGTGCTTTAAAGAATACTCGTATCTAGAATTTTGTCCATAATATAGTATTATTGCGTGATGTTTTTCATATTGGTCTAGTTATAGGTCCGAGGTCTGCTGTATTTGGCCTGAGACGCAGCCGAACGCCAATACAGCAGACCGAGGACCTATAGCTAGGCCAATATGAAAAAAATATCACGTAATGATACCTTTATTAATTAACCAGTCCAATATCTCTCGGGATTTTTCCTTGCAATTGTCGAAATGTCTAGCGGATTCCGATCTAGTTGTTATTGGACTGACTGGAATTGGGCCAATACGGAAAATATCCGTATTGGACTGGTTTTTGCCCTATTGGCCCAATGCAAGATTTTATATTGTATTGACAGATTTGATCATATAAAGGCTAATAAATCTAAGTTAATTTATAATATATAAAATATTCGTGCCGCAGAAGTTGTCATATATATAATAGTCTCATTAAAGAGAACCGATGGTCTCAGCCGTTATCTAAATATTAGATAGTATACAAGGCCATCGTAAGACATAATAATAGTCAACTTTGAACCAAAATCTAACTGTCAATACCATCTTTCATCATCTGTGCGTAAGGTGTTTATACTTTCCGATGACACGATTCTTTAAAAATTCCAGACTAAATAATTTAGTATTCAAAAGACGTTGCAAAAAGTCTGCATAGAAACTGAAAACTCGAGCGTAGCAAATTGTGAAATATAAACTTCAGTAACGATACCTTTACCGGATTTGACTGTATATATGAGTAACACGGCGGGCGGGTGTCTTATTAGAATCGCGAGCACCGGGGTCCGTATTGCTCATATATTTTAGGTTTTTGTGTTGTCCTATCATGTGTCTTTACGTTCTGAGTCCCGTGTTGTGATGTCCGTTACGATTTCCGCATAAAGGCGATGTTCAGTTCGTCTTTACCTCTAGTTGTTTGTAGGATGGCTCATGTCTTATTTACGTTATTTGTGTTTGCTTGCGTATAGTGGTGTCCAACATATATTGTGTTGTGTTTTTGTTTTTTTGTTTTTGTCTTCATCTTGTGTACCCTATGTTGCCAGTTTATCTGGTTTGTTCATTTTTGATTGCTTCATCGGTGTTCTATAAAGTTTATTTACTATCAAGGTGTGAAACATTTATAATGGCAAAATTGAAGTCGTCTCGTTTGTCCTAGAATCTGGTAGAAAGTTGACCATTGGTGGCAAATTTGCGCTAATGTCAAGAAATGAAGCAGAGGAAGCTGTTTCTGCTGTTTCGTTTATCTTAAATGCTTTAGGGGTATGTTAATGGAATCAAGATTATTAGCCCTTTGAGAGCAGAAATAATGTTATCTGCTATTTGATCCTGTTACTTTTAGTTTAGGAATGTATTTGGAGTGTAGAAGTTTGTAGTCATTTAACACCAGATTTGAAATATTAAGGAACTAAAACTTTACGTTTTGCTATATTTGAAATACGATGTAGAATTAGCAACGTGGTTTTTCCAGTCTGAGGGCAATTGCCCACTTACCTCCTGGTTGTTACGCCCCTATATTATGTGAAGACTTGAAAGCTCAATCTCCATATCAATAATAACAAGTAGTGTCACTATATAACCTTGTAACTTTCATTCATCGATAATCGAATATTTTTAATTACTATTTAACATACAAGACTTAATGGTTTTGATAGGGTTGAAATTAACTGATACTTAATTGTACAAAGCGTTCGTGTTCACTAGCTGTAATTTCTTAGCATTTAGTTATTTAAAGATACATGGACTACTCATGTCAGTCAGGGATCAAGTGTTGACAGACAAGGACATCAAAAATTCATCGTTTTATCGATTTATATGGTAGGTAAAAGTATACCTATATATAATATTAGATTTTTACTTTGTAACAGGATTGTCGTATTTTAAAACTTTCCATCAATGAAATAGTTTATAACTTCTTTTTTTAAGAATATAATACATAGGTTGTATTTTTTTATACTATATAATATATTAATATCTAATTTGACAATGGCTTTATCATTACTAGACCACCAATTAAATCCTTGGTGGTTTTTTTCAAGTCGAGCAAACATTTCTAATAAATATAATAGCTTGTGTTTTGGTACTATGATATTAATATTTAATTTCATTGTCCTTTTGTCTATTGGGTAACTTGCACTGAATTTCGAGCTTTTTGTTTAATGACGAACGAGCAATAATATTTTAACAATGACGAAAATAATTTTTAAACAATGAATCTTGTAAATAAAAAGATGGGACTCGAAGATCATGAATATGAATTCTATGTAAACTTACTTCTTGCTGTTTGTTTATGGTTTTACTCTGCATGGGAAAAGCATTGCTTAAATTACACCGTTTGATATGAAACGTGTTATCAATGGCCTCTAAATGTAGATACATATGGGTGCAGACTTAACATAATGTAAACAGATTGAACATGACTGAATCTCGTCCAATTCATGATACCCATTATATTTACTATTTAGATATAGCTATAACTTAGATAATTTGCTTCCCTTCGAAAGAGGTTCATTAAACAGATGTAGTACCTCTGCTTAGATAGTCTAGATAATTGGAAAATAAGGTATCAAATGGAATACATAAAGGAAGTGTTTGCGATAGACAGGTATATCATAGCTTAAAATGGGAAATTAATGATGAGAAATCTACTGTCATCACATTTATCAATCATTATGTAACACCAAGGATCTCATCATATTCTTATTTATAAATATGTGTTTCATTGGTTTTTGTGGTAGTTTATTAAAGTTCTTGTTTGTATTCATATTCTATATACCTACATCTTTGTCAAATACTATGGATATAGAATATGTTGAGTTGAGTTAATCACAATGCAATCATGTCCTAACGTATATTAACACTATACGTCTCTTTGGTGTCCAAGGCATTGTTTATCGTGTTCGAACCAGTATATAATAGAATACCGCTGACCGTTCAAAAAGATTCGTTGCAGTCATGACCGAGGGTACTTGTATTTTGTCAACACGATATGTCTCTTTGGTGATCAGGCACTGTTTGTTGTGTACGGGCCGGTATATATAATAGATCACCGTTCTCCGTGACATAGACACTGATCATTCTAGAAGAGACGTTGCAATCTTGACTCCAGTCACGTGTATTTTGTTTGACGCTAACATTGTATCATTCCTAATATTCAGCATGAGTGAGTTAGTGATTGTTGCTTAACGCCATATTTTGTCAGCTTTTGCATGGCGAGAACAAGTTCCATACAATGAAATGATGATGATGTCTTCTTTGTACTAGACCAATTCGGATAGACATGATGCTCCACTCGGACACATTATCCTGATACCGAGCCAACCAGTCTTTGCTCTTACTTCGTAAAGCTGCGTGCTGAGCGAAGAAACAGCAAATATCAGTTGCATAACCTTTGATTTTACTCGACCGGTGACCGAATCCGCCATTTAGCGAACACGCTAATGGTCATACCACCGAGGCGTTTAACTTACAGTATGTAATATATTAAAGAATATATATGTCAATGTATTACTATCTAATCATTATTTATCTGACGACGAGCTTGGTCTTCTTCTAAGTTTAAAGACAGATATAATTCTAGGGTCGAGTAGCTTTAACTTCCACAATTTCGTGATGTTGACATCCGCCTTTCATTGACAAAATTGATTTTTAATGTAGGCATAGATCAAATACGAAACAATTATTTCAATAAACTTAAAGAATACAAATGACAACATAACTGTGATAAAATGGAATGTAGAGGTGGGTGGTGTGGGCACTACCAGATCCGTACATGTGGCGTATGAATATCATATTATTCAAATGAATTATTTATAGATATTGAACTTTTCGAATTATTCATGGATATGGGGGTGTAACTCTACTTTTCATTATATTTCAGTTTTTATCATGGCGGTCAGTTCTGTTTGTGGAAGAAATCCGAGTACTCTGAAATAAAACCAATAACCTGCCGCAAGTTACTAAAACTCATATCACATTATATTGCATCGTGTTGTCCTTTTCCCTGAATCCACATTTATAGAGATAAGAAGGTTGGATTATCTACTGATTTGTAGAAAGGGCGATAGAGTTATATAATGATTCATACTACATGTCATCATTAAACACAGAACATTAAATAAGACTATCATACTACTAGTCCATTCGTTGCTGATGTCCTGTGTTTTTTCGTTGCACTCTCTATTGATCAATTCGTTCATGCTTTGTTTTGTGTTCTAAGTAACTATGTTTCTCATTTAATATCTAAAATCTAATTATAACACTGTTTGGTTTAATTTTCAGACGTGTATATATATATATATATATATAGATACGTCTGAAATTTTAGAGCTGTCAATTTTTTGTTCTTCCCTCGACGGGATTTGAACCCACACCATTGATATACTGCAGCACCATTCTCTTAGCCTTACGTCCAGCACCCTAGACTACTCGACCACATCCATATATGTTCTTTTTCAACCTATATTGAAAGTATTGCTCAATCTTTAGTTTTTTGTGTGGTGTTTTGTAGATCGTTGTTTGTCCATTTGTTCTTTTTATTCTGGTCTTTGTATTGTCTGTTCTTCTTCTATTTACGGCTTCTGATTACCCCTTTGGTATTTCAAACAAAAAAAAACGCTTATGCATTGATGATCAAAAATTCCACTAATATCAACAAACGAACCTCAAGTCATCTAACATATTGAAAAAAAAACACGACATATGTCGTTGGAAATCCAGAACCTTAATTTGAGGTATGCACATTTACTTGTTTGTCTTTGGAGAGCTGAATAACATCACCAATGCGCTACTAGATAGACGTAAATATTATCTATAGGGTAACATGGGTTGATATTAACTGATTTGATCACTTCAGATGTCCATTCACCTGTTTGATCACCGGCCACAAGGATATAGTTTCCCATCTACTTATGTTAGATGGTTGTTAGCGAAAGAGCGTTTGTGTTTTGTGAATGGTGAAAGATGTGGGTCATTACTGATTTAATTTGTTTTTTCAATTGTTGACAAATCTGAGTGTTATGATATGCTGGTTTTTGAAAAAAAAAAAAAAAAAACATTACAAATGAGTTTATTTTAAAGCCTTTATTTCAAAGTATTGACCGATGCAATGTGTCAATTCAATGTTTACTCTCTGGTTTTGAAAATTGATATTATTCCCAATCAAATGCTAATGATAGAGATCATTAGATATAAGTTTTTGTTCATTTTAATCCCAAAGTATTCTATTAAGCTTAAATATTATTTTTCGTACTTTCAATCGGATGTCAATATGAAAATCTTTACTTTGGACAATTGTTGTAAAATGGCCATTTATCACAGAAGTTGAAGTAAGGTAGTTAAGTCCTGTTAAGTGGTCATTTAAACTATTGGCTCTAAATATAGATAACCTTTTCCATTATGTATTGACTGTTATTGAATAGTGTTTTGTCGCAGTGAAGGGCAATAAAATATTTAATGTTATCGTCATGCTTTTTGTACCATGCTGTTATCTTAAGGAAACCTCCACACAATAAAGATTTTCTGTGTTAGTATTTATATTAAGCTACAGATATATAATGGATGTTAAATGTATAAACTCTCCAGAAGTGAAGTGGTCATAACTAGATATATCAAGACTAACAAGATCCTTATTTCATAAGTCTCACGTTCCGATCATTATTCATACCAACGAATGTAAATTGTCAAAATGATTTTGCAAACTGATTTCAACAGTTATCTTACTAAACTTATACAAGATATGTATATGACCTGATCTTCAACCAACCCACACTGTGATGGGTTATTGCAATAAAGCTTTGTAATAGTATGTAGTCATTGGGTAGATGATGGCTTTACCTATATTGGTTTCATCATCCGTCTAGTTCTAGACAGCACGTTTGACATTGTTCTTTTCTCCCGGTCTTGGCGAGGTCCGCTTTTCTCATCTTTTATGTTATTTTAAATGGGGTTTTTTGTGCGTCTTCGCTCTGTGTGTTCTGTCCAATTTTGAATGTGTTTCTGGATTGTCCCTTCATGTTTTCCCCTACCTTTATTTTAAGCAGCATTGTATCTCGAGTGACATTGAAATAGTTGTCATTTCGCTGCAGAATTATAGGTTTTGTGACCATGTTGATTACATCTATCTCTCTTAACCTGAAATAAACAAATGATATGAAAGAGCTACTAGTAAGTAGCCTCTGGCTGTATGTAATCCTCATGAAATAAATAAAGAATTAAATTAAATATGAAAGATACGCCTAGATCTACATCTGCCTTGATCTTCAACTAGAAATTGGAATATATATCTTTCAGTTGACATGATATTCCACAGCCTATGTTTGCTGTTGGGATTTCTTTAACATATGTTTGCTGGTTACGAGGAAGCTGCCGAACCAAGGGTACCTAGTGAGTAAATTGAATTCATCACTACGAATGCTTTGCGATCGCCATATAGACTTTATCTTAGGTGTTACTGAATATCTCTTACAGATGACCACGGGTATGGTTCTTATGTCGTAGTCACAATAGTCCTTCTTTTCCGGTTTCATAGCATGTTTATGAAGAGTAGCATGACGTAGATCATATTCATGGAGTTGGCACTGCTTTCCCAAACGGGGCACGCCGATATTTGGGTTATTTTTTCTGTGAATATTGTATTGTTCTATCTTCAGCTTTCTGTGTATTTTTTGTAAACCATTGTTTGTTTTTTTGTCCCCTTTGTTATTATATTTGTGTTGTCTGTCCTTGGATTAACAGCATCTGATTCGATTCTCCTTATGGTGCCTGTATCGTCAACCTTTTCTTAAAAGTTTAACATTCAAATCACCTAATGGCTGTACTGATATCAAAGATTTACAATTACAATAACTTTAAAGTCTGTACTACCATGAAACCACGCAAATACTAATCATGGAATGTCCCAATCTCTAAAAATATGAAAAGAATGTTTGAACAGTGATGGGCAACAACTTCAACCATATCTGAATAAAACGAACAATCACCTCTCACCTCGACTCATTGAACAGAAAAAGATCATGACATATGACGTAGGAAATCCAGATCCCAACGGCATTATATACATTTGTATATATAAACAAACGATAAAAAAAAAACTTGCACACATTAGCTTTCATTCAATAAGACAACATACTATCAGAAGAATGAGGGGTAACATAAACATGGAAAGTACAATAGCAGGGCCACTGGGTAGTCGTAGTTAACAGATTGCTAGCTACGAAGGTAGAATCTGTTGGTTAAAGACCATTACTCTTTGGACAAAAGAGAACATAACTTATAATATAGCAAGTCTTTAGATTCCCAATTGCTAAAATATTTGCACTATTATAAATCACTAAAGTATCAAAGCATGCATCTACCAATCAAAGAACGTCCAAATTAATAGAATAAATACGTAGATATATAATTTAGTACGACGTACTGCTAACAACTGTTATCAAAGCCAATCAGTAAAGGCACGTGCTAATTAATGTCAAAGCTACTCTTTATACCTTACTTAGTATTATGTCATTCAACTCTAAAAGAACGTTTTCAATTACTTTTTAATCGATGTTAAATAATGTACTCGCGGATATATGATAGGTATTAAGTAACTATTCATTATAATAGAGGAGCACATTGGTGTACTGTAGTGATCCACAGAAAATAACATTTTTCAAATGCAGGGGAGGGGAGTTACTTATAACATATTTGTCAACATAATGTTGCATTGCAGTTGCCATTTTCATGCCTCCTTACTGGACACCTATTTTAGTCTGTTAGTATGATTTATTGCAGGGCTCCTGCAAAGGAAAACCACAAAATAATACTACTTTCAATAATTTCACACTTAAATGTATTGGTCGTGTTCATGAATGAAGAGCTAACACATTATAGTAGAGTGACTTTTCACACATTTGTAAGATTTTAATGCACCTATCTCACATACCTAAATTTCATATCATTCGAAGGTTTGCATATAGGGCTATACGAATTGACTGTTCGTAAAAGTTGGAAATGGTCACATTTTTGCTAAGTCGATGTTAAACACCAAGGGAGGTAATACGATAAAAAAATTCTTTTTCACAAAAATTCCGTTTTATTTTATAAGTATGAATAAAAATGTAACAAAAAGCATATAAAATGAAACGTGTGCTAATTCTTTATAAAAATATCAAGTAATAGTAATTTAAACTATTGAGACTTCTTTTAAAAATATCATATTTCGAGAAAAGGTGACAAAATCACATTTTCTCAAAAAACATATTCCTGAAAGTGTGAAGTCTATCTCAAATGGTAAAATCAATAACAAACAGATGTAGTGATGTATTTAGATGTTTTCTATAATTAAAAAAATAACCATTTGACCATCGAATGTGAAATTTTGTGAACTTTTAAGAAGAGAGTGGGAGAGAATGAAAAATCACGGAAAATGCATAAATGTCCGTTTTAGACTGATTCGGACTTGGTCTTCTGTTAGTTTGGCATAAAATGCATTGTGAACAAGCCTGCCAGCCACGTTAAGGCCGAAGACTGTATGGCAGGGTTTCTTATGCACTTTCATGCGAGTTGATTGTTGATGTCTGTTACAAATGCCCTCAAACGAATCTTTCGTAAGAGAATTATGAACAAGTTAAAGATACTCAAAAAAACGTGTCACAAGCATACATACACGCAAACACACACACACACACACATATATATATATATATATATAGGGAGTGGATGTGGTCGAGTGGTCTAGGGTTCCGGACGTAAGGCTAAGCGAATGGTGCTGCAGTGTATCAATGGTGTGGGTTCAAATCCCGTCGAGGGAAGAACAAAATTTGACAGCTCTAAAATCTAATTCTAACACTGTTTGGTTTAATTTTCAGACGTATATATATATATATATATATAGCAGTTTTAAAGCTAACAAATCATATCATACGGAAATATGCCAGCTTGAAATGAAACAGGAAACTATTATTCAGTCAACTAAGATGAATAAGACTAGACTGACACCCATCTGAAGATAGAAATGCATTAACACGACATAATGAAAAGAAATCATAAGTTATTTCATTCAAAACAAGATAATAATGAAAACCCTGCATCATTTTCCTCCTCGCCTTCAGAATCTCTGTCATTTTCTCTCGATCTCCAGAAAGGATTCATACAGAAATCGCTACCCTGAAAGGGACATAGTTCAGTGCAGCACATGTTTTGTTCATTACAAACGCAAGACCTACCACACATCACTTTTCCTTTGCAAGAGCATATAAGATCTTGCAGATAATCTGAAGTCATAATCCTTCAAAGAATAGAGGCAGTGGTCCAGCTACATCTGTCCGCCATTCATAGTTGTAAGGAGACAGAGGTGGTGGTTGTGCTACATTGGAAGACAACCATATTTTGGTCTGCAAAGATATGGCCGTAACTAGATTCTTTTTTAAATAAGATTAAAAAAACTTAAGACAGGCGAAAATATTTAGGCAATGTGGTCTGTGGCAGCTCCGACTTGAAAGATGCAAAATCCTCGATTCTAGTCATTTCCTGGCATCTTTTTCCTAGTTCAGTAATCATAACTTTTATCATTTAATTTTCGTATTTTCTACTTTACCAGGCAAGAGGGAGTATTTCGAAATTCATGTACACAAAAAATACACTAAGCTAACACCAGAAGAATTAAAAACAATTGCATTAATGTATCTGGTAGCACATAAGAAGAATTCTATCCGATCCTGGGCCCAGTTATATTGTTGAGTGAAAACAAGCATTACAAATAGTGCCATTTTCTATTCACTTTCTGCGCTTTTTTGCCTTATGACCCTCTTTGATGGTGCTATAAGAGGCTAATAAACCCAGAAATCATATCAGAGAAATAAACTATTGACTGTTACTTTCTGTAATGACGGAGACCAAGTGATACAAAAACATTCAAGTAAATGCACCACTGCAGTCAGTGACTTGAGACGATTTTCGCTCGTTATCTCTAACGAACCAAAAATCGTCTCGGGTCACTGACATTCCATAAGACAGTTTTATGTCTTTTAAGTGTGTCTAAAGATTCAAAACTGTCTCACTCACAATAGTAGGGTGCTAAAATGACTACATATTGAAATTAATGATAATAATGACTGATAATTACTCAACATTTTGTAATCAATCAATTTATTAATTTTTATATAAGAGTTTTCGTGTACAGGGCTGGAATAAATGTTAAAAATGAGAGTTCAAAACAGATATTTTTATGTAATTGTAAGAGGAATAACGATTTGAACATGTCTTCGTTGTCCATAAATTTGTTTTCCAATTTTACCGTGGCCAGAGGCATCATATCATGTTTTCCCGATTCACAGTTATGTTTCTGTGAGAATGGACCATTGCTAAGCCACACAAACGTTCTCCTGTCATTGTTGACCTTACTCAGGTCTTAAGGCCGAGAATGAGCGTTTGCAACATACAGACGTAACTGGAAGAACAATCAACAATGTAAAAATAGTATGCCAAAGGTCTTTGTCAGCAAGTCGTAGTGCATATTGCAGCCCAGGTATATTTTGATGAACAGAATGATCACCAACGTTAAGTCTCCACCTTTCAATTTCAACCGAAAAGTCCGCCTTACAAGGCAGATCTGCGTCAAAAGTGACAGACAATGTCAGTAGCATCGGGAGTTAAATTCTCAGCTTTTTAGCTAACCGTAGACATTAAACGAATTCATTCAGTGGATATCGTTTCTATCGGAATAGAGATTTATATTTTTCTTACATCGTCAGCGATTTCTGTATGAATTCTTTTTCGAGATCTAGAGAAAATGACAGAGATTCTGAAGGCGACGAGGAAAACGATGCAGATTAGTAGAGTTTTCACTATCATCTTGCTCTTGAATGAAATAACTTATGATTTCTTTTCATAATGTCGTATTAATGCATTTCTATCTTATATAATACACAATTTATATAGCGCTATATATAATAGATAAAAAAATTACTCTAAACGCTTAACATAGTTTAAAAAAAGAACAAAGACTAAAAAATTTACATACAAAATGAAAATTACATAAACCTATAAAACTTACCAGAAACGAAACATGAAGCAATACAACTAAAAAGAGGAAGAAAGTGATATCGAAGCTCTTAACTAAAAGTGGTAAAAGTATGAAATATGTTTAAACAACGCGTCTATAATTAAAAATGAAACAAATTTCCACCAATAATTAAAACATACATGACTCATAAGAAAATAAAAATACATCGTTACTGCACACCATCAACTAGATAAAATTAACATAGGCAAGTCTTAAAAGATATGCTTTCAGTTGTTTCTTGAAAATTCCCATTGATTGTTCATGTCGGATGCTGCTTGGGATATTGTTCCACAGTGTAGATGCTGCCCTGTCAAATTGGCTCTCACCGAATGTCTTTGTGCGCAATCTGGGTTTTGATAGCAGCATGGAATTTTCCGAGCGAAGTGATCTTGTTGGAACATGAATTGCTAACAATTCCTGGAGATAAACAGGAGAATGCTCAGTCAGAACTTTGAAAGTGTATAAAAGCAACTTGTACTGACACCTGTATTTAATCGGAAGCCAGTGTAAATCCATTAGCACGGGTGTAATATGGTCGTACTTTCTTTTGCGGGTGATAAGTCTCGCCGCAGTGTTCTGGACCGTTTGAAGTTTCGAAAGCACATTGTTGTTGATACCATAAAGAATAGCGTTTCCATAGTCTATGCGAGATGTAACCAGATGCAACTAGTGTCTTACATGCGCTTTCTGATAAGTACGGTCTAATACGTCCTATAGTGCGAATTTGGGCAATACACGATTTGACCAGAACACTTACGTGTTTTTCCATATTCAATGCCTTGTCAAAATGTACACCAAGGTTTTTAACAAAGGGAGCATCGCTGACAACACAACCGTCGAATTGTAATTGACAGATGGATGTCAGTCTAGTTTTAATCCTTTTAGTTGACTGAATAATAGTTTCTTGTTTCATTTCAAGCTGACATTATTTCCGAATGATATGTTTTGTTAGCTTTAAAGCTACTTTATAGAAGAACAGAGACTTACATGACTGATATCTATTGGTTTCGTTCTGTCCCTGACGTTTCTATGCGTATCTTTAACTTGTTCATGATTCCCTTACGAAAGATTTGTTTGAGGGCATTTGTAACAGACATCAACAATCAACTCGCATGAAAGTGCATAAAAAAAACCTACCATACAGTCTTCGGCCTTAACGTTGCTGGCAGGCTTGTTTGACAATGCATTGTATATCAAACTAACAGAAGACCAAATCCGAATCAGTCTATAACGGACATTTATGTATTTCCGTGATTTTTCATTCTCTCCCCCTCCCCCCCCCCCCCCCCCCCCCCCCCCCCCACCCACCCTCTTCTTAAAAGTTCACCAAATTTCACATTCGATGGACAAATGGTTATTTTTTTATAATAGAAAACATCCAAATACATCACTGCATCTGTTTGTTATTGATTATCCATTTTAGATAGGCTTCGCACTTTCAGGAATGTTTTTTTGAGAAAATGTGATTATGTCACCTTTTCTCGAAATATGATATTTTTAAAAGAAGTCTCAATAGTTTAAATTACTATTACTTAATTTTTTATCAAGAATTAGTACACGTTTCATTTTTTATGCTTTTTGTTACATTTTTATTCATACTTATGAAATAAAACGGAATTTTTGTGAAAAAGATATTTTTTATTGTATTACCTCCCTTGGTGTTTAACATCGATTTAGCAAAAATGTGACCATTTCCAACTTTTACGAACGGTCAATTCGTATAACTCTAAATACAAGCTTTCGAACGATACCAAATTTAGCCGTGTGTGAGATAGGTCCATTAAAATCCGTAACTAGACGCCTTTTTAAAAAAGTCACTCTACTATTACTTATATGATAGGCGTTCTATATTTTTATCGCAATAGGCAATTAGCGAAATACATTTTGAACTCGAAATAATGTGTTCATGTGAGACAAAAATTACATTATTAGCACGTTGTGGTATGAAGTTTAAGTGTGGTGTCAGATTATTGCTTGATTAACAGAACATTTCTAAAGCTTCGTGTTATATGTATTAAGGGTATCGATTTAGCTTTGTATCCTCGATTTTTCCAGCAAATTGTGAACCTATTCCGACTGTGTGGTATTAAGCTTTGCTTTTTCATTTTAATACTGGAATTTACACTGTGGTCTTCAGGTTGATTGCTTAGCAATATAAACTCAAGCTGATTCGGATACGCCTCCTTATTGTACGTCAAACTCCACATATTATGTTGGTCTTTCACTAGTAGAAAGAGATAAATTTTGTGTATCTCTCATTTTGAAGAACGGTTTCAGTTGAAAATTACAGGTTTTATATAACGATGTCCCGAATATATTGAACGTCTATACAATATAGGTGTAATACCACTAATTAATTTCTTTAATATTTTCTACTAAATTTGTATATTTTCTGAAACGTACATGATTCCTCTACGTTCTGTCAAAATTTCAGGGCATATTTAAAATCTTGCAGTGAAATGCCAGGCTACGGAAAACACCTACTCTAAAAATAGCTCGGTCATCCCTTAGAAATTCAGTATTTATAGGTCATACATCAAATCCTCCATAGAGGTATTGAAATACAACGAAGTCCACCAAAATTGGGCTCAACATAATCCCTATATGACAACACCTTATCATATGCAGATCAAGATTATAATACCTTAATTAATGTTTTAGAAAAAGAAAGCTCTATTTTAATTGAATGGTTTAATTTTAATGTATGCAAGCCAACCCAGATAAATTTCAAGCTATTGTTGTTGGGAAGAAAACTTATGCAAGAGAACCTGTTTTTAATATTGAGTCTGCTAATATATCATGTGATGAAGTTGTAAAATTAGACTATCAGTTAAATTTTGATAAACATATAAAAAATATATGTCGTAAAGCTTCACAGCAATTAAGTGTACTAAAGCGTATTGGTTGTTTTTTATCTAAGCTTAATAAGCTAACAATTTTTCATTCTTTTATATTGTCTAATTTCAATTTTTGTCCTTTGACTTGGCATTTTTGTCCAAAAGCAAACACTAAAAAACTGGAGAAAATACAGGAAAGAGCTTTACGTTTTATCTATGAGGATTACAATAGCCCATATGAAGAACTTTTACATATAGCAAAAGTACCATCTCTACAAATAAGGAGAATGCGCACTATGGCATTGGAATGTTTTAAAGTATTGTATAAACTGTCTCCACCATGTTTAAATGATTTAGTTGTTTTAAAAAATAGTAAATATAGTTTTAGATATTCTAATATTGTAGAGATACCTAGAGTAAAGACTACTATCTATGGTAAGAACTTTTTTAAATATACAGCTGCTGTTTTATGGAATGACCTACCTGATGATTTTAGAAAAATTGACAATTTTAACCAATTTAAAAACATTTTATTATCTTGAAATGGAAATGAATGCAAATGTAAT
The DNA here is from genome assembly GCA_963383655.1 of Bathymodiolus septemdierum. NCBI lineage: Eukaryota > Metazoa > Mollusca > Bivalvia > Mytilida > Modiolidae > Bathymodiolus > Bathymodiolus septemdierum. The sequence goes on along the minus strand of OY726517.1, from coordinate 91,125,410 downwards.
GCATGTAAAACAATTTATCATCAAGGTCTTTTCAATTTTTATATTATTTATATTTATTTATTTTTTAGCAGTATAACATGTTTTTAGCTCGTAACACCAGCTTTATTTTTTTTTTTTTTTTTTTTTTAGCTTTTATTACTGTGCTTGATTAACTTTTTTCTTTTGTATATGCTTACCTTGTCTGTGCTATATGTGTGCTTTAACTTATTTGCTGTATTTTGCTACTATGAGTGCTTTTATCTAAATTATTAATTTGTGTGCATGCTTTTGTTGTTTTTAACTGTTATTTATTCTTGTATTGTGTATGTCGGTCAAAAGCCCACTAGGGCTTGTGTTGTATTGTTATTTAAATATGCCGACTATAAATAAAACTTATCTTATCTATCTTATCTTATCTAAAAACAGATATTTAAGCTATTAATAGGTCTTGTTGTTTTTAAATTATGACATATTTCAGATTGATATCTATTTTATTATGCAGTTCAATTGTCTTTTTTAAACTTTTGTATATACTGGAGATTCACATTTCATTGAAATGTGTATTATTTAAATGTACACTATAGTACTCTTACTGTACCAGAAGATCTCTGGTTCTTTGTTCATATAACAGCATCGGTGAAGTAATGGTTAGCGTGCACGCCTCGGGTCTGGTAGATCGTGGGTTCGAGCCCCGATCGGCTCAAACCAAAGACTATGAAATTGATATGTTTTGCTTCTCCGCTAAGCACGCAGCATTAAATAGATAGAGCAAATGTTGGTTGGCTCTGAATCAGGATAATGTGTCCGAGTGGGGCGACATGTCTAGCCGCGTACTGTTGTTTCAAAGAGTGTTAATCTAGTACAACGCGAACCTCATCATCTCGTTGAAAATTAATTTATTCTCGCCATGATATAGCTGAAACACTGCTGAGTTGGCGCTAAACAACAATCACTCGCTCACTCACTCTTTGTTCATAGGTCCACAATTGTACATGTATATTTTAAACTGTGGGCAATGGCTTCGGTCATAGGATACACGAAAGGATAGAGAGTTTCTATTAATGAGGAGTATATGATAAGGTCGTTCCATGTGTGTATGCGTATTGCCGTTGGAGATACAGTTATCAAGAGGGAATATTTAGGATCCCATTTACCGTTTTAACGCCGAAATATTTTCTGCCTGTCCCAAGCAAATACCTGGATTTCCCACATCGTATGTCGTGGTATATTTTGTTGTGTGTTCTGTGAGTTAAAGTGAGAAGTTATTGTTTATTTTGTTGATATTGGTAGAATTGTTGACCATTACTGTTCTTTTCTTTATTACTTTTATGTTTATCTGAACAGAACACTAAAGATATGAGTTAAATTTCAAATAAATGTGTAGTACCGAGATAATTAAATATTACAACAAAACAATGCATCAGTAATATGTAATATGAGTATATTGTGATAGGCTACAGAATGAAAAAATCATTACAAGTCCCAGCGGGTCGCCTTTTTAAACGAGTCGGATTCAAAATTAACGAAGACAATGTTTTTTAACCATTACAAATTGATCGGTGTCACAATTCCAAGTTAATGTCTCAAATTATTACATAGAGAATTGACCTAAGGGATTGCACGGTATATATAAGCGTTAAAACAGCAATGTGAAAGTGTAAATTAGTTAATTTAGATAATATGTAGATGGTGCGCCTTCACTACCTAATTATAAGATTGGTGATTTTATTGATTGTATTTATCCCATTGAGATTGAAATAAAGGATACTACAGATACAGCTAGGTCTGCTTCACGACTTTAGAAATTGACAATGTTTAAGAATGAACTTTACTGCTAACTAGGAAGCTACTGTGGTTAAGCTGAAATAATCACTTCTAAAGTTTTACGATCACCACCATGACTTGGTTAACCGTCACGGAATATCTGTGTCACAAATGAGTGAGTGATTGTTGCTTAGCGCCACCTCAGGAATTTTTCAGCTATATCATGACGAGAAAAAGTTAAATTTCAGTGGAATGATGGTGAGGTCCACTTTGTGCCATACCAACACACTTAGTTGCATTTTTATAGTGCTAGCTCACTGAAACAACAGTCCGCGGATAGACATGTCGCCCCACTCAGACACATTATCCTGATTCCGAGTCAACCAGTCTTTGCTTTTTCTCCTTAATGCTGCGTGCTTAGCGGAGAAGCAACAAATACCAATTTCATAGTCTGTGGTTTGACCCGATCGCGGCTCGAACCCATGATCTACCACATTTGAGGCGAGCACGCTAACCATTACACCACCGATGCGGTTGTGTCAGAAATGACCACGGATATTTACCGCAATCACAATCCCGTCCTTTTCTTGTCCATAACTTATTACCGTCTTTGTAACAAGAATAACACGACGGGTATCACTTTCCATCCTTACGGAGCACATGAGATCACTTCAGTTTTCAAGTTCCGTTAGTGATGTCCGCTGCGATTTCCGCTGCGATTTCCGCGTAAAAGAAACGATACTCAGTTCGTCTGTACTCCCATGTGTCTTGTACGTGGTTCATGTTTTATATATATTATTTATATTTATTTACGTTTAGTGGTGTTTTACAGATGATGCTATTCGTGTCGTTTTAACAGTAACACGACAGGTGTCTCTTCCGGAGCATCTGCGTTCACGCCATGTTTTTGTTAGGTTCGTATTTCTCAATCTGTGGTTTTCTGTGTAATGTATTACAGATTATTATTTGTCTTTTCTTCTTTTGGCAATTGTATTTTCTGCTCTTCTTCGATTGATGGCTTCTTACTACTGCTTTGGTAGCTTCAAACTTTCCTTAATGACTATGATGGTGTTTTTTTGTTGCTTATTTTCTGCTTGATGGTGTTTAACGCCACTTTCAACAATATTTCTAATAAAACTGACCACCACGATATAGCTGAAATATTGTTGACAATGGCGTTAAACACCATGACCCAAACCCATAAAAGGCAATCTAATACTTAATCAAATATATGGCGACAATAATAACAGCTCTTAAATGTTTACTATTGAAAACAACAGTTCACCCCCGGTTTTTAGTGCGGTTCGTGTTACTCGATCTTTAGTTTTATGTGTATGCTTTGTAGATCGTTGTTTGTCCTTTTGTTTATTTTCTTTTTGCCATTTTGTTGTCTGTTCTTCTTCGATATACGGATTCTGATTACCCTTTGGTATCTTCAAACTCTTCTTATAGTGTTGTATGTTGTCATTTTTCAATAATGATCTGTACATAAATGCTAGTGTTTTGACAGTGTCTCGTTCTATTTCCTTCCTGTTTGTTCAACATTGTCAGTGATTGATGATGTTAATGTCTATCTACATTGCAGATGTATTATATCTAATTCATTGCTGTTTACTCCATACTTCTCTTTTCCTCTTAGATAAAAAGTGATTGGTGATGGGGTTTTATTTAAATATGGATAAAAAGCTATTTTTCCGTTGCTCGTTTCAATTTGGAAAAAGAGCTATTCTACATATGTTCTATTCAATTTTGATTGAAAGAAAAAAAAGTTGCCAAATCTTCATTGTCGTTTTTTGTAAAAAGCTATTTTTTTTTGTCGTTTTTCTTTTTTTTTTTTTTTTTTTTTTCATTTACCTGGTTTTCTTCTCAATTGCAATTATCTACTAATGTTATACGAAAAGCTATTGTCTCGATTTTCTTTTTATATTAATGTGAAAGGCGATTGCCCGGTATTCTTTGCATTTCATGAAAAAAAGAGAATTATCCCGGTTTTTTACATTTTAGATAAAAGGGGATTGTCTTGGTGTTCTCAGTTTGTGTAAAAATCGATTGCTCGCTCTGATTTTCCATTTTGGATTAATGATGATGGTTGCCCCAGGTTTTCTGCTCAGTCAATGTTAAAATCAATTAATATATACTAATATAATCTGCGCATATGCTTCTGGATTATGTCATGTAAGTGTTCCTGCACTCCATTCGATAACATTAAAAATTATATTTTAGCTTTAAGAAAATCACGTTTGCTCTCGTTTGAACAGGCAGTCATTATGTTATATGTCTTCAAGTATATATGTTTTAGTTTATTTTTGGTATATTTATGAGCTCACCGTTGGTCTTTGTTGTTATTTCAGTATTTGCACATCCATGACTGCAATACGTGCACAGTGTTAGAAGTACCATTTATACTAGAACTAAGCAAAGATTAATAACATGGATGTCGTGGAGAAACACAGATACCTCTGATAGTTCTTAAAGCACTGAAGGTAAAGACTTAATATCTCCAATAATTATAATCTTTATTTAAGAAATTCTTATACTAAACAAATATATCACTAATGACGAAAAGGAAACAATGCAAATAGTAACACTTACCTTAGAAACTGTTGACGCATAGAAATCTGGTTTCTTGGGAGAAAAGTAGGCTTAACTACTTCAAGTATAAGAGGAGTTGAATTATATTAAAATGGATAGATAACATGTAAAGCAAAACACTCTATGTGCATAGACATTTGGTTTCTTGGGACAAAAGTAGATTTAAATATCTCAAGTCCAAGAGGAGGTGGATTATATTAAGCTAACATGATAGCATGTAAAAAAAAAACACACAAAACACATTGCATGTACATAGACATCTGGTTTTGGGGACAAAAGTAGACTTAAATATCTCAAGTCCAAGAGGAGATGGATTATATTAAAATGGCAGGATAACATGTAAAGAACATTGCATGTGCATAGACATATGGTTTCTTGGGACAAAGGTAGATTTAAATATCATCTCAAGTCCCTGAAGAAGGGAATAATATCAAAATGACAGGATATCATGTAAAAAAAAACACTGTATGTGCATAGACATTTGGTTTCTCGGGGGAAAGGTAGATTTAAATATCTCAAGTTCTCAAGGGGAGAAGGCATATGAGGGGAATTATATTAAGATAACATGATACCATGTAGAAACCACAACGTTAGTCATAGAGGTTCATAAAGAAACTTTTAATAAGTCTAGTTTCAAACCACAAAAAAACCAACAAATGACTTGTAAGAAAGAAAAGAGCCCAAAAAACAAATGACTTGTAAGAAAGAAAAGAGCCCAAAAAACTGATTACATTTAAATGTATAACAATTTCAAACTGATCGTGAAATGCACAACGTGCTAGGTATGATGTTATGTTATCATATATTCTTGATTATACCTACTCAATATTATTGACTATTTAAATGGTTTGATACAATCGTCGTTCACCTCATTTAGCCTCGACAGGAACCCAATACACAACATAATTAAAGTACTAATCTCATAGTAATTACTTCAACTTTAAATATGGTTGCTTACTAGACGTGTTAAAGTAGAGGAATATTACTAAAACTTTGTAAATACTTGGGTGTTTAAAGGCAGCCAATATTAATGGATTAATACATCTTAAAATTGTGAAACGGATCTTGTTGTTTGTTAAGGTAAGGTGTAATTTTGTTGCATATTTGTAGTATTAACGAAAGATTAACAATATGAATTCACCTTGACTTTTTTAATTCTGTAATAAATAAACTATTGCACAATTGTTTTTTAACATAAGAAAGGACACGTTTATAAACAGGATTATGTCAACACTTGTAGTGTAGTTCTACATGCCAACTTGGGTCAAGACCTGCCTTTATTATATAGACTGTGGTTATGGTAATCTTTCCCACCATTACATGTAGAGACAGCTATTTTGGAATAACATGAAAAAAATCCCACACAGTCGGGAACAGTTCCAAAATCGAATACCAATATCGTAGTAAGAGTCAAATTCGACACCCTAACACACAAATACATGACCGCTCACTTTCCTGTCTTTGTACATGCAGTTCAATAAAAAGTGACGGGGTTGCACTAGTTTTAATAATAAACTTTGAGTCCAAATCGAGATGAGATATTAAGACTTTTCTTTTGATCTCAAGTTAATCCAGATATATAATTTTTAATTACTATTTGCACGAAACAGATGACATTTGATGTTACCGTCATTACTAAGCATGAAATGTACTATTAATAAATTCTTAATCATACATTTCTTTTAAGATTATTCTGATTCATTTTGATGGACATGCATAAGTATGAATTGTTTGCGACATTGATATGCTTGCAAATTTTTTTTTATCAACTTTGTTTTGATGACCTCAAATACCTTGAAAGCAATTATGTTCAGGTTTAAAATTTAATCAACAAAAACACAGGCTTTTCCTCTTGGAAATGTTATTTGGATAGTCATTATGATTTTAGACAAATTAAGTAATGAAAAACACTTATTTTATCATCGATGACTCCGTGTCTAAATTAATGCATCAACAGATTAGGAAAGAACTCCGTGTCAAAAACAAAACATGAACAGATTAGGCTAGAATATCCATTTCAAAACATTTGACCATTTCCTGTATTACCGTTATTTTATGTGTGTTGTTTTAATTCTTTTTTTTTATTGTGAATTAATTTGTCTGCTTTTGCCAAAATGAATTTGTATTTTCAAAACTGTGCATTATTATTGTTTTCATTTTACGCAGTAACGATTATAATATGTGCACGTTTCATTTCATCATTTTGTACATCATCAATAATTTGTGGAAACAAAGATGTAAATATGAACGTCCCAAAAAGACCAATTGTACTACCTATTGACCATCTTACTTCTTTATATAAAATAAAATGTCTTTAAAACTCCCTCAGGCATATGTGACCTTAACCAATTTTGATTATCCTGTTTAGGCCTTTTGTTTTTTGCTTCCAAACACTTTTAAGTTATTTGGCGTTCCACTATTTCGATATTAAAAGTATCTGATGAGATGTAATCCAGAAATGCGTCATGCGCACTCAATTTGATATTCACGTTTTCATTTAAACTTTTGATTGCTTTTCCATACGATCTGACTTCTGGCTAAAGCCATGATGTACACACCATATTCACTAAGTGATCCACAAAGATACAAAGAACTATAGCAGACAATATGCAGGAAATGAACAGCCCTGATGCACAAACACACAGAATAATAAACAGACTGCAATTTTCTCAAAAAGAGTACATGTAATTAGAAGCCGTAAATAGTAGGACAGACAATACAATGGCCAAATGAAAAAAGGAAAGGACAAAGAATAACTTACAAAACACTGCTCAGAAAAACAAAAGATTTAACAATACAAACCCTACTGAAAACAGATTCTCGTTAACTTTCATCATTTTTTACTCCAATGATGACATCCGGTCGTAATGAACTACACGATCATCGTTTATATGTATTTTAATAATGGCGACGTACAAATTAACATAAATGAAATTGAAATAACGAACCGATCTTCTATTTTGTTTTTTTTTCTTTCTTGAGCATATAATACGACATACCTAATTATTGGAGGGCATACATATTTTTGATCATGTGAAATAAAAAGTTGAAATAAGTACAAATTGCATAACAATCATACCAAAGAAAGGTAATGGCCAAAAAGTGAAACAAACTGAAATATTGCTGAACCTATTTGAGGGAAACAAACTCCTGCGACATGTCAGAAAAAAAAGGGGGGGGCAATTTAAAATCTAATTTCAATTAGATTTGTAATTACCCATAACGAATGCACAGATTAGTAATATACAATGTATATAATTACGATGACAATGCTTTACTTGGTGTTATATAGCTCACTCAATATTATCAATATTGTGACCTTATACTTGAGAAAAATTGATTTACAATTATGAAAAAGCAGATTTTGCACCTAACCTCAACAAGACCAATGTGCAACTAGCTAACTTGCGATGTTATGTTAGAGTTAATACAACCTGCTTCATAGACTCGAATCATAATTGCATCCGATCTGTGCTTTTCCTTTAAAGGTTCATTAATGAACAAATTCCTTTTAGGCAAAATAATATTATAGCATGATTTACCTTGATAGATGTTAACATAAAGATACAGATGTATTATATTGTGACATTGTATTAAATGTTGCGTGCTGTTGTTGATATAACTGAGATGTTATTGTTTGTATCAAAATTATTTAGAATCATATAATTGATATTTATTGAGAAATGTTCAAACGAAGCAGAAACGGGAGTCCATTGGATGCAACGAAATTAACTTTCAATCAAAACACATAATTTGAAAATGCTCCTTTATTATTCGTTTGATCTTTGATTCAAGCAACTTTGCAATTACAGCATTTTCTGCAAAAATCGTTCACACAAGGTTTCTGTGTTTATATTAATAATATATAAAAGCAAAATTAAAAATAGTAACCTTGGATTCGATCATTAAGGTAATGTTTTTATTGAACCATATTTTTAATAAGAAGGAATAATCAGAAACCGTACATCAAAGAAGGACAGACAACACAATGACCAAAGAAAAAAGGACAAAAGAACAAACAACGATCTACAAAACATACATATAAAAATAAAGATCGAGCAACACGAACCCCACTAAAAATAATAATCTTGCTATAATTAATGAGCTTGCATTCTTGAGCGAACAATTTATACTCCTTGTGTACAAAATATAATATGAATGGCATATATTGATGTTAGCACAAGAAGAGAATTATCTTTTGTTGCAAGATAAATTGCGATGTTTAATATCGTGGTTTGTTCGAGCAGTAATAAATTTGTTATTTGAAATCAATCCATATTTACTTTTGAGCTTGGGATACCAAACTTTTTACAATATTCCAATTGCAACGCGATAAATATCTGTCAACTTTACGCCCGTATCATTTGATATCTATATTTAATTCCAACTATAAAAAATTCTCATATGAGTTATTTAATCCGGGTCGGTAGTTCTGAATAAAATAAATACATGTATTGATTAATAGCCAAGTAATATATCGAACCTAATCTTCAATGCACCATAGAAGTTATTTAATTCCTTTTGGTATTTAGTTGTACCTTTCGTCAGGATGGCTTGTGTCAAACGTACGGTGACGTTAAGTTCTTTCAATAACGTTCTAATAACCTTCCAATTATGATTTTATAACTTGATTACAACTAATTAATGACATAAGCGTTATTTGTACATGACTAGTGTATTGACACTTTGTTTTTTAATATAAATCGTTCTAAAAAGTGCATTTACACTGTATTAACAATACCCAAATACAGGTTAAGGATTTCGTACGTTAATTAGAGGATTTATCTACGCTGTTTGCAAGACACAATTAGATTCAGACGACAAGATTTCAAACCCGTACAACATAGACCTATTTGTCAGACAACAGCATTTGGAATATGTAAAGCATAGACCTAGTTGTCAGACGCCACGATTGGATCATAAAACATAGACCTATTTGTCAGACGCCACGATTGGAACACAAAACATAGATCTATTTGTCAGACACCGCGATTGGATCACAAAACATAGACCTATTTGTCAGACGCCACGATTGGATAAAAAACATACTTATTTGGTAGACACCACGATTGGATCATAAAACATAGACCTATTTGTCAGACGCCACGATTGGAACACAAAACATAGACCTATTTGTCAGACGCCACGATTGGATCACCAAACATAGACATATTTGTAAGACGCCACGATTAGATCACAAAACATATACCTATTTGTCTGACAATATCATTTGGAACACAAAGCATAGACATATTTGTCAGACTCCACGATTGGATCACAAAACATCGACCTATTTGTCAGACAACATCATTTGGAACACAAAACATAGACCTATTTGTCAGACAACATCATTTGGAACACAAAACATAGACCTATTTGTCAGACAACATCATTTGGAACACAAAACATTGACCTATTTGTCAGACAACATCATTTGGAACACAAAACATTGACCTATTTTTTGAGACAACACTTTGATCTTTCTCTCCTACATTTTCATGTTGCAAGCGTATGAAGATACCAATGTGGTTCTCATTAGCCGTAAATCTAAGGACGAACAATATAATGGTCTAAAGAAAAGGCAGCAAAAAAAAACATTGTTCCACAAAAAACACTACACAACACGAACCCCACAGAAACCATTGGAAGAACTCAAGTACTCCAGACGAGTAGGCAGTTCATATTCCACTAGATATTCTTGCTAAAACTTCGGTTATATGTTATAAAAGAGGAAAGGTAATGGGATATTTAAAGTGAGAAAAAAAAATTCTATTTTACTATGTTTTCTATTTTGATAATCGCATGCCTCAATAGAATAAGAGTGTAATATCATAAACGAAATGTTCCAACAAACTTATGGTCGATGCAAAACGATGTGCATATATTGCTTGTACAAATATATAATGTAGATAAGGGTAATAACAAAATTACCGAACTCCGAACAATCTTCCAAAGGGAAAGTCAAAACTCATAAGTATATAGACAGACAAAATCAGTCAACAACCGGAAAATTGTGACAATCGTAATGACCCTGACTTGATACAGGCACTTCTAAGGAAATGGGGGGTTGAATCAGATTTTAAAGCGCCAAACCTCCCGCTTTCATGACGGCTCAAAGGTTCCGACTGTCCCTATAACAATATTTATAACAATACTGGAATAAAATAGGTAAAATAGTTGTCAAAGCAGTACAAAATTTCAATGTAGATATTATGAGTTGTTTTAACAATGTAATCATTTTCAGACAAGGTGTATTACTTACAGTTGATAAAGTTTACGAACGAAAATACTTTATTGTAATCGTTACCTATAATTATAATTACAATCTTTATAATAAAAATAACTAATATTTTTACCACAAAGGAAACCAACATGTACTACAATATATTGTGACAGTTGATAATGTTGTTTGTAATTTCGGACAACTCCATATTGGTATTAAGACTATCTCAACTCAATGATTTTTATTCCAGCAATAAAACGAACCATGAGGGATGTAAAAGTAGCCTTTATTTCCAGAATTATTGTTGGGATTGTCAATAAATCACTCTCTCGTGAGAAGGTATGTATATACTGCATTAAAACTTATGCTATAGAAACACCTATTGTTAGAATTGACAAGTTTAATATTTCACTTTATAATCGCCATCAATAACTATTGATATTTTATTACAAGATCACTACATTAAAGCTTTAAAATCTCTCACAAATATATCTCTGATTGTAGATGTACTAATCTGCAGCCAGAAAACCTACTATATCTATGTTGCTCATCTTTTTTTAGTTTTCTACGTTGGTAAACATTTAACGAATCTTAAATTATACAATGCAAATGAGCTCATCTTTTAAGTTTATTGTGTTGTCCTATTATGTGTCTTTACGTTCCGTGTTGTTATGTCCGTTACGATTTCCGCATAAAAACGATGTTCTGTTCGTCTTTACCTCCAGTTGATTGTAGGAAGGCGCATGACGTTATTTGTGTTTGTTTGCGCATAGTGGTGTCCAACACATATTGTGTTGTGTTGTTTTTTGGTTTTCTTCGTCTTGTGTGACATGTGTTGCCAGTTCTCTGGATTGTTCTTTTTTATTGTCCTTTCGGTAGTCTCTAATGTTTATCTATAACGCCAAATTGCAAAGTAAAGTATACTTCTTATTATCTTCTTGTCTTCTTCTAAAGTACTGAATAGGATTCACACAAAACGCCAATTCATTTAAGAAAAATTTAAAGATACCAAAAGGGTAATCAGAAACCGAATCGACAATACGTTGGCCAAAAGAAAGAGGGCAAAAGGACAAACAATGATCTACAAAACAATGTACAAAATGTGACAAGCTCTAATCCATAACATCCTCTCTTTACCTATATGTAATATAAAAAAAACACTCATAAGACATCGTTTATTATGATCCGTACATAAAACAGATTTCCAATTATATTTTTATTGGAACGGCATATGCTTAAGCCTACACACAAGACACAATATATTTTATCTGCAATTATTTCTAAATAAATCCTGAATAAAATTGGACAAATTGTTTGTATTGATGTTGTAGATGTCGGGTATTTAATGTGTCTTAGAGGTCATTATTTCCAGGTTCAAGGAAGGTTCAATAGTATAGTAAAATGAAACAGTAAATTTAACATACTATTTAAGAGAGAAAAACAAACAACGGACTTATCCTGACTCTCACTCCACACATAAAGACAATGATATAAAAACAAAAGTCGGGTGTGCTGATAGTATACATGGATTATGACATGTACATGTATCTAGTCGATTTTAACTGGCCATATAAATATAATCAAAGAACTATATAAACCTTAGTTATAACTCAAAAATGAAGAAACAAAATACACAAATGACGGGAATGTACACATAGACATCAATATTAGCAGAGCTTGTTAATTATTTGATAGCACCACCTTGTTGAAAGGTATTTGTACCTGTCAGCTGATTGCTTTATGTGCAAATGCTTTATTTCTAATGGTCTTGTAGCTGAGGACACTAATTGATTGAATTTGCTCATGCCACGGTATAGCAAAAACACTGCAAAATAAACGATAAAGAATACCGAAAGGGTAATCAAAAATTGGCAATCCAGAGAAATTGGCAACATAGGATACACAAAACGAACAAAAATAAAACAAAAACACAACACAATATGCGTTGGATACCACTATACGCAAACAAACATAAATAACGTAAATAAGACACGAGTCCTCCTACAAACAACTGGAGGTAAAGACGAACCGCACAACGTTTCATGCGGAAATCGTAACGGACATCAAAACACGGAATTCAGTTAAACACCAATCTATGATGAAAAGTAGAAATGTATTCTCTCACCTACATACTGATGACGAGTGATGATATTAGGAATTTGGTTTTGATTGATAATTGATCATTGTTTCGCTGTTATGTCTTCCGATGGTTGTGTATACTATCTAATATTTAACTGATGGTAAAGACCATATCTTACTAATATTATACATGACAACTTCTACGTAACAAAAAATAAATATTAGGGCGGCATATGTCAGAACCACCGCCCAAAAAACAGTTTATCTCTGCCTTTTTTATTCCATGTTCATGTGTGTTAAGGGCGTCGATTTTGCACCAGTTTCTACAATTTTCTAAGTAAACGGTGGACATCATTTATATCTCATCGAATTTAACTCGTGTTCGCCATGATATGACTAACATATTGCCCATTTGGTGTTAAACAACAATCACTCACTAACTCTTATTTATGTCGATGTTCGCAATTGGCCGAAATCCTAATCTAGTTTCTTACTGAAACATAGAAATACCATACAGTAGCTTTGTGTTAAAGGGAATGACATATAACTGTTGAATAAACTAGTTGTTTGAAATAAAAACGTAGATATTAAATTTAGTGCGCACGTCGCTTTTTTGGAATGACCTTCATCAGGTACTCTCAAAATCGAAAGAATGGTAAGCAAAAATAATTTAAAGTTTTGGGAGCAATAAAACCAAAGGTCTAAACAGGATAGCCAAAATCAGATAAGGTCATCTATGTCTGCAGGGAGGAGATGCTTAGCTTTATTAATGATTACGTTATTTAGGAACTGTAAATTTCAGTAATAAATATATCTAATAAACCATGTCAGCATCAGTATCTATAACAATACTATCGATTTTTGTCAATTTGGGGAAATAATTAGATTCATAGGTGAATCTATGCATCACCTTTTGTTGTGTGGGAACTATATATATTATTTACATAAATAGGACTAATATAGGTAGGTGAAAAATATGACACGGAAGAGTCAGTTGTACTTTCTACACAAAATGGCCCTAACGGTGAATTAGTGGGGTTCGTGTTGCTCGATCTTTAATTCTAATATGACGTGTTGTTTTGGCTTTGTAAACAAAAGGGTATAAAAATCCCCGATTTATTAAGACTTATTTGGCTGTTCTATTATACCCTCTAGTTTACAAAGCCAAAACAGCACGTCATAGAAATAAATTATGGAAGGGGTAAGTTTGTTGGAGATTTTAATATGGAAAGGGGTAAGTTTGTTGGAGATTTTAATATGGGAAGGGGTAAGTTTGTTGGAGATTTTAATATGGATACACTATAAAGGAATGTGGATTAAAAATTTACCGTATATGTCCTATTAGAATAGAAATAATTGATGGAAAGGTTAAGTTTGTTGGAGATTTTAATATGGGTAACATTATCTGCGCAAGTTTTTCTCGGGGTAAAACTTGCGCAGATAATGTTACCCATGTCAAAATCTCCAACAAACTTACCCCTTCCATCAATTATTTTTTAATTCTAATATGACGTCCTTCAAACGCTTCGAGTCCAAACCGTGATAAAAATAATATGCAATTACAGACCTTTGTGGAAGTGAATATGAGTTTTTATTGACCTGTAAAATTATATTGACCGAAGCCGAAGGCTGAGGTCAATATTGGTTTTGCAGGTCAAAAAAAAATTCGTACTTTAGCTAAGTAAAGTCGAGAAGTCAATAAATAATGGTATTCACCTGCTGAAAGTGATATTCACCGGGTGACGTCATAAGTATATATGTAATAAAACAATTACAGACTTTTGTAGCAGTGAATATGAGCTTTTATTGACCTGCAAAACCAATATTGACCTCAGCCTTCGGCTTCGGTCAATATTAATTTACAGGTCAATAAAAACTCATATTCACTTCTACAAATGTTTGTAATTGTATATTATTCACTGATACAAAAGTCTGTAATTGTTTTATTACATATACTATAAGGCTTATGACGTCACCACGTGAAAATCACTTTCAACAGGTGAATACCATTATTTATTGACTTCTAGACTTTACTTAGCTAAAGTACGGATATTTACAGTCATTTTGTAATAATATTTATCTATGACCGATTACGTCATAGATAGACGTGGTATGTACTATTTAAGCGGCTGTTCCATGACACTCCCCTGTTAAAAGTACACAATGATAAGTATGCACTATACAAAATAAATAAATATTCGTGTATTGGAAATCGGCTCAGGCGATATAGAAAACAGACAGGGAATATAAACCCACATCCCTTGCGAAGATTTTCGAATAACATATAGTATTCTTGCATATCCCTGGGCCTAAAAATCACGCAAATTAAAATTCCGTTGTTGACGATTTTGGCACACGTGTAAACAACATGACGTCATATGAAGACTTCCAGTTTAGAACATAAAAATCCTGACGTTTTTTGGCTTCGTGTATGACTCCTTGTCGAAGTGGAATTTGTAGTATTTTCCCTTTCTTTTGAATTGATGTTCATGAATGACAACATTTAGTAATCTCAAAACATATTTGTCATCGGCATGAAACACCTTTCCGGTTGTCATTTCAAACCTCTTTGGAAAAAAACGGAATATTATTGTAACATTTCAGTCGGGTCAATTAACGGAACAGCCAAAAACACTGGATGGCCTAGGCTGCTTCGATTTGAAAATGTTCCGCAATTGTCCTATTAGAATCGAAATAATTACCGGTAGCCATATATTTATATTGTTTTTACCACGGGTTGTCACTTTATGTCAACCGCTCGTGGTAAAATATTCGGCATCAAGTGCCAACCCGTGGTAAAAACAATATAAATATATGGCTACCGGTAATTATTTCTTAAGTTTATGTGTATGTTTTGTAGATCGTTGTTTGTTCTTTTGTACTTTTTCTTTTAGCCATTGTGTTGTCTGTTCTTCTTCGATATACGGATTCTGATTACCCCTTTCATATCTTCAATCTCTTCTTGTTCCTTCTACAAATGACGGTTCTAACTGTCAATTTCGATGTGTAGGTCAATTTATGAATTGTATAAGGCTGAATCTGTGGTATGTTTGGTGTCAACTCTATGGGATAGATGCAACCAACATAATCACCAAACGTGGAATTATTTAGTGAAAGAATATCTTCAATAGTCTAGAGTGGAACGTGAAATAAAAGGATCCAGTTGGCTTCTTAAGCAATATATTGTTAGTCATGAGGACTAGAGAGGAAAAAACATATTAGAAATGGCGAATCCTTTACTACATTCACGTTTAACTTGCAATCTCATATTACCTATTCATAAGATGTGTGATGTCGTCTTATTAAAACAGGCTTAGCGATGTCTCTCCTGGACTGGGTTGCACAAACCTTATTTAAACTTAAGTGTCAATTAAAACTTAATCACATGAAATGTACATAGAATTAATTTACACTTAAGGTCTAATTGAGACTTAACTTTAATTGACGTTTGTGCAACCCAATCCTGGTTGTTAAAACTTCATATAAATATTATCAGAATATTGAGGAAGTAAATTACTGCTAGGTGTAATTACAGCATGTTCTCAATAGTCACAGTAGATGACTCATCACTCATGGTTCGCCCATATACTAGCCGTTATATATTCTAAGACTGGTAATAGCATTGTAAAGAGAGAGGATATTGATAGTCAGTGATATATTGGATCATATATTACGTGACTATCTGGCTGGCGTACTTAACTTACTTAATTAAACTTTATGGTTATGTGATACACGTACACAAACATCGAGTTATTGGTTGACTGGATTATTTTGACTTTAACTCCAATTAAATAATGCTTGTTGCGTGCACTTGTGGTTTTTGTAGGGTGAAAAATGCTCAATCTTTAGTTTTCTGTGTAATGTTTTGTATATCGTTTGTCTCTTTGTCTCTTTTATTTTATCCATTATATTGTGTGTTTTTCTTTGAATTACGGCTTCTGGTTTCTCCTTTGGTATCTTCAAACTTTTCTTTGTTATATTTTGTCGGGGGAAATCAAAGTTGATTATCCCCAAGAAATCCACCGACATTCCAAATTAAATAACAAACTCTATCATATCAGGTTTTATCTAGCCATCTTTATTAGACAACGATTGCGCGTAAAAATATATATCGAACCCTTATAAAACACCGGTCGCAGAAATCAGTATTCAAAAATATAGGAATGTATTGTTTCCTGAAGTAAATGTGACTAATTAAACGTTAGAGAAACCGATGAAGCAATCAAGAATGGGCAATCCAGAGAAACTGGCAACATTGGGTATACAGGACCCAATACAAAGACAAACAAAACAAAGAAACAGAACACAATATGTACTGGACACCACTAAAGTTTTCGTGTTACCGGTATTCTCAAATAAGTGTAAGTAAAAAGTTGATTGGGCTATCAACATTTAGTTTTGTGAGTTCCACTTCCGCCGGTTTATAATAAACTTTAGAAAGGACAGTGTTTTCTTTTCCGATTACTCCACTGTCGTAACTGATTGCTATGATATATCTGAAATATTGATGAAAGTTGCGCTAAACACGCGTAGTCCTTTTTCCTAACAAATACATTGGAAATCACTCCTTATTGTTGTAGGGGCGTTGTTGTCGTGATCGTATGGTAGTTGGATTTACAACTACTTATGCAATCAGTACCTATGACCACTAACGTTGTGAGTTCGAATCCCACTCTGGCGATACAACATTATGTGATAAAGTTTGTCAATGACTTGTGACAGGTCGGTGGCTTTCTCCGGATCCCTCAGTTTCCTCCACCAATAAAACTGACCGCCTTGGGTATATAACTGAAATATTGTTGAAAGTGGCGTTAAACACCATAAACCCTAAACCATCTTATTATTATGTATTTAATAACTGCACGCGAGGTCAATAGTGAGATCTATTTTCCCAAGGGGTAAACTATTGACCGGGACGAATGAACTAGTGACCGACGTGAAGCGGAGATCACTAGTTTATCCGTCCCGGTAAATAGTCTACCGCGAGGGAAAATAGAGCTCGCTGTTGATCAAGCGTGCAGTTATTAAGTACTTTATTACACCGATTTAAACAGGGGAGAGGGTAAACCATTTACTGTAATTCCGGTACTATGTTGTATTTTATATTTATGATTTTATGTTATTTCTTCTCTTTTGTATGCCGTAAACATCAGGATGAAGAACAACAATGAAAGCGCTATTTCCTTGCTATTTATTTCCCTGTATATAGATTGGAATTTTATCTCATATACATTTACTTTTTCTTCTTCTCTTTTGTCATCAATTAATTGTGTTCCGAGTTCCGAGAGATATAAGTTACAAAATCCCTTCCGTGGTTTTTTTGCTTGTTTTTTTCTTCTTTTTTTTTTGGTGATTATTCGATAAAACCAATCAAACAATGTTTCTATAATGTATTTATAACATTGTGATAATGTACTTTCGTGTATTAAAATTTACCGTAATCTTGTCTATTTTTCAATGTTTTTTTTTATATTAAAAAAAAATTTTGAAATGCGGCGCTATATGACGTCATTGATGACGTCCGTGCACTAGTTTCGAAGACGTGCACTAGTTCCAGGACTAGTGCACTGTAAGGCATGGGTTTCATTCAAATGAGTGCATTAGTTTAAAATAAAACTAAATCATGTGGTATCAATTCTAATTTTTCATTGGTTCTTAATATAAAAGTGTGTAATAATGTTTTCTGGTAATCTGCTACTGACGTAAGATATCTAATTTAGTACGCACGACGCGTTATTGACGTAACAATAGGACTGGCTTTGCGTGAAATTTCTTGTTAATTAAGATGTTATTCTCACATCATTGTTACCCACAAAGCAACTTATTTTCTCCTTTTACTCAGTGGTAGTTAATTAAATTTATAAAAATATATGGTCACAATTTTCTTTCATATTCACGCAATTACATTTTGTTCGCAAGTCTAAATATAAAATTAATTTTACCTGAATGAAGTAATCTAAATAGAATTAGTTAACTTATATTACATGTAAGAATTGAAATTAATCTAATTGTCGTTGCAATGGTGAGAACTTGGTGAAATCGAACTAATATTATTTCTTTCTGGGTTATTTAGTGGAGGTTTCTATTTTAATAAGGGTAATAACAAAATTAGAGAACTCCGAACAATCTTACAAAGGGAAAGTCAAAACTCATAAGTATATAAACAGACAAAATCAGTCAACAACCGGAAAACTGTGAAAATCGTAATGATTCTGACTTGGTACAGGCATTTCTAAATATTAGGTTTCCTAAACTCTATAATATGTGTGCTTTAGTTATTTTGATGATTTGTCATATTTGTGTTTATGGTATTTACTTTCACTCTCTGTTTGACACCGTATGTCTGTTAGGTTTAGAGGCCGTCGTGGTCGTGATCGGTGGTAGTTGGATTTACAACTACCTATGCAATCAGTGCCTATCACCGCTAATGTTGTGAGTTCGAATCTCGCTCAAGCGAGGTGTACTCGATACAACATTATGTGATAAAGTTTGTCGGTGACTTGCGGCAGGTCGGTTGTTTTCTCCGGATACTCCGGTTTCCTTCACCAGTAAAACTGACCACCACGATATAACTGAAATATTAAACACCACAACTCTAACCTCTGTGTGTCTGTTACACACAATTCGGCTACGGACCCGTGGTTTTAATTCTTCTAACTTTCTTTCTTGTCATTGCAAGACATATTGACTGGTATTATCTTGCCTTATGTACACCAGGTTAAAACCTAAATTGGTGTTTGGAATAACGAAGTCTTCAATAATTGATTAAATTAACGTCGAATTTAAAATATATATCAAAATATTGATACAATAACAAAAAGTAATGGAACAATTAAATGTAGTATATTACAATTTGTCAATTTCTTTTCATTATTCCATGTTTGCATGAAAATATTTAATTTTATAATTGTATCACTTGCGCAGTTGTACTATTAAAGTTGAATCAATATTGTTCGAAGTCACAACTATTCAAGAGCGAAAATTATTATTTTATTAAATGTGGGCCATTTGTTTTGAGTTGATACATATTGATTATACCGAAATATCATTGAAACATTATGACTGTTAATATACATTGCTAATGCAAATAATACATGAGAAATAATAGGTTTAGGTTTATGGTGTTTAACGCCACTTTCAACAATATTTCAGCTATATCGTGGCAGTCAGTTTTATTGGTGGAGGAAACCGGAGTACCTGGAGAAAACCAGAGAAAATAATAAGAAAAGATTGAAGATAATAAAGGGGTAGTCCGAAGCCGTAAATCGAAGAAATGATACATTGAGAAGATAATAAAACACACTTTATTCCTAAGTTTTTCTCTCCTATTTCCTCCTGTTAGCTTATATTGAACGAAGGCTAAATAGCAAATGTCTTAAATCAATCAAATATTTATGTTGTGTTTTGACAACAATTATGCATTTTGCTATAAGCATTTTCCCGTAGCATAAACCTACTTCTAGAATTTTGAATAATCAAGATTAAAATATTCCATAAAAATAATTAAAAAAAAAATTGTTTTGTTTTGTTTTAATATTCCAGAAAATCTATTTATAAACATTTCTGACGCAAAACAGAGGAATTGATACAAAATAAGTCTGTCTTATTGATCAATAACAATCGAAGAATACAGAAGGCTTTTTCCGATCACAGACCAATCAAATACACTAATGATGGTTACATGTGGTATAAAAACATGGTAACACCGCATTCCATAGTAAAATCATGTTGAACATACGTTGTCATAATGTCAATACGATCATTGGATTAATTGTATAGTGCATTTGAAATTATGTTTTCTCAGAAAGGTATGTTTTACTGTGCTTGTGTATAATTTCTTACAGTTTTATCTGCACGGTCTTAAAAAGAAAATTTTGCAAATAGGTCAAATCGTATAGTATTTAGTAGCTACAAATTGCGAAATCATAGAGTCACGGATTACTTTCTACCAGACAATTTGGGCTTTTTTGATTTTTTTTTTTTTTTTTTTTTTTTTTTTTTTTGACTAGAAATTCATTATAAGGTATTGTAACATGAATGCATTCTCTTTCTTTGATTTTTTTTATGATTTATATACCAGAATGTAAGCAACAGTTAAGAACTATGAAATAATACACGCAGATACGAGATATTCAACCTAGATGTGATATTGCATGGCTTCATGTACCACGGTCTTCCCATTTTAACGGTTAAACAATCTTACGCTTAATTCGGAAAACCGTGGTTTTAGTTTAAACATATTTTATTTGCTCAAATGTGCAAAAAGGATAAGACACAAGTTAAACAAACTTATGAAGTCTTCTCCTATATACAATACATTATTTGATAGAGCATGCATGTATATAAATATTTCTTACATTAATATGTGTAGATTGAACAAAAACAGAGAATGAAGAAAGGAATGAGAGAGAGGGTTAGTGGTGATGATTGTGTGCGATTGTTGTTTTGGTGAACAACTAGACAACAAGAAACCTTTCAGACCTCTTTATATATTCAAACACATGCTTAAAAATAATTTCGTTCTGTTCATACGGGAGTGTAGGATTACCACAGGTCAAAAGTGTAAGGTCTAAAGCACAATAATTAGGTAGCCAGTTGAGATTTTGAAACAATGTATGTCTTATATTTGAATAATGGGAACAATCGAAGAAGAAATGATAGGGGTCTTCGCGATTGGCACCACAACGACAAGACGGATCTGAGACTGTATTGACATGGAACAAATCGTAATTCAAAAAAGAAGCAAAATATCGAAGCTGGATTTTTCGAGGTCCAATTTCGTAAATGTTTAGGAACTTGGCTAATATCTTTCCGCTTTCTTAATTCAGCTTTAAATTTTGCAATAGAATCCACATTTCGAAGAGATGGATCTAAGCTATTCCATTGACGCATAGTTGAAGGAATAAATGAATCATAAGTATTCGATAGTCTACAAAATGGCATTATAATATCACTTCCATTACGCAATGGATAAACGGTTGTACTTTGAATTGATGGTGGAATTAAGTCACAAAGATACATGGGTGCATTATTATTTTGTATATTATAAAACATTTGTAATTTTCTCCTTTTTCTTCTTTCTGTCAATGATTCCCAGCCTAACTCTTTATAAATTAAAATTGAACTAGCAAATATTGGAAGACCAGTAACGATTCTAGCAGCCTCAAGTTGCAAATGGTCAAGTTTATTAGAATTCCCTACCCCACAATTATCCCATACTTCACAAGCATATTCAAAAATTGGTCTGATATAAACTAAATATAATTTCTCTAGATTTTTCCGAGAAAGTTTATATCTTAACTTTCGAAGAATATTCAGGTGTTTGTAAATACTTAACAATATATTTTCAACATGTATATTCCATTTAGCATCGCTGCTAAATGTAACTCCCAAATGTTTGTGAGAATTTGTAATAGGAATAGTTCTTCCATTAAATGTATAATTTAATTCTGGAATATCAGTATTTGAAAATAGCATAATTTCTGTTTTATCTGGGTTAAAAGTCATCAACCATTTCTTTAACCATTCATCCAGCTCTTTCAAATCGTGATCAATCGCAGTTTTTATCTGTAATTCATCACGGTTGGAATAGCTGAAGGAAGTGTCATTTGCGAAAAGTCGGGTAAGAGAGATTAACTTCTCAACAATATGGTTGATATACATATTAAATAATAGAGGTCCTATACCGTGGTATAAATATTACATAAATACATAAAAACCGTAAAGTTTATATTGAAAGTTAAATGAGCAATGATTTCGTTGTATAACCTTTTACATAAATTCTCACTACTCTGTTACTATTTTATCAAGGTGTCGAATCCTTCAAATTCTAGCGAATGTTCACTCACTTTATTATTTTTTTTTTTTTCAATAGTCAGGATTTTATATAACCCCTACACCACCACCTGACTAAGGTGTCTGGGGTTTTTTTTCAAAAAATATATACTAATATATAGTACATGTACAATTTTTGACTATTTGGGGGGTTTTTTAACAATTTTTTCAATTAAATTATAATACACATATAAATTATTTGTAATTTGCTGACATTTTCATTCACTCAACAACACACACACACACACATTCTTTTCACTCCTCCACTCAATTTTCTCACTTTGTACACTTGCTCCTATTGATACTGATGATAACAAACAAATAATGAAAATTAAAGTTATAAATCAGGAAAAACATATTTTAAAGGGCCCCAGAATTTTTCAAAAGCTGCCAGTTTATTGTTTTTCCTAGCTATGTATAATTCAAGAGAATAGTAATTTTTTATTCAGAATTTTAATTCCACAACATTTGGAATTTTGTCTTTAAATTTACATTTATAGATACAGTTTTTTGTAATTATTGTGAGTAAATTCAATAATAGGTTATCCTGAAGTGTTTGAAATCCAAGTAATACATTTTTTTTTTGCTTAATTCAATATTGTTAAAATATCTCTTCAGGCATTCAAAGAAAACTCTCCAAAACTGATAAGTACAAGGACAGCCAAAAAATAAATGTTCAATGGTTTCATCTTCTACTTTATGCAATATCTGTGGAACTTGATTGTCAAGCACATGGTGGTTTAATATAGAAACATTAATTTTCAAACTATAATGTTAGTGCTAAGGTTTGTTCGTTTTACTGGCTGGGTATTTGTGTCGGTTCCAGTGTTTAGCTCAAAAAACTGCATAGCACTTCCCCCAGGAGATGCATAGGAGATGTCCTGTCCATAGGGAGTGTCGTTATGTTATAAAATGGAAAGCCTGTCCTTGGATTATAATAGGAAGCGTGTTTTGACAGTGCTATCTTCCTGACACGTTAAAGGTCCACTCCTTTTGGAAGTCAACGAAAATATTTCAGTGGCTCATCTTGGTTTGTTTAGTTGTTGGTAAAGGGGATCTAGAGATTTTTTCCAGCACAAACTATTCAAAATTTATAGTAGCTTATTCAGTAGAAAAAGACAGAGCACAAAAGTAATTTTGATATAAATGTATGTTTTATATAAATGTGTGATCCTTATCTAACATCTTATCTGGACGTGTAATAAATCATAAATGAAGTACTTGTTAGGCTTTAAAAATGGTCCCGCCTTATTTATAGATAACATGTACTTGCAACGGTACCGTCCTAGTTATTAGAGCGGTAGTTCATGTGGAACGTTATAGTTCGTAAAATTTTCTTATTTTGAATGTGTTTAATAAACGTTAGACAATACCGAAGGGGAAATCAAAAATGGACAATCAAACTGGCAATATAGTGCACACAAGACGAGGAAAAACTAAGCAAGAACACAACACAATATGTCTTGGACAACACTACGCGCAAACAAACACATATAAAGCAAACAAGAAATGAGCCCTCCCACAAACAACCGGAGTAAAAGACGAACCGGTTTATATGCGGAAATCGCAAAGGACATCGCAATACGGATCTCAGAAGGCAAAGAACACAAAAAACTAAAATGATGTGCAACACGGGCCCCACCGTAAATCCAGGGTAAACTCAGGTGCTCGCGAAGGGTAAGCTTGCCTGTTTTAAGACAACTGCTGTACTACCCACGCATACAGTCAAGTCCAGTAACAATCATGGTAGTGATATAGGAAAGAAAACATCTACGTATAAAGTAAAAGATCCATTGACATTTGAGAAATGTATATTTCGTAACGGTCAACCAGATTGTGATGAACATACATTTCAATCAGTTTTATTAATTGTACCTTTTCCATTATTTGTTGCTTCCGTTTGTCAATGACTTACGGTGGGTCGGTGGTTTTCGCCTGGTACTCCGGTTTTCTCCACTAATAAAAACCGACCGCTACGATATAACTGAAATATTATTGAAAGTGGCGTTCAACACCATAACCAAAACCCTCATGTCTGACCCTACACATAGAAATTGACAATGAGTGTAGTTTAAGGAAACGGCTTAAGGACAAAGGAGATGACGTAGATTTTCCCATTGTGAACTTACCATTTACATGTAGCAACAGTAAATTCATTCTGAGGTGATCCCTAGATATTCTTACGCATCTACCTCTCATCAACATGACATTACATGACATGACAATATACAATTATTTCCTTCATTTTAGGTGAACATCGACACTTATTGACCGGACTGAAAAACAGATTTTCAACACATTGTTGTAGACTGTGCAACAAGCTATTGTTTCCCTCAACATTATATATATGCTTGAGTTGTTTACTAGGTTGTCTCCCTTGTCAGCAAATTTTCCGTAAAACATCCAAATTGTCTTATTGCTTTTTTTTTCAGAATAAAATATTATGTAAGATATAATAATTTTGATTGTTACTTATATTTTGTTGTAAAAATAACTTAAATGTACATTTTTTTCAGATATGGCAATAATTCAATATGGGAACTAAGAATATATCTGAAATGGCTACTACTACCGGTCGAATTGTGAAACATGTGAATCCTACAGAAGACGATGAAAAAATACGACTAAATAACTACGAAGTAGTCCCAAAACTACCGTCAGTGAAAATAACACATAAAACGAAGCAAAGTCAAGGATTGTCAGACTTTCTTGACAAATCAGATACTGTTGAAACTAAACGTACGGCGTTACAGTTACAACCTGTCGGTAGAGAGAAGGCATTTGCAATTCTTAAACAGTATAACAAGCTGGTTTCTAATGAAACGAAGCTTTCTGCTAAAAATTTACCAGCGGTTAAATTGCCAACAAGAAAACCAGCTCAACGAATACCACCAAAATCAGAAGTGACTCCTCGAAAACCACCAATATTTACGGAAGGTATAAGTTCTCTAAGCAAAACATCGAAACCGTCGTTTCTAATTCCGAAAGACAAAGTTTTGCGGGCAAATTTACCAAACAATATTGTAGTGGCACATAAGAAAGACAATTTTTCTTTCGGAGTTAAAATCCCTAAGCGGAAATCTCCGAGAGAAGTTGATGATACTCTAAAGTTTAAACAAATGCATAATCTTGGCTTAGATAGTTTACCAATAGTTAATCTGGAAAAATACATGAAAACAAAACAAAAACCAAGCAGTGGGGCAAAGGGATTAAAACCAATAGCAAATACGAACAAGAAATCTAAACCACGAAGACAAGATCCCATAATACAAGATTTAAAACTTAAATCATTAGAATCATCGGGATCATATGATATGATTCACGAGAGAAAAAACGCATATAGATGGAAACCTGAATATTCAGCTAGATCAGAAGGAAAAGCTAAAGTAGTTTGGGTTGGAAATACTCTGAGCTCAGAGTTTGCTGAAAATAGAACGCGAATATCGAAAGGCGTATATCCTCAGTATGATTCTAGAATGAAGCAAGATGAAAATTTAAGCCGCTTAAAATTTCAAAACAGAGACCCATCTATTTATGGTGTGTGTTCATTGGCCGCAATCGATGTTATTGGACAGTCATCGAAACCTCTTGTAACGGATCAAAGGAATGAGCTTGAACCCAAAGGATATAGAGGTGTATATCGCCGATATCCAAATATTCACGCTACAAGAAGTAGTGTGCAGGATTATTATTTCGAGTCCGATTCGGATAGCTCATTAAACACTAACTGGAAAAATATGATAAACAATGCTATGACCGGTAGAAGTTTTTCTGTGGATAGTGGCACCATGACTCCACATGGAGTCCCAAACCCACCACCCTCATACGTTTCCAGCAATAATGATGAAGAACCTTCCATGGCACCGTTAGAAATTTCGAAAACAATGCATCGAATTCAAGAAGAAAGATCAAGCGCAATGGAATCTGCAACAAATCGTGTTCAACAAACGTTCAGTGCTGACTCAGATAAATTACGCTCGTGTTCTCTTCCTGCTATTGTTATTGTAGATGATGGGGAACAGCAAGAGGATGAAACAGAAACTCCCAAACAACAGAAATCACCTCCGCGAAAAGGAAAAGAAACTATTCCAAGTAGTCTTATTGAACTTAAGATTGATAACAAACATCTGAGTGTGCCAAAATTTATGGAAACTGAACGGCGACCGCCTGGAAAGACAGACACATTTGAATCTAACTCTCAATCACAATCACATAGCTCGTCTGAATTAACAAAAACGAAAAATGCAAATTCTGGACCAGAAAACCAAAAACTGAATATAACAACGTTACAGCTAAATACCGCAAATGAACACAATTCACCTTTACCACCATTTAACTCATTTCATTCTGATGCAGAAATGGTTGGCATGGTACCGCGAAATAACAATAATTTAATTCACGAAAAAGTGGGGAATGGTAATGATGAACAGTTAATGCATTTAACAGTTAACAACAAAACGTTACAGTTTATTTCACCATTAGAAACTCAATCAAATGCCAAAAGGCAGTGAAAGGAAGTGAGTGGTGTTATTTTGTTATTGTTGATATTTATTGTTTTTGTTTTTAAAAGAATCATTAAATTATTTGTAAATTGAAAGCTGCTTGTAATAATCTTGAAACACTAAATATGCTATGTATTTAGCAACACTGTTAGTGAAGTCTATTTTACTCCATATATCCACTATCTTTAACGTCATGTAACTTCATCACAAACACTGTTAGTGAAGTCTATTTTACTCCATGTATCCACTATCTTTAACGTCATGTAACTTCATCACAAACACTGTTAGTGAAGTCTATTTTACTCCATATATCCACTATCTTTAACGTCATGTAACTTCATCACAAATGGTTGTAGAATAAAAACGTGGATATCAAATTTAGTGAGCACGGAGCGTTTTTTTGGAATAACCTTCAAGTCTTAAAATAGATACCATTGGAAAGCCAAATCATTCAAAAGTGTTTGGGAGAAATAAAACAAAAGGACATAAACATGATAGCCAAAATCGGCTAATGTCACCTTTGTCTGAGGGATAAGTCTTACAAGGTACCAATCATGTTTGTCCATAGTTTGACATGAAGCACAATTTGCCAATATCCATATCGAAGATGACCAACTGGTGATGTTTGTATTTTTCATATATTCTTTATAGCAAATTTCTTTCATAATTGCATGAATGATATTTTCCGGAATTGAAAATTATGCAACAAGAAAGGTTTGAAGATACCTAAGGGGCAGTCAGAGGCCGTAAATCTAAAATACCTAAGGGGCAGTCAGACGCCGTAAATCTAAGATACCTAAGGGGCAGTCAGACGCCGTAAATCTAAGATACCTAAGGGGCAGTCAGGCGCCGTAAATCTAAGATACCTAAGGGGCAGTCAGACGTCGTAAATCTAAGATACCTAAGGGGCAGTCAGAGGCCGTAAATCTAAGATACCTAAGGGGCAGTCAGAGGCCGTAAATCTAAGATACCTAAGGGGCAGTCAGACGTCGTAAATCTAAGATACCTAAGGGGCAGTCAGACGCCGTAAATCTAAGATACCTAAGGGGCAGTCAGACGCCGTAAATCTAAGATACCTAAGGGGCAGTCAGACGCCGTAAATCAAAGGACAGACAACACAGTGGTCACAAGAAAAAAGACGACAGAGCTACAAAACTACATAGAAAACAAAAGATCGAGCAACGTTAACCCCATGAAAAATCAGGGATGAACTGAAGCCAAATTAAAAGAAACAAAAATTAATTTCAACCATGACATATTCGAAATTCCTGAACAGAATGAAAATACAAGGCGACAAACCCTTATGTTGGCCTTAGGAGTTTATGTAAAAAATGTCTGAAATGCATGAAAATTGTATAGAAGAGAACAATTCGTTCCCTTCGGAAATTGACGAAACAATGCATAAACTTTGTATGTTGTCTAGCATAACATGTATAGCATATGTTATGTCTTCACAAGTCCACATGCATTATTTATCTCATTTATCATCACCAAAGAAGGCATTATATTCGATACAGCATATGTAAGCACAACATCCTTTATGTTAAGACCATTTAATTAAATAGGGAAATTTTAGAGAGTTGATATGGTAGAGTTGTATTTTCATTAATAAAACAAAACGTACTCAAAATTCCGTCGAAACGCTTGATTTCATTTGCTTTGTACGAACAAGATGTGAGTACAGGAAAAAAGAAATTATTCACAACGTAATGCTATAATGAACCAGTTTTAGATAGATTACAACAATGGAGATTGAAAATAAACTTAAAAACAGCATATATAAGATTGCCGTACTGATCTAAAAATAGATCCGACGGTGTTGTATTTTTTGTTTTTTCGTTTTATCAAACCCTACCATTTAATAAATGTTTTATCAAACCCTACCATTTAATAAACGTTTTATCAAACCCTACCATTTAATAAACGTTTTATCAAACCCTACCATTTAATAAACGTTTTATCAAACCCTACCATTTAATAAACGTTTTATCAAACCCTACCATTTAATAAACGTTTTATCAAACCCTACCATTTAATAAACGTTTTATCAAACTCTACCATTTAATAAACGTTAAGGAAACCGGAGGGGCAACAAGAGTGGACAATCCAAAGATACAGATAACACTGAGTACAAGAGATAGAACGAAAACAAACAATAAAATATATTTAAGAACACTAAAAAGATCAGCAACACGGAATCCACTTGTAGAGGGTAAGCATTTCCTGCTTCTTATCAGACACCCGTCGTGTACTCCTAGTCAAGTCAGGTAAAAGTCTTGTCAGTGATAGAGGAAAAAACAAATCTACGTTCGTGATAATGATCGTAGAATGTTTGAAGCAATGTCTTCAACATAAGGGCATTCAAGAGTTTAATGTGACTGTTTTATCCAATAAAAGTCTGGCAATATATGTTAAACTACCCATTGTCATAAAGATGCAGTTCAGATTTGAGCTCATTATGATGTAACACAAAGTTGTAATATACCCCCAAAAACATTTCAGTAACGTAACCATTTTGAATGGGCGGTCGGTGCTGCCGGATAACACAAATTTGGAAAGGGCCATGGAAGGAAGAACACATCCGGGTTTTATCTTATTTTCGTTCGTGATTTCAGGGAGATGTTGGTTGGTTGTAATTAAAAAACGTAATTACGTACAAAAATTATTCCGGATTCAATTCAACATAAAGGCAAAGATTAGTCACTATGCAATGCAGCGCCAATGACAATCCGGATATAATGCACCATCATTGACAACTCGGTTACAAAACAGTAACAAGGCTACTAATGATAGAAAACGCCGCCAACGATAATACGGAAATAATACAGTGCCAATGACAATCCGGATATAATGCATCATCAATTACAACTCAGTACCAATGCCAATAGGGAAAGTATAACAGCGCCAACGAAAACACGAATACTACATACATTATTAACTGTACCAACGACAATACAGATACAATACAATATTCAGGACAATACAGATACAACATATCACCAAAACAAAATACGACTGCAATACAACAATACTTGGGACATGTCAGATACACTTTTACACTAAGGAGTAAGGACAATCCCGATACTGTACAACACCAAGGACAGTACATGAAATATTGTTGTAAGTGGTGTTAAACACTATAACCCTAACCCAAGGACAGAACAGCAACAACATATCACCAAAATCAAACGGTTGTCATACAACACAAAGGACAGTACATGTGCACTGAAGAACAAAGGACAATACACATGCAGTACTTCACGAAAGGTCACCTTGACGAAGACTGATATCACAAGAATAATAAGAATACAATATACCACCAAAATCTATACGGTTGTCATATAGCACAATGGATAGTACAGACCTGTACAGATATAATATACCAAAGGCAATACTGATGTAATTCTGAACCTAAGACAAAATATATACAATACAGCATAAAGGACATACTGCAGATGTAATCTATTATATCCAGAAGACTTTGTTTACTGCATCGTGTCTTATGACTCTTATCCTATTTGCATATTGGGGAAATTGTTTTGTATGCAGTCTTCATTCGTTTTTGCGAAATTGTTCAGTTTGTTTAAACAAAGTTATCATGGTTTCTGGTGCTGTTACAATTACTGTTTACGACGTTTGTTAGAACTGTTAGTACTTCTTATCATGCTACACAGTGTTCTAGCTAGGATTTCAAAAGGACAGGGTGCTACTTCTGAAAAGGGCACTTTTATGCGTAAGCGTTGGCTGAAAAAGGGCACTTTAATGCACAAAGATTGACTTGAAAAGGGCACTTCTCTTCAGTAAATAGAAGTCAATAAGTAATGTTTTTTTATTATTTAATTATGTATTTTCTATCTCTACTTCTTACTATTGCATATTTTCACAACTGTAATATAGTTATACTTTTATATTAGTATAACTATAGGTAACTTTATTCAAAGACATTCATTTTAATATAATCTCCATCCAAACACTGTGGACATGCATACTGTAAATTATTTTCACTTACATCTATGTGCAGTTGTTCTCCCTTTCCATTAGTTCGCTAGAGAATTCAGTATCGGATTTTCATTCGTTTTTTCGAAATAAAAATTTTAAGTCGGCTACCAATGAATATATGATCTACAGTGGTTGACAATTTCAAAGTTTTAAAACAAAAGGGTTTGGTGCTGTGGAATAATCAAAGATTTTTAAGTGTTGGTTCAAAGCTAGGAGTCAGTGATAAAACAGATTTGTTATATTACTCCCAGATCAGAGACCTATTGTGTCTCTGTCTCTGGTTTGTTATAGTTCTGTATCTGTATGAGTATGTTGAAGTAACCAATTCTGGCTTATATCCAAC
The DNA here is from genome assembly GCA_963383655.1 of Bathymodiolus septemdierum. NCBI lineage: Eukaryota > Metazoa > Mollusca > Bivalvia > Mytilida > Modiolidae > Bathymodiolus > Bathymodiolus septemdierum. The sequence continues at coordinate 91,094,095 of OY726517.1, read as the reverse complement.
GGTAGAGAGAGCACCGTCGATTTATTGACGGTTTGTGATAGCAGATTTGAAGCTCTCAACACTAGTTGCGCACACAACTGAGTCTTCTGGATGATTCCAGTCAATTAGGGTTTTTACAAAGAATGAATTTGAGAATTGATGTGTTTTGCTTGATGAGATGTCAAAACACTTTGTATTGTTCGTTCTTCACCTGTTTTTCAGCGATGTTAGTTGCCTGGTAGTTCTCAATTTTTTTTAGCAGTGATAGATCTCTTGGGTCGTGTTTTTTTCCAGGTAATCGTCTGGTTCAATAGCAGGAACCAGCCCCTCAACCACTTTGTACAAAAATATAACTTTCTGGCTCGTTCTTCTCTCTTTAAGTTCTTGTAGTTCGAGTTTCACAAGTATGTTGTAGTTGTTTTTTTCTAACATCGCTATATATTTCTTTTTGCAAAATAAAAAAAAGTCTGAGAAATATATACATGGCCATGGCTGTAGGGTAATTTTACGCACCTTCCAATTCGGCGCATATCTGTGTTATTCATATTAGTGTGCAGAATTAGACAGTGTGTGGCATTACCCATAATGACTGTATAGATCTACCTTTTGTTTATTTATTTATATTTTTGTTTGGAATGTCGAAATTTACAAATCAAAATATATTAAGCTGTCTTTACAAGAACGCAAACCATCATTTATAGAACTGACCATAAGATAGGTATTATTATTACTTAATAAGTTGATTGACACTCAATTGAAACTCCTTGGGTTCATTGATAAACTGTTATGACTACTTTAATAATAATCAAGACTATATTTTTTTTTTATTGTTTTAAAATTACAGCACATGCGTAAAATTTCAATAATCACACTCACGCCTAAACACAGAAACAATAAAAACAAGAAAACAGTATAAAAATGCCTCTTTCATTCACACATTTGCTCTTAAATGCACCTTTCCCCTAACTGAAGTGATGTTGTTGATCCTGTTATGCCACCCCTCCACGTGGTTATTTGTACGGACAGATGTCTTGTAAACCAATCAGAACTGAATAGGAAAGACGGGGTTCCTGATACATGTGCGATATATGTAGTCTAGAACGTGCTGGACTGCTTGGTTGCTGTTTCTGGTCTCTAGACGAAGGAATGTGTCAGTGATGTGTTCGGCTGGCAAGAACGGTATTGCGTCGTGCAGCGTAACAAGTTAACTTGCTGACGTTATGCAAATGGCAATGATATAAAAGAAAAGTGTGACGTTTTTGCCATATTGGACATTTTGGCTAGACATGGAAAAGTCGGGCAATAAAATTAATGAACAAGCAAACCTTGCACATTCTACATGTATATTTTAGCCAGGTATGGCAACTTTCTTCCATAATATATAGTTTGTTATTTCTCTTTTGTATTTTATTTATAGTGTCTACTCAAATATCAGCATCTCGTCGAAAAAATCTAAAAAGCGACGTTTGGACATTGTGGCTAGACATAGCTATTTGGTCACTGTCGCAAAAATGAAAACTCGATTTTAGTATTTTACCTATAGATGTTATCTGTTTTATGGGTACTTTCTTGTAGTAAAAAAGAAATAATATTTATATGTGTCTGTTTTTGTTTAAATACTTGCATAATGAGGGTTGTTTTACCTGTTTATGAGTTCGGACAGATGTCGAGACTGGATTTGCCTTGTCCGATTTCATCAAAGGACTGGGAGCTATAAGGGCCAAAATCGGCCCCACCTCAGATGTCGATAAAATGTTCTCCAAAATGTATTCACAATATGTACTTTTCAGAAATAAATACAGTTAGTTAATATGTGTATCTAATTCCTCACAGCGGATCGACAAATTCAGGTAATGAAAAGCAGTGAACATCATTTTTTTCATTATACAGAACGTACGTATCATTGTATTATGCATATCTATAAAAAAAAAAAAAAAAACAAAGCATAATAAAACCCAATAAACAAAGCATAAATATGCAATGTGGATTGATTTCAGGAATAAAAACATGTTCCGAAGCTGTATTATGAAATTAAAGTGAACGAATAGTAATGTCGCAACGTCACCCATTTTCGACGGTCTCCTGTTTTCGACGGTTTGTTTCACGTGATAAAATATCTCATTATTTTGATCGCTTCATTTGTCAGAGGTTATATTATGATGCTGAAATTGCATGAATGATCACATGAAATCTGATCTGAAAATGTCATCTTTAAATGTAAGAACTACGTACCACATCTATTATTTCACGTTCAAATTGTAGTTTTTCGTAATTCATTTTTTCGTCACCTTAACAAAGCTTTAATCATTTAAAAAATATATCTCGTACAGACCAATTTTGGATTCATCGTCTGCTATGACATTGATAATGTACATATTGAGGTCAATAGGGGCGGATCCAGGATTTCAAGTTAGGGGGGGCGTACTTAAAAAAATTGCGCCGAGCGGAAGGAGGTGCGTAAATTTTTGGGGTATTTCGTGTGAAAAATCACGATTTTACGCCAAAAAATCATATTTTTTCCAATTTTAGGGTAGGGGCTCGCACCGGTTGCGCCCTCCCCCTGGATCCGCCCCTGGGACATCAATTCAGAAACTTATTAACATTGATCGTCGAAAACTGGTCGAAATTTTAGTATTAATCTTAAAGAAGTAATAGATAGATTTATTTGGACAATAGAACTTTGTCATATTTGAAATTTTTTTAAGCACTTTTTTAACCGTACTTTATTCTTAACGACAACCAATGCGATGATATATTCCAGTACATTTTTACGGACAACCATCACAAATCTATAGAAAAAAAATGCCAAGGTGCGGGTTGATAGAAGTCCAATATTTAAAGATCGCTTTTTTTTATAATATGGAAATATTTTGGGAAATGGTGTGAAACAAAATGTTTAATGTGTAACGATTTTAGCTAGGACCCCGTGACAATTTTTTTTTTTTATAAACTGATAACAAGCCTTGGAATCAGATATCCCATAGAAAGTGGTTGTCGATAGATAATTGTTTTACAATCAAGTATTTCATATATATTTATGATGAGAACAAGTTTACAACCATATGATTAATCGCGTAGGTAACATGTGTGTCGCTGCCATGAGTCTATGTATGATTGTTTTGATTGTCACTAGAAAAAGAGGAGATGGTAATATTATTTTGCTTTGTGACAAACCAACAACAACACTCCTAATAAACAGTTGCTATCAGAATCTGCTGTAAGTTGTCTTTTACGTGTAAGGAGTGTGTCCTTTACATCCCGCGCTAAGGTATGTATTAAATTCGTTCCTCATAGCTGTCTGGTGGCCCTTTCACATAAAGTCGGCGTTTTCCTAGAGGAAGCCATTTGTTATTTTATTTATGTCAAATTCGCAATCATGTTAGGATTCTAATATTAATAGGATATTATACATTATTATACAGCTATAATTTTAATCCAATAAAAAACAATATGGTTGTGATCGTCTTCCGTAATTAGAATCGTCAAAATGAAATACAACCGAATTAATATCAAATGGTGACTTGTTTCAACCTCATTTAAAATATACCTTGACATTCTGTAATACTTGTACTCGTACATCACGTTTACGATCTTTTATTACAACACTGTTTCACTCAAGTGTACATTTTGTTCCTGTTCTAGTTAAAGGACTTTATCAAACAGAATCATACAGTTTACATGTAATGCAGTTCATACGCATTTAATCCACAGAAGAATATTTCTATTTCCACACCTTGTGGTGTGGGGTCGCTATTGTGCATGCGAAATATTAATTGCAAACCCCATTGACTGGCTATTTGCTGCCTGTCTAGAATATTTTATTTTTTTCTCGATCGACAGTTCAGAAGCTAGAAAACAATATGATGAATAGTGTCTGTCAATCATGCAAACAATAATTTATGCACATGACAGAACGCATTTTCAATGCACTACATACACAAACTGTTGATCCATCATTTGTCCATCGGAGGTTGATTTAAGAGAATGGAACTGATAGAAGTTAAAAGCTTAATTTGGGCGCAAAAGGGGAAACTTTATATAATTTATGAAAATGTGATGTGAATTCAGTGGCCAACCATCCCAGTCTGGTGGCAAGAAAAAAGGTATTGTTCTGATATGCCTAACGTTGTGTCTGCAAATTTCATCCAATGAACCCCAACAAAAAACCTACTTTCAGCAAGCCAATTATAAACAGTGATAATCATAAATTCCATCAATATCAATAAAACAATTACCTTTCATCTTAACTGAACTTGAACCGTCGTGGTCGTATGGTAGTTGAATTTACAACTACCTGTGCAATCATTGCCTATCACCAAGTTGTGAGTTTGAACCCCATTCATGGCGAGGTGTACTCGATAAAACATTATGTGATAAAGTTTGCCAGTGACTTGCGACAGGTCTGTGGATTTCTCTGGGTACTCCAATTTCCGCCACAAAAGTAGTAACTGAAATATTTTTGAAAGTGGTGTTAAACACCTAACCTCCAATGGACAAATGATGGATCAAACCTTTGTGTATGTAGTGCATAACATAAAACACCTTTGGGTCATAATGTGAGAGCTATCTGTTGGATTGTGCCCAAAAAATATCTACTCCTTTTGGATCAAACTATTTTTCTTCATTTTAGAAGTAGCATCGATAGACCATTAAACCCGTTACCTCTGTATACCTGTAGTAATAACTATTTCAGTATCCCGGAAGAAAATATATAATCAATAATTGGGGGCTTATGAAAAAAAAACTATTTTGGATGAAGTGGTGTTTATTTTATTTCTATCTTACATTTGTATATAACTGTTACGTTCCGACATACCATCGTTTTTTACGGCAAAGATTGCTTCTCAAATATCAAAACGTCATCTAAGCGCTTGGAATATTTGAACATTTTCCCGTCGTTTTTCAAGATATTTAACACCTCGTGAAACCCAAAAAATACTTTAACAATATTTGTGTTTTATTTATTTTAATAATCTGGTAAAATATTTTTCTGGTGCACGACTGCGGAGGTGCTTAATTTCTTCGAAAACCGTCCAAATATCGCGGACAAAATTCCACGAAATACAGAAAACAAATAACGCTCATGACTTCACAATGACGCCAAATACGTATCGATTTTGTTGGAAACTAAGTTTTAACATCAAAAGTATGATCTCGTCTATAATATAAAACAAATCAAATTTTAATCAAGTATGTTCTGAGATAATGATTCATTAAATATGGGGCCATATATGGCACTTATAGTCCCCAGTTCTTTTTATGGCATTGACGCCGGATTACATGCACTGAGTTTTTCTCTTGGTTTTAATGTACACAAACTGTATTTAAAATAAATACAATTATTTTCAGAAGCATAAGTTATTTACTGATGAATTTCATTACTTGAAATGAATCATGAAATGTACAGATTGTGTATATAATGGTCTCATATATACAATCAGAAGAGTGAAAATATTGATTTTAAGTGTCTGGCTGAGGTTATAAATAAATTAATATTTAACAACCTCCACAATCTTCACCAACAAAATATTTTGATATAATCATTAACCCTCTATACTCAAAACAACTGCTCAATTTGGTGTTGGTGGAAGACTGTGGAGGTATATAAAATAGCTAAAATGTATATTAAATATGTCGTTTATAGTCCATTTTTAGCATTATCCGTCTAATTATGATGTCATTATGACGTCATAGCGCACCCAATTTCACGGAAAGTTATCTTTCTTGAAAATTTGTTTATATAACAATTAAATTAGTAAATTGTTTTTATTCTATGTCAAACATTATTTTTTAATATAATGTGGGGCCAATTTTGCACCTTAACGCCTTTCCCTCTTTCAACCGACAACCAAACAGATAAGACGTCACAATAAACACATTACATAGAGTTGATATGTCAAATTGCGCGCATTTCGGAATCGAGTTTACCGAGAAACCAACGAAAAACCAATTTTCTGAACTTCAAACTGTTACGTCGGACAGGAAAATATTAGCGTAAGAGTACAACTTTGAACACTGAAATAATTAGAAAAATTATCAGGAACTTAGGAATAATAACCAGACAGAAGCGCGTTGTTTTAGGCTTTATTTAGATATACGCATATTTGAAATTTGCTTTACAACACTGAAATCCTGGACTTTTTTATCAAGACATTGACACCATTTTTCACTGGACGCAATATCGTGCGAAACGTCTAAAATGCCATCAGCTGCCGAAGAAAGGTGTGCACTGGATCTCGCTGGTTGTAGGCAATCTGAAAAAGCCAAATTTTATGATGAAAACATTAAAATAAACTAATCAGCTAAAATGATATGTTGTGTCTCTGAAAACATCTTCGATAGTAATTAATATTAATATAATGTATTTTTACAATATTCGTAATTAACAGTCTTTAATCAGTCTCTAATCAAATTGCTTTATAAGTTCTGTTTCATATGATCTTCCTGTATTCAAAATAATTGTTTATATAATTTGTCAACTATGTATTCATATGTAATATAGTGACTGTTAATACGAATTAATAAAAATGAAATTAAAGTAAAAATGAACTGGGTTAAAACACGTTTATGACCTTTTGGAACGGACGTTGAAATAACAAGCATTTTTGATAGACTTTTTGGACTCTAAATTGTTAACTGAAAAACTATACGATCACGGAAATTTATATTGTAGTGAAATTATTATTATTGTTAATTAAAATAAATTATTCAAACTCAATAGTCTTACACATAATATTAGTTGTTTATATAATTTGTCAACTATGTATTCATAAAAATTCGTTTATAAACATTCTCAATTTTTTCTATATGTATTTTCCCATTTTATATTACTAAGACTATTACAAGAGCAACGTATTGTTGTATTTTAAAATATTTTTATCTATAATTTGTAATAAACTTTATTATTATGATCAGTGCCGATTTGTCTATATTATTGAGTGCCGATTAATCTAAGTGCCGTTTTGTCCAGGTGCCGATTTGTCTTTTAAACCAAGTGCCGATTTGTCTTGCACCCGAAAGAAAATAGTAGTATTCCGGATAAATCGCATCCTTTTTAAAATTAGAATAACTTCCGGTTGAGCGGAGAATTTGAATATAAATATCACTACACCTTGTAAATTACAGGTAAATAATCATACAGACTTTCAGTTGTACAAGGTTTTTAATTGATTCCATTCAATACCATTTTGCCATCTAAATTTTGAACAGAGACATATATTAAGCCGCCAGTCTGGTTTGAACAAGTCTGTCAACTTTGACAATGACATTCAATGTCCACCAAAAATACAGATGTCGGATGCAATTACAATTTACAATCCTAATCTCGTTGAGATTAGGATTCCGAAGAAATTTTCTGTCTGTATCTTCATCCCGGCTCTTCATAGGATGAAGATACAGACAAAAAATTTCTCCGGAATCCTAATCTCAACGAGATTAATATAACCCTAAATAATCTAGTCGATTACGGGTATTTTATATGAAAAGTAAACATATTTAGAAATACCGAATAAACGAAGCTAGTCATTTCGTACCACAAAATTGCAATTTCGTACCGTGACCAGAAACCATTTAGCACCATAACCATTTCGTACCATATATGTAATATTGCTCAGTAGCCATTTTGGAAATAGAATTACACTATGACCATTTTGTACCATATGGAAGTAGATACATTATGACCATTTCGTACCATATAGAAATAGAATATGTAGTGTAGTCTGGGATCCCTGGCAGAAACAACAAATTAATCAAATTGAAATGATACAAAGAAGCAGTTTACTGGTCTGGTATGTACACTAATCGGCCACATAGACGTAGGAGACGGTCGACAGAAATGTACATGTACCACATACACGATGCTGCCATCGTAGACAGTTGTCACACTGCATGGCTTCTTGTCTTGGTCTAACCGTGGAATTGCAACGTAGACACTCACTACCCGTCATTTTTGCATATGAATTATATTCATAAAAAATTCACTTTTAAACCGCCGAAATTTTTTGCGCTTGCTTACAGAGTTTCTGACGCCTGCATTTATCAATAATAAGACATAACCTTTCCTTTTGTCCATTATTATAACAAGTTTTTATCACCTACCAGTATTTTAGAATGTAATTCCCACAAAATAAAAATCCATGTCTCTGAACATTTTGAATTTCGTCATTTCCGGCCTCACTATTTGGATGTCGATACCATATTTGGCGATTTGAGGCGTGAATGTTTACATCAGCGTGTAGTAAGAAATACCATATTTAGAAAAGCTCCGCCTTCCGTAGTTTCCGGTTATGGAAAACGATCGATAAATTTGAACAAGGTTGTTGCTACCTTTGAAAAGCATATATTTCTCATCCAAACCGATTTAACAAGGACTGGGATCATCAGTAATAGTTATAATGAAATGTTTGAAACGTAAATAGTGAGTTTTTATGTTTCAACTGCAACTTTTTTTTTGTTTCATTGTGACGAATGGGGCCACATTGTAGCTCTGCCGAGACACAAGTTTGTCACAGGAGCTACATTATTGCAGCTAAGGTTTTTCAAAAATGAAATTATTGATTGAGCCAATTTTCCAAAAAATTCCAAGTAATTTGATTGGATAAACTAGCAGGAAATATTTGTAGAAACAAAAAAAGTGCATGGCTATCTCTTTTAAAAATAAGAGCTTGGGTAACTTTTGTTCGAATTTCTCTTCAAACGATACGAGCTTGGACTTCCTTTCATTTCATTTCCTAAACACTACCTTTGATCTAATACATAGCAATAAAAGCAATAGGAGGATGATTAGTTCTTTTATTTTTTAATTACCATCGTTGATTAACTGAACTTTTAAGCAAATAATAAATTAAATGCAGAAAAAGCTTTATTACTTCAAAGGTTCTACAAGTTGTAACGAAATAATTATCTTTATTAAATAAAATAATAAATAATGTTGAAATCACTGAACATTTAATACAATTAATAATATGTATATGCATGTATATATTTTTTTGTTCGTTTGGTGTTTTTTTTCATTTTAAATACATACTTTTTACAGTACCAACATGCAGCATGTACTTGGGTATTACATTTATTTGAATATGATGTAAAATAAGGATAAATGTACTATCTGCATAAGATTTTGCATATGGTACGAAATGGTCATAATGTATTTATATGCACATGGTACGAAATGGTCATAATGTGTCGATCTGCATATGATACGAAATGGTCATAATGTATTTTTTAATATTGTTCGAAATGGTCATATGTGTCAATCTGCATATGGTACGAAATGGTCATATAATGTATCTATCTGCATATGGTACGAAATGGTCATATAATGTATCGATCTGCATATGGTACGAAATGGTCATAATGTGTCGATTTGCATATGGTGCGAAATGGTCATAATGTATTGATCTGCATATGGTACGAAATGGTTATGGTACGAAAATGATTTTCACTATGGTACGAAATGACTATAAACAATTCTCGAGTACTAAAATAGCATGTCTTTTGAAGTTTTCAGACTCCATATTATTGTGAATAGATTTATCACCATCATGAATGACATGATATACCTGTACATGTAGCTGAAAAATTGCAGAGTTGGTGTTAAACAATAATCACTCGCTCACTGATCATGAATATATTTTCAATTTAAATACACTGTGCTAGTTGAGATAGTGGAAATCTTGAGCTCAGTTGGTGCAGAAGGTATAAGGTTTCTTCCTTGCTTGGGACGTTGCAGTGGTGGTCTGATCTGTTTTTCAGTAATGCATGTCAAAATGCCCTGCTTTTTGAGAAAAAAAAGTCATATGACCCGGAAAAATATAAATTAATGTTGTCTGAGAATGGTTCACAATTCACGACCAAAAAAATACCAACAAAAATGAATTACAGTATCTATCACATTAATAATTTGATAACTTTTGAATAAAAAAAAATATAATGAAGCTTTTAGTTTATAATACACATGGTGATTTTTTAGGGCATTTTGGTTAAATGAGATTTATTTTTGAGAAAAATGGGAGGTGTTTTGGAACAAAAATGGAGGCATTTTGTTTTTCAGATCTTCATTAGGTTGGACACATTTGTAATTATCAGGCCAGTGTTTTAAAAATTGTAATGCCTTGGGAGGAGGTTTGAATTTAAATAGAGGTAGATTTGTATTATAATAATAGATTTAAATACACTGCTAGTTGCTCTAGTGGAGACCTATTTTAATTTTGCTCATACATGTAGCAGTTACATGTACCTTCGGAACAGAAGGTATAGGGTTCGATCCTGGCTCAGGGCATTCTATTTTAGCATGATGAAAGATGTCCACTCTTAGGCACTTCAATTCTTGTTTCATGCCTTACTTCTAGAAACATTAGTGGACTCTGCACTTGTACTAGGCCTCTATTTTATCTTGATCATATGGTCACAAGTTTATGAAATCACAATGTTTTCACCAAAAAACAGTTTGAATTATGGTCTTAACCAACATACACTGGAATATAGTAGATATCAAAATATCTGCTAAAAGGTCATTTCAGTTTCACACTGAATATTAAAAAATGTAAATAATTATATGAACAGCAACACTTAAGTTAAAAAATAGAAGCAAAAATGCATTAGCTGTTACACATGTAAACCTGTGTCACAAAAGACCATGCTATCGAGGATGAACCTTTGCTCTCATAATACAACAATTACTTATTACTGTTTAGTCTGTTATTACAAAAAAATGGCATTAAATTTTCTTTAAAAAAAAGTCCACAAGCACTTGTGTAATGGAATTACACACACACTTTTTTATCCATATTTATTTCAATGAAATTTCTTTATTATTTCATCTCTTTTGATCAGCAGCTTTTCCCTCTTTATTTTTTTAGCAAAATATATTTTGGAAATAAAATGTGTCAAACTTGGCCAAAACAGCTAGAAATTGAAGGTATATAGTTATACATGTATGGTGACTGCATAAGGGGTTCCTTTTCTTTTTCTTTTTTTTTTATTTAAGTGAGAACTTCTATCACTAGACTGAACTTTTATCTTGCATGTCAGTTGAATGTGTTTTTAGATTTCTAATACTGGTACCATGCCTGAAATCAAGTGAGAAATGTGTTGACTAGTACAGTGAACCAAACCTTGTAGAAACCAAACTTTATATAATGTCCCAATGTAGGAAATCTTTGTTAATTTAACCTGTCTATTCTGAACACGAATGTTGGCCCCAAAGAGGTTCAGTTTAGACAGGTTGTGCTGTACATATATATTTACTTAATTATCTGTTTTATATACTAATAGATAAAACAACAATCTTACCATAATGTCAGAGGTCAACAGTACCTTCTTCAGTAAGCTCAAATCAGTTTGTCGAGATGTTGAACAGGGAATCAGTCAGCTACAGAATGAAGTGGAAACAAAAACATCCAGCAGATCTAATGGTAATGCAGTGATCAAGTTGACAAACATCAAACAAGAAATACAAGATATGAAGGTAAGACAAGGCAATTTAAGAAAGTAATTTGTTTCTTTATAATTATTATTGCTTGAATTTCCATGTATAGTCTGATAGGTTATAGTACTGAGTGACTGTGGACCATAGTGGGTAACATGTTTGAAGAGTGCTGCACACCCTGCATGCTGAAGATTTTTGTAGATTTCAGAAAAGAATAGGCACATTGTAGTCGCTACAAAAGACTAGATTATTCGTCCCTACCCAGCGTTAATTCTCCTGTCCATATTTTTCAGTGGCAGTCAAAAGTCGTTGACCCGGTGGACCCTCCCTCATATCTATATAGTTATTGTTGTCTATTATTGAACCTGTTCTCTTCCTGGATAAAGCTGAAACACTGCTCACTGGACTTTAAGCAATAATCAGTCTATAAATCATATAGCCTGATAATATAATATTGTACTCCCATTCATGGTTCTTTCAAGGGTTGAAATAAGAATATGTTAAATAATATTTCTGAATTCTTCTATACAATTCATGCACTAATTGAAGCTGATCAAATCACTGTTTGTGCTCAAACCTCCTCTGTGCTTCAATCTACTAGTCGTTTCATATATACACTTTCTGCATATTGTACAGTACAAAACATGTTATTTAGTATCAAGGCTTAGATTTAATTTGCTTGAGAGAAAAAATATTTTAGATAATATTTGAGAAGATAGATGTAGAATTCTACATATATCAAGAGCTAATTCCCCTACAATAGATGTACTGCAATCAAGTTTTTTTTTACTTATTTTCCCATAAGGAGGTTTTTAAATATCTGATATTTGTACAATGGATTCTGTCTAGTATTTCATAAGCCAAGAAAACATGACTTTACTGTCATGTCTGATTATTAGTAAGTATTTTAATGCAATATACATGTACATGTATGTACAATGGAAACAGCTAGGATTTCATAATGCAAGAAAACATACTTTTAAATACATTAATTTAACCAAAAAAATTACACACAAATAACATTAAGAATCAAGGGAGATAATCCATATAATCTCTTAATTAATTATTGTTCTCAGTATTTGTTACAGATTTTGATCACATGACAAGAATTATAAAATTAGTTTGTTTATTAATTTTCTTTGACTTGTTTTTGCAGGTTGATGTGAGACAGAAATGTCAGACTTTAGATGCAGAAGGAGAGACATTTGCTGAATTGATATCATGTTGTCGTTCATTGATTGACATACAAAGCCATAAATTACACAACATAGATATCTTTATGAAACAATATGGTTACAATGACTTCAAGCCAAAAGGTATGATATTTAAGAAATAATTCATGCCGGCCATACTTTAGTGTTATTCAAATATGGGTAGGCATTATATTCATGAACAATAAAGTATGGCCGGCATGAATTATTTCGATTCTAATAGGACAAATACAGTAATTTTAAAATTCGAGGCAGTCAAGGTGATGCGCTGGTAGTGGCTATTCCATCAATCTCCTACGAAATTTTAAAAATGGTAAAATTGGGAATTAAGAGATTGAAAGCGAAATTGTGGTTGAAACTGTGGCTTAAAATACTGAAAAGATAAACAATAATAAAAAATCGCTATCCATGAAGAATTTTCTGAAAATAGTCAGTGTTTATGTATGGTAGGTGCTTTTTTTTAGCTCAGCGCGCATGTGTGGCCTATATTTTATTGTTATTCAAATATGCCTTTATTTGTATACCGAATATGGGACGTCATATTAGAATCAAGGTCAAACTAACGGTGAAATCATTACATTTCATGGAGCATTTAATTTTTATTTTTATTTTTATATGTAAATTCTTAGAGAGTTAAAATAAGATCTGAAAGTCCACCAATTTTAGTATATTCCAACAAATGAGGTTATGGTGTTTAATGCCACTTTCAACAATATTTCAGTTATATCGTGGTGGTCAGCTTTATTGGTGGAGAAAACCACAGACCTGCTGCAAGTCACTGACAAACTTTATCACATAATGTTGTATTGAGTACACCTCGTCATGAGCTGGATTCGAACTCACAACTTTAGTGGTGATAGGCACTAATTGCATAGATAGTTGTAAATTCAATTACCATGCAATTACGACAATGACAGCCCTTTTCTCTAACAAATGAGTTTCTGTTAAACCTCAAAGGGCAGCTGTTGTCACTATTGTATGGTAAGTGGATTTATAAACATACCTATGCAATCAGTGCCTTTAGTTTAGAATCCAATCCTTGGTGAGATGTTTTCAGTAGGACATTATGTGTTTAAGTTTGTCAGTTACTGGTAGCAGAGTTAAGGATTGTTTTATTGTAAGTCTTAATAAAGTCAATATATTGAAATTGTTTTGTTTGTTTTTATACTGATTAGTGATTGAGGAAAATATATTTAGACCTCTAATTTTCCAATCGTCATAGAAAAAAAGAAAATTGGAATGATAAGGGATTGAGGAATGCACAGAATTGGTAATATTTCTCAGACGATCATTGTAGCTCATAGATTCTTGTTTATCATACTAAGTTTTCATATGTCTGTTGTCATATTATTAAACAGATTTTTCAGTAATTAAGGCCATTACATGTATATATGTTATATATAGTAATAATTAACAATATTTCAATAAATTTGTTTATTATAGAGGAAGTTAAAGAAGAATTACTAGAAGAATGTGATGATACAAAAGAGAATGAACAACCGTAAGTTATGACATCTATATATAGATCTGTAGTTTGTTGTTTAGGATTCTATATATAGTCCTGTAGTTTGTTGTTTAGTATTCTATATATAGACCTGTAGTTTGTTGTTTAGCATTCTATATATAGACCTGTAGTTTGTTGTTTAGGATTCTATATATAGACCTGTAATTTGTTGTTTAGTATTCTATACTATAGACCTGTTGTTTGTTGTTTAGGATTCTATATATAGACCTGTAGTTTGTTGTTTAGGATTCTATATATAGACCTGTAGTTTGTTGTTTAGGATTCTATATATAGACCTGTAGTTTGTTGTTTAGCATTCTATATATAGACCTGTAGTTTGTTGTTTAGGATTCTATATATAGACCTGTAGTTTGTTGTTTAGCATTCTATATATAGACCTGTAGTTTGTTGTTTAGGATTCTATATATAGACCTGTAGTTTGTTGTTTAGGATTCTATATATAGACCTGTAGTTTGTTGTTTAGGATTCTATATATAGACCTGTAGTTTGTTGTTTAGGATTCTATATATAGACCTGTAGTTTGTTGTTTAGGATTCTATATATAGACCTGTAGTTTGTTGTTTAGGATTCTATATATAGACCTGTAGTTTGTTGTTTAGGATTCTATATATAGACCTGTAGTTTGTTGTTTAGGATTCTATATATAGACCTGTAGTTTGTTGTTTAGTATTCTATATATAGACCTGTAGTTTGTTGTTTAGTATTCTATATATAGACCTGTAGTTTGTTGTTTAGTATTCTATATATAGACCTGTAGTTTGTTGTTTAGTATTCTATATATAGACCTGTAGTTTGTTGTTTAGTATTCTATACTATAGACCTGTAGTTTGTTGTTTAGTATTCTATATATAGACCTGTAGTTTGTTGTTTAGTATTCTATATATAGACCTGTAGTTTGTTGTTTAGTATTCTATACTATAGACCTGTAGTTTGTTGTTTAGTATTCTATATATAGACCTGTAGTTTGTTGTTTAGTATTCTATACATAGACCTGTAGTTTGTTGTTTAGGATTCTATACTATAGACCTGTAGTTTGTTGTTTAGGATTCTACTATCATTCAATCAAATATATTTTCACAGAAAAAATTAAAAATCAAGGAGTTTTCAGTCAAAACCTTAAATATTTTCTTTCACCTTTGTTTTATGTGTTTATATAAACAAATGTTTTTGGGGTTGCTCTATGATATCTGCAATAAAATATAAGCAAATATATGGTAATAGGCAGTTTTACTGTTAAGATTAATTAATCTGTTGATGCCACATTTATAGTAGAAATACTGCTAAAGAGTGCATTTAACACCAACCAATCAATCAATATGGTTGTTAAATATTGAAGTGTATATATTTAGGGATCATTTTATATATTCTGTGTAACAGTTTATAGTTGACACTCAAAGTGTCAAATTTGTATCACTTCCATGGATAACTACTGTAGAAGTAAATATATGACATATTCATAGATAATCTCAACTAAACTAGCCTTACATAACTTAAAAACTCTGATAATTAGAAGTTATTTATCTATCTCTGAGAACTGTATATGATGGAAAAATAAATCAATATTGAAGGATTGATTGATTGTTGTTTAAGGTCAAGGGGGCAGTTTTTCATATATATTCATGACAAGAACAAGATTGTAAACAACATGATTAATGTAGGTAAAAAATATGGCACTATGTCAGAGATGGAACTATTGGTACCACAGGGATTCGGGAGATAATTGATAGTGTGGGAAACTTTTTGCCTTGCAACAGGTCACCAACGACCACTTCTATAAATCTAACAAATTTTGTTCAATAAGGGCTGGTGCAAGTTGTCTTTTACAAGCAAGAAGCTTGGCATTCTTCATACTCAAAAGACTCATTTCCAGCCCATCCACAACATTTTAAGGGCGACTTGCTTATTTGAATCATTCCGCTTAATAGCTTGAATTATAGTGATTACAGGGTTCATAAAATTGCATATGGGTTTGATGATCCTAGTGAAAAAATGTCAGTCCTCATTAATTTTCTATTGCAAAATATCAATTTTGTGTCAGTTCTTAGCAAAATCTGCCCAAATTTTGTTGGTCATGTCTGACAGGACTGACAAATTTCACGAAATCTGTGATTACTAAATGCTCTACTTTTTGTTTCAGTGTTACTCCACCTCCACAAGAGGACAACAAACCTAAGAAAGTTAAGACACCTAGGCCAGAAGACTTTGGATTTAGTAGTTATACACTGAGGGCCTTGAAGAGAGGCTTTAACACGATTCAACAAGATTTCACAAGGTTTGATTGGCTGATTTAATGTTTACTTTATACCACAAGAACAATAACTCAGTTACATATCGTGGTCATGATCGTATGATAGTTGGATTTACAACTACCTATGCAATCAGTGCCTATCACCACAAACGTTGCGAGTTCAAATCCCATTCAGGCGAGGTGTGTTCGATACAACATTATGTGATAAAGTCTGTCAGTGACTTTCGGCAGGTCGGTGATTTGGTTTTCTCCTGGTACTCTGATTTCCTCCAGCAATAAAACTGACCGCCACGATATAGCTGAAATATTGTTGAAAGTGGCTTTAAGCACCATAAACAAAACCAGATTTAGTGGCAAAGTAAACCTCACGATCTGTACACATGCTCCAAAAATGGCCAATCAGAAAAGAACTTTATATTGAAAAAATGCAGCATTCTGATTGGGCAATTTTAGAATACAAGTACAAAAATCGTACTGAAAAGTTTTATGACTGTGAAGCCAGAAACTTGTGATAATCCAACGTCGGAAAATATGTAGCAACTCGTTCAACTTGACATATAAATTATACAATATTAAAAAAAAATATAAAAACCTCTAGTCTTCGGTTACAAAACATTCGACAAAAATTATTTGGACTCAATTATTTCTTAATATATTATCCTTCACAATATACAAAATGTACTATGTATCAGAACAAAAAAATAGAATTATAAATGTATATAGTCTCTTTTTACAAGAGTTAAAGTATGCACAAAATTATTAATGTCTGAACCTGAACTAATTTATGATATAAAATATTATATATATTTAGATATTCTGATTACTCAGTCTAATTTTCACAGGGATACTTCAGAAGTGCTCTTGGAATAGGAAGTAACAATGTAACAATGCTGAATAAATTATTATGTTATTAAAAAAATTGAGAAGGCTTTAATCTGGAATTGTCTTTCAGCTGAATAGATGTTAAGATTATCTATAATTGTAAATTGAGTGTGGGTTATGGGTTCTTAGTGCCAGTATTAACAGTATTTCAGTTATAACGGAACCTTCTGTTGTATTAATGGAGAGAACCTCAAGTATGAGAGAAAACCATTGATATGACACAACTCACTGACAATCTTTGTCTCATAATGTTGTATAGAGTACACCTCATTGTGAGTGTGAATAGAACTCACAACTGTATCAGTAATGGGCACAGATCGTACACACAACAAATCAATCTGTAATTGTAGACCACAATGTTGGTACATACATTGCACCTGCATTGCATTGTATAATATTTTCAAAAGAAGCATTTTTTGCAATGTATACTTGGTATATCCTCCAATTATTTTATCATGGGCAAATTTTTGTGTGATTATATTTATTATGCAAATCCATGACCACGGGCAAAAATGAGAGGTTATTAAATTTTTATTATTAATATATTTTTCAGACCAGCGCCTCATTCAGAAGCCAGAATTCCATCAATTTTTAATGATGATAATTTTATTTTGTTGACACCAAGTGTTTTTGGCCGACATGTACCATTTCATTTACCTGGAAAATATCAAGGTAACGGCTCAATTTGAAGTATAGATGAAACCACATTGGTAGTGTAATGGTTAGCGTTTTCACCTTGAGTGCAGTAGATCATGGGTTCATAACGATTGCCAACAGTAGACAAGTTTTCTTTTTATCACCTATTACAAAAGCTGAATATAGTAGACATTACTGAAAAGTATGCTCTGTTATTTATGTCAAACAGAAAATCAATATCTCTCTCCTTTACACGATATTTCCGTGCACATATTTTTCTTTTTATTAGGATTTATGTATTAGGTAACAAGCGATTGTTATTCGTACACTAGATGAATAAAGCATACAAAATTATTTGTATTCCTTTATTGTACAACTGTAACAATTGCAGAATATATTGTAATATTGTGTTAGTATTGTTTTTACTTTTTTTTACAAACTTTTCACAAAAACTTAACTGTTAATTGTATAATGTGAGTTAATATAAGATTTCTGATCTAAGAATATAAATGTTAGATTTATTAGAAATAAATATACAATATATGTACATTGTCGGAAATATATAATTGATATGTACTAACCTGTTTCGCTGTGAGTGCAAATTAATTTTATATTTAGCGATAATGTACATATATTGTGTTTTTCCTGCAATATCAAAAAGTCCAAAACACCTGCCACATTGTCTGAAAATAACTGAAACAAGTGTCGTTCTAATTGTTTTCAGTGGTGTCATCTGTGATGTCAGCACTTCTACTGTTACCGTTTAGGTCCATGACCTAATGAAGGGGTTTCAAAGTGGGCCGGTACCCGGTACTTTTACCCGCCTGAGATCGTGTATAGTACCGGCAGAAATTACTGAACCCCCCAAAATTAGCGGTGGTCAAAACCACACTGAAGCACGATGGTCGATAGGCTTGTGGAATATTTTTCATAAAAAATTAATGATCACGTCAATTGCTGAATTCTCGCATTCAAATCCAACAACTGCGTCACGACCAAGTTGATGGGATATTCCCTGTTTTAAAAATAACTTTACCTTAGAATCGTAAATAGCAGTTTGAGCATGCGGTAAATAGATATGTTTTCGCCCCAATGTCTTTTCATCCTTGTGTAAAACTCGGACCGGAACAAAGCTGACATCATTTCAAAATAAAAAAATGACCGATTACAAATTATGTTCAAACACAATTTAGTGTAATCTCCAGTAATATAAGAATGATCATTATGTATTACGAATATATGACTACACAATATTTTGTGCGATTTTTTTTATCCATTTAAAACCCAGGGTCGAATCATTCTGGGGCGTACTGTCTTGTTGGTTAACTCCATCCATATTGTTTAACTTCCGGTATATAAAAATAAAAACTTATGGCTAATTTATTTACATATTTTGACGGGGCCCTACCGCGGTTGTTCACAGAAATGAAAGTGTGCTGAAAAACATTTTTAAAAGGGGGTACGAGGAGATAAGGGATAGAAAATTACTAGAAATCTTGAAAAAGGACCGGACATGGCTCAAATACGAATTACATTGTAATGTCAAAATGCCGGCCCCCCCCCTTTTTTTTTCCAAATAATTTAACTTTTGTGATTCAAATGTTAATAAATGTCTTCCCGCGAATCGTTTTTGTTCGAACATTTTTTTTGCACATATGCCGTGAAAGTAACAATATAGATTGTTTTTGTTTAATTATATTTGTATTGATCTATTAAAAAATTATAAATTTTATTAAAGATTAAATTTATGTTTCATCAAGGACGTATTCTATATACGTCTGGTTTAATTAATTATGATACTTATATGTCTTGATCCTGCCAATGGTCTTTGATGAGTTTAATTACTGGTAATAAAGTAAAAAAAAACACACAAGCCAAGGTATTGTGAAAAAGAAAAGGACAAAGCCATCAAAAGAATTTTGAGAAGTTTAAGCTTTGATAACAATGGCTTGGTCAAGCCTAGCTGCGGAACCGTAGCTCTTTATGGTCCTTTTGGTTTTTTTTTAAGATATGGCAGACTATCTATGAATAATCTTGGCTGAAATCTGAACTCTAAAGTTAATGGGATTTTTCTTTCAAAAACACTTAATGTTTTGCAGTCTCTGAAGTACATTTTTTGGTCCACAAAATGCTAGATTTCAGGAGCTTCCGCCCCCTGGACCCCTTACGGCCCTCAGTCTAATTTTTTAGGTACCTCCTAAAATTTAAGAAGTACCTCCAATTATAAAAAACTTTGAAACCCCCGCTAATGACACTGAAGTTTATTTGAACTCAATACTTATTAATACTAAGAAATTACACAATTGCAGGATAAAAGCAAATAATTTTTAGAATGCAATGAGTTATCAGAATACTAGTTTTCATTACATTATATTTTTCAGATCCCAGTCCAACTTATGATGATTTTTTCACACCTCTTGATAAAAAAGTAATCAGTACTGATCAAAAATATGCTTCTGATTTCCCAAAGTTTAATTTGGGAGAGGACAATCCAAGCCCAATACCTCCTGTGTTTCAAACACCTGGAATAAATCATTTAGGAAAAAAAGAAAATTTTGAGAAATCAGCTCCAGTTTCTGCATTTACAAGTATACAGAAGGCACCAATGAATAGTCTCCAAGTTCCTGTGTTTCAAAGTGAAAGTGTTAAGAAAATGATGGAGAAAAGCAGTGTTGCCATGGAAAAGGAATCGTCTGGGAAAACAAGTAGAGCAAAATTATATGATGATATGCCACAGACTCCAGAATTCACATTTAATATTAAAGTAAGTCTATATATATTGAAAATTCCCACTTTTTAAAATATTTTGGCTAATGGAAACCAAAGTGCAGTGGAACTTGTGCAATCAGACACCTGAATTTTCCAACTTCCTGTGACATCCGACAAAAATTTATGGTCCCAAAGTATTTCTTTAACACTGTTAAAAAACCTTATGTATTCCGAACCGAAACCTGTCACTTCTGACCTCCGACACTGTTTTCCAGTCCCAGTGTTATTAATTACACTTAATTAATCCTGTCTTATCCGACCCTTTGATCTTCTAATTAATAAATTGTCATCCCTCCATGTGTATCATTAAATATAAACCATTAACAAATTGACAGGCTTGTGTACACAAATAAATTATGATTTGAACTTGTTGATTGGCAGGTGATTAGAGGCTTGTTAATAAGGATTAAAAGTAAGTTTTCCAAGAATATAATAATTAAAATTTTACAGTTTTCACTTTCTTTGTAAAGGACATGGCTAAAACTATAATCTGAATTTATGAAATGGTTCTAAATATATCAATTGTGTTTGTTTGTTTGATGGTGTTTAATGCCAATTTCAACAATATTTCAGTTATCTCATGGCTGTCAGTTTTATTGGTGGAGGAAAACGGAGGTCCCGGAGAAAACCACTTATTAATTGTGATATTAATTAAATATTAAATGTATATTCGTCTACATTGTATTTCTAATTATTTAAACCATTCTACATAATCAAACATACATAATTTCTTGGTAAATTTGTGCAAATTTCTGTTAACTAAAAGTAAAACCTGAGTTTTCTGACATCCTGTACAATCCAACACATTTTCCTGGTTGTTTGGTGTGTCAGATTAGACAAATTCAACTGTATTTATTTTGGACTATATACATTAATTACTGTGACTTCCTTTTTGTTCATTGAATACCAAATTCCTACTTTTCATTGATATTTATGAAACTTAGTACACCATCATCGCCACCATGAAAGTCATATGTAACAAGAGAATCTATATGCTATTAGTAAGCATCAACGAACTCCTCACTATTCATTGGTCCATGAAAATCGATACCAATGAAAATAGCAAACTACAGTAGTGTGATAATAATCCTCCCCAGACAGCTATACTTAGACACCAAAGAGAGGATTTACCGGTATGCATATTTAAATCAATATAAATTTAATCAGTCAAACTATGAAAATGAAGCATGCTTCCCATTACAACATGAATAGTTTTGGAAACATATTTTTATTTTTAGAAGGACTTTATCAGTGTCATCATTTACAATAGGTGTTAATGTTTTTCAGAAACTGAGGGAAATGTCTGGATTTACTGAGGAACCACAATTCAATAAGCCAGACCCACTAACCAGAGAACCAGTGCCTCCAACCTTTCAATATAAGGTATTGACTTGATATTTTAGCTGTTTACCGTGAGAGGAATGATGTTTATGAGGCCCTATCCAAAAATTCCTCATAAAACAAAAAACATGTCCATTCTGGTTAATTCTTGGTTATAATTTGTAAAAATTTCCTGTGAAACAACAGGTTCAAGAAATGATTTGTTATGACTTATGTGGTACAAAATAATGGGTATGAAGTCCTCTGCATAAATACATTTTTATACGACCGCAAAAAAATGTTGAGGTCGTATTATGTTATTTTATGCATACAATGAAAATCGTAGCCACCATGAGAAATTATGTCAATCTCCTTCTACATTTTCCTCCAAACTTTGCATGATTTCTTATTACTACATATATGTAAGGTCCTCCACAACATTCCTATTTTCATCTTGATCTGGGGAACAATGGCTGCAATACACAAATCTTCTCACTGGCTGAATTTTAATGATGTTTCACTTATACAATGGATGTATGTGAGGTTCTCTACAAAGATTTCTTAATTTGTATTGATCAGGCAAAACAAGGCGGTAGCCATGGATATTTTTTTTTGCCGATTGGATGAAACTTTAAAAATCTTCCCCTCCAAAACTACAGGTACAAATGCTTTGTTACATAGTACAATTGAGGTACATTTGTTTGTATGTGACGTCCTCTATGGAAAAAAAAATCATCATTTATTCTTGCTAAGATGAAAACATGGCAGTGATATAGATTGTCAATTCGTCACTCAGAAACTATAAACATGCTTGACCCAAATCAGTCCATGAATAACATTGGGAGTGATTCAAGCTCAAGTGGACCTCTTGTTTGATTTCATTATAATACCACCAATGTTATTGTTTGATTGCCTGTGAATGTAAAAATAATTTCTGAGCAACGAGTTATTAGCAGAACTGCCGTGCAACCAATGGTATCTGGGCAGTAGTGCGAATTATGTGTCTACCGTATCCTTGAAAATATAAGAATATTGTGGACAAACCATGGAAGTTTTTGTTTAAAAAAGATTTAGTACCCTGATAATTTGTATGCATTCCAAGATAACTTGTAATGAATGATATGTGTGATGAATGGCCACCCACAATAAATTAAATTATTACATAATGATTTTATTTAAACAAATGTATTGGCTATCATGCTGTCACCTGACATTCCGTAAAATTTGATATTGTTTGATTAAAACTTGTATTGACTTGGTTTCACTTTCGATTTCTAATGAAATCTATAAAAAGAATCACATGAATTCTATTTCTATTCGACCAATGGACATAAAGGTAATGTGAAATTTCGTCCAATCAGAATCATCGTATTAGCGTTATTTTAAGAATGAACAAGTAATCATCATGTCCGATGCAGGCGATGGGCTTGCAAAAGTCAAACGGAGATTTGCAGAAATCTCGGAGACTTGGTTTCACTTTTCATTTTAATGTAATAAAACAATTACAGTCTTTTGTATCGGTCAATACGAGTTTTTATGGACCTTAGAAATCTATATTCACCTCAGCCTAAAGGCTTTGGTGAATATCATTTTTAAGGTCCATAAAAACTTTTATCCTGCAATGACAGCATTTACCGACCAATATAGCCTGCCTAATATTTTTTTTGATATTGGTCAGTTATAAATAGAACATACAAATGTAAAACGGGGCACATCGGGGGATATTGTTTTCAAATACGTACGCACAATTATTTCAAATACTGTTATCATCGTTCAGTAAACGTTTATTTACGATTTAAAATTGCAGGATAAATACAATACATGTGCACTGTCGAAGCATAGAGGTAAATATGTGTATTCGGCGGGAAAAGGCTCGGCAAGGCCTCGCATTTTCCCCCGTTTCTAAGCCTCATACACATATTACCTATATGCTTCGACAGTGCACATGTATTGTATATGTATTGACCTCAACAAAAGACTATAATTGTATAATATTGTCATGTAAAATGGATTGATTGATTGTTGTTTAAAGTCAAGTGAGCAGAATTTCGGTTGTATTCATGACAAAAAAAAGTTGATAAAAAATAAAAAAATGTATGTCAAAGGCAGGCCAGAGATGAACAGATTATTTTATTTTGAAACAGGAAGATGATGAATATGGCAGAAAAATATTTCTTTGCTATGTGCAATCCTATAACCACTCCAAACAATTTAATTAAAATTGTTTGTTGCTTTTACAGGGCTTAGGGGATGCAGATGCCACAATGCCTAGAGATTTCCAACCTTTAGCAGAGAGATTGGGACATGATATTACCAGTAATATAACACCACCTATGCCAGAAATGTTGTCAGATAGACACTCCAAGTTTACCAGTACCGGTAATCAACAGATACGAGACTTCAGTAAAACACCACCAACACCAAAATTCTTGTCTCAATATGCAAATGACTTGGTACAAAAGAAATATAGTTGAAATTTATATTAAAGAAAATGAAACTGATCATTTATCCTTTTTTTTTTTGTGTATAAGGTGAGAAGGTTGTGGTCTTTTTTTGTCATCAGTGGTTTGAGACTAGAGGTGGTTGTTATAAGGTGAGAAGGTTGTGGTCTTTTTTGTCATCAGTGGTTTGAGACTAGAGGTGGTTGTTATAAGGCGAGAAGGTTGTGGTCTTTTTTTGTCATCAGTGGTTTGAGACTAGAGGTGGTTGTTATAAGGTGAGAAGGTTGTGGTCTTTTTTCTCATCAGTGGTTTGAGACTAGGGGTGGTTGTTATAAGGTGAGAAGGTTGTGGTCTTTTTTTGTCATCAGTGGTTTGAGACTAGAGGTGGTTGTTATAAGGTGAGAAGGTTGTGGTATTTTTCTGTCATCAGTGGTTTGAGACTAGAGGTGGTTGTTATAAGGTGAGAAGGTTGTGATCTTTTTTTGTCATCAGTGGTTTGAGACTAGAGGTGGTTGTTATAAGGTGAGAAGGTTGTGGTCT
Source organism: Bathymodiolus septemdierum (assembly GCA_963383655.1). Classification (NCBI taxonomy): domain Eukaryota; kingdom Metazoa; phylum Mollusca; class Bivalvia; order Mytilida; family Modiolidae; genus Bathymodiolus; species Bathymodiolus septemdierum. Next base: position 91,069,116 of record OY726517.1, on the reverse strand, counting down.
TTTTTTGTCATCAGTGGTTTGAGACTAGGGGTGGTTGTTATAAGGTGAGAAGGTTGTGGTCTTTTTTTGTCATCAGTGGTTTGAGACTAGAGGTGGTTGTTATAAGGTGAGAAGGTTGTGGTCTTTTTTGTCATCAGTGGTTTGAGACTAGAGGTGGTTGTTATAAGGTGAGAAGGTTGTGGTCTTTTTTGTCATCAGTGGTTTGAGACTAGAGGTGGTTGTTATAAGGTGAGAAGGTTGTGGTCTTTTTTTGTCATCAGTGGTTTGAGACTAGAGGTGGTTGTTATAATGTGAGAAGGTTGTGGTCTTTTTTGTCATCAGTGGTTTGAGACTAGAGGTGGTTGTTATAAGGTGAGAAGGTTGTGGTCTTTTTTTGTCATCAGTGGTTTCAGACTAGAGGTGGTTGTTATAATGTGAGAAGGTTGTGGTCTTTTTTGTCATCAGTGGTTTGAGACTAGGGGTGGTTGTTATAAGGTGAGAAGGTTGTGGTCTTTTTTTGTCATCAGTGGTTTGAGACTAGAGGTGGTTGTTATAATGTGAGACGGTTGTGGTCTTTTTTGTCATCAGTGGTTTGAGACTAGAGGTGGTTGTTATAAGGTGAGAAGGTTGTGGTCTTTTTTGTCATCAGTGGTTTGAGACTAGAGGTGGTTGTTATAAGGTGAGAAGGTTGTGGTCTTTTTTTGTCATCAGTGGTTTGAGACTAGAGGTGGTTGTTATAATGTGAGACGGTTGTGGTCTTTTTTGTCATCAGTGGTTTGAGACTAGAGGTGGTTGTTATAAGGTGAGAAGGTTGTGGTCTTTTTTTGTCATCAGTGGTTTGAGACTAGAGGTGGTTGTTATAAGGCGAGAAGGTTGTGGTCTTTTTTGTCATCAGTGGTTTGAGACTAGGGGTGGTTGTTATAAGGTGAGAAGGTTGTGGTCTTTTTTGTCATCAGTGGTTTGAAACTAGAGGTGGTTGTTAGTTTTGTTGATATTGGTGGCCATCACTGTTTAAACTTGCTTTTCATAACATGTAAACATGATAATTTTTTGTAGTGAAAAATGTCACATCTGTCAGATCTTGTTTTCTACAAAGGGGTCATAAAGTAATTGGATTGATTATATTATCTGGTGTTCTACATACATATAAATATCGTCAAGTATTAGTTGTGAGTTGCAATATTAAGCTTTGCTCCGTAAAATAATAAAATGAAAAACATAAAATACCATGCTGTCAGACTTTCTTGTTAAACTGGTATAATGTCTTTATTGTTTTCTTTCATAGTTTGAGATGCCTATAGTCAAGTTGTATACATGTATTTGAGAATACTGGATAATAGATCAAAGTAACAGACTACAAATTGCCAACAGTTTAAATTGTGGACTTTGACCAAGTTTATTTGACTAAAGGCTAACCTGAGCCTGCATCACTCAATTATTAATGAATTATTGGTTTATTATCCAATGATCATATGCATGTACATGTTTGTACTGTTTGTTTGTGGTGTTCTGAGAAGATATATAATTTGTTTATTATGAGTAATCCAATATGCTGCCAAGACAAAACCTTAATATGAGAAATATGCTTTAAAAATCTCCAATCTTTATAGATTTATTGTGTAATAATTTATATTTCATATGTAAAAGTTCACTAAATTTCAGTCAAAAAGGCTTGTCACACATTATGACCCACTTTGTTGTTTGTTAAACAGACATGCATGCCTATGAAAGTACAAAAAAGGGTGATGACAGTCTACTTAATCTGCTTTGTGATAAGTTGTACTCTGTTTTTTGTCCTTTGTAAAAATTGAAATGTACAATATAAACAAACAAGAATTTAAAATGTAAATCTTTATTAAATGAAATAAATATTTCTCCACCGTGTAAAACAAATTTATAAATGCAAATGATACAAATAATTGATCAACATTTAACAAGTTTTACCACATACATATATATATCAATTTGCAGACTTCCCGAAAGATGAACACCTTATGCAAGGATAAATACTGGTAGTAATAACACATGGGTCAATGAACCAAATCTTGGACTGATTGATTGATTGACTGGCATTTTATGCCAACATTAGCTATATTTCCAAATGTTTGAAGATAAAATGTTCCATAATTATTAACCAGAGGCTCTCAAGAGCCTGTATCGTTCACCTGGTAATAAAAAAAAACAATTGGTCCTATGTAAAAACTATGTCCTGCAGTGGTAGTCATCTTGGAATTACGATCAACATAAAAAACACAAAGTTTGTAAAGGACCTTCCAATGATTGATGCACAGTTTAGGTTCAATCAGTGCAATAGCTTCAGAGAAGAATATATTTCTGTATTTTCCCCATATGGTCCTGTGTTAATACTATGACCTGTGGTGGCAGCCATCTTGGATTTCCGATCGGCATAAAAAACGGAGGACCTTCCAATGATCATTCCTGGGCAGTTTGGTTTCAACTGTCCAAGTGGTTTCAGAGAAGAAGCATTTTGAAACATTTTTCCCATAGGGTCCAATGTTAAACTAAGTCCTGCCGTAGCCGCCATTTTGAATTTCATATCAGAACAAAAAACCTAAATTTGTAGAGGACCATCCAATGAACATCCATGTACAGTTTGGCTTTAATCATATTTGTAGTTTCTGAGAAGAAGGCATTTGAACATTTTCCCATAGGGTCCAATGTTAATCTATGTCCTGCGGTGGTGGCCATCTTGGATTTCCGATCGGCATAAAAAACACACACCTTGTAGAGGACCTTCCAATGATCATTCCTGGGCAGTTTGGTTTCAATTATCCAAGTGGTTTCAGAGAAGAAGCGTTTTGAAACATTTTTCCCATAGGGTCCAATGTTAAACTAAGTCCTGCCGTAGCCGCCATTTTGAATTTCATACCGGAACAAAAAACGTAAAGTTTGTAGAGGACCATCTAATGAACATTCTTGTACAGTTTGGCTTTAATCATATTTGTAGTTTCTGAGAAGAAGGCATTTGAATATTTTCTCATAGGGTCCAATGTTAATCTATGTCCTGTGGTGGCGGCCATCTTGGATTTCCGATCGGCATAAAAAACAGAAACTTTGTAGAGGACCTTCCAATGATCATTCCTGGGCAGTTTGGTTTCAACTGTCCAAGTGGTTTCAGAGAAGAAGCATTTTGAAACACTTTTCCCATAGGGTCCAATGTTAAACTAAGTCCTGCCGTAGCCGCCATTTTGAATTTCATATCGGAACAAAAAACCTTAAGGTTGTAGAGGACCATCCAATGAACATTCATGTACAGTTTGGCTTTAATAATATTTGTAGTTTCTGAGAAGAAGGCATTTGAACATTTTCCCATAGGGTCCAATGTTAATCTATGTCCTGCGGTGGCGGCCATCTTGAATTTTCGATCGGCATAAAAAAACAGAAACTTTGTAGAGGACCTTCCAATAAACATTCCTGGGCAGTTTGGTTTCAATTATCCAAGTGGTTTCAGAGAAGAAGCGTTTTGAAACATTTTTCCCATAGGGTCCAATGTTAAACTAAGTCCTGCCGTAGCCGCCATTTTGAATTTCTTATCGGAACAAAAAACGTACAGTTTGTAGAGGACCATCCAATGAACATTCATGTACAGTTTGGCTTTAATCATATTTGTAGTTTCTGAGAAGAAGGCATTTGAACATTTTCCCATAGGGTCCAATGTTAATCTATGTATTGCGGTGGCGGCCATCTTGGATTTCCGATCGGCATAAAAAATATAAAATTTGTAGAGGACCTTCCAATGATCATTCCTGGGCAGTTTGGTTTCAACTGTCCAAGTGGTTTCAAAGAAGAAGCGTTTTGAAACATTTTCCTCATAGGGTCCAATGTTAAACTAAGTCCTGCCGTAGCCGCCATTTTGAATTTCATATCGGAACAAAAAACGTACAGTTTGTAGAGGACCATCCAATGAACATTCATGTACAGTTTGGCTTTAATCATATTTGCAGTTTCTGAGAAGAAGGCATTTGAACATTTTCCCATAAGGTCCAATGTTAATCTATGTCCTGCAGTGGTGGCCATCTTGGATTTCCGATCGGCATAAAAAACACACACCTTGTAGAGGACCTTCCAATAATCATTCCTGGGCAGTTTGGTTTCAATTATCCAAGTGGTTTCAGAGAAGAAGCGTTTTGAAACATTTTTCCCATAGGGTCCAATGTTAAACTAAGTCCCGCCGTAGCCGCCATTTTGAATTTCATACCGGAACAAAAAACGTACAGTTTGTAGAGGACAATCTAATGAACATTCATGTACAGTTTGGCTTTAATCATATTTGTAGTTTCTGAGAAGAAGGTATTTGAATATTTTCCCATAGGGTCCAATGTTAATCTATGTCCTGTGGTGGCGGCCATCTTGGATTTCCGATCGGCATAAAAAACAGAAACTTTGTAGAGGACCTTCCAATGATCATTCCTGGGCAGTTTGGTTTCAACTGTCTAAGTGGTTTCAAAGAAGAAGCATTTTGAAACATTTTTCCCATAGGGTCCAATGTTAAACTAAGTCCTGCCGTAGCCGCCATTTTGAATTTCATATCGGAACAAAAAACCTTAAGATTGTAGAGGACCATCCAATGAACATTCATGTACAGTTTGGCTTTAATCATATTTGTAGTTTCTGAGAAGAAGGCATTGAACATTTTCCCATAGGGTCCAATGTTAATCTATGTCCTGCGATGGCGGCCATCTTGGATTTCCGATCGGCATATAAAACAGTAACTTGGTAAAGGACATTCCAATGATCATTCCTTTACAGTTTGGGTTCAGTCAGTTCATTAGTTTCAGAGAAGAAGATCTTTGAAATTTCAGCCAATCAGAGCATATTATTGGCCCTGGCAGCCATATTGAATATTCGACTGGAACGAAAAACAGTAACTTTGTAGAGGACCATCCAAGGAACATTCCTGCTAAGTTTGGTTCCAATCGGCCAAGTGGTTTCGGAGAAGAAGCTTGAAATGTGAAAAGTTTACAGACGACGGATGCCAAGCGATGGCAATAGTTCACCTGGACCTTTGGTCCAGGTGAACTAAAAATGAAGAAAAAAACAGATTTCCCACTGTTATAGATCACATGGACGATTCCGGCTAGAAAATAAAATAACTGAAAATCAATGATCTATATCCCCTTTCAAAATGTCTAATTTTGACCTGTTCAGATCATGCCCTGCAACTTTCAAGGGAAAAAATCATCCCTATAATCCAGAAATTAATATTTTGATTTCCCTCTCTACAAAAAAAGCATAAGGAAGTTATTTCCTATAGCCAATTCGAGATGATAATTAAGTAAGAACAGAATGAAATGATCTTCCTTATGGATTAAGGTACAAAGGGGGATAATACCTGGTAATGGGAGATAACTCAGTAATGCTGCAAATTATTATCGGTCAATAATTTTCAGCTCCTTTTCATTGAATCAAACTTCAAAAAAGAATACATCTGTTTTCAAAGATCTCAATGAAATAGATTGCATACATGTCATATTTTTTACATAATTCTTTCAAAACATAAAAAAAAATAGTAAAAAAAAAACATATAAAAAATCAGAACAAATATCAAACAAATAAATACTGTATTATGCAATTTATAAAAGAAAAGACAATTAAATTGTATATTAGTTGCTTATTTTTAAATCTTTAAACTAAAATATCAGAATACACAAGATAATAACATCATGTTTCAATAGCACTATTGTATTCACATTTATCTTGCAGTTGTTGCATTTATCAGCTTAATAGAGTTGTCAAATAAACAAAAGCTATATTCATAGTACAATATCACTTTTTCTGGTACCCCTTTAACATGTTTTACATGTTGAGCTTTGGGAAATTAATTGTTGGTTATTCACTTCCTGATTATAGAAAATATAAGAAGCAGATAAAGGTATAACTATAATTTTCTGATACATAATCAGCAATGAATTAATGCAACTTTTCTGCAGGATAAGCACAATGTTAATGCAGTGTTTAAAATATTAAATTTATGTGTATTTGGTGCAAAAATGGGAGAGAGGCTCAGTAAAGCTGCTTTTGTCCCAGTTTTTAAGCCTAATACACGTAACCTTTATATTTGAAGATACTGCATTTTATATTTATCTCACCATTAAATCACAAACTTTGTGACTTTATATCCATTATATATTTTTAAACAAGTTAACATTATCATTTTCTGCAAATTGTATTTCTAATTGAAAAAGATGGAATAGTCCAGTTGTACGAGAAAATTTGAACTGAAGATGATCCCAATGTAATTGATTACCGGTATATTTCTGATTAGTCAGTATTGTGTAGCGTTATTTTCAAAAAAATGTTCAAACAATGGAAACAATGTGAACACATAACAGAAAACTACTATTTAAAGCTGGGGGAACTGGGATGCCAGTTAGAAAGTACAATTAAATACATAAACCCTCATGATTGTCCCACTTGTAAATGCTAGGATTTTCTCACTTCCTGAGTGTGTCAAAATTCTGTTCAAACCAGTCACATGATTCTTTAACAGCTGAAATATGTCAAAATAAATAGTTTAAATAATTGTCTTGCAAGATGGATTTAATACAGGTGATTAGTAATGTATTTGATAATCTATCGTTATACAACTCATTCATTTTTCAGTAATGAGCATTACTTATTTCCTAAAGTGAGCCAGAAACTCATTCGCTAAAGCAAGTATAAAACCAAGTCACATTTATTTTTCCACTCTTTTTTCCTATAATTGTTAGATTGGTCTCATTTCTTTATCCCTAAAGCGAGTATGACAAGAGTTTTCAACTCAGTCACAATGGAGTCTTCAATAAGGAGCATAAATTGTGCCTAAAAATGAGTGTCAAACCATTGCTATCCTGTAGTTGAATGTGTTGGCTTAACTTGAGATCGATTTAAAGTTGGCTTACAGTGAACTTGATTTTTGTAGTACTAGCCCAATGAAGTAAGTCAGAAGAAGACATGTCACTTCAGATGGGCACATTATGCAGACTCGCAATCTTTTGAGTTCCGACGGTTTTAATGATGCATGCTTATTGATGAAGCCATTATTCATTTTACACCCATTTGGGGCTCAAACCTAATCTGCATTCCTCCTTCCCATTACATCATGGATATGGTTCATTATCCAGTATAATGTAAATAACCTCTATAAAATTCATACCTTTATCAAATGGTGTGAACTTGAAGTCTGGTAAATATTTCCTAAGTTTAGCATTACTAGCAGTCTTCTTAAATTGACCATCAGACTTGGTTGTATCAAACACTACCTCTCCTTTAAAATCCATGGCTTTAATCACAGTTTCAGCTGCCTCTTTAATGCTCACTTCATCTTCTTCTCCAACTGATAAATAAAATATGTTAAGTGATAATTTGATGAAATCGATTTTGACTTTTTTTAAGGATTGTAATGTGACTGTTATCTTTTTTGGACTATAACCTACTTGTCTTTTTTTTGACTATTTTGATATTGTGCTTGGGAGATCCAATTATTAACAGAGGAGGGTTGGCATTCCATTAACCAGTTTAACCCCACCACATTTTTTGTGTCTGTCCCAAGCCGGGACCTGAATTTCTAATTTATATATACCAAACAATTTGATGACCTGTCTACTTGTTAGTCCTTGTAACTTGGAAATGATATTCAACTGAATTCCATACCATTTATCCTAAGGGAATGATGATGAAATTAAAATGGACAGTATTAGACCACTTGCCCTGAGAGTATAATAATGATATTCAAGAGAATAATATCAGACCACTTGCCTAGGAGTATAATAATGATTTAAAGAGAATAATATCGGACCACTTGCCTGAGAGTATGATTACGATATCAAAAAGAACAATATCAGACCACTTATCGGAGAGTATGACAATTATAGATTATCACATGACATTTTCCATATCAGCCCTGGTTTCATCCAGAGACTTCCATATCAGACTGAGGTTTTTTTTTTTTGTAAATCTGCATCAGCCTAACGCCTGATATGAAACAGGCCAATATCAACTATATTACCTACACAAAAAATTGTTTATCATTGTAAAATATGTGATAAAGGTACAAAATAGAAAAATATCACATGGTATAGTGTAATGATAAAGAAGAGACCAATATCAGACCACTTACCTGACATGATGGTAATGATAAAGAAGAGAACAATATAGACTACTTACCTGAGAGTATAATGGGATCTATTTCATTGTAGTTCCTTAGAACCCAGATCATTAATCTAGCTAAATCTCTAGAATATATAAATTGTCTTCTTGGTGACCCTGTTCCCCATACTGTAAATGGTGTGTTGTTCTCTATAATAGAAACAAGCATACTGAAATGTGGATTGTTCACTGACAATCTATCAAAATTCATATACTGGTATGAAGTGTTCAGTGAGATGCACATAGATTACGCTTTTCAATGTTCATTTTAAAAGTATATAGAAATCCATTCTTGACATTCTGTAATGCCTAATAAGCATTTTTTCAGCTATATCATAGCAAGTACAAGTTACATTTCGATGAGATGATGCTGGTGTCCACTTTGTAGTAGACCAGTTGGATGTTTATAGTGCTAGCTCACTGAAACAAGTCAACCAGTAGACATGTTGATCCACTCGGACAAATTATCAATTTTTCCCCTTACTCCTTAATGCCGAGTGCTTTGCAGAGAAGCAGCAAATACCCATTTCAGTCTTTGATATGACACAACTTGTCCCACGCTCATCAGTTAAGGGAGATAATTTAAATACTTCATTACAAAATTGATAAAACTATTGATTTAATGCTGCCAATGATAACCTGACCAGATCATTATTGTACAAAAAAACAATTAAAAGCCATTTACTTGATAGTAATACCTCTATCATATCAAAGTACATATCTGCTTTTCAATAAAAGGTATTGATCTTGCTTTCTATTGGCTGTAAATATCTATAATGTTGTTTTAAGATTTGACAATAGCTGACGTTTCATGTTTAATCTATGTTGTCTTTTCATTCAATGTGCTTAACCTTATATTATATACTCATATAAATATCTTGAATCTGATTTGATAAAACACTGTCACGTGATATTTATCCATTCATTGGGTCAACCGCTAATCGTAAGGTCCACCACTTGCGAGGAAATCCCAAGGAAATTCCCACGTGAGCCTCACATGTTTCTAATTATAGTTACTTCCCTTGATTCAACAGACAACAAACATGGTATCCAGAGACAGGTTTGTCGCTGAAGGCAAAGAAGAAATTTTATATATTATATAGAATATTTTCGCAAAGCCGCAGGTATTCTATTACTTGGTGTCTGATGCAAAAATATTCGATATAATATACCAATTATCACCCTTGTTGGAGTGTGACCCGACGGTTTGTTTCCCAGAGAAAAGTAAGGGTGGCCTTACTTTTCTCTGGGAGACAAACAGTCGGGTCACACTCTAACAAGGGTGATAATTGTATAATATTGTACCTACTTTTAGCCATGTAAATCTTATGTATTAAACCTGGTAGAACATGTCCATCTTCCAAATTGAAGTTGTCATATGGTCCATAGACATTAGTTGGCACTACCGAAGTAAACTGACAACCATGTTGCTTATTGTAGGCCCTGAAAAAGATTATAAACAAATTATATCAATTTTTTTTAAGTTTCATTACATATATATATATATACACTGTGCATTCAATACAATCTATAAAGGATAAACATGTATCTGAACACATGAGAAAATCCACTTTTATACTTTGAAATAAATCAAAGTAAACAGTACTGTTCTACATCTCACAGCCACAGTTAGGTCTCAAATGATGAGCATAACTTGTTACTAAAGTTACTACCAAACACCTGGTTACCAGTACCTTTATGTCTGGCTGCCTCTACATCTGGGTATATTGGTCATTTCAATGGTCATTAATCTATTCCTTTTCATAAACAGTTTCATCATTGTATATTGCTTTAACATATAATAGGATAGTGGTAAGGTGACTATTGGAAAAAAAGAATCCTATCAAAAGGGCCTCAGAACAAGGAAAACTCCATGGAATAGTACATCTTATTTTAAAAGTAATGTTTGAGTACAATGATCTGTAATTGTACAATTACTTAGGAAAAATGGACAAAGACTGCTGAGTTGGTAGACAGATTCCAATACTTCACTCTCATCCCTAATCTCTCCCCCCACCACAAAAAAGTGGGGGTATAAATACAAAAAAAATTATTTTATACTTTCTCTACTTCTAAGCCTGCCAACTTATACACCCATAAAACAAACAAACTTAATTTTTACTACTGTAATTAGTGTAGTTTCCATACAGTTTAAAAGACAAAGCTCCATACAGGTACTTAATATAGCAGTTTGTGCCTTCCTTTTTTGTTTCACCTACTTGCCCGAAAGCCATATTCAGAAACTTTTTCTATTTATTCATGATTTTCACTTGTCCAAATAAGGGGTGTGGAAATACTGAAATGTTCTACTTGTCCCCGGGCAAGTAATCTGAAAAAGTTACTTTTCCAGAAAAAAATCCTACTTGTCCTGTTCTTTGTAAAAACATTTGATCCTTGCAAACACAGTTGCTAAATTGAACTTGTTTATATTGTCTATTACATCATTGCATAAAATTTGAAATATAGTTTTAATAAAGTTAACACAAACATCGCTGTCTAAGTGATCACTGCCCAAATGAAAGCGATTTTAAATTTGGATTTCAGATAGGAATGTGTAGTCAGAAAATAGCCGGTTGTTATTAGATACAGAATACACTGTGTTGAAAAACATTCTCATATCAATAAAGTTCATTTTGAATTTGATTAACCTTGGCAATGGTCTTATCCATCAAACCATCAATCAGCCATATATTTAGTTTTAGTGGTGTCTTCATACTTTGCTTTAATTTTTTTTTTTGACTGGTGGGAAAATAAGTATCCATTCTGTCAATAATTTTGCCAATAAACATTAATGATTTCTGCAGATATTGCAATATGAGACACTATCAGAATCCAGCAGTAAACATGAAAAATCGGCTAACCCCTTGGACTGAACTGACTGAACAGTCCGTTGGGTGTTTTCCCTCAAATTATGTGTCCTTTTCTGCTATAGTTTGGCATTTGTTAACTTTTTCATGATGTTCATTGTGGCCAGAACCTTTCCCAGTCTTTTTTATTATTAAATATTTGTCCATTGTAACGACTGCAACCTGATTTGTATTATATGTTCACAGATGTTAGGCCATGTTTGTTTACAAAAAGCTATGGATAAGCAAGGAAATGTCACATTCGGAATTCCAATAAAAACCTGTTACACGGTTCCGGTTATCGCTATGTAAATGCAGTACAATTATCATTGCAATCGGGTCGTAATACTCAACTTAGAACATGTACAATTCTGGTTATTTTTATCTGCTTTCAGAACACCACTGACGCGATCGTTTCCAATAAAAAAAAAACACAAAACATTTATCTATATAACTGTCAATATTTACGATATATTATCATTTGAGGAATTGTCTTTCCAGAGTACTTTAATCAGAAATTATTTTCATTTGTTGATCTTTACTTGTCCCCAGACAGGCTAGCCAGGAAAATATACTTGTCCGGCAGGTTCTATAAATACGAGTCGGACGAGTCGGGCATGGCAATTGGACACCCCTGCAAATCCAGTTTTACTTGTCCCGGGCTTCGGGCAAGTGGGTTAGCGCGAAGACTGATATAGTTTCTTACCTGTTCTGTACATCTATCATCCTTTTAGAATATGAGTATCCAAAATTAGAATCATGTGGAGGACCATTATGTACCTATAAATAGAAATTACGTTTTGTTGATAATAGTGGAGTTGTTTTACCATCACTACTTAAACTTTCTTTTCATAATTTATCTTAAGATTATTTCAATCTATCTTACTCTAATAATACATTTCTACGTGATTTATTGCGTTTAACGCCACTTTCAGCAATATTTCAGCTACCGGTATATCATGGCGACCAGTTTTAGTGGTGGAAGAAGCTGGAGTACCCAGTGAGAACCACCGACCATGGGCAAGCAACTGATAAACTTTATCACTTGCGGCTGTGAGTCGAGTGCACCTTTTTTTGTAATTTACAAAGCCGGGCGCGAATCCACGTCGTATTAGTGATAGGCTTGTATGAGTTGTTAGGTAATCCAACTACCTAACTCATTGAGCCACACAGGCCCTGGAAATTAATACATATCTTATTGGGTAATAATATTTCCAATTATATTATTTTCTTTTTTCTTACCATGGTTTCATCTATAGGATAGGTTGTCTTGTCAGGAAATATACAGGTAGATAAACATGAAACAACCTTCTTCACACCTGTCTTATAACTAATATTTAACACATTGTCATTTATCAAGGTGTTAATTCTCTGAAAATAAAAAAAAATCAGGAAAATAAACAAACTACAAATTTATTTATTGAAGTTTACAGTATTATTTTTTATTAGTGTTACACTATCTGAAAAGAAAAATATACATAGATAATCATTAAACACTCTTTGTTTCTCCCTTTGTTCTTTCTTCTTCTTTGGCCATTGTATTGTCTGTTTTTTCATTTATGGATTCTGAATACCTCTGGTATTTTCAAACTTTTCTTCAACAAGTCTTAAAATTGATCATATGACATTGTCATATGTTAAGGTAGCCATTCTCTAGACCTGAAGAGAAGAACTTAAAACAGCATGCAACATTTTTGTAACATCAAGAAATATATAATACAATACTAACTTAAGATTAAAAATTATTTTTGACACAAAACAAATGTCTTCTCTCTCCCATTCTATCATTTTTGGAGAAAGATACCTAGTAATTACCATTTAAAACATAGGAGGATTTGTGCACACAAATTTTTGATAAATATTCCAAGTCTAAAAGGCCAATAACTCCCTAAAAATGGTGTGATCAAACTGAAGTGCATGTACTATGCAAATCTGCATATGGTAATTAGCAAGCAAACACACTTTTGGATGAAACATTCTAAGTCAAAAAGGGCAATTATTCTTTAAAAAAATTATCTGATAAAACCATCATATAGAACCTAAATTGCTTAAACTAATAATAACTCAAAACATTTTCAGTCCCTTCTAGTTTGAGGCACTCAAGTTTTATTTTAAGATTTGTGAGTATTTATTAATGTTTTATTTGCAAACAAAGTTTTTGAATAATCCTGCTAGGTTAACTTACATGTAAATAATAATCCAAATCATTTATTTAGGATTTTTAAATAATTCAGTGTTTTAGTTAATGTTTCATGGTACATAAAAATCAAAATTATAAAAAAAAAAAAAGATTTCCGATTAATCATTAATCCTCTTTTACTATCACAAAACACAAAAATCCAAATTCTATCCATGATTTCCGAATAATCCTGTATAATATTTACCGGTGATCAAAATCCTATTTATATTTAGGATTTCTGATCAAATCTAATTTATTTAAAATGAAAAGTATACTCAAAGATTTCTGAAAAATCACCCATTGTCTTCTGTTTTACTTACATAAAAATCCAAATTATATTTCAGATTTCTAAATAATCCTCCCACCATTGCAGCTAAATGGATGACATGGGTAGGCTTGATTCTGTTAAATATGGCTTCAGTTGCAGCCCTATCACTGAAAAAATTAAATAATTGAATTGACATTTGAGAAACTTGTCTAATAAGCCAGTAGCAGGGTGAATATTTCTCTGAATATGTATAATTAAGTAAGAAATCATCTTCCTCGTATGCAAACTAAATTAGATATCTACGTTTTCATTATTATCACTGGTTCGATACTTTTGCTTGTGAACTATTAGTCCATGATGGTACCGTCCACCCAGTTGTCAGTGCTTTGATTTTATGGCTACCGATTCCATATTCACTTGACAAAATTTGGTTGAAATTCCCTGGCGCCACTGCAATGATATCTATACATTAGGAAAGTCCCTATCAAAAATGTGTATTGAGGTAATCTAATTGTTTAAACTGAATAAACAAACAAATAAACAACAATGGTGAATATGAATATAGATGAGGTTATAGGAATATATCTGTAACGGTAAAAGTTTTAGGTTACTCGAGCACTGATCTTAAAAATTTTTTTATAATAAATTTGGATGTCTTCTTTAAATTATACATTCAGATATTTATATGTGACAAACGGAACAATTATTCTGAGAAAACATTTAATCAGAGTTGGAGATAACTAAGTTGGACTAAACATACCTATATTCGTATATATGATATGCTAAACTATAAAATATGGAAAAACCGTTTAATAATAGTTTCACGTGAATCCTGGGAAGCATAGCCTAGATTAATATAATACCAGAGTATGTAAGTTTTTCTATATACTCAATAATACAACCAAATATATTACTAGATTAAATGCAACTATAGAGAAACTCTACCCTCTTGAGTACCTTGTATACATGGATAGTAGACCTATTAGATACATACGATAAATCTCCATCTTTTGAGGACAGAAAATGCCATTCTTCATCAGCACATTTTTCTTCACCTGTGGCTATGAATTCTATACCTTTACCAACAAGGCCTGTGCCTCCAGTTACCAATATAACTTTCTTCTCCGACATTTTTATAAATCTGAAATAAAAGAAGGATTTCTCTATTGTTTCTGTAAAATCTCCATGATGATATTTTTGAGTGGCCATATTAAACAGAATAAAACCTGATTGAATAAATATTGATATTGTGTCTACCATACATTGTATATACTCACCTACAAGTTGGAAATTTGGTAGTGAAAATATGTTTCTAAGGAGGATTTTGGACATAGGCATGATTAAGCCTCCTGGTTATAAAATACCTGTCAAATTTGTCCAGGTATGTTGACAATAGACAACTAATGAACGTTTGATTGCTGATTTACTATGGAAGTATCACATAGTAAGCCATTTTTATAATAATTATTTTTCTAAGATTGCATCTTCTTCAATACGTCGGTTCCATGATACTGGTATTCAGGTAATACTGTCATGTGACTTCCATCACCACGTGACTAAAATATAGGCTTCTTTTGTTCAAAATGGCAATGGAACAACCGAAGTTCAAGTCGGTGCCAGAACTCGAAGATTTTCTGAGGGAAAGAAGCATTCAGACATCGTTGTATCGCAAGGAACAACTAATAAAATTAGCCGAGGCAGGGGTTGGTAGCACAAGGGCCTTCTAATCATTTCGATCCATTTTGACCTTAGCCTGTGGTCTTTCAACTTTGTCGGAAATGGGATAAATGTTACATTATTTTCCATCAATGGATACTTTTCCAGATTGGTTTTCTTCCTGCTGTCAGATGTACACCCTGGAACCACGCACCAATATTTGCTGGATGACTTTTGAGATCGTTTTCCTCGATCCATTTCTACCTGCAGTGTCTACTGCTAAAAATGCCTAGATTTTTTATGAAGTCACGTGATCGGCGGTACAAATTCTTCCTCCAAGTCAGGAGAACGTCTCATCACAGAATCGTCATATTCTATATAATGTTGACAATTTGGTAAATTTCCGTTATATATGCCACTGTTTACTATCGTGTATTGATTTTTGTTCATTTGTCACAACATTTTGTGTACATGACTTTGTGTTAATAATCGAAAATCATGGATGTTTTCCATCAGTAAGCAAAGACCGTATGTATCTATCTCATTTACCTACTTGAATCAAGTTAATAAGTCCACAATTTATATCAGTCCTTTTAGGTGTGAGTGAGTGATTGTTGTTTAACGCCAATTTAGCAATTTTTCAGCAATATCCTGATGAGAACAAGTTAATTTTCAATGAGATGATGATGAGGCCTGCTTTGTACTAGTCTAGACCAACACGCCGAGTTGGATTTTTATAGCGCTAGCTCACTGAAACAACAGTCCGCAGATAGACATGTCGCCCCACTCGGACACAATATCCTGATTCTAAGCCAACCCGTCTTTGCTCTTTCTCCTTAATGCTGCATGCTTAGCGGAGATGCAACAAATACCAATCCCACTTTCAGTCTTTGGTTTGATTCGACCGGGGCTCGAACCTACGAACTACCACACTCAAGGTGAGCACGTTAACCATTACGTCACCAATTGCAATGCAGTCAGTCCTTTTATTATATGAAAGAAGATGTCAGAAAATGGAGAGAAAAAAAGGATCTCTTGAACTTTATGATCGCAATACTTGTTATACGACGGATGCCAAAAGCTAACCCTAACCCTATATTAGCCTAGGGTTGCGATCATATAGTTCAAGAGAGCCAAAAGATACACTAGTCACTAGTACTACTTGAAAACCAGAAGTTAAAAAAACTTTATACTTTTATCAAGATTTTCTGTTTTATGTTGAAGGGAAATAATAAATGTAGCGACAATGATTTAAATATGAAACAATAAACGGGAATAATTTTCTATTCTAAACATAAAGAGTCGAGCCGGCGAGTTGCTTTGGGGGAAAAAAAGCGGAAGCAGTGCCTACAAATTATTCTGTAACTTATTCATAGATTATGAAGTGTTATAAAATTGGCATTAGTTCGAAATGTTATTGTATTTTCATTTTGTAAGCATGCGTTAGGCCCTACTCGTTTGTGTACCTGGGTGATAGGGACGCCACGTGAATTCCAAACAGAAACGGGCTGGGTCAAGCAGGTGCTTCCGGTTTTGTCAAGTGTTTATCAAATTTACAAGCAAAACGAATCAACATCATTTTCTTTCCTATTTTTTTAAATTTTGATACCACAAGATTTTTTTTTCAATCAATTAGACAGAAAAATAACTGCTTCATCTTCCATTTCAAATACATTAATGAATTACCACTAATTAGCTACGTGTATTTTTATTTTCGAAATTTTAAACAAAACGAATCCACAACGCTTTAAACAAATAGTTTGAGATCGAGTTGAATTGAAGACCAGAAAAGCCCAGAACGAGAAATGAAGACCATTCTTGAGCTAAGTGACGTTCGGGTTGCTCAATCTCTAGGACTGTGTTGTATTTTGTCAACAATTGTGTGTCTTGTCCTTTTTCTTACGGCCATTGTATTCGATTGTACATAATGATTTCTGGTTACTCTTTTGATATATCTTCAAGCAAATCTCCGAAGTTAGTGAACTACATTTTTTTATTTTATTCTGCGTCGAGTTTCAAACATACTACATACAAGACTCGAAGAACTTACATGTCGATCTGTTTTTTGTCTGTGTTGAACCAATGTTCACTAATGGTGTATCAGCTGTTGTCACGTTGTATGAAATCTGAAGTTTCATGCATGATATTATTGATTATTGTTTTTATGAAATAAAATAATATTTATATATCTTTTATTGAACTGGCCTTTGAAACTTTACTTTTTGGCGGGGTCGTCGTGGTCGTGATCATATATGATAGTTAGATTTACAATTCTATGCAATCAGTGCCTGTCAAATAAGGGTAATAACAAAATTACCGAACTCCGAACAATCTTACAAAGGGAAAGTCAAAACTCATAATTATATAAACAGATAAAATCAGTCAACAACCGGAAAACTGTGAAAACCGTAATGACCCTGACTTGGTACAGGCATTTCTAAAGAAATGGTGGGTTGAATCAGATTTTAAAGCGCCAAACCTCCCGCTCTCATTACGGTTCAAAGGTTCCGGCTGTCACTATAACAGTATTTAAATACAGGAACAAAATAGATAAAATAGTTGTCAAAGCAGTACCATATTCGGTGACGTAAATGTCAAAAATATTTTTACGTCACACATTGATAAAAAAATATCCTTGACATTTTTCTTGACTTCTTTATCTTTATACATTTTCACTATATGAAAATGCATCGCTTATAATCGTTTCTGCAGAGACGGAATATATTTCGCTCCTGGTGAGGTGTACTCGATACACAACATTATGTGATAAAGTTTGTCAGTGACTTGCGATATGTCGGTAGTTTTCTCTAGGTACTCTGGTTTCCCCCACCTATAAAACTGACCGCCCGATATAACTGAGATATATACAATACGTGTGCACTGTCGAAGCTATAGGTAATATGTGTATGAGGCTTAGAAACGGGGGGAAAGGCGAGGCTTTGCCGAGCCTTTTCCCGCGTTTCTTGCCGAATACACATATTTACCTGTATGCTTCGACAGTGCACATGTATTATATTTATCCTGCAATTTTAAATCGTAAATAAACGTTTACTGGACGATGATAAAAGTATTTGAAATAATTTTGTGTATGTATTTGAAAACAATACCCCCCGATGAGTTTACTATATGTTTTATTTATAACTAACCAATATCAAAAAAATATTGGGCAGGCTATATTGGTCGGTAAATGCTGTCATTGCAGGATAAATTGTTGAAAGTGGCGTAAAACACCACATAGCCAGAAATCATGGGTGATTTTGCTCATGAATATTCATAAACCATATCGCGTCAGCAAATAAACGTTGAACCATATTTGGAAGATGCTGATGAAAACTCGTATCTATTTTTTTTAAATAATATTTCATCACAGTTTTGATCACATAAATAACTTCATAATTATTTGTGATCGTATCAAAATTAATTGTCATCATATGTTTATTAGGAATCCGATGATGTGTGTACAAGATCGAAAATATATTTAATGCACTGCCCCCCGTGAACCCCTATTGAATCTCTACTAGAAAGGTAAAAAAAAATTGTGAAGCCCTCTTTTAAATTATCGTGGGAACCTTTAATTTTTCACCTAAATATTTATCGAAGAAAGATTCTTCAACAATGTTACCGGAACTGACCGAATTTGTCCCGGCAACTAGAATGGGGATTGTAAGAAAAGTGCTTTTGGGTCTTGAAAACCGTGCAGGATGCATTTTTTCACTTCTTCTCAATGCTTTTGAATGGTGCTTACGCTTCAAAATTTGAAGCTGGGTGGGAACCTTGAGTTTTCATGGTACAGCTGTAATATTTTGAGATATTGTTCAAACCGGTGCATAGTTTGATTTTTTATCCCGGAAAATTGTCCGGCCCAAGCTAACAGAAAGTTTCCCGTTCAACTATATGTTAAAATCCAAATTATCTTTGAACCGCCATTTTGAATATGCAAATGAGCAAATCACCTATCATTTCTGGCTATGATAACCCTAACCCACACCATTTACTTTTTATCCATATAGAATGTATCAAGTTCAATTTAAATACGGTTAGTCAAGGACGTATATATACATACGTCCTTGAGTTAGTACATTTGCACTCGTTATTTCTCCATTTCAATTTTTTGTTATAATCAAGATAAAAAATGTAGAGTCACACCTTATAAGATCTCAATTTTAAAATCAATTGATATTTCTAAAGCAATCAGAATACATTGATGAATTACAACACGAAAATTAACGAGTTCTTGTAGGATGCATTTAAAATGACAACGACGTTTCCGATTTATCAAACAACCATAAACATTGTGCAATTTGAATTTCTCCGTAGTCGGCATGCATACAGTAACCACTAAGCTCTGGTCACAAGATGAAACCCGTTTTTTATGTTGATATCCGTTAAATAGCAGAATTCTACTTTCCCAGTGTCGATATGTTTGCATTAATCTCCTGTTATTACAATCTAATGGAAAAACACTTCTGTTGGCATGATCGGTAGTTTAATATAATATTAAATATGAAAGATCAGTTTATAATCTGTTAAAATAAAATAAAAATTTATGGAGATGTTCACATACTATTGTTGTAAGTTTTATTACTTTGTATATATATATAAACGTTTGATTTCTCTCCTGCTTAATTTGATTTGGGGAGGGGGTAGGGTAATTTTGTTTAATGCCACTTTCAACAATATTTCAGCTCTATATAATAATGGTGGTCAGGTGTATTGGTGGAGGAAACCGAAGGAGTGCCCGGAGAAAACCACCGATCTGTCGCGAGTCAGTGACAAATTTCATCACATAATGTTGTATCAAGTACACGTCGCCATGAACGGGATTTGAACTCACAACGTTAGTGGTGATAGGCACTGATTGCTTATGTATGTGTAAATAAAACTACCATACGATTACGAACACAACGGCCCCTATAAACAACTAGCAATCGGCAAACCTCGGGTGAGTCCGCTTTTCTCCCTCAATACCTCGGCTGTAATACGGTATTTGATATGCGTCTACGCGTCACATTTCTTCACCGGAAGACCGTATCACTTCAATCAAACATTGCGCACCGCGAATAAGTTCTAAAATGGCGACAATAGATGAGTTTGTTTTGAAAAATATTGGTCTTTGATGAAGGTACGGAATCAGCCGATATTACGACGAATGAAAATATATTATTATTGGACGAATATTCGAAAGTGAAATTATTTTAATACCTCCTTCATTGAAGATTTCCGAAAGTAGTTCCAATGGGAGCTATCGTAATACGGACGAGGTATGACGAAGGTACGGAATCAGCTGAAGTTGCGACGAGTGAACAACTAGATCACGTAAATAGTGATAAAAGCTCTTGTGTGTGTCTCCTTCATGTCTTTAAAAATGTACTGAATATAATTATATGTAACATATTGTATATATTCACTATTTCAGTGTCATAATTTAATAATTTAATTTTATTTCAATACTGCAATCTCATTGGCTGATCCGCTAGCTAGAGAAAATTTTGGTTATGCTTGATAACCTGGGTTGGTATTGCGACATCACCAACATATTCAAATAGTCACATGGAATAATCGTAATTAAAATCGAGGAATCATTAAATTTTGTTGTCAAAATTAAATTATAAGGAATATTTGAAAATTTTGAACAGATTATACTTGCATAACCTGGTTTGGAACAGTTTACGCTTTTCATAAATAAGCGTAAACTGCCCCAAACCAAGTTATATTGTATAACCTGTTAAAAGATTTCAAATATTCCTTAAATAGTATCTACCTAAACACACGTTTGTTGAATCAGGATGTGTGTTATGGTGTTTGACGCCACTTTCAATAATATTTGAGCTATATCGTTGCGGTAATTTTTATGAAACCAGAGTACTCGGATAAAATTACCAATCTTCCGCAAGTCACTGACAAACTTTATCACATAAAGTTGCATCGAGTACACCTCGCCATGAGCGGGATTCGAACTCACAACATTAGTGGTGATAAGCACTGATTGCACAGGTAGTTGTAAATCCAACTATCATATGATCACGACCACGACAGTCCCTGTTGAATCAGTTATGTATACAATGTACAAAAAAAATTTCAGGACCATTATGGACAGCTTTTTATTGTTTATTTAGCTTTGATCGTACCCGACGAAGGTTATTCCAGAAACGCGTCGTGCACATTGTATTTGATATCTACGTTTTTATTACGTTCTTTATACAAATTAAAGCAAGCTAAACATTCCTTAAATGCATTTTTCGACGACTACCATTATATCAAATGTCTTACTTTTGACAGATTTTCTTTGCCTATTGGTAAAACACTGCATCTGTGGGATGATGGTAGAGCAACTTCCTATAATGAAAACCTTACTGGACAATATCAGAACGAATTCTAATCACACAGATTTACTTGTAACTTCAAAACGACTTCCATCACACCACGATTTCATGTGTGAGAAAATTCTCGATAACGACAGATCAGCAAACACCATTATTATGATTCATCCGGTAACCGAAAACCAAACTGGCAGATGTCACATGTGTTCAGATGGGTGCAAATATCAAAATAAAACATATACAAACAACGTATGCCATTCTTTAGTGTTTTCAAATATTTCTAGCACAGGATATGACTTTGAAGTACAAATATATCACAACACACATATTGAAGAATTAGTTGTAAATGAAATCAGGAGAGTGTGTTGGGATCAGATAAACTGTTCAAAACTTCATGAGACGTCTAATATGAGTTGTACAATGAAGGAACGAGAGAAATATCGAAAGGCAATATGGCCGATGGTAGAGGATATATCATTGCTGTTGTCACTACTTTGTTTGCTTTTCACAATATTTTTTCATTTGGCTATTCCAGAGTTGAGGAATTTACACGGAAAGAACATATCCTGTTTCTCGTTCTCTTTATTCATCAGTCAGCTGTTTATGTTTCATAACTTTGGTATCAAGGGCAATGCACTGTGTATTGGAGTCGCTGTTATGCTACAATACTTCTGGCTCGTTGTCTTTGCTTGGACATCAGTCCTATCCTTTGACATTGCAAGAACCTTCCATGCCAGTAATTTACTAAGACGACGACGTGAACAACAACACGGGAGACGGTTTGGAATATATAGTCTTGTTGCCTGGGGAACACCATTAGTCTTGGTTTTGATATCATATTTTGTAACATACAATGTATTTGAGTCCCAAACTGCGTACAGTCGTGGTGTCAATTGTTTTCTTGCCTTCAATGTTGCAATTTATGAAATAGGAATACCGTTCACGATATCAATTCTCTTCAACATTGTATGTTTCGGCATTATAATTTATGGACTTGAATCGCATCGAGGAAATTCCACAATTGCTACATCTACTTCAACTCAAAAAAGAGGGGATCGTTTTAGATGTTTCATATATGCTAAATTGTCTGTACTGTGTGGAATAGCTTGGGTGCTATTCTTCTTGGTTCATTATTTTGGAGATGGGTTTCGCCACGTTGCAGCTATAATCCTTAATTTCCAAGGAATACTTATTTTCCTCTCCACTGTATTGTTAAACAGACGTGCTATTGGTGCATTGAAAAGACGGATAAACACTAAGAAAACTAGGGAAGGTAATAGCCAGACAGAACTGTCAACAATAAGTCAACAAAATATATGACTTTTGAGATGAGCAACACAGGTGAAACAGTAACTACCTACTCTTCCAAAGCACATGTACACGAGTTCGCCTCAGTTTTTAGTGGGGCTCAAGTTACTTACTTACTTAAGCCCTTTGCTCCGCTGGGGTGCATATGCCATTGACGAATTCCCTCCATCTAACTCGATTTGGTGCTAGTTTTTCTGCCGAGTTCCAGTTGTGTCCCTGCTCTTTCAATTCTAACTATGTGCCTCTACGCCAGGTGTTTCTATGCCGTCCTCTGCTTCTTTTGCATTGTGGGTTCCATTTGAGGGCTTGTCTGGTGATGCTGTTTGGTGGTTTCCTCAGTGTGTGGCCAATCCATGCCCATTTCCTCTATTTAATTCGTGTGTTTATGGGGTCCTGGTTTGCTCTTTGCCAAAGATCCTCATTTCTGACTTTATCGAACCATCGGATGTTCATGATTTTTCGTAGGCAGTAGTTGATGAATCTTTGGATTTTTGACAACATGGCCTTTGTTGTTCTCCATGTTTCTGCCCCATACAAGAGCACAGAATTTACATTTGAGTTAAAGGTTTTCATCTGTGTGCTTCTTGAGATGTTTTTGGCACTCCATACTTTCCCTAGAATGTTGAAGATGACTCTGGCTTTGCTAATTCTGTTCTTTACATCAGCATCAGTGCCTCCTTCAATATTCACAATGATATCTAGGTAGGTGAACTCCTCTACTTTTTCCAAGTTGATATCCTTTATCTTGATTCGTTTGATCTTAGTCCTAGTTTAGTTGATGTTTCTGCTAGAAGGGATGTTTTTTCTAGCATTTGTTGTGTACTGGAGATGAGGGCTATATCGTTTGCAAAATCTAAGTCGTCCAATTGTTGCCACATTGTCCATTGGATTCTATTTCTTTTTCCTTCAGTTGACTCCCTCATGGTGTAATCAATAGCCAGGAGGAAGAGAAAAGGATATATCAAGCAGCCTTGTTTTACTCCTGTCTTGACATCAAAACTTTCATTGAGTTTGCCTTCATGTATGACTGCATTGCATGTTGTTATAAGAGTTCCTGATGATGTTGATGCACTTTTGAGGTATTCCATAGTGTGCCATTAGGTTCCATTAAGCTTCTCTATCTAAACTGTCAAAAACTTTCTCGAAGTCTACAAAGTTGAGAAATAAGGAGGTGTTCCACTCTAATGATTGTTCTATTATTATTCGCAGTGCAGCTATTTGGTCTGTGAAAGATCGATCTTTTCTAACGCCTGCTTGTTGTTCTGTTAGTTTTTCATC
This sequence comes from Bathymodiolus septemdierum, assembly GCA_963383655.1. Classification (NCBI taxonomy): domain Eukaryota; kingdom Metazoa; phylum Mollusca; class Bivalvia; order Mytilida; family Modiolidae; genus Bathymodiolus; species Bathymodiolus septemdierum. Next base: position 91,045,134 of record OY726517.1, on the reverse strand, counting down.
TAAGCCTTCAATAGTCTTGTAAGAAGTATTCTGTTCAGCACCTTTGCAACCACTGACAATAGTGCGATTCCTCTGTAGTTTTTACATTCTTTGAGGTTACCTTTCTTTGGCAGTTTAACTAAATGGCCAGTTTTGAGGCATTACTTCGTTTTTCCATATGTAGCTGTAGATCTTGTGAAGTATCTTTGCTGTTAGGTCTGTGTTTGCTTTTAGGGCTTCTGGTTGAATGTTAAATGGACTTGAAGCTTTGGCTGTTTTCAACTTCTTAATTTCGGTTTTTGATGGCAGGTTAAGATTTAATTTTAGTTCGTCATCTGATCTGTTAATTTCTGGTGTTACATCAGGTGGTGGTCTGTATAGTAGCTCCTTAAAGTGTTCTGCCCATCTTGCTAGGTGTTCCTCGGTTGTGGTTAGGACTTTTCCATTTTGTCTTTAATCTGTGGGCTTGTTTGTCTAAAATTTCCTGCAAGTTATTTGGTGGTGTCATATAGATCTTTCATATTCCTCGTGTTGCAGCTTCTTCTGCTTGAGCAGCAAGATTTTCTATGTATGTTCTTCCGTCTTTTCTTACACTTTGTCTAATTTCCGTGTGAGCTTTGTTGTATTCTGCTTGAGCTGTTGCCTTTTCTTTCCTAGTTCTGCTGCAATTAATTTCACCTTTCTTCTGTTTTCTCTCCTGCACTTTTCTAAGAGTTTCTGGTGTGATCCACTCGTGTGTATGATTTTCTACCAAGAGTTTCTTCACATGTCTTATTTATCATGTCTTTTATTTGGCTCCACTGATCTTCAATATTGTCAAGTTCTAGTATTTGATATGTGTTTGACAGTGTGATGTTGAACTGATTTTTTGTTGTTTTATCTTTCAGAAAGTTGACATTGGATTTCATGGTGAATACCTTCCTTAACTTCATTCGTATTTTTCCAACTAGAAAATGATGGTCTGCTCCTCTCTTAACACAAACGTCCTGAAGTGATCTTCTAAGCTTCTTATTGATGCAGAAATGGTCAATCTGATTTTCTGTTATATGGTCTGGTGATACCCATGTTGCTTTATTTATGCGTTTGTGCGCAAAAATACTTCCTCCTATGACAAATTTGTTGTTGGCACAAAGCTCAGCAAATCTTTCTCCATTTTCATTCATTTATCCAATTCCGTGTCTTCCCATTGATTGTTCATACCTTGTATTGAAGTCATTGCTTCGAAAATTTTACGGTCGCCATCATGACTTGGTTGACCGTGATGGAATATCTGTCATAAATGACCACGGATATGTTCCACTTGTCGTAAACACTTCCCGGTCCTTTCCTCATTCACGACTTATCGCCGGGTTTGTAACTAGATTAACACGACGAGGCCACTAGTGGAGCAGGAATTGCTTACCCTTCCGGAGCACCTCAGTTCACCCTCTGTTTTAGTGGTGTTCGTGTTACTCAATCTTTAGTTTTATATGTATGTTTTGTGGATCGTTGTTTGTCCTTTTGTACTTTTTTCTTTTGGCCATTATGTTGTCTGTTCCTCTTCGATATACGGATTATGATTGCCCCTTTGGTATCTTCAAACTCTTCTTGCTATATCGTACTTTGGCATTGAAATCTACCATGAGTATTGTAAGATCTTTTTCCTTTTACTGGTTTACGATGGCATTAAAGGTGTTGTAAAAGTTGTCTTTGTCACTTTCTTCAGCATCGTTAGTAGGTGCATAACATTGTATCAAGTTTTCTTTAATTCTTGATTGCTTTGTTTGAAAACTTGCAGTTATAATTCTTGAGCTGATAGGTTCCCAAGATATAAGCGCTTTACTGGCTTCTTTTGTCATCATGAAGGCAGCCCCTTCCGTCTGTGGACTGCCCTCCTCTTGATGTCCAGAGTATAATACAGCCTCTCCAGTTGCAAGTATCATCTTTCTTGTTGAAATCCATCTAGTCTCACTCAACCCCATTACTTCAATTTTATACTTATGTAATTTCTTTGCTATTTGAGCTACTTTGCCACTTTGGTACATGGTTCTAGCATTCCAGGTCCCAAGTATGGATGCTGACTTGGTGTTTAAAAGGTTTGTCGGCATTGTAGCTTCTTGATTGCTTTTACTACAATGCGTCATTCGTCTTGAAGAGACCCTCTTTACCGAGTCAAAGTTTATATTTCTGTTCGTCAATGTTTCTGTAATTGTATATTTTCTTAACAGGCGAGATAGTTGGTCTTGCGCTAAATCCCCAACCTGGAGGGCCAGAGATTTTACTGTCAAGGTATCTTTCCTCTAGATAAGCTGTTAACCAAAACTTACAAGTCTTATCTACTCGGTTTGATTTTGGAGTATTTCCTTTTCCTAGATGAGTTGCTTTCCATGGCTTACCACTCCCATCTGTCCGGCTATTAAGCCATAGGGCAAGGTTGATGAGAGCCATAGCATGTTCACACACATGTGGGCCTACACTCTGCATCTTTCGGGTCCTTGCTGCTCCAAGATCCCAACAGTTTAGCCTGGGGTATTTTACCCCAGTTCATGTGTGCTGTCGCTGGGAGTCACTGAAGGAATCTTGATAGTGTAGAGGCTTTGTACTAGCAGGAGAGACTTACACACTCGGCTCTCTTTTCACTTGCTAGGCAAGTTAGCTAGCGGTAGCAGTAGTCTTCGACACCCCGTCACACTAGACGCATAATACTACCCTGTGGATAAACCACCAACACAGTTGCTCAATCTTTTTCTTCAGTGTAGAGTTTTGTGGCATATTGTTTGTCTTGTCTTTTTTTCTTCTTTTGACCATTGTCCTTGAGATCGCGCCTGAGGTATCTTCAAACCTTTCATGATGTTTTAAAGTTTGTCGGTGGAATGTAGTAGATGGGTGGTTTCCGACAGGTACACTGGTCTCCTCCACCAATAAAACTGACCTTCATGATGTATTTGTGACAGTGAAGCATTCAGATTGGCTTTTATATATAATGAATAAAAGAGTTATCTGCCCTTGATATGAAACGTAAGAGTCTCTATGATCTCTTGTCTTCTGTATAAAGATCTTTATTTGTTTGATGGTGTTTAATACCACTTTCAACAATATTTCAGTTATATCGTGGCGGTCAGTTTTATTTGTGGAGGAAACCAGAGTACCCGGCTGAAAACCACCGACCTGTAGCAAGTTACTGACTTTATCACATAATGTTGTACACCTCGCCCTGATCGAGATTCGAACCCCAAAAATCATTGGTGATAGGCAACGATTGTATATGTAGTTGTAAATCCAACTACCATACGATCACATCACGACCACGACAGCCCCTCTGTATAAAGAAGTTAATCAATTATCTTAGATGTGTACACTTGAGATTGGATGTGTGTTCATTAATTGTCTAGAAATTAAATGTTTAATACCTAATAATTTAATTTGATTTGAATATTTCAATCTGATTGGCTAAACCGCCTGGAGAAAATTTTGGTTATACATGTACTCGAGTACCTGAGTTGGTATTGTGACGTCACCATTGTGTTCATCCGCCAACGACAAATTCAAATAGTCACATGAAATAATCGTAAAATCGAGGAATCATTAAATTTTGCTGTAAAAATTAAATTATAAGGAATATTTGAAATTGCTGAACAGGTTATACTTGCTTAACCTGGGTTGGGTCAGTTTACGCTTTTCATAAACCGCCTCCTCATTTGCTACTACACGGAACAGGGTAGCTAATGATATATGCGTTCCATGGAAAATCCTACGGGATACCCCCGATTTGTCTTACGTTCAGCCAGAGGGAAATTATTATTTCAAAACTTCAGATTCGTATCAAATTTTAAAATCTTGTTCAATTATCATTTCGGACTGTCTTAAATCTCCAGGTACTTCTTCACTATGCATTACTACTTGCAAAAGAAAAACTGGCAAAAATAATACTTGTAAAACATGCAACATGCTAATAACTTCTCCTGAATTTACAAGTAATTTAACTGGAAAAACTTACTACACCAAATCGTTTGACCCTCTGAACTGTTCTACTGAAAATGTAATTTATGGCATAGAATGTACACTCTGTGGACTTTTGTACGTTGGTGAAACTCGTCAAACAATTGCGAAGTAGAATGAACAAACATCGATATGATGCAAATAGAATTTTGTATAATCATTTCAATCATTCAGGTCATGACCGCTGTTTGATGATGAAAGTTCGAATCATCGAGAAGATTTACCATCATACAAAGCGTCCAAAACTTAGTACACCTTACCGTATCGATAGAGAGTTGTTTTGGATTAAGGAGTTAGGTACTGCAATGCCTTACGGCTGCAATGATAACATCGAAGGATTGGGAAATTTGTCAAGTCCTGGATGCAGCGAAATCAACGTGATGAGCCTTTTTAATACTAATCCAAGAGCTAAACGTAGCCATGGTCATAAAAGAATTCAACATCCGAATGTTAAAAAGTCCTCTAAATCAAGACCGTTACAAGATACTTTTAATGATTTACTTTCTAATATATAGAAATCTCTTGGAATTCAACACATTCGTACAATCTTATTTTCAGTGCCTGTAAACCACCTCTTAGGGATGTTGGACTTGACAAAGGAGACGTAGATCCTTTTTCTCCTAAGTATAGATTGTCTAGTATTATATGTGACGTGGCATCTTTTCGTCTTTTCAAACCAGTTCGATCTGAACCTCTTCATGGTAACAACAGAATATTCCTCCATGTTCCGTTTGCTAACAAAGGAATCGATGCTATTAACATCAGCAACATTCTTAATAGAAGAGGTCGTAAAAGAAATTCCACCATATTTCAAAAATCAATCTGTTCCCATTGTCTCCTGTAGCTACACTAACAGCATTGGCCGTAAAATTTTCAACTACAAAGAAGCATTGCAAGATATTAACATAGAAGAGTACCTCAAGAACCCTCTGACTTGTGACTGCTCCCACTCTCCCTTTCAATACAACCCATCTGGACATGTTATCACTGGTGATCTGAATATCAATCAACATGAGTCTCCGATTCAGGGAACCTCAACACATCAATTGGAAACATAACTTCAAGATAATTATGGATGCTTCTTGAAGATTTTGCCAGAAGGTGGATACAGAGAGAAGTAGACTAAGATCCTGAGTATCAGACTGGTTAGAACTATCAGGTCTCAAGTCAAAGGTCGGATTCGCAAGCTCAAAAATTGTGTTAATAGTCGACCTAAGTCTGTATTTAAAGACCAAGTATCTTTCCTCTCTTCATGACAAATATGTTTTCGTTCCTGCGGACAAGGCTTCCAACAACATCGTGTTTGTATGTAAATCGTATTACTACGAATGCCTAATCAAGGAATTAGGCATAAATAACAACACCTCTGGTAATACCACATACAAACCAACTTCGTTCGACAATGATGAAATCCTAGCTAACCACAGATCCTTCATGACCTCTTTAAACATTCTCTCTGGTAGAGTCTGAGGATTTACCCTATTTGTATTGGATACCTAAACTCCATAAGACACCATACAAAGAAAGGTACATAGCGGGATCATCAACTTGTTCGACGAAAAAATTGTCTATTCACCTGACAAAGATTATGTCTGCAGTAAAAGAGGGACAACAGAAACATTGTGAAACTGCTTACTCGCGTAGTGGCATAAATCACATGTGGATTTTGAAAAACTCTAAAGATCTTTTGGATAACCTGAAATCAAGATCTTTCTCTCAGGCATCCTCCATCAAAACTTTAGATTTTTCAATTCTGTATACCACCTTACCGCATGACAAATTAAAAACCCGCTTAAAATAAACCATTCACAAAGCTTTCAGTCATAGAAACGATGGCTCAAAATTTGTTGTATTAGGCTACAATTCTACATATTTTTCAAACAAAATTCAAAAAGGTAAAACATGCTACTCCGAGGAACAAGTGATCAGTATGCTGGAGTTCCTCATCGATAACATATTTGTCTCCTTTGGAGGGGCACTGTTTCAGCAGGTCATCGGCATACCAATGGATACGAATTGTGCCCCTCTTCTAGTCGATTTATTGTTATACTCATATGAGTCGGAGTTTCTTCAAAATCTTGTAAAAGATAAGAAGAGTCATGAAGCCAGAGCCTTTAATTTCACATACAGGTATATTGATGACGTTTTATCTATCAATAATCCTAGATCTGCAGAATTTCTTCCATTGATATATCCTCCAGAGCTGGAAATTAAAGAGACCACAGACACAGCTTCGTCCGCATCATTTTTGGACTTATACCTCGAATTTGACGATAGTGGTCAACTCAGTACTAAAATTTATGATAAACTTAAAATCATAAATTTTCAAAATATGTGCAGCAATATACCAACTTCTCCTGCATATGGTGTTTACATCTCACAATTGATTCGTTATGCAAGGGTCAGTAGCAATTATTATGATTTCTTGAAGCGTAATCTTTATCTGAGAAACAGGCTACTGGACCAGGGCTATTAAAAGATTTGCCTTATTCGATCTCTTAAAAAGTTTATATTCCGATTACGGATATCAAGATCTTGTCGAAAAATATTCCGTCTCTGCAGAGACAATAATAAACGGTGTATTTTCATAAAGTAAATATGGAAAATGTATAAAGATAAGGATTAAGTAATCGTGGTTTAGACATGACGTCATTCAACATCTTATTTGAAATCAAATTGTGTAAGAAGATGACCGTTTAGTTAAACAGTTCTGCAGACGATAATAAACGATGGATTTTCATAAAGTACTGCGTTGACTACTATTATACCTAATTTGTCCCAGTATTGTTAAAAATGCTGTTATAGTGACAACCGGAGCCTTTTAACCGTAATGGAAGCGGGAGGTTTGGCGCCGTAAAATCTTATTCAACCCACCATTTCTTTGGAAATGCCTGTACCAAGTCAGTAGCCCTTTTCACAAAAATTCTTACGATAAAAAATTGTCGTAAGTGTAAAACTAAGATTAAAAAGAGTTTCACAAAAAGGGAGTTTGTTTTAAGGGTTAAGATGCAAATCCAGTTTTTACTTATAGATGTTATGATAATAGGCTTAAAATTGAGCCCTTGAAACACCAATAAGTATATTACTGGTACCCTGAATAAGGGGGCAAATGGAGGAAAAAGGGTAGTATTTTTAGGGTGGAACATGGGGAAGGGGAAAGAAGGGAAGGGGAAGAGGAAGGGGAAAGAAGGGGAAGGGAAGGGAAGGGATGGGAAAGAGGAAGGGAAGGGAAGGATGGGTATGATATGGGTATGATTAACATTGATTTGCTCATTTAAGCCAAACAATTCAAAAGTATGCATTTAATATTAAACGGCAAAAATGACAATTGGAATTATATAGGTAAATAGTGGTTAAAAAAGTATGACCAAATCTATAATACGGAATATTTTTTTACTACATGCTCAGACTTTAAAGGTTTACAAATTTATACATTACCAATACATTACAAAGGGGAATGATAAATATAAATTTAGAGATTCTTGAAAAACATGTAAAAATGTCAGCGTAGTAAGTTTACATAAAATCATAATAAGCAATTCTAAAAAGATAAGTTTTAACATTTTTCTTAAAAATTTCAAGGGACTGTTCATTTTGGGTTTCACTAGGCAGATTATTCCAAAATGTGGAAGCTGTCTTGTCAAATCGTTTATCACTATAAGTTTGTGTCCTTACACGTGGTTGTTGAATCGTCATGGCGTTCTCTTACCGTAACGACCTTTATGGTTGATAACAACTGACAAGTTCCCTAAGATATATCGGAGCTTGGCCATGAAGAGCTTTGAAAGTTTATAATAATAATTTGCATTGGAAACGATACTGCACCGGAAGCCAGTGAAGAGACAAGATAACTGATGTAATGTGATGATGTTTCTTGCCACGGGTTATCAATCTAGCTGCTGTATTTTGAACACGCTATAGCTTCGAGATTATGTTGGGTATTTACTCTATACAACAAAGCGTTGCCATAGTCCAAACGTGACGCTATAAGCGAGCAAACTAATGTTTTGCACGCATCTTTTGTAAGATCGATTACGTCCGATATTGCGAACTTGAAAGTAGATTGCACTTGCTTATTTGTGCATGCATAATGTCCTGTCGAAAAACATGCCGAGGTTTTTAACAAATGAAGCATTGATTACTATAGTTCCGTCGAAACCGCTTGGCCAAATGAACCGAAACTTGATAGGTATCAGCTATGGAAGGCCCTCTATAAAGATTGCTCAATTCGTCCCGATCTGTTAACAAACATGTCCACCACAGGCAATTGTTGTTGCTGATTGGTTGATTTCTAAAATATATTCTCAATCTATTGAGCCTCTAGTCTTATATATTATATTGTATTACATGTATATGTATGCTAATGTTCCACCATACCTGTCTGAGTTTTTCAGTAAAATCTTTAAGAAATAACTTGTGTTAAGATACTTTGTGTGTGAGATATTATCATGTATGGCTGTTATTTAATTATTAAATTGACAAGTATGTGTGATAAAAGTATCTGTACTTACACAACATACCAGCATGATGCAAAATATGTATTTGAGCTATATTCAATGACATTACAGACATTTTCATATGTTGTACCAGCATCTGGCAATCTACTTTCTAAAGGCTGAGTACATCATCCAAGTGATGAACAGTGCAGTGAAAGATAAATGAGGTGTAGGCAGCTCGTTAGATCTCTCTCCCATCAAGGCCCCGATTCAATACAAACGCAAACCTCTAAACATTTATTGATAAAGAATAGAGATAAATGTACATAAGAAATCAGGATGCAGGCGCCCTAAAGTACTACTGTTATTCCAACATGTATAAATGTGTAGGCCATTCTGAAGTTATATCCTTAAAACAGAAAAAAAAAACAGAAATAAAATTAGATATTAATCTGTTATCAAAAACAAACAAATACAAAACAAAACAAACCAATCGTAAAAAAAATATCAAAAAGAAAAAAAAAACCAACATGAATGCACCTTTTATCAATCTGACTTAGTTCTGTACACATAATTTTCATAAGAGATACAGGTAACTAATTTACCTGGAAATTTTACATACATTTTGTATCTATCATATTAAACAATGAGTGTATCTTGTTTTCAAGGAAAACATTCTGATAGCTACATTGTTAAAAAGAGGTAATAAAAACGTAGATATCAAATTTAATGCACATGAACGTTTCTGGAATAACATTCATCAGGTAGCTCAAGATCAAAAGATTGGAAAGCCAAATAATTTGATAGTTTTGGGAACACAATATCTATGGGTATTGATGTTATGTAGGAGTTTCTTTACACCTGGTAGAGATATTGGGAGTACCCCTTCCACACCCTTAACCATGCTTACCCCTTCCCCGTTTCTTACCCTTCCCTTCCCCTTTAACTTTTTTCCCACCATCTTAAACCTTCCCCTTTTCCTGCCCTTAGCTTTACCCCTTTTCCAATCCTCCTTTTCCCACCACTCTGAACCCTTCCCCCACCATTAACCTCCCCCTTTTCTACACTTAACCCTTCCTTCATTTCCCACCACCCTTAACCCTTCCCCTTTTCTACCTTTAACTCTTCCCTCTTATCCACTTTAAACCCACCCCTTTCACCCTTTACACTCTTAACCCATCCCCTTTTCACACCCTTAACCTTCTCCTTCCTCTTCATTCCCCCCACTTCCTACCCTCCCCTTCCCCTTTCCTTCCCCTTCTTTACCCTTCCATTTACCCCTTCCCCCATGTTCCACCCTAAAAATACTACCCTTTTTCCTCCATTTGCCCTCTTATTCAGGGTACCAGTAATATACTTATTGGTGTTACTAGGGCTCAATTTTAAGCCCATTATCATAATATCTATAAGTAAAAACTGGATTTGCAACTTAACCCTTAAAACAAACTCCCCTTTTCCTCCCTTTGCCCCTATGTAGGAGCAATCGTAACTACTCGGCCATTCTCGCTACCCTGCAAATAACCTCGTATGCATTAGGCGTATAAGTCTGTTACATGAAAGTTTGATAATGTTATATTTTAAGCAATTTTCTATATTTCAATTAAAGTTTTAATTAGTTTTGCATAATTAGATTTTACTTAGTATGTCTTCCATATTGGATTTTCGTGGACTATATTTTTGTGCGGCTTAACTTAGCTTAACTTCCGGCAAACAATTTAAGAAGAATTTCTACTATGTACGTACGAGGCTATTTGCAGGGTAGCGAGAATTGCCGAGTAGTTACGATTTATGTAGGGATTGACCCTTATTCAGTGTACCAGTAACTTAACATCTATAAGTGAGAACTTGATTTGCAAATTAAGAAATGCAATATAATATATTATATAATTCATCATATTTCTTTAGAAGAGGTAAACCATATTTGCAAAAAAACTATTATTTAAAAGGCCATTAAAACAGAAATGTGTTTGATATGTTTAGATTGTTAGTGTAAATTTTGTTCATAGTTCAATTTTTGACAAAGATGTCTTGAAAAAATGCTAAGCTAAAATATTGGAAATACTGTTTCTAAATAAGGGAAGTAATTATTTTATTAATAGGTATACATGTATACTGTCTTTACTTTGCAATTTTTCGAAAAATACGGGATTTTCTTCTAGACATCTACTTCGCTTACAAAAGTTTTGTATGAACAGCCGCTTTAGGACTGGAATTTTCTGAATCCAATTATATCGTTTTGATTTTGCCTTTATATTAGTAATATAATTTATTAATTTCTGGCAACTTCGATGATCATCGAACACTCTGGCAATACATAAACTTGTGTACATTCTTCTGTTATATTAATATTAATATTAATATATAACAGGGATATTTATTCGTCTTCATGATTGATAGATGATAAACACATCTTTATTTGGGTTATCTCAGAAAAATCGGGATACATTTTCATCAGTAAAAGAACAAGCGTTTGATTTTATGTGGGATGGGATTAATTGGAAAAAAAAGGGTAAATATTTTGCTGACAAATAACCGATAAAATGAATTATATGAATAGGGTTTTTTTCACACTCCAGATGCACTCCCTTAAAAAATACTTCTACCAAAAGTAACCACTCGTGGATGATGACGCACAACCCCAAGTAATGATAATTATTATAGATCATTTTAATTTACATGCATTAGAAATGTTCCTCTATACGAAAATCATACCCGTTTATATTTTGTGCAGTTATTGGTGACCGATTCATATACATTTTTTTGTACTAAATAAAAATTCAATATAAACATACAAACACATCATAGCATAACAATTGCTTATAAATTAGTGCCGGAGATATTTTTTAGAATAATTTTATTTAAAAAAAATGCTTTGTTGTGCTATAGAAATGAAACTAGGTTGCTAAGGAAGATGGTTTATGGTGTTTAACGCCCCTTTCAACAATATATCGGTCAGTTTTATTGGTGGAGAAAACTGGAGTACTCGGAGAAAACCATTGACCTGTCGCAAATCACTGACAAACTTTATCACATAATATTGTATCGAGTACACCTAAGGAAGAATTTTTTTTATCGTAAGTGTAATTTTAGTCGTAAGATTAAAATTTGTCGTAAGATAATCTTTGTGAAAAGGACTTAGGAATTGTCGTAAGATAATCTTAAGTGAAAAAGTTAGGACTATAGTTACGAATTTTTGTGAAACCCTACATAAAACAAAATCATGTTTTCTGTACCAAAATTTTGAAATATGTTTGCAATGTCTGAAGCCATTCAACATACAACAAAGTAATATAATATTATATAAATAACACATAGCTGAGAGGGTGGTAGAGCAGATTGTTACCCCGAGAAATTCATTGTCAACCGAGGCGAAGCCGACAATGAAATTTCTAGGGATAACAATCTGCTCTACCACCCTCTCAGCTATGTGTTATTTGTTTTGTTATACTGAATGTTCTTTTCTCCTGGTTTCATTATTTTTTATGATTTTGATGGCCTGAATTTCAATTGCTGTTGTCTTTAAATGTGTTAAACTGTGATATTGATGATGTGTAATAAATAAGATTACATACATTTTTTGTATTTGTTAATATTTTTCTGCCATTTTGGTGTATGCTTTATACAGATGGGTATTCTTAAATGAAAAGTGAGCAATTTTGTCAGCTATGCCATGCCTCAGTCCAGTTTGATATTTTTGACATAAGATAAACTCTGCCATATGATAGACTAAATTATCACACTCTGCCATGTGATAGATTAAATTGGCACACGCTCCTTAACCATAAGAAGACAGGAAATTTACATAAAATATAATAAAATAATTTGGCATACTAGTAGATAAAATAACAAATGGCTTCCTCTAGGAAAACGCCGACTTTGTGTGAAAGGAACACCAGAAAGCTGTGAGGAACGAATTTAATACGCCCCTTCTCCCGGGATGTAAAGGACACACTCCTTACACGTAAAAGACAACTTACTGCAGATTCTGATAGCAAGTTTATTAGGAGTGTTGTTGTTGGCCTGTCACAAGGCAAAATAATATCTGCCATCTCATCTTTTTCTAGTGGCAATCAAAACAATCATACATAGACCCATGGACGCGAAACACATTTTACCTACATGATTTATCATATGGTTGTAAACTTGTTCTCATCATAAATATATATGAAATACTTGATGGTAAAACAATTATCTATCGACAACCACTTTCCATGGGATTTCTTATTTCAAGGCTTGTTATCAATTTATCAAAAATAAAAAATTCTCACAGGTTCCTAGCTACAATCGTTACACATTAAACATTTTGCTTCACACCATTTCCCTAAATATTTCCATATTATGAAAAAGCGATATTGAACTTGTCTCCACTCGCACACTGACAATATTGTTATTTAATAGTCGGTAAAAATGTACTGAAGTATATCATCACATTGTTTGCCGTTTAGAATTAAGCACGGTTAAAAAAAGTGTTTGAAAAATTTGAAAATGAATATTATTATTCAATTAAATCTATCTATTAGTTCTTTAAGGTTAATACCAATTTTTTTCTCTGATAGTTCTGGTTTACACGTCTGAACATGTGCTATTGTATTATTTTAATACCAAATATTACATATATGAATACTAAATACTTTATTTTATTATAGTGTCACATACCAATATAAAACATTTCATACATCTGTACATGTTTAAAACAATTAAAAACGTACACAATAAAATTGTATCAATTATAATATTAGTACCCAACCACATATGGCTTATATGAGACACTGTCAATATATACACCACATACCTAAGATATTTATGGTTTATTAAAATACATGTTATTGCAAGCAATACTTTCTTCTATAAAACATATTATATAAAGTTTTTGCTAAAAAAAAGGTTGGATTTCTTCATTTGACATGATAAAAAGGAATTTATCTTCTAAAATGAGATTTTCAAAATTTTCCAATAAAATACAAACATTTTCTGTTAAAGCATATCGTAAATCTGAATAAAAATCACAATCTAATAAAAAATTAATTTCATCTTCAACAGAATTTGTGTTACAAAATATACATTTCCGTTCATTTAATGGAATTGTTGGCCTGGTGTATCGACCTGTCTCTACTGATAATGGTAAACAGCCACTTCTAAAATTTGATAAAATACGTCTATGTTGTCTATTTAAAACATTTACATATGAACTAACATTTAAAAATCTTTTAAATTTTCTATAAGTACGTAACTTATTACCATTTGGTTCGTTTCTATCATCAAAACAAGTTATTTACCCATTCTGTATTGTTAATATTACAAAGCTTAGCTTTTATATTATGCAATTGAAATAAGGACTATTTATTATATCCATAATATATAGGTTATTAGCCTTTTCAATACATTTTTTGTCCCATGACCTAGATATGTTCATACTCCACATGTGGATTTTATAAGTTAATCTTGTATCACATGTGATGCGCAGTCGTAAGAAAGGACGAAATGTTTCTATTGATTGAATTGACTTGAAACTACAATATCTCATATCTCCTTGACTGGTAACATTTGACGCAACAGCCGAGAAGTATTATTAGTTAGTTCTATTTGCTTCTCCCCTTAGAGATTCACAATATATTATGAATGAAATTTATTCCTACGGATAGGCATTAATATAAGTTCTTGTAACTTGTTTCCCAATCCTATGAATTACTTCTTATTATGTAATGTATATAGCTGAATATTGTAATGTTATATTGAATCAATTAATAAAATATATTTAAACTAACAGCCGAGAAACATTCTACATGCCTTGTTTTGCACAGTTTATACCTCTCTCCAGTTCGTATGACCCCATAAACCAGTGCCATAATAAAGTACAGACTAAACATCACAAATGTGGACACAGAAATGTGCTGTCCAAAAGGCAAGTGTGGATATCAATATTTCATATTATTAACTTAAAAAAAAAAAAAATTCATGGACACGGGAGTCCTGGATTTTTTTAATAAATAACTAATCCTGGATTATCATTTTTGCTTAAAGTCCGGTCCTGTGTTTTTATTTCAAATTTTCATCATAGCCCCCCTCCCCCTCCCGAGGGATATACAATTGTATTATTAATAATAAATCAATAAATAATAAATTCAGATTTTCTGTTTAAAATAAATCTCATTTACAAAACCACTGATATTTGTTCAATTTTTAACGTTGATTTAAGCTTTAGTCGCAACAAATTTTTATTTTTCTCTTTAAACTGTCGAAACAACATTTATTTAACTGTAAAATTCACAAATAAAATTCACACCCCCCCCCCCCCCTCCCCCCTTTTTCCCTTTTTTCTTTTTTAAATCAATAATCAACAATATTCCAAAATCAAACAAATGAATAGATATAACATAGATTGCTTTTGCATGCATCTTTTTACCATGCGGAGTCAGTGTGTTTTAAATCGGTCATCCAATCAGGCGCTCATTATTCTTGTCCAAGATACAAATACATCGCTAAAATTACCTGTGGATGTTTCCCCACTTCAACTCGTAAATTTACATGGAAATTGGAGATATTTCGTCATAAAACTTCACACATGGTTTTGTCTATCATATTTCTTGAAGACAAACATAAGATTTTATTGCATTTATCAATATTTTATGAGTATCAACAGTTTTTTCAACACCGTATCTGTTTCTTGATACAGCCGCAACTTCAACTCGTAAATTTACATAGAAATCGGAGATATTTCGTCATAAAACTTCACACAGGGTTTTGTCTATCATATTTCTTGAAGACAAGCATAAGATTGTATTGCATTTATCAAATTTTTATGAGTATCAACAGTTTGTTCAACACCGTATCTGTTTCTCGATACAGCCACCCGATTACAGTGACCCGTGACCCACATTAGCAAGTTCTACCAGTTTTGTCTTAATAATGTTGTTTAATAAGTCATTCCACCACATGAAATAAATTTTGCGTATAAAGCTGACAGTGCTCTACTTGCAGACTTAGTAACAAGCTGCTATATTTTGAATGTATTTATATTGATTTTAATTTTAATGTAATATGTAAATGATGAACTTTGAATATGTACTTTTAGACACAACTTCTGCTTTCCCGGTAGAGGTTGCCCCCGTTGTAAAGGAGTAGCTTTCTAAATAAAAAATATATATATTAAACAAGCAAAGATTTCAATTACTAACTTTTTTAATCACAATACACATTATGTTGTGACAACTAGAAAGCTGTATCTGACGTGAGCGAATAAATGAGTATAACTGATTTAATAGAAAGTTTCATGTGTCTTACACTAAAAATCAATCAATCAATCAAACCATGTGTATTACTACACGTATGGAGTTAACTGGATGGTACTATCGTGATCAGGACGTAACTAAACCATGTGTCTTACTACAGGTATGGAGTTAACTGGATGGTACTGTCGTGATCAGGACGTAACTAAGCCATGTGTCTTACTACACGTATGAAGTTAACTGGATGGTACTGTCGTGATCAGGACGTAACTACACCATGTGTCTTACTTCACGTATGGAGTTAACTGGATGGTACTGTCGTGATCAGAACGTAACTAAACCATATGTCTTACTACACGTATGGAGTTAACTGAATGGTACTGTCGTGATCAGGATGTAACTACAACATGTGTCTTACTACACGTATGGAGTTAACTGGATGGTACTGTCGTGATCAGGACGTAGCTAAACCATATGTCTTACTACACGTATGGAGTTAACTGGATGGTACTGTCGTGATCAGGACGTAGCTAAACCATATGTCTTACTACACCTATGGAGTTAACTGGATGGTACTATGGTGTTCAGGACGTAACTAATCCGTGTGTCTTACTACACGTATGGAGTTAACTGGATGGTACTATCGTGATCAGGACGCAACTAATCCATGTGTCTTACTTCACGTATGGAGTTAACTGGATGGTACTGTCGTGATCAGGACGTAACTAAACCATGTGTCTTACTTCACGTATGGAGTTAACTGTATGGTATTGTCGTGATCAGGGCGTAACTACACCATATGTCTTACTACACGTATGGAGTTAACTGGATGGTACTATCATGATCACGACGTAACTAAACCATGTGTCTTACTACACGTATGGAGTTAACTGGAGGGTACCATCGTGATCAGGACGTAACTAAGACATCTGTCATACTACACGTATGGAGTTAACTGGATGGTACTATCGTGATCAGGACGTAACTAATCCATGTGTCTTACTACACGTATGGAGTTAACTGGATAGTACTGTCGTGATCAGGACGTAACTAAACCATGTTTCTTATTACACGTATGGAGTTAACTAGATGGTATTATCGTAATCAGGACGTAGTTAAACCATGTGTCTTACTTCATGTATGGAGTTCACTTAATGGTACTGTCGTGATCAGAACGTAACTAAACCATATGTCTTACTACACGTATGGAGTTAACTGGATGGTACTGTCGTGATCAGGACCCAACTAATCCATGTGTCTTACTACACGTATGGAGTTAACTGGATGGTACTTTCGTGATCAGGACGTAACTAAACCATGTGTCTTACTTCACGTATGGAGTTAACTGGATGGTACTATCGTGATCAGGACGTAACTAAACCATTGTCTTACTACACATATGCAGTTAACTGGATAGTACCGTCGGGATCAGGACGTATCTAAACCATATGTCTTACTACATGTATGGAGTTAACTGGATGGTACTATCGTGATCAGGACGCAACTAATCCATGTGTCTTACTACACGTATGGAGTTAACTGGATGGTACTGTCGTGATCAGGACGTAACTACACCATGTGTCTTACTTCACGTATGGAGTTTACTGGATGGTACTATCGGGATCAGGACGTAACTAAGCCATATGTCTTACTACACGTATGGAGTTAACTGGATGGTACTATGGTGATCAGGACGTAACTAATCCATGTGTCTTACTACACGTATGGAGTTAACTGGATGGTACTGTCGTGATCAGGACGTAACTAAACCATATGTCTTACTACACGTATGGAGTTAACTGGATGGTACTGTCGTGATCAGGACGTAACTAATCTATGTGTCTTACTATACGTATGGAGTTAACTGGATGGTACTATCGTGATCAGGACGTAATTAAACCATGTGTCTTACTTCACGTATGGAGTTAACTGGATGGTACTATCGTGATCAGGACGTAACTAAGACATGTGTCTTACTACACGTATGGAGTTAACTGGATGGTACTATCGTGATCAGGACGTAGCTACACCATGTGTCTTACTTCACGTACGGAGTTAACTGGATGGTACTGTCGTGATCAGGACGTAACTACACCACGTGTCTTACTTCACGTATGGAGTTAACTGGATGGTACTGTCGTGATCAGGACTTAACTAAACCATGTTTCTTACTACACGTATGGAGTTAACTGGATGGTACTATCGTGATCAGGACGTAACAAAGACATGTGTCTTACTACACGTATGGAGTTAACTGGATGGTACTGTCGTGATCAGGACGTAACTAAGACATCTGTCTTACTACACGTATGGAGTTAACTGGATGGTACTGTCGTGATCAGGACGTAACTAAGCCATGTGTCTTACTTCACGTATGGAATTAACTGGATGGTACTGTCGTGATCAGGACGTAACTACACCATGTGTCTTACTACACGTATGGAGTTAACTGGATGGTACTATCTTGATCAGGACGTAACTAAGACATGTGTCTTACTACACGTATGGAGTTAACTGGATGGTACTGTCGTGGTCAGGACATAACTAAGACATGTTTCTTACTACACGTATGGAGTTAACTGGATGGTACTGTCGTGATCAGGACGTAACTAAACCATGTGTCTTACTACACGTATGGAGTTAACTGGGTGGTACTGTCGTGATCAGGACTTAACTAAACCATGTTTCTTACTACACGTATGGAGTTAACTGGATGGTACTATCGTGATCAGGACGTAACTAAGACATGTGTCTTACTACACGTATGGAGTTAACTGGATGGTACTGTCGTGATCAGGACGTAACTAAGACATCTGTCTTACTACACGTATGGAGTTAACTGGATGGTACTGTCGTGATCAGGACGTAACTAAGCCATGTATGTGTCTTACTTCACGTATGGAATTAACTGGATGGTACTGTCGTGATCAGGACGTAACTACACCATGTGTCTTACTACACGTATGGAGTTAACTGGATGGTACTATCTTGATCAGGACGTAACTAAGACATGTGTCTTACTACACGTATGGAGTTAACTGGATGGTACTGTCGTGGTCAGGACATAACTAAGACATGTTTCTTACTACACGTATGGAGTTAACTGGATGGTACTGTCGTGATCAGGACGTAACTAAGCCATGTGTCTTACTACACGTATGGAGATAACTGGATGGTACTGTCGTGATCAGGACGTAACTAAGACATGTGTCTTACTACACGTATGGAGTTAACTGGATGGTACTGTCGTGATCAGGACGTAACTAAGACATCTGTCTTACTACACGTATGGAGTTAACTGGATGGTACTGTCGTGATCAGGACGTAACTAAGCCATGTGTCTTACTTCACGTATGAAATTAACTGGATGGTACTGCCGTGATCAGGACGTAACTACACCATGTGTCTTACTACACGTATGGAGTTAACTGGATGGTACTATCTTGATCAGGACGTAACTAAGACATGTGTCTTACTACACGTATGGAGTTAACTGGATGGTACTGTCGTGGTCAGGACATAACTAAGACATGTTTCTTACTACACGTATGGAGTTAACTGGATGGTACTGTCGTGATCAGGACGTAACTAAACCATGTGTCTTACTACACGTATGGAGTTAACTGGGTGGTACTGTCGTGATCAGGACGTAACTAAACCATGTCTCTTACTTCACGTATGGAGTTAACTGGATGGTACTGTCGTGATCAGGCCGTAATTAATCCATGTGTCTTACTACACGTATGGAGTTAACTGGATGGTACTGCCGTGATGAGGAAGTAACTAAACAATGTTTCTTACTACACGTATGGAGTTAACTGGATGGTACTGTCGTGATCAAGACGTAACTACACCACGTGTCTTACCTCACGTATAGAGTAAACTGGATGGTACTGTCGTGATCAGGACGTAACTAAACCATGTGTCTTACTACACGTATGAACTTAACTGGATGGTACTGTCGTGATCAGGACGTAACTAAACCATGTGTCTTACTTCACGTATGGAGTTAACTGGATGATACTGTCGTGATCAGGACGTAACTACATCATGTTTCTTACTACACGTATGGAGTTAACTGGATGGTACTGTCGTGATCAGGACGTAACTAAACCAGGTGTCTTACTACACGTATGGAGTTAACTGGATGGTACTATCGTGATCAGGACGTAACTAATCCATGTGTCTTACTACACGTATGGAGTTAACTGGAGGGTACTATCGTGATCAGGACGTAGCTAAATCATGTGTCTTACTACACGTATGGAGTTAACTGGATGGTACTGTCGTGATCAGGACGTAACTAAACCATGTGTCTTACTTCACGTATGGAGTTAACTGGATGGTACTGTCGTGATCAGGACGTTACTACACCATGTGTCTTACTTCACGTATGGAGTTAACTGGATGGTACTGTCGTGATCAGGACGTTACTACCCCATGTGTCTTACTTCACGTATGGAGTTAACTGGATGGTACTGTCGTGATCAAAACGTAACTACACCACGTGTCTTACTTCACGTATGGAGTTAACTGGATGGTACTATCGTGATCAGGACGTAACTACACCACGTGTCTTACTACACGTATGGAGTTAACTGGATGGTACTATCGTGATCAGGACGTAACTAAACCATGTGTCTTACTACACGTATGGAGTTAGCTGGATGGTACTGTCGTGATCAGGACGTAACTAAACCATGTTTCTTACTACACGTATGGAGTTAACTGGATGGCACAGTCGTGATCAGGAGGTAGCTGAACCATGTGTCTTACTTCACGTATGGAGTTAACTGGATGGTACTTTCGTGATCAGAACGTAACTAAACCATGTGACTTACTCCACGTATGGAGTTAACTGGATGGAACTATCGTGATCAGGACGTAACTAATCCATGTGTCTTACTACACGTATGGAGTTAACTGGATGGTACTGCCGTGATCAGGACGTAACTAATCTATGTGTCTTACTACACGTGTGGAGTTAACTGGATGGTACTGTCGTGAACAGGATGTAACTACACCATGTGTCTTACTACACGTATGGAGTTAACTGGATGGTACTGTCGTGATCAGGACGTGACTAAACCATATGTCTTACTACACGTATGGAGTTAACTGAATGGTACTATCGTGATCAGGACGTAATTAAACCATGTGTCTTACTTCACGTATGGAGTTAACTGGATGGTACTATCGTGATCAGGACGTAACTAAGACATGTGTCTTACTACACGTATAGAGTTAACTGGATGGTACTATCGTGATCAGGCCGTAGCTACACCGTGTGTCTTACTTCACGTATGGAGTTAACTGGATGATACTGTCGTGATCAGGACGTAACTAAGACATGTGTCTTACTACACGTATGGAGTTAACTGGATGGTACTGTCGTGATCAGGACGTAACTAAGACATGTGTCTTACTTCACGTATGGAATTAACTAGATGGTACTGTCGTGATCAGGACGTAACTACACCATGTGTCTTACTACACGTATGGAGTTAACTGGATGGTACTGTCGTGATCAGGACGTAGCTACACCATGTGTCTTACTTCACGTATGGAGTTAACTGGATGATACTGTCGTGATCAGGACGTAACTAAACCATGTGTCTTACTTCACGTATGGAGTTAACTGGATGGTACTGTCGTGATCAGGACGTAACTACACCATGTGTCTTACTATGCGTATGGAGTTAACTGGGTGGTACTGTCGTGATCAGGACGTAACTACACCATGTCTCTTACTTCACGTATGGAGTTAACTGGATGGTATTGTCGTGATCAGGACGTAACTAATCCATGTGTCTTACTACACGTATGGAGTTAACTGGATGGTACTGCCGTGATCAGGAAGTAACTAAACAATGTTTCTTACTACACGTATGGAGTTAACTGGATGGTACTGTCGTGATCAAGACGTAACTACACCACGTGTCTTACCTCACGTATAGAGTAAACTGGATGGTACTGTCGTGATCAGGACGTAACTAAACCATGTGTCTTACTACACGTATGGAGTTAACTGGATGGTACTGTCGTGATCAGGACGTAACTAAACCATGTGTCTTACTTCACGTATGGAGTTAACTGGATGATACTGTCGTGATCAGGACGTAACTGCACCATGTTTCTTACTACACGTATGGAGTTAACTGGATGGTACTGTCGTGATCAGGACGTAACTAAGACATGTGTCTTACTACACGTATGGAGTTAACTGGATGGTACTATCGTGATCAGGACGTAACTAATCCATGTGTCTTACTACACGTATGGAGTTAACTGGATGGTACTATCGTGATCAGGACGTAGCTAAACCATGTGTCTTACTACACGTATGGAGTTAACTGAATGGTACTGTCGTGATCAGGACGTAACTAAACCATGTGTCTTACTTCACGTATGGAGTTAACTGGATGGTACTATCGTGATCAGGACGTAGCTAAACCATGTGTCTTACTACACGTATGGAGTTAACTGGATGGTACTGTCGTGATCAGAACGTTACTACACCATGTGTCTTATACTTCACGTATGGAGTTAACTGGATGGTACTGTCGTGATCAGGACGTAACTACACCACGTGTCTTACTTCACGTATGGAGTTAACTGGATGGTACTGTCGTGATCAGCACGTAACTAAGACATGTGTCCTACTACACGTATGGAGTTAACTGGATGGTACTGCCGTGATCAGGACGTAACTAAAAACCATGTGTCATACTACACGTATGGAGTTAGCTGAATGGTACTGTCGTGATCAGGACGTAACTAAACCATGTGTCTTACTTCACGTATGGAGTTAACTGGATGGTACTGTCGTGATCAAAACGTAACTACACCACGTGTCTTACTTCACGTATGGAGTTAACTGGATGGTACTATCGTGATCAGGACGTAACTACACCACGTGTCTTACTACACGTATGGAGTTAACTGGATGGTACTATCGTGATCAGGACGTAACTAAACCATGTGTCTTACTACACGTATGGAGTTAGCTGGATGGTACTGTCGTGATCAGGACGTAACTAAACCATGTTTCTTACTACACGTATGGAGTTAACTGGATGGCACAGTCGTGATCAGGAGGTAGCTGAACCATGTGTCTTACTTCACGTATGGAGTTAACTGGATGGTACTTTCGTGATCAGAACGTAACTAAACCATGTGACTTACTCCACGTATGGAGTTAACTGGATGGAACTGTCGTGATCAGGACGTAACTAATCCATGTGTCTTACTACACGTATGGAGTTAACTGGATGGTACTGCCGTGATCAGGACGTAACTAATCTATGTGTCTTACTACACGTGTGGAGTTAACTGGATGGTACTGTCGTGAACAGGATGTAACTACACCATGTGTCTTACTACACGTATGGAGTTAACTGGATGGTACTGTCGTGATCAGGACGTGACTAAACCATATGTCTTACTACACGTATGGAGTTAACTGAATGGTACTATCGTGATCAGGACGTAATTAAACCATGTGTCTTACTTCACGTATGGAGTTAACTGGATGGTACAATCGTGATCAGGACGTAACTAAGACATGTGTCTTACTACACGTATAGAGTTAACTGGATGGTACTATCGTGATCAGGCCGTAGCTACACCGTGTGTCTTACTTCACGTATGGAGTTAACTGGATGATACTGTCGTGATCAGGACGTAACTAAGACATGTGTCTTACTACACGTATGGAGTTAACTGGATGGTACTGTCGTGATCAGGACGTAACTAAGACATGTGTCTTACTTCACGTATGGAATTAACTAGATGGTACTGTCGTGATCAGGACGTAACTACACCATGTGTCTTACTACACGTATGGAGTTAACTGGATGGTACTGTCGTGATCAGGACGTAGCTACACCATGTGTCTTACTTCACGTATGGAGTTAACTGGATGATACTGTCGTGATCAGGACGTAACTAAACCATGTGTCTTACTTCACGTATGGAGTTAACTGGATGGTACTGTCGTGATCAGGACGTAACTACACCATGTGTCTTACTATGCGTATGGAGTTAACTGGGTGGTACTGTCGTGATCAGGACGTAACTACACCATGTCTCTTACTTCACGTATGGAGTTAACTGGATGGTATTGTCGTGATCAGGACGTAACTAATCCATGTGTCTTACTACACGTATGGAGTTAACTGGATGGTACTGCCGTGATCAGGAAGTAACTAAACAATGTTTCTTACTACACGTATGGAGTTAACTGGATGGTACTGTCGTGATCAAGACGTAACTACACCACGTGTCTTACCTCACGTATAGAGTAAACTGGATGGTACTGTCGTGATCAGGACGTAACTAAACCATGTGTCTTACTACACGTATGGAGTTAACTGGATGGTACTGTCGTGATGAGGACGTAACTAAACCATGTGTCTTACTTCACGTATGGAGTTAACTGGATGATACTGTCGTGATCAGGACGTAACTGCACCATGTTTCTTACTACACGTATGGAGTTAACTGGATGGTACTGTCGTGATCAGGACGTAACTAAGACATGTGTCTTACTACACGTATGGAGTTAACTGGATGGTACTATCGTGATCAGGACGTAACTAATCCATGTGTCTTACTACACGTATGGAGTTAACTGGATAGTACTATCGTGATCAGGACGTAGCTAAACCATGTGTCTTACTACACGTATGGAGTTAACTGAATGGTACTGTCGTGATCAGGACGTAACTAAACCATGTGTCTTACTTCACGTATGGAGTTAACTGGATGGTACTGTCGTGATCAGAACGTTACTACACCATGTGTCTTATACTTCACGTATGGAGTTAACTGGATGGTACTGTCGTGATCAGGACGTAACTACACCACGTGTCTTACTTCACGTATGGAGTTAACTGGATGGTACTGTCGTGATCAGCACGTAACTAAGACATGTGTCCTACTACACGTATGGAGTTAACTGGATGGTACTGCCGTGATCAGGACGTAACTAAAAACCATGTGTCATACTACACGTATGGAGTTAGCTGAATGGTACTGTCGTGATCAGGACGTAACTAAACCATGTGTCTTACTACACGTATGGAGTTAACTGGATGGTACTATCGTGATCAGGACGTAACTAAACCATGTGTCTTACTACACGTATGGAGTTAACTGGATGGTACTATCGTGATCAGGAAGTAACTAAACCATGTGTCTTACTACACGTATGGAGTTAACTGGATGGTACTCTCGTGATCAGGACGTAACTAAACCATGTTTCTTCCGTTTTGATGCATTTTCTGTGTAAGACAAGCCATAAAGACAGCTGCGCGTGACCTTGTCTTACATGGCATTGTCAGCCAGTCAAATCGGCCGAGTATAATCAATGAAGTCCGATTCTACGACTGCTGTAGTAATATAAATTGTCGTCTTAGTAGATCTAAAAAAGCTTCAAATATCAATATTACCTGAATTTTAACTGATTTCCCCTAATAGATTTAATGCGGTTTTAAATGTGTATTTACTGCATTGCACGTGGCGTTGTAATATTTTGTGTAGTAAACATGACATTGACATGCCAATGAATGAATGAAATCGACATGCTTTGTTTTTAAGTTGAAACGGAAGAAACAGGTACTTGCACTCGTCCTTATTGAAGATCTGGGATTTCTTCCACTCGTGAGAGAAATTCAGCGTCTTTCCACTCGTTCCGTTACAATGAACTCGTGAAAAGACGGCATTTCTCACACTCGTGGAAGAAATCCCAGATCTTCAATAGGGACTCGTGTAAGAACCTATTTGTCTTACTACACGTATGGAGTTAACTCGATGGTACTATCGTGATCAGGAGGTAACTAAACCATACCATTTAAACAACTTTTAAGTCTTTAATACAGACATAAATAGGACAAGTGGGGGAGTTGATTTTGTTAGCAGGAATATATATTCCGCATCGTTTTTTACACTATGAATACGAAGTGCGTATTTATCATAATTTTTTTTCTGGTGTATTCTGTGTAATTGCATCTTTGTTGCCAATACACTAAGCATTCATTGTCCCTACTATTGTACTGTCCATGCTTATGTTGTCATCCATTTTTGTGATAGTATGTGGTCTTCATCGAGTGGAAGCGAATCTGTGCAGGTTTTTTTTATCGTTTGTTTATATATGTATTGCCGTTGGAGATCCAGTTATCAAGAAGGGAGGATTGGGATCCCAGTAACCGGTTTAAACCTGCCACATGTCTGTGCCTACACCAAGCCAGAACCTGGATTTCCAACGTCATATCAGTGTTCAGTGTGTTCAATTTAACTGAAGGGTGATTGTTCGTTTTGTTGGTATTGGTACTTAAACTTTCTTTTCACAATTAAAGTATAAATAATATTGTTCTGTAATGTGCATGAATTAAAAAAAAAAAAAAGTAAACAAATGGAATCCGGCTCTATAAATGGTTGATTAATTGCTGTTTAGGTACATTTCGATGACTTAATGATGATATCCTTTTTGTACTAGACCAACACGCTTACCTGGACTTTTATAGTGTTGACACACCAAAACTAGTCTGTATATGTCACTCCATTCGGACACATTATTCTGATTTCGAGCCCACCAGCCTTTGCTCTTACTTCTTATTGATGCAAGTTTAGAGAAGAAGCAAAAAACACCAATTTTATAGTCATTTGGATTGATCTGACCGGGGCTCGAACTCCCAATCAACTCCACTTGAGGTGATCATGTTAACCTCTATGAATGTAAACAGTATAATATCATGGTTAGTTATACTGAATCTCAATGAATCGGTGTTAAATATTCAGAATGTTTTTTAATTGCATTATTTTTTGTATACACAACTCACTATATATGAACATATAGTAACAAGACAGGTGTCACATCTAGAGCAGGAACTGCTTATCCTTCCGGAACATCGGAATATTTCCCCGATTTGTAGTGGTTTTCATTTGTCTTAATCTTTAGTTTTCTGTGTAATGTTTTGTGTATCATTGTTTGTCCTTTTGTCCTTTTTCTTTTGGCCATAATAATGTCTGTCCTTCAATTAACGGCTTCTAATTACCCCTTTTGGTATCTTCAAACATTTCTTAAGGAAATAAGGAGCCGTCATGGTCGTGTTGCATAGTAGTTTGATTTACTATCAGTGATTATCATCACTTAAGTTTTGAGTTCGAATCCCGCTCGTGGCGAGGTGTACTCAATACAACATTATGTGATCAAGTTTCCTAAAGACTTGCAACAGGTCGATAGTTTTCTCCGGTTTCACCGATCAATAAAACTGTCTGCCACAATATAACTGAAATATTATTGAAAGTGGCATTAAACACAATAACCTTAACCCTTAACCACATAAATACATGTTAATGCATTTCAATTGAAATTATAATAAAGCAATATAGAAAACATATATGTTTTATATCAAATGTTAATGCTGTGTACAAACATTGGGAACATTAGGTGAAATATAAAGCAAGTTAACCTTTACAATCAAATATTAATACAATATAAAAGTCTTTATATATCATATATCAAAACTGAGGAAACTCTGCATT
This sequence comes from Bathymodiolus septemdierum, assembly GCA_963383655.1. NCBI lineage: Eukaryota > Metazoa > Mollusca > Bivalvia > Mytilida > Modiolidae > Bathymodiolus > Bathymodiolus septemdierum. The sequence goes on along the minus strand of OY726517.1, from coordinate 91,017,968 downwards.
AAAAACTAGAGATAAAACCCTATGAGGAGAAAAACTCTAGAAAAGCATTAGTTTCCATAATTCAATTACACATATACCCATAATAAGTAATCATGGATATTAAAAACCAGTGGTTCACAGTATCCAATAATCATGCAATCGCTCGCCTGGTTTTCATTTTCAGACTTCAAAATATTACACAAAAATTCGAAACATATAAATCCAAATAAGTTAAAACTCAAACTCTTTCCGATTTCTCCATTTAGTATAATTTGAATCAATTGTTTCTGAGGAGAAGACTTTGGTATGATTTTAAAAATCAAAATAAGCCTAAGTTATACAATCTGTATATTAAATTAGAGTCCACCCAACGGAAAATCTGGAATCTATGTGTCACAAATTTGAGCTCATTGGGACTTAAAATGCGGTAGTGAAGGATAATGGAAAAAATTAAGGACAAACAACGGATGACAAGTGATTGCAAAATTGAAATTGTTACTAGATTTGACACAGATAATTTCTTCATACAATCTTTTAAGAAACAATAACAAGTTTAATTGTACATGTAATACAAAATCCTATTACAATACAAACAAAAACCTGTTCTTAAAATATCTAGCAACAAAAACAATTGAGAGCAAAAAAATACCCTTTTATTGTATTACACAAAATACTGGTGGACACGTACTGTGAAAAGAGCTGTTAACATAAATTACTGATGGGCACATTATGCTTAAAACTGTGAGAGGGGCTGCTAACATAAACTACTGATGGACACTTTATTATTAAAACCGTGAGATGGGCCGTCAACATAAACTATTGATGGACACCTTATATTTAAAACTGTGAGAGGGGCTCTTAATATCAACTACTGATGGACATCTTATGCCTAAAACTGTGAGAGGGGATGTTAATATAAACTATTGATGGACACCTTATATTTAAAACTGTGAGGGGGGCTGTTAACATAAACTACTGATGTATACTTTATGCTTAATTCTGTGAGAGGGGCTGTTACCATAATCAACTAATTGTCACCTTATATTCAAAACTGTGAGAGTGGCTGTTGACATAAACTACTGCTGGATACCTTATGCTTAAAACTGAGAAAGAGGCTGTTAACATAAAATACAGATGGACACCTTATGCTTAAAAATGTGAGAGGGGTTGTTAACATAAACTACTGATGGACACCTTATGCTTCACAACTGTGAGAGAAGTCGTTAACATAATTTACTGATGGACACCTTATGTTCAAAATTATGAAAGGGGCTGTTAACATAAACTACTGATGTACACTTTATTTTAAAACTGTGCGAGGAGCTGTTAACATAATCTACTGATTGTCACCTTATGTTCAAAATTGTGAGAGGGGTTGTCAACATAAACTACTGATGTACACTGTATTTTTAAAACTGTGCGAGGAGCTGTTAACATAATCTACTGATTGTCACCTTATGTTCAAAACTGTGAGAGGGGTTGTCAATATAAACTACTGATGTACACTTTATTTTTAAAACCGTGAGACGGGCTGTTAACTTAAACTACTGATGGAAACATTATGCTTACTGAGAGGGGCTGTTAACATAAACTATTGATGGACACATTATGCTTAAAACTGAAAGGGGCTGTTAACATCAACTATTAAAACTGTGAGAGGGGCTGTTAACATAAACTATTAAAACTGTGAGAGTGGCTGTTAACATCAACTACTGATGGACACCTTATGCTTAAAACTGTGAGAGGGGCTGTTAACATAATCTACTGATTATCACCTTATGCTTAAAACTGTGAGAGCGGCTGTTAACATAAACTACTGATGGACATCTTATGTTTATAAATGTAAGAGGGATTGCTACCGTACACTACTGATGGTCACCTTATGCTTCACAACTGTGAGAGGGGTTGCTAACATAATCTATTGATTGTCACCTTATGTTCAAAACTGTGAGAGGGGCTGTTAACATAAACTACTGATGTACACTTTGTACACTTTATTTTTCAAACCGTGAGAGGGGCTGTCAACATAAACTACTGATGGATACCTTATGCTTACTGAGAGGGGCTGTCAACATAAACTATTGATGGACACCTTATGCTTAAACCAGAGAGAGGCTGCTAACATAAACTATTAAAACTGTGAGAGGGTCTTTTTACATCAACTATTGATGGAAACCTTATGTCTAAAACTGAGAGGGTCTGTTAACATCAACTATTGATTGACACCTTATGCTTAAAACTGTCAGAGGGTCTGTTAAAATAAACTACTGATCGACACCGTGTGATAAAAACTGTGAGAGGAGCTGTTAACATAAACTATTGATGGACACCTTATGCTTAAAAATGTGAGAAGGGCTGTTAAAATAAATTACTGATCGACACCGTGTGATAAAATCTGTGAGAGGGGCTGTTAACATAAACTATTGATGGACACCTTATGCTTAAAACTGTGAGAAGGGCTGTTAAAATAAACTACTGATCGACACCGTGTGATAAAAACTGTGAGAGGGGCTGCTAACACAAACTAATGATGGACACCTTATGCATAAAACTGTGAAAGGGGCCGCTAACATAAAATACTGATGGACACCTTATGCTTAAAACTGTGAGAGGGGCTGCTAAGATAAACTACTGATGGATACATTATGCTTAAAACTGTGAGAGGGGCTGCTGTAAACATAGACTACTGATGGACACCTTATGTTTAAAACAGTGAAAGGGGCTGCTAACATAGACTACTAATGGACACCATATGTTTAAAACTGTGAAAGGGGCTGTTAACATAACCTACTGATGGACACCTTATGCATAAAACTGGGAAAGGGGCTGTTAACATATGATGGATATCTTCTGTTTCAAACTATGAGAGGGGACGTTAACATAAACTACTGATTGTCACCCTATGTTCAAAACTGTGAGAGGGGATGATAACATAAACTACTGGTGGATACCATATACTTAAAACTGTGAGAGGGCCTGTTAACATAAAGTACTGATGTATATATTATGCATAAAACTGTGGGAGGGGCTGCTTACATAAACTACTGATGGACACCTTATGATTAAAACCGCTAGAGATGCTGTTAACATAAACTATTGATGGACAACTTATGCTAAAACTGTGAGAGGGCCTGTTCAAATAAACTACTGATGGACACCTTATGCATAAAACTGTGAAAGGTGCTGTTAATATAAACTACTGATAAACACCTTACGCTTAAAACTGTGAGAGGGGCCGTTAACATATACCACTGGTGGATACATTATATGTAAAACTGTGAGAGGGGCCATTAACATAAATTACTGATGGTTATCATATGTTTAAAACTGTGAGAGGGATAGTTAACATAAGCTACTGATGGACACTTTATGGATAAAACTATGAGAGGGGTTGTTAACATAAATTACTGATGGACACCTTACATTTAAACTGTGAGAGGGACTGTTAACATTACTAGTCGATATTTGATGCTTAAAACTGTGAGAGTGGCTGTTAGCATAAACTACCGGATGGACACCATATGCTTAAAACTGTAAGAGTGGCTGTTAACATAAACTACCGGATGGACACCATATGCTTAAAACTGTAAGAGTGGCTGTTATCATAAACTACCGGATGGACACCATATGCTTAAAACTGTAAGAGGGGCCTTTAACATAATCTAACGATTGTCACCTTATGTTCAAAACTGTGAGAGGGGATGTTAACATAAACTATTGATGGACACCTTATGCATAAAACTGGGAAAGGGGCTGTTAACATAAACTACTGATGTACACCTTATGCTTAAAACTGTGAAAGGGGATGTTAACATAAACTACTGATGGACACCTTATGCATACAACTGGGAAAGGGGCTGCTAACATAAACTAATGATGGACACCTTATGCTGAAAACTGTGAAAGGGGCTGTTAAAATAAACTACTGATGGACACCTTATGCTTAAAACTGAAAGGGACTGTTAACAAACAAATGTATACCAATGGTGGATACCTTATGCTTAAAATGGTGAGAGGAGCTGTTAAAATAAACTACTGATGGACATCTTATGTATAAAACTGTGAGAGGGGCTGCTAACATAAACTACTGCTGGATACCTTATGCTTAAAACTGTGACAGCGGCCATTAACATAAACTACTGATGGACACCTTATGTATAAAACTGTGAAAGGGACTGTTAACAAAAATTACTGATGGACACCTTATATTTAAAACTGTGAGAAGGGTTGTTAACATCATTTACTGATGGACAACTTATGTTTAAAACTATGAGAGGGTAATTAACCTAAATTACTGATAGACACCTTATGCTTACAATTGTGAGAGGGGCTGTTAGCATAAACTACTGATGACACATTATGCTTAAAACGGTAAGAGTGGCTGTTAACATAAACTACAGGTGGATACCTTATGCTTAAAACTGTGAGAGTGGCTGTTAGCATAATCTACTGATGAACACCTATGTTTAAAACTGTGAGAGGGGCTGCTAACATAAACTACTGATGGACACTTTATCTTTAAAGCTGTGAGAAGGGCTCTTAACATAAACTACTGGTGGAAACCTTATGCTTACAACTGTGAGAGGGGTCGCTAACATAAACTACCGATGGACACTATGCATACAACTGTGAAAGGGGCTGTTAACCTAAAATACTAATGGATACCGTATGTTTAAAACTGTGAGAGCGGCTGTTAACATAAACTACTGATGGACACCTTATGCTTAAAACTGTGAGAGGGGCCGTTAACATAATCTACTGATTGTCACTTTATGTTCAAAACTGTGAGAGGGTAATTAACATAAATTACTGATAGACACCTTATGTTTACAATTGTGAGAGGAGCTGTTAGCATAAACTACTAATGGGCACCTTATGTTTAAAACGGTAAGAGTGGCTGTTAACATAAACTACTGGTGGATACCTTATCCTTAAAACTGTGAGAGTGGCTGTTAGCATAAACTACTGATGAACACCTATGTTTAAAACTGTGAGAGGGGCTGCTAACATAAACTACTGATGGACACTTTATCTTTAAAGATGTGAGAAGGGCTCTTAACATAAACTACTGGTGGAAACCTTATGCTTACAACTGTTAGAGGGGCCGCTAACATAAACTACTGATGGACACTGTATGCATACAACTGTGCAAGGGGCTGTTAACCTAAAATACTAATGGACACCGTATGCTTAAAACTGTGAGAGCGGCTGTTAACATAATCTACTGATTGTCACCTTATGTTCAAAACTGTGAGAGGGGATGTTAACATAAACTATTGATGGACACCTTATGCATAAAACTGTGAAAGGGGCTGTTAACATAATCTACTGGTGGACACCGTATGCTTAAAACTGTGAAAGGGGCTGTTAACATAAACTACTGATGGACACCTTATGCTTAAAACTGTGAATGGGACTGTTAACAAACAAATGTATACCACTGGTGGATACCTTATGCTTAAAACGATGAGAGGAGCTGATAAAATAAAGTACTGATGGACATCTTATGTATAAAACTGTGAGAAGGGCTGCCAACATAAACTACTGCTGGATGCTTTATGCTTAAAACTGTGACAGCGGCCATTAACATAAATTACTGATGGACACATTATGCATAAAACTGTGAAAGGGACTGTTAACAAAAACTGCTGATGGACACCTTATATTTAAAACTGTAAGAAGGGTTGTTAACATAATTTACTGATGAACAACTTATTTCTAAAACTATGAGAGGGCAATTAACATAAACTACTGATGGACACCTTATACTTACAACTGTGAGATGAGCTGTTAGCATAAACTACTGATGGGTACCTTAAGCTTACAACTGTGAGAGTGGCTGCTAACGTAAACTATTGATGGACATCTTATTTTTATAAATGTGAGATGAGATGTGAGCATAAACTATTTGTGGATACATATTGCTTAAAACTGTGAGAGGGGCTGTTAACATAAACTACTGGTGGAAACCTTATGCTTAAAACTGTGAGAGTGGCTGTTAGTATAAACTACTGGTGGAAACCTTATGATTAAAACTGTGAGAGGGGATGTTAACATAAATTACTGGTGGAAACCTTATGCTTAAAACTGTGAGAGGGGATATTAGCATAAACTACTGGTGGAAACCTTATGCTTAAAACTGTGACAGGGGTTGTTAACATAAACTACTGGTGGAAACCTTATGCTTAAAACTGTGAGAGGGGATGTTAACATAAACTACTGGTGGAACCTTATGCCTAAAACTGTGAGTGGGGCTGTTAACATAAACCACTGGTGGACACCTTATATTAAAACTGTGAGAATGGTTAACATAAACTACTGATTGTCATCTTATGCTTAAAACTGTGAGAGGGATAGTTAACATAAACTACTGATGGACACCTTATGGTTAAAACTATGAGAGGAGTTGTCAACATAAACTACTGATGGACACCTTATGGTTAAAACTATGAGAGGAGTTGTCAACATAAACTACTGATGGACACCTTATGTTTAAAACTATGAGAGGGGTTGTTAACATAAACTACTGATGGACACCTTATGGTTAAAACTATGAGAGGGGTTGTTAACATAAACTACTGATGGACACCTTATGGTTAAAACTATGAGAGGGGTTGTTAACATAAACTACTGATGAACACCTTATATTTAAACTGTGAGAGGGACTGTTAACATTACTCGTGGATATTTGATGCTTAAAACTGTGAGATTTGCTCTTAACATAAACTACTGGTGGATACCTTATGCTTGAAACTGTGAGAGTGGCTGTTAACATAAACTACTGATGGACATCTTATGGTTAAAACTATGAGAGGGGTTGTTAACATAAACTACTGATGGACACCTTATGGTTAAAACTATGAGAGGAGTTGTCAACATAAACTACTGATGGACACCTTATGGTTAAAACTATGAGAGGGGTTGTTAACATAAACTACTGATGGACACCTTATGGTTAAAACTATGAGAGGGGTTGTTAACATAAACTACTGATGGGCACCTTATATTTAAACTGTGAGAGGGACTGTTAACATTACTCGTGGATATTTGATGCTTAAAACTGTGAGATTTGCTCTTAACATAAACTACTGGTGGATACCTTATGCTTGAAACTGTGAGAGTGGCTGTTAACATAAACTACTGATGAACACCTATGTCTAAAACTGTGAGAGGGGCTGCTAACATAAACTACAGATGGACACCTCATGCTTAAATCTGTGAGAGGGGCTGTTAACATAAACCACTGATGTACACCTTATATTTAAAACTGTAAGGGGAGCTGCTATCTATCATAAACTACTGGTTGATACCTTATGGCTAAAACTGTGAGAGGGGCTGTTAACATAAACTATGGGTGGACACTTTATGCTTAAAATTGTGAGAGGAGCTGTTTACATAAACTACTGGTGAACACCTTATGCATAAAACTGTGAGAGGAGCTGATTACATAAACTGCTGATGGACACCTTATGCTTAAAACTGTGAGAGGGACTGTTAACATTTTTTTATTTTTGGTGTTGTAACGCCACTTTCAGCAATATTTCAGCTATATCATGGCGACTATGTATCTTCTTATGAAAATGTGACTAAAATGAAAATTTCACCAACAAAAAATAGAAAAATAGTCTTTAATGTCTCTGTGAATTGAGGTGCACAACGTTAATATGTATAAATATGGTCTGTAAAGTTTCTGGGAAAACACAAAATAGGTATACTCTGCAGAAGATGACTAACATTCAAAATATGGAAACATTAGTGAAAAATTCTTAAAAACTTTTGTAGTATACCATGAATAACTTCTATATGTATATGATATTATATTTTTACTTTAAGAAAGTTGGACAGGTGTCATAGGAACAATAGTTGATTACACTAAATAAGTACCTCTTTTCCCTTCTCACAATTTACCATGCAATCGTATGCATCCTGGCAAAAATGGACACACGTTTGTGCATAAAATCTAACATTCACAACTGTATATTAATCTTTAAGATTATCAATTTGTTTTAATCAACCATTCTATTTCTGCATAATTCTATTAAAAGGTCACGTGATTACATACTGATGCAATAAAATGTTAGTTTAAACATATTTCATTGTCCAAAAAACTTGACAATATGATCAGATACAAGTATTACAACCTATAATATCTTCTCCTTTATATAAACAATATATATATAGAGTTGAATAAATATACGAAAACCTACAATATTTATTAATAACAAAGACATGAATGTATGAGTGAAACAAGATTTGATATTTGCCAAATGACAGATCGAACCCATCTTTACTAACATTGGACCATATAGAACGCACCTAGAGTAAAGAATAATTTAATAACTTTTGACTGAATTATTAACGCTGTAAAGGTAGAGTCTGTTAGAATTCAGTTACAAAACATATAATTCTGAAGTTATGTATTAAATATAATATTGTAAGGTCTAATCCTACATTACAAATATTTATTGCATTTCATATAAATATTCTAAATAGCACATCATGGAGATGAATTTCATTATCTATTCTTAGGTCAAAATGAGATTATCCAAATAGGAGAGAGAAAAAAGTATATCCCACAGTATTTTGTTCAAAATTCATCATTAACAAAACTGAATGTTGTCGTTATGCAACAAAAAAGTATTGAATAACTATCAATTTTTCTGACAAATATTGTGAAACTATTATATATCACTAATATTTTCTTCATTATATTTCCATATGATATATAATATTATACATAGTACATGTATATTCACAACTGCTACATTTAATTATATGTCTTGCACATTTTGAAAGTCATCATCTAATTGTTTTCTCATGTTACAGTTTATTATATCCTAGGTAAAATACAATCTTAAAATCTTGCTCAAAATTTAGACAAATTATTTCTGAATAGAGAACTAATTAATTAGACATGTTAATGAATAAAGAAAAGGTTGTATTTCTAATATAAAAACTTGTACAATTACTCTAATGAACCAACATTATGATAATTAAAAACAACCAACCACAAATCAATTAACATTAAAGCATGACAACTTTTAATATAACATGTTACTATTCATCATAAGTTCAACACAGACATACAAAATAAACATAACCACAATATTAGAACACAAAGTCATACAACAAAGAGCCTGGTAATCAGTTTTCATATCAATGAACAAATTTTGTGGTAAGAACAATCTCAACCAAAATACACTATGAACCATACATGTATTATTTGTGATTTTGTAAACAGTTAGTATGTTAACATTTAACTGGTATACTGTGTCAAGAGAAATATAGAGCTCAGTGATATTAGATGTGTTGAGCTATACTGTTAATATAGGAGGAAGGTTATGCTGTGAGTGGGGATAAGTACACCTCAGTGAAATTATATCTAGTGTTGAGCTATACCGTTTTAATATAGGAGGAGGGTTATGCTGTGAGTGGGAAAAGTACATCTCAGTGAAATTATATCTAGTGTTGAGCTATACTGTTTTAATATAGGAGGAGGGTTATTTAGTGAGTGGGAAAAGTACACCTCAGTGAAATTATATCTAGTGTTGAGCTATACTGTTTTAATATAGGAGGAGGGTTATTTAGTGAGTGGGAAAAGTACACCTCAGTGAAATTATATCTAGTGTTCAGCTATACTGTTTTAATATAGGAGGAGGATTATTTAGTGAGTGGGAAAAGTACATCTCAGTGAAATTATATCTAGTGTTGAGCTATACTGTTTTAATATAGGAGGAGGGTTATTTAGTGAGTGGGAGAAGTACACATCAGTGAAATTATATCTAGTGTTGAGCTATACCGTTTTAATATAGGAGGAGGGTTATGTTGTGAGTGGGAAAAGTACACCTCAGTGAAATTATATCTAGTGTTGAGCTATACTGTTTTAATATAGGAGGAGGGTTATTTAGTGAGTGGGAAAAGTACACCTCAGTGAAATTATATCTAGTGTTGAGCTATACTGTTTTAATATAGGAGGAGGGTTATTTAGTGAGTGGGAAAAGTACACCTCAGTGAAATTATATCTAGTGTTGAGCTATATTGTTTTAATATAGGAGGAGGGTTATTTAGTGAGTGGGAAAAGTACACCTCAGTGAAATTATATCTAGTGTTGAGCTATACTGTTTTAATATAGGAGGGTTATTTAGTGAGTGGGAAAAGTACACCTCAGTGAAATTATATCTAGTGTTGAGCTATACCGTTTTAATATAGGAGGAGGGTTATTTAGTGAGTGGGAGAAGTACACCTCAGTGAAATTATATCTAGTGTTGAGCTATACCGTTTTAATATAGGAGGAGGGTTATGTTGTGAGTGGGAAAAGTACACCTCTGTGAAATTATATCTAGTGTTGAGCTATACTGTTTTAATATAGGAGGAGGGTTATTTAGTGAGTGGGAAAAGTACACCTCAGTGAAATTATATCTAGTGTTGAGCTATACTGTTTTAATATAGGAGGAGGGTTATTTAGTGAGTGGGAAAAGTACACCTCAGTGAAATTATATCTAGTGTTGAGCTATACTGTTTTAATATAGGAGGAGGGTTATTTAGTGAGTGGGAAAAGTACACCTCAGTGAAATTATATCTAGTGTTGAGCTATACCGTTTTAATATAGGAGGGTTATTTAGTGAGTGGGAAAAGTACACCTCAGTGAAATTATATCTAGTGTTGAGCTATACCGTTTTAATATAGGAGGAGGGTTATTTAGTGAGTGGGAGAAGTACACCTCAGTGAAATTATATCTAGTGTTGAGCTATACTGTTTTAATATAGGAGGAGGGTTATGTTGTGAGTGGGAAAAGTACACCTCTGTGAAATTATATCTAGTGTTGAGCTATACTGTTTTAATATAGGAGGAGGGTTATTTAGTGAGTGGGAAAAGTACATCTCAGTGAAATCATATCTAGTGTTGAGCTATACCGTTTTAATATAGGAGAAGAGTTATTTAGTGAGTGAGAAAAGTACACCTCAGTGAAATTATATCTAGTGTTGAGCTATACTGTTAATATAGGAGGAGGGTTATGCTGTGAGTGAGAAAAGTACACCTCAGTGAAATTATATCTAGTGTTGAGCTATACCATTTTAATATAGGAGGAGGGTTATGCTGTGAGTGGGAAAAGTACACCTCAGTGAAATTATATCTAGTGTTGAGCTATACTGTTTTAACATAGAAGGAGAGTTATTTGGTGAGTGGGAAAAGTACACCTCAGTGAAATTATATATAGTGTTGAGCTATACTGTTTTAATATAGGAGAAGGGTTATTTAGTGCATGTGCATGTGATGCATAATAAGGTGAGATATAGTATATAGAAAACCATAACAATCCATATATGATTCATTTCTTTTCAAAGTAGACATTCTTACCACATTACCTGTTCATAAGGACATCTGATAGTAGTGAACACACAGCAGCCAGTATATATTTTTACCATAATTAATACATATCAACTTCATCATTACATTTGTTTTTACAAAATTAAGAAGCAATCAATTAATTCAACCCAAATGAGACAAACATTTTATAGAATTAAAAAGTAGAAATGTGATCTTCAAAGTTAAAAAAAGAAGGTTCATAAATAGTTTTGTTATTTTGTACTCCTAGTAAAAATTGAGAAATTGTTGTAGAAATTGTGCTTGCCTTTAATTAAAACATTTCATGTGTGTCAATTTTCTCATTCAAATATTGAACTTCATTTTTAACTAGAATAAGTCTCAAAGGTTAAATATTTTTACAAAATATAGACCAGAGTAATAAAATATCAAACATAACTGATACATTCAAAAAAATAGTTCTTAAACCAAGTGAAGATAACCATGTACATCATGTGATTTTCCCCCATTACATCTGTTGAAGTGGAGGTAGCTCTGTTCATCCTGTGTTTTACCATTACATTTGTCCAAGTGGAGGTAGCTCTGTTCATCCTGTGTTTTACCATTACATCTGTCCAAGTGGAGGTAGCTCTGTTCAACCTGTGTTTTACCATTACATCTGTCCAAGGGGAGATAGCGCTGTTCATCCAATAAATTTATACCATTACATCTGTCCGTTCTAGATATTACATTTGCCCTGTAATATACATGTAATTGTTATCATAAAATTGATGCATTTTCTTTAAATTTCAATGCTATTTTACATCAATAACAACAACTGATCCCTCGAGTCTTCAATTGTTTATATGGTCTACAATCATACATACAGTCCTTGGGACAGTAATCATAACTATTCGACTGATTAACTGCTGACTGATTGGTGATGGCTAAGTAAATAATTGCAGAGTTGGCCTTAAACAACAATCACTCACTCTTAAATTTTAACACAAAACGTAATAAATTTATATGACCATTTATATTTTAAACATAATTTTAATTAAAGAAATGTAAATATATACTATATGATTTGCTTTGCATGAATGGATTTCTCATAGCAATATCACGTCGGAGGCGAAACCCGAGATGTGAGATACGATGAGAAGTCAATTTCAAGCAAAACATACCAACGATAATATGTTTATAGAGGAATTGACAATGTGACGTCAGTGACATCATTAAAACCTCACATTAAAAAATAGAGATATTATGTTGATATCATGTTGATATTATGTTGATATTATGTTGATATCATGTTGATATTATGTTAATATCATGTTAATATCATGTTGATATTATGTTAATATCATGTTGATATCATGTAGATATTATGTTGATATTATGTTGATATCATGTTGATATTATGTTAATATCATGTTGATATCATGTTGATATTATGTTAATATCATACTAGTTGCTTGATAATAGATATCATACCGTGTCAATATTGTAACTATATAACCATAAACTATATAAAGGCCACTCAGGGGAACATACAACTATGAGCAGTTGCCCTTTACATACAGGTTAAAATTATATGCTCTATTCATTAATGGGAAAAATGAGACGGCCCTTTACAGGAAGTGATTTGTTATATAGAGGTGCCCTTGAAGGCATGTTTGACGGTATTTTATTCTAATTTGTTAACTACAGTAATTGAACAAAAAAGTTATAATCATATGCAAAATGTTTTGACCATTTCGGTTTGGAAATTGTACTTATTAGTAAAGGAAACTAGAGTACCCAGAAAAAACCATCGACCTATTGGAAGTCACTGACAAACGTTATCAGATAATGTTGCATCAAGTACACCTTGCCATGGACGGAGTTCGAACTCACAACTTTTGTGGTGATAGGCACCGATGGCACACGACCACGACGGATCCCCCTAAAAAAATATATATATGAATTTTTAACATACATTTGTAAGAAAACCTGAAACAAAGGAAACCATAACATATTTGGGTTCTAGATGTCCTTCTTGGGAATTCTGGGTTTAAAGGCAGCAAAAAGAAGCAAAAATAGACAAACTATATATTTCGAGAAAAAAAATCCACTGTTTTATGTTATTTTAGACATGTCAACTCTATGATAATGCTATATTATATATTCATCAGAAAGTATTTTTGCTCCTCAATTTTATAGGTAATATCTATAAAAGGAATTTTTTTTCTTCTAATATCAACAATAAATACATTCTATTTAAACATGAAATGAGAAATCTAAACAAATTCTTGTAAATTTTAGGTATATTGGTATTTTAATATTTGTAAATTTCATGTATACTGGTATTTCAATATTTGTAAGATTTTCAATATTCATAATCTGCATTATCCACATTTGGGGAATAAGTTCAGATAATTTAATTTACAGATTGTTGACGATTTAAAAAAAACCCATTGAATATTTTACTCATCTTAGATATTATATATGTATATATATATGTGGTCGAGGGCGTTGGACATAAGGCTAAGCAAATGGTGCTGCAGTGTATCAATTGTGTGGGTTCAAATCCCGTCGATGGAAGAAAAAAAATTTGACAGCTCTAAAATCTAATTCTAACACTGTTTGGTTTAATTTTCAGACGTGTATATATATATATATATATATATATATATATATATATATATATATGTTCTATTTGAAACAAGATGTGCACAGTAACACTGATTTCCCCTAAAAATAATAATAAAATTATTCTTGTAAGGTTTTAAATGTTCATTTACAACTTTATTCACAATAGGGGTAAAAGTTTAGAAACTTTAATTTACAGATGGTTGAAGCTTTTTATTTCTATACTAACAATACTGTATGACTCAACACTATATCTAATTTCTTGATAAATAAAATGTTTCAATACAGGATTTTATTCAGATTAAATATATGCATGTTTTTTTTTCAAAAATAAAATGCTTTAATCTCCTAGATATGGAATACATTTTAGTGAATTGAGTGAACAGAATGTCATTTCTATTTTGACTATTTTTTTAAATGTTAAACATTTTTTTTTCTTTTGGCCATTGTATTGTCTGTCTTTTGATTTCCGACTTATGATTATCCTTTTGGTTTCTTCACACTTTTCTTGTGTCTGTTTCATACCTTGGTTGTTTTTATGTACACTCAAAGGTGAGAGGTTATTGTTGATATTGTTATCATTACTGTTCAAATCAAGAGTTGGGGGGGGGGGGGGGGGGGTCCCATTAACCGGTTTAACCTCACTGCATGTTTGTGCCTGTCCCAAGCCAGGACCTGGATTTACAACATCATATGTCATGGTCTTTTTAGTGTTCAGTGAGTTAAGACGTTATTGTTCATTTTGTTGATATTGTTGGAATTGTTAACCATCACTGTTTAAACTATCTTTTCATAAAATCCTTTCCATTTAAATTCTAGAAACACTGATTAATTAGATTATACAACAAATTACCTTCCTTGATGTATTTTGTTTTAGTGTGGGGTCTGTTGGTTACTCTCTTATCTAAGATCTGTTTGTAAATCTATGGTGCCAGTCTGTTGATTAGCCTCTGATATAAGATCTGTTTGTAACTCTCTGGTGCCAGGCTGTTGGTTAGCCTCTGATCTAAGATCTGTTTGTAACTCTCTGGTGCCAGGTTGTTGGTTAGCCTCTGATCTAAGATCTGTTGTCAACTCTCCTGTGACAGTCTGTTGATTAACCTCTGATCTAAGAGCTGCTGTCAACTCTCTTGTGCCAGTCTGTTGATTAGCCTATGATCTAAAATCTGTTTGTAACTCTCTGGTGCCAGGCTGTTGGTTAGCCTCTGATCTAAGATCTGTTGTCAACTCTCCTGTGACAGTCTGTTGATTAACCTCTGATCTAAGAGCTGCTGTCAACTCTATTGTGCCAGTCTGTTGATTAGCCTATGATCTAAGATCTGTTTGTAACTGTCTGGTACCTGTCTGTTGGCTATCCACTGATCTGAGATCTGTTGTTAACTTTCTGGTGCCTGTCTGTTGGTTATCCTCTGATCTGAGATCTGTTGTTAACTATCTGGTGTCAGTCTGTTGGTTAACCTCTGATCTAATATATGCTGGTAACTCTCTTGTGCCAGTCTGTTGGTTAGCCTATGATCTACGATATATTGGTAACTCTCTTGTGCCAGTCTGCTGATTAGCCTTTGATCTAATATATGTTGTCAACTCTCTTGTGTCAGTCTGTTGTTTAGCCTGTGATCTAAGATATGTTTGTAACTCTTTGGTGCAAGTGTGTTGATTACTCTCTGATCTAAGATATGTTGTCAACTCTCTTGTGCCAGTGTTGATAAGCCTCTGATCTAAGATATGCTCGTAACTCTCTGGTGTCAGTCTGTTGGTTAGTCTCTGATCTAAGATCTGTTGTTAAATCTCTTGTGCCAGTCTGTTGGTTTAGCCTCTGATCTAAGATCTGTTGTCAACTCTCTTGTGCCAGTCTGTTGATTACTCTCTGATGTAAGATATGTTGTCAACTCTCTTGTACCAGTCTGTTGGTTAGCCTCTGATCTAAGATCTGTTGTCAAATCTTTTGTGTCAGTCTGTTGGTCTAGCCTCTGATCTAAGATCTGTTGTTAACTCTCTTGTGCCAGTTTGTTGATTAGCCTCTGATCTAAGATCTGTTTGTAACTCTCTGGTGCCAGTCTATTGGTTAGCCTCTGATCTAAGATCTGTTGTTAACTCTCTTGAGCCAGTCTGTTGGTTAGCCTCTGATCTAAGATATGTTGGGTACTTTCTTGTGCCAGTCTGACAATTAGCCTCTGATCTAAGATATGTTGTCAACTCTCTTGTGCCAGTGTTTATAAGTCTCTGATCTAAGATATGTTTGTAACTCTCTTGTACCAGTCTGTTGGTTAGTCTCTGATCTAAGATATGTTGTCAAATCTCTTGTGTCAGTCTGTTGGTCTAGCCTCTGATCTAAGATCTGTTGTTAACTCTCTTGTGCCAGTTTGTTGATTAGCCTCTGATCTAAGATCTGTTTGTAACTCACTGGTGCCAGTCTGTTGGTTAGCCTCTGATCTAAGATCTGTTGTTAACTCTCTGGTGCCAGTCTATTGGTTAGCCTCTTATCTAAGACCTGTTAACTCTCTGGTGCCAGTCTGTTGGTTAGCCTCTGATCTAAGATCTGTTGTTAACTCTCTGGTGCCAGTCTGTTGGTTAGCCTCTGATCTAAGATCTGTTGTTAACTCTCTGGTGCCAGTCTGTTGGTTAGCCTCTGAACTAAGATCTGTTGTTAACTCTCTTGTGCCATTCTATTGGTTAGCCTCTGATCTAAGATATGTTGTTAACTCTCTGGTGCCAGTCTGTTGGTTAACCTCTGAACTAAGATCTGTTGTTAACTCTCTTGTGCCAGTCTGTTGGTTAGCCTCTGATCTAAGATATGTTGTTAACTCTCTGGTGCCAGTCTGTTGGTTAACCTCTGAACTAAGATCTGTTGTTAACTCTCTGGTGCCAGTCTGTTGGTTAGCCTCTGATCTAAGATCTGTTGTTAACTCTCTGGTGCCAGTCTGTTGGTTAGCTTCTGAACTAAGATATGTTGTTAACTCTCTGGTGCCAGTCTATTGATTAGCCTCTGATCTAAGATATGTTGTTAAAACTCTCTGGTGCCAGTCTGTTGGTTAGCCTCTGAACTAAGATATGTTAACTCTCTGGTGCCAGTCTGTTGGTTAACCTCTGAACTAAGATCTGTTGGTAACTCTCTTGTGCCAGTCTGTTGGTTAGCCTCTGAACTAAGATCTGTTGTTAACTCTCTGGTGCCAGTCTATTGGTTAGCCTCTGATCTAAGATCTGTTGTTAACTCTCTGGTGCCAGTCTGTTGGTTAGCCTCTGAACTAAGATATGTTGTTAACTCTCTTGTGCCAGTCTATTGGTTAGCCTCTGATCTAAGATATGTTGTTAAAACTCTTTGGTGCTAGTCTGTTGGTTAGCCTCTGAACTAAGATCTGTTGTTAACTCTCTGGTGCCAGTCTGTTGGTTAGCCTCTGAACTAAGATATGTTGTTAACTCTCTTGTGCCAGTCTATTGGTTAGCCTCTGATCTAAGATATGTTGTTAAAACTCTCTGGTGCTAGTCTGTTGGTTAGCCTCTGATCTAAGATCTGTTGTTAACTCTCTGGTGCCAGTCTATTGGTTAGCCTATGATCTAAGATCTGTTGTTAACTCTCTGGTGCCAGTCTGTTGGTTAGCCTCTGAACTAAGATATGTTGTTAACTCTCTTGTGCCAGTCTATTGGTTAGCCTCTGATCTAAGATATGTTGTTAAAACTCTTTGGTGCTAGTCTGTTGGTTAGCCTCTGATCTAAGATCTGTTGTTAACTCTCTGGTGCCAGTCTGTTGGTTAGCCTCTGAATTAAGATCTGTTGTTAACTCTCTTGTGCCAGTCTGTTGGTTAGCCTCTGAACTAAGATCTGTTGTTAACTCTCTGGTGCCAGTCTGTTGGTTAGCCTCTGATCTAAGATCTGTTGTTAACTCTCTGGTGCCAGTCTGTTGGTTAGCCTCTGAACTAAGATATGTTGTTAACTTTCTTGTGCCAGTCTATTGGTTAGCCTCTGATCTAAGATATGTTGTTAAAACTCTCTGGTGCTAGTCTGTTGGTTAGCCTCTGATCTAAGATCTGTTGTTAACTCTCTGGTGCCAGTCTGTTGGTTAGCCTCTGAATGAAGATCTGTTGTTAACTCTCTTGTGCCAGTCTGTTGGTTAGCCTCTGAACTGAGATCTATTGTTAACTCTCTTGTGCCAGTCTGTTGGTTATCCTCTGATCTAAGATCCGTTGTTAACTCTCTTGTGCCAGTCTGTTGGTTAGCCTCTGATCTAAGATCTGTTGTTAACTCTCTTGTGCCAGTCTTTTGGTCTTCTCGCTTTGATATTCTCTGATGTAATGTTTGTTGGTCTCCTCTTATGGTAATCCTCTGATATACATTATACTAGTATGTCATCTTGTACTGAGTTTCCACTGGTGTAGAGTCTGTCAGATCTATTGATTTCCTCTTATGGTAATCCTCTGATATACATTATACTAGTATGTCATCTTGTACTAAGTTTCCACTGCTGTAGAGTCTGTCAGATCTATTGGTCTCCTCTTATGGTAATCCTCTGATATACATTATACTAGTATGTCATCTTGTACTAAGTTTCCACTGCTGTAGAGTCTGTCAGATCTATTGATCTCCTCTTATGGTAACCCTCTGATATACATTGTACTAGTATGTCATCTTGTACTAAGTTTCCACTGGTGTAAATTCTGTCAAATCTATTGATTTCCTCTAATGTGCTCTTTAAAGTTCAATTAAATTCTCAATAAAAACAACCTGCGTGGCTCATTGATTTGCTTTCTTAAAAAGTATATGTATGTTTTCTGTCTGTTGATTGCTAGTTGGTCTTGGTCTACTTCTTGTGTGGGCCACTTGTCTTTCATGGCATCTATGGTGGTAGAAGTCTGGTCTTTCTTAGCTGTTGTTGCTGAAAAATAATGAAAAAGTTATGGATACAAATAAATACAGTAAACAAGCATACAAAATTTCAAAATGATTGATTATGTAGTTTTCGAGATATGCTTGACCAAAGTTTCGATCAGTCATTTTTTGCAGTTATTTTGTAGACAAAAGACATTTACTGGCATATTATGACACTGTAATATTATTTTCAATAAACAATTAAAGCTGTATTTCTAAATATACCTACTAACTATTATCGTTTCTATGAGAATATAGAAAATTAATATGTTTTACTTTAAAGAAATATTCTAAAAATTACTATGAAAAAGGGATTAAAGCCACAATAGTTGTATAAGAATGGGCAGCATTTTAAATGAATAATTTTTACTATAAAATCACATAGAAGACTATTTTCCATATTATTCCTTTAAAGGCCTATATGCAATATCCGCAATACAAAAAAATGAAACCAATAAGAGATATATAATAGCAGTTATTGTTTTTAAAACTTTCAGAAAAAGTTGCTTTTCACCAGGACAAAAATGGTCAAGTCTCAAGTGTCCAAAACCAATTTCTTTAAAATCATAAACTTAGATTAAAATATTGTAAAAATCTAGTAAATTATGATTATTTCAAAATGAAAAGACGAAAAAAATATCATTTTGGAGTCAGAATATACCTTAAATTCATTTTTATTATTGCTCAAAATTATCAGGAAGGGGAGGTAACTCAACTTATAAAAAAATTCAAAATTTGATAATTTTGCATAATTATATTATCTAATTACAGTTTCAAAGAATATTGACAATACCTTAATTTTAGATTAGTTGTTCTTTACATACAGTTTTGTATATGTACAGCAAATCTATAAATTTAATGATTAATTTTTCAAAAAATCATGTATCATCAGTACATCATTCACAAATGATAATCAATGACGAGAGCAAAAGTTGTCCCATTTGTTTATACGAAGTATTTTAATTAAGATAAATATAAATTATAATTAGTCTTCAACAAGCAATTAACAAAATATTACACTATCTGTAACTTGAATTATATTACGACATGAAATTATCAAAAAAGGGAGGTAATTCATCTTTTAAATTTTTTCAGCATTTTACTTTTAGTTTTTAAATGACAATATCAAATCATCTGACCAATGCCTAAATATTAGATATGCCATATTGTATACTTTCACATATGAGGTATTAAAATTATTCATCTGGTGATAAATTATTTGTTTGATATCCATTTATCATAAATGTTCAGTTTTGGTTCAATCTGTTTTATAGTTTTAAGAAAAGCACTTTACAAATGCGCCTATTGATTCATTATTGATTACTAAGGGTCCCCTCCCTCATGCATAGGTTACTGTAGCCAATTTTGGCTATCCTGTTTAGGCCCTTTGGTTTTATTGCTCCCAAAACATTAAATTATTTGGTTTTTGAATCTTTTGATTGTGAGCATACTTGGTGGGGGTTGTTCTGGAGATGTGTTGTGCACACTAAATTTGCTATCTACATTTTCATTATGTCCAACGAGCAGAATTTCAGATATTATTAGGATGAGAACAAGCTCAGCAATATATAAAACCTTCACGCATATAGAAATGAAGGAAGGGATTGATCAACAACTTTTAACTGCCACTGGAAAGGTAGGACAAACAATTTAGTCTATTGTGCCTGCTACTATGTGGTCACCTCTATTAAGCAGACACTTGTATTAAAAGGTCACCTTTTTTCTTGTCCTGTCATAGAAAAAGTCATAAGAATTGAACTTCTTTTAAGAGGTCACCTGTCTTATAAGGTGACTTTTTCCTTGTCTCAAATGTGGCCTCTTAATACAGGTTTGACTGTATTTACTCTTTACTTGAATTCTAAAAAAGAGGTCTTTAACATGCAGGAAGTGTGGTATTCCACAAACACACTACCCACTATGAGCCAGTCAGTCAGGCTTTTCGTATTATGATTTGACACCCCTTTTTTTTTTTGCACATTCCTGGTTTGATTCTAAAATAATATGTTTTAATACTTTTTCATACAAACTAATTGAATTTCCCTTATGACTGCCAAAATGTTACGAGGTCTAGTTAATTTCATTGTCCCCCTGATGAGTGACAACAAATAATCGCTCCAAGAGGCAGTGGAGTGGAAGGGGGGGGGGGGGTATGGTGAAAGCTAGCAAAGGCAATGGAAAGGACTTTCAGTATAATTTGTAAATAATTTATAGCAACTAGAAAATTCAGAAGTTGCTACATAATTTTTTTTACAAATCATTGGATAAATAACCGGTACATATAATTTTCACTGAACTTTGCATGAAAGGGGACATGTTCACCAGCTTTAAACACCTGTTGAATGTATAATTTTAGAATCAAATTCAGAAAAGCTTAAATGGTCTATTTGTGCTCAGTCAAATCTAGTTTAAAAAAATCATTTTATTTATTTTCACATATGGTCCTGTTAAATTATGTCATGCAATGGCAGCCATCTTGAAATTTTGACAAATAGGAAAAATTATGACACTCTAAGGGGCTATCCAATGATTATTGCTGTACAGGTTTGGGTCAATCAAGAGCTTAGTTTTTGAAATTTATTAATTTTCATGTAGGGCACTATGTCAATCATGGTGGCCATCTTTGATTTCCAATCTACACACAAAAATATTAATTTTGTTGAGGACTATCCAAGGACAGTTTCAGCCAAGTGTTATTCCACATTATCTTGTTTTTCTATGTGAGTTATCGTTTTTGCAGGAGGATATTTTCGACTTCCACTATTATAAGTTTACTTTTCACTATAGGTTTATGAACATAATAAACAAATGTAAATACTTTTAAAAAAAAATCACTATATAAATGTAATATCAACCATGCTTTGAAAGGTAAAATACAATCACTTTTGTGTATGGGTGCAATTCCTATTGCAGAAAAGACAGGTAATGGTGTCGGTGAGGTAGTGATTTGCTATATAGCAAATAATTTCTTAAAATCAAATATAAATTAAAAACAATTAGAATAATTTTTCGACAAAATAATTTAAATGAATACGGCATGCTAGGCACTCACTGATACTGAAATTCTTTTTTGTTTTGTTTGGTTTTTGTTTGTGTCTTTAATTATAAAAAATTATTTAAAAAACAAACATCAGAGGTAAGAGCAAGTAATAATTGTTAAACTCTTACTTCAATGAAAAAAATATTTTCTTGTTTAAAAAACGAATAATTTACTTGTAAATGTTTATACTTAGGAAGGAGTGTTCCAGGTAACATGCATGTTGGCACATTGCCTATGAATCACCTGAAAGACACAAACAATAAAATATGCATGGACTAAAACAACAAAATGCATTTGGCTGGACAGATATTAGTGTACATGTCTCATTTATTTGTTTTTACTTCTATTTGAATGCCATGTTACCTCATTCTGACCACTAAGATATATTAATTGAAATATTGTTGAAAGTGGCATTAAACACCATAAACCAACCAACCTCTTTCTGAACCCCAAAATAATCAACTTGACCACTTCTGAACCTATTTTCAAAAAACATTTTTACAGGGTTTTTGCATACATGTATTAATGTATTATGTATACATAATTTAAATAAAATAAAAAAAAATGCAAAGAAATGTCCAAATGTCATGTTTTTCTGTGCACAAATGTAATGCACCAATGCATGTTATGACTTTGGTATGTGTCTCTGTTTCAAGTGATTCATAGACGCAGGTGAAATCTAAGCTATATTTTTAAACCGACGACCACTTATTTTTTCCATTGAGGTAAACAAAAATTGAATATTATGTAACTTTTCTTGAGTTAATTTTTTTCTTTATATAAGAAATATAAAAAATACGGGACCCATGTGGCTCAATGAGTTAGGTCGTTGGATCTAACAACTCCTACAAGTCTATCACCAATACGGCGTGGGTTCGTGCCCAGCTTTGTAAATTACAAAAAGGGTGCACTCGACTCGCAGCCACAAGTGATAAAGTTTATCAGTTGCTTGCCCATGGTCGGTGGTTCTCTCCGGCTTCCTCCACCACTAAAATTGGTCGTCATGATATAGCCGAAATATTGTTGAATATTGTTAAAACACCAAAAATAAAAAAAATAAATCTAATATAAAAAATAATAACTAAGAACCTCAGCACTCGATTAAAGTACATCTGAAATGGTGAGTGTCTTACAGATGTATTCATTTAAATTATCCTACATATAAAAGCCAGTTTTTTTTCTAGAAACATTTATCCTACTGTTTTTTATTTCAATTTCAGCTCAAGAAATTGTTTGCTATAACTAATGGATTATCCTCTCTTACTTCGTTATCTTAAACGTGATGCCCCCCTTTTTTCACCCTTTTCCTGCAAAGAAATTGCATGCTCAATATGTTTAATTCAAAGTTTTAAATATTGATATATATATAGCTAACACAGATAAAAAATCCATCTTTCTTAAAGGGGCATTATCTGCCAAAATTGTAAATTTTTGTTACCCATAAAAACTATCAGATATGATTGATGCCTTAATAAAACGTGTTTCAGTAACTTATAAATGTTATGAAATGTACGCGCATTGGAGAAAAAAGGTGCAACTGCTCGTGTTTTGAGATCAATCAAGAAATGGACGCCATCTTATTAATTATCGGCATTGTTTATGGAGTTTGCCGAATCGTCATTAAATCAGTACAACAATGCACTTATTTCTTATTTTCGGTGAATCTGCTTTTAGTCGGCGTTAATTACGGACAAGAACCATGCAAGTTTGCATTTAATAAGCGACAAAATACAAATTATTCATTTTTACCTGTCACTAGTAAGGTCAGTTGCATATGGAGAAAGCGAGGTCAAATTATTTGCTTGCAAAGAAATAACAAATTGATGGTAATTTTCGTTCTCAAAAGGCGAAAAGTGGTACGATAAGCTGTTTAATGTGAAACATTCACCTTTATTTCATCATTTTAAAGCTATCTACCAATTTCCAAAACATATAATTATTTTGGTCAAAATCGTAGCTAATGACTCTTTAAGACTCCAAGTTTATGTGTAAAAATCTGTACTAGTTAATGGGAGGTAGCTCTAATTTAAAAATTTTTCCAGTCATATAAATTGGCATTAATTCAAGGATAATTTAGTGACTATTTTTTAAATTTCAGAACTGATTAACATTTACATAAGACAGTTTGCATAAAAATAGAGGAAATGTGGAATTACATGTTATACGAGCACAGGCAAGCCTATCCACAGTGTGAGGGTCTATTATTGTGGGATTTAGACAATGAAGAAAATGGTTGGGATAGTAGATTGATTGATTGATTGATTTTTGGTGTTTAATGCCACTTTCAGCAATATTTCAGCTATAGCATGGCGACCAGTTTTAGTGGTGGAAGAAGCCGGAGTACCATGAGAGAACCACCGACCATGGGCAAGCAACTGTTAAACTTTATCACTTGCGGTTGCGAGTCGAGTACACCCTTTTTGTAATTTACAAAGCTGGGTGCGAACCCATGCCATATTGGTGATAGTCTTGTATGAGTTGTTAGGTAATCCAACTACCTAACTCAATGAGTCACCCGGGACCTTGGGATAGTAAAAAAAATTTAAAAAGGACCAAACGTAGGTACATATCTCAATAAATGTATACTCTATAAAAAGAGCTAGAGAAAAGAAGACATAAACCATAAAAAATAAATACCTCAGTTCATGTCAAAATGAGTTCTTCACCAATAAAATACAGAAGTTTCACGAAAATACTTCTTTGCTGCAATATTCCTGCTCTTAGTGCATCAAGTCTACAAAAAAAGAAGAAATAAAAGCTATGTGTGAAACACAGAACATTAATGAAAAAACTATGAAAGGTAGATGAAAGCAATTGCTTGACATTAATAAGCATAGAGACAAAAACTATCTACATAGTGTCAGTGTTCAATTGTATGGAATATATAAGTCGACTGTATATTGGAATTGGTCATACACCATTTCAGCCTGCAACTCAAGACAATTATACTGAAAATGAATAACAGTAGAACCTGTCTAATCCGACACAGCAAGGGACCAGAGAAATGTGTCGGATTGTACAGGGTGTTGGAAAACTCAGGTTTTCTTTTTAGTTAACAGACATTTGCGCAAATTTAACAAGAGAAGAAATTGTGTATGTTTGATTATGTAGGATGATTTAGATAATTGGAACTACAATGTAAAGGGATTGTGTACAATGTAGATGAAAATACATTTAATATTTAATTGATACACAATTAATATATTTAAAACAATTTCATAATCTGAACAGATAATTTTTGGTTGTAGCCATACCCTTTACAAAGAAAGTGAAAACAGTTATCTGAAAATTTTTAATTATTATATTCTTGGTAAACTTACTTAACCCTTATTAATGAGTCTCTAACCAATAAATTCAAATCATAATTTATTTGTGTACACAAGCTTAGAACAATTTCAAAATATATCAGATAATGGTTGTAGCCATGTTCTTTACAAAGAAAGTGAAAACAGTTAACTGTAAATTTTGATTATTACATATATATTCTTTGTAAACTTACTTTTAACCATTACTAATGAGCCTCTAATTACCTGCCAATCAATTAGTTAAAACTCAGATGTCAGATCGCACAGGTTCCACTGTATATCCAAAATATAAGCTAAACACAAACTTTATTGGAAATTGACCCGACTCGGCAGGCTACATGACGAATGTACCGATGAATACATATCCCAATGGTCAATAGGGGATGATACTTTTGTACTCACCAGAAGCTTGCTTTTATTCCCATTTCTAAAGCTCATACAAATAAATATTATATTGTCAGACAATGTACATATATTATATATATACACCTATTTTAACCAAACCCTGAATAAACCGGAATCCTGTATAAACCTAACCTAATTAAGTAAGCTGTTTTACAATAAATCACCTTTATTAATGTATCTTGCTCAGCTGTTGTGTCTGTTGATAATCTCTGGTCTGGGGCTGCTGGTTCCTCTCTGATGTAGTGTCTGTCGGTTTCCTCTTTTGATTTCTTATGGTTTGGTGGTCGTCTCATCTGATGGAAGCCCTCTGAGTAGGGTCTGTCTGTATCCTCCTCTGTTGGATGTGTTGGCCCCTTCTGATGGAAGCCCTCTGAGTAGGGTCTGTCTGTATCCTCCTCTGTTGGATGTGTTGGCCCCTTCTGATGGAAGCCCTCTGGGTAGGGTCTGTCTGCATCCTCCTCTGTTGGATGTGTTGGTTCTCTCTGATGGAAGCCCTCTGGGTAGGATCTATCAGTATTCTCATTTGGATGTGTTGGTCCTCTTTGGTGGTAACCCTCTAATATAAAACATACTTGGATCACATCATTGATTTGTTGATTGTCCTTTAATTTGGAAGAGTTTTTATCATGAGTAATGTAAATAAAATGAGTTATCTCCCTTTTTGAATAGAAGCTGCAGCCTATAAAACTAGCTTAGCGCAGTCATTTTTTATTGAAGTGCCTGTAGCAAATCCAGTAGAGTGAGCAGTCAAGCATAACAGTGTGCAACAGTCCTTGCAATAGCTACTGTAACTGTTTGATTGTTGACAGATTTGTGATGGATCCAAAATTGATGGACGATAACTTAATTGACCGATTGCATCAGCCATTGATAAAAACTAGTCCTCATTACCTTGACAAACTTCGGTCAATCGACCAGTCCATTAATGATATGCAACATATAATGGAATCATATATATATATATATATATATAGATTAATAATTTTAACACGTAATGTAACAAATTATGTTTTTGTTTGTTTGTTTTGATGGTGTTTCAGTTTTATCGTGGCAGTCAGTTTTACTGGTGGAGGAAACCGCAGGACCCAGAGAAAACCACTGACAAACTTTATCACATAATGTTGTACACCTTGCCCTAATCAAGATTCGAACTCACAACATCAGTGGTGATAGGCACTGACTTGCATAGGTAGTTGTAAATCCCACTACCATACGATTTAACAAATTTCTTTTTAACATAATTTTCATTAATTTTCATTACCCCTTTGGTATCTACAAACTCTTTTTTTTATAAAAAGCAAACTGGTAATAATTACTTCTTAATTAACATTTTTGTTAATTTTCTTAAATTCTTCAGTGTTTACACAAACATCATTTGTATCAAATTATAATTCATTGGGACTTGTATCAGAACAGAACTTTAAAGTTACATTAATAAATGAAAATTTACTTAAAAAAATGCTTAGCCATTCAAAAGAATTTGCCATAGCATCCACATTTTTAAGAGGTAAATATAAAATGAGGAATGTTTGTAGAAGATTTCACATACATCATTTGTACTAGGTATTAAACAAATAATTTGTAACCTGTAATTCTGAAAGTAGATTCAGGGGAGATTTGTTTTTATAATTTCAGCCAATCAGTAACCAGAATTTCAAATAAAAAAAGTAGATATCTAATTTAGTGTGCACAACACCTTTCTAGAACATCTTACTCCATGCTTTTGGAAATCAGATTAAATGAGAGATTTTGGAGTGGATCACACAATTATTATTTGTTCTTGTGCTTTCAGAGAAAATAATTTCTTTTGTAGTTTGGCCAGACTGGCTTTCATGCTTATCCTAGTTAAAACAATAGTTTGTTCCTCTTCTATGTAAACATTAGTCAAACCTGCCCATGCAGTCAACTCTATTAAGCAGTCACCTGTATTAAAAGGTCACCCTTTTCTTGTCCTGTCACAGAACAATTCATATGAATTTAACCTCTTTTAAGAGGTCACCTGTCTTATAAGACCACTTTTTCTTTGTCCTAAAGGTGACCTCTTAATACAGGTTTGACTGTAATACAATTTACATTCATGTGAAACTGGTCAAAATTGTCTCACTTTCCTTATATAGTCTTTTTTTTAATACATTAAATTAACAAATAGAAAATTTTATAACTTACAGAACTACTTTATGTTGTATACATGATTGAATGATAGATATATAAGATTTTTGGTTTTATTTTCTGTGATTAAAGTCAGAAACAGACTGAATCACTTCTTCAGTAAATATGTAGATATAGCTATAGATACTGTGACTGAGAAATGCTGAATGTAGTGTTTGATAGTCTCTTATGATCAGTTACATTCATATCTTTTCTTACTAGAGTTATTTCTTTATTCAAATAATTCTTATGAAAATTAGAGTTGTCTTTCTTTGTTAAAAAAATATCTCAGGGGGAAAAACTCACATCAGATATTGATATGAATGAATTTATAGTTCATGTTTATCCTATACAAAATGAGGAATTTTTAGAGGATCTCCCATTTAACAAATTATTTGTAGCTTCAGTTAAACAGAATAGACTAGCAAATATAAAAGTATTTCAAAACAGAATTCTCACTTACCAGACATCTCCATGCAACTCTTTTAATCTTCAACATCTTCCCCACCCTGCCCCTCCCCCCCCCGTGACCCAAAATGCAGCTCCTGGCATTTAGGTCGATCTCCCTTGTAAAACTACACCTGCGTGGTAGTTCAACTAAGGGGATCACGACACCCCGAATATAGGACCCCAGTGTAGCTGCGGACACCTGTTCCTTCCCCACTGCCCCCTAGTCAAGGTACACAGAGCATAGTACCCAAGGGACATGGCCGCCAAATGCAACTCCTGACATTTGGTTATGCCTAAATGCACTCGGACATGGACATTTAAGCATAGGGGGGACGTTCATAGGTGTGAACCCCAAACACATCAGGCTTAACTTTCTATGCTTTAGTTTGTCCAAGTCCAAATAGTTCCACCTACCTGTTCCTGAGAGATTAGTAATTGTCAGTTCAGGGTGTCCTCTGAATAGAGGTGGTTGCATCAAAACAGGTTTCAACTGTTCCTTTGTTACATGTCCTCCAGAGGTCATTGTGTTTGAACATGTCCTCTAAAAAGAGGTGGTTGTTTTAAAAGAGGTCATTCCATTAGAACATGTCCTCTGGTGAGAGGTGTTTGCATCACAGCAAGTTGAATCATTCTCTTGATTGAAGCAATTATCAGATCTTGTTGTGTGACCTTTCAGTGCAGATAATTTGTGTGCCTATTACCACCCAGGATATACAATTTCTATCAGCTTTTCCTGTGTTTTTCTTTGCACTTTTGGTGTGGTTTATTGCTGTTGTGGGTACTAATATTGTCAACCATTACCGTTTTATACCCCAGATAGGAAATCCAGATAGGAACCACAAGCTCTGGAATATCGAATCAACTGAGAGATATATATCCAGGCACTGCTGGAATGTTGCTAAATATAAATGGAAAGTTCACACTGGGAAAATTGAAATCATGTCTTTTGTCGTAGTTTCTTTAACTGCCCCTCGCTCAATTTCGAGTCATAGGTCAAGTTATGAAGCAGACCTATCTGTATCTGTGGTATCCTTTATTTCAACCTCAATGGGATAAGTGTGATCAACAAATCACCAAACCTAGAATTATTTAGTGAAAGGACATCATCTATATTGTGAAACGTGAAATTAAAGGATCTGGCTATCGTCTTTTTGATTTTCATGAGAAGCCCCTGTAACCCTACCTAATTGTGCTCATCACAAACCAGGCTATGCAATTTCCATCAGTCTCTCTTGTGTATTTTGCACATTTCTAGTATGCCAGTAGTGTTGTGGTTATTTGTCATATAATCAAATAATTAGAATAAAAAAAAGACATCACCAATTATATTTTATTTTCAATAATCCATACATTATATACATATTATTGTTGCCATCTACTGGAAGTTGAAAAAATGTAGGCATTTCCCATACAAAGGCAATTTACATCTTTGTTACAACATACTCAAAGAGAACAATAAGTCCCTCCAATCTGGTTCTATCGACCTCTAATATGGTCATGGTCATAAGCTAGCTAGCAAAGCTTTAAGGAATTCCCATTTAATTCCTCCTACATTTCTTGTGTTTTCCTATATGGAGATTTGCATATCATTAGAGCATTTTTGAAAGAGTTATTTCCCTTTTTGACATAAAAAAGATTTGAAATGTAGGAGGAATTAAATGGGAATTCCTTAAAACTTTGCTTGCTATTACTATGAGAAAATAATGTTAACTTCAAGCTATCAGAGGAAATGACAAGTTCATTAATAACAAGGTTCAACTGTATAAAAATTAACACATTGATCAAGACAAAAATATTGTGCATGTGAAAAAATTATTTGTGTAACAATCAATTACAAAAATCTAGATAACAGGTTCTACTTGTAACAACATACAAGTATTTCAAAGTGATACTAACATAAAAAAAACTGTTTTCAAAATGGCCACAAATCTGCCATTTTGTTTTTTTTTTAAAGAAAAAAATGCACTTCCTACTAAAATATCACCTTATGATCTCAAATCACATCCCATTTACAGGGTAGGGGCCGTCGTGGGATTTACTACTACATGTGCAATCTGTGGCTATCACCACTAACGTTGCGAGTTCTAACCCCGTTCATGACGAGGTGTACTCGATAAAGTTTGTCAGTGACCTGCGACAGGTCGGTGGTTTTCTCCACCAACAGAACTGACCGCCATGATATAACTGAAATATTGCTGAAAGGGACATTCAACACCATAAAACCAAACCATCCATTTACAGATGGCCAAATACAGCCCAATTAAAATTATATGTTTGTTGCATATTTATCTATTTCTTTTGAGATACACCAACATCTAACAACATTCTGTGTCATGTCAGGTAATCTTTCTTTCACCTTTCAATCATATACAACAATTAAATATATCAACAAACAAGACAACCCTTCTCAGTGACTGAGTGTGTTGTTGGTTTTAATACATAAAGATTTGGTACACTGGTTGCTGATTTTTTGGCTTAAAATGTGACACCTAACATGACCCATTATTGGATGTTATTAGATATATATAGCTCAAAAAAATTTCTGAAAAGAAACCATCTAATTTTAATTGTACTATACCAGTCAATCATAAATAACTTCATTGAATGGTCACGTTTAACTTTTTTACTTCTACAACTGAACAAGTTGATTATATAAGCTATAAACATTGAATGGTCACGTTTAACTTGTTTACTTCTACAACTGAACAAGTTGATTATATAAGCTATAAACATTGAATGGTCACGTTTAACTTGTTTACTTCTACAACTGAACAAGTTGATTATATAAGCTATAAACATTGAATGGTCACGTTTAACTTTTTTACTTCTACAACTGAACAAGTTGATTATATAAGCTATAAACATTGAATGGTCACGTTTAACTTTTTTACTTCTACAACTGAACAAGTTGATTATATAAGCTATAAACATTGAATGGTCACATTTAACTTTATTACTTCTACAACTGAACAAGTTGATTATATAAGCTATAAACATTTATTTACAAAAGGACTAAACATAAAACTGGATTAGTGTTGATATAAAGAAACCGCCCTTCCCAACACAAAAATACAATTCTACAGAAAAATCAAAATCATAATTAAGAGGAATGAAATTAGAAGTGTTCCCACATATCACACTATGATGTCCGATGCAATTACAGAAGTACAATATGGGGCTGTTGAGGTCGCAATTGTATGGTAGTTGGATTTACAACTACATATGCAATCAGTGTCTATCACCACTATAGTTGTGAGTTTGAATTCACTCATGGTGATGTGAACTCGATACAATATGATGTGATAAATTTTGTCAGTGACTTGCGAGAGGTCAGTGGTTTTCTCCAGATCCTCCACCAATAAAACTGAATGACATGATATAACTGAAATATTGTTGAAAGTGGCATTAAACACCATAAACCCTAATCCCTACAAAAATTATTTTAAAAAAATAATAATTTCATGATTTTTATATGTAATGCATCCTAGAAGCTTCATGCCTTTTAAAAAAAATAATACCTCAGGATAAAGGGGAATAACACTAATACATATTCTGACATACAATAAAAAAAAAATACATATTTGTAACAAATAAAGATATTGACCAATTAAAGAAATGTTATAAATTGGTCCCTTTACAAAATAAACTGTCAAAATAAGTCTAAATACAAATATCATTAATCAACTTAGATTTTGTTGCATTGAAATTCCTTCTGATTATAGAGAATTCTTCTATTTTATCTGGCATTTTTCCAGGCAACAAAAAGTTATCTTCCACACTTTAGACAGTAAATGATATTGGCAATCTTCCAGACTTTAGGCAGTAAATGATATTAACAATCTTCCAGACTTTAGGCAGCAAATGATATTGGCAATCTTTCAGACTTTAGGCAGTAAATGATATTAACAATCTTCCAGACTTTAGGCAGTAAATGATATTGGCAATCTTCCAGACATTAGGCAGTAAATGAAATTGGCAATCTTCAAGACTTTAAGGATATCTGTTATCTCTATAATACAAAACAATAGCATATTTATAATCATTTATACAACATCATAATGACCTTCAATACACAATATCAGTATGTCAGTTCATACATGTATAATAGATATTCTAATATGACGTCCTTCAAACACTTTGGCTCCAAATCTGTGGTAAAATATGCGTATATTGGTACATCAGCTGATCGGCAATGTCATAATTTGTTTTGGCAGTTATATAAAAATAAATACTGTATTTGTCCTATTAGAATAGAAATAATTCATGGGGGCTTGAATATATATTGATTTTACCACGGGTTGGCCCTTTATGCCGATATTTTACCCTTCGCTATCGCTCAGGGTAAAATATTTGGCATAAAGGGCTAACCTGTGGTAAAATCAGTCTATATTCAAGCCCCCATGAATTATTTCTTAAATATACAATGCCATGGCTTAATCAGTGTTGGATACTGTTCATTTCCATTTTTTTCTTCTGTTGGTCCCTACATTTCATCCATTTTATCACTTAAATAATAACGTGTGTAACCCTGCTACAATTGTGCCTGTCCTAAGGCAGGACTTGGATTTCCATCGGAATATGTGGTAGTGGTGAGAGGTATATATGTCTTTGTTTTGTTGATATAGGTGGAATTTGTGATGACCAGTTTACAATAATTCTCTTCATTAAATGTATAATACGCAACAATGAAAAAAATTTATCTACCTGTCATAAAGTTTCTCTAAACAGCTTGATGTTGGAGGCAGTATATGTCTGTCATCTCATGTCTGTTATCACATAATATAAGAACTTCATACAACTGAAAAGAAATAAAATATATTAGTTTGGCTCTGTAAACCTTTAATTTATAAATATTTGCTTCATTTATTTGTATCCTGTAGTGTTTATATAATATACAAGATGACACCATCAAGTCATTTTATTTCTGATTTGCTTTCAAAGCTTGACCGAGGTGAAGATATTGCTGTTTCCATTTCTTATTTTGCATATTTGTCATAGGATGCTATTATGTATTTATAATAAAGCACATTGGTGATGTAATTGTTAGTGTGTTTGCCTCGATCGTGGGTTAGAGCCCATAAATTGGTATTTGTTCCTTCTCCACTACACATGTAGCACAAGGGAGAAAGAGGCTCTGAATCAAGATCATATGTCCGAGTGACGAGACATGTCTACCGACAGAATATAGAGCTAGCAATATAAAAATCCATCTAAGCGAGTTGGCCTAGCATAAAGCCGACATCATTATCATTTCATCAAACACAGCTCGTTATCGCCATGATATAGCTGAAATATTGCTCATTTGGCTTTCATTCTTTTGTATTTAAAATACTGACATATTTTTATTTTCGTGGATTGTGATTGTCTTTCAAGGTTTGACAAGATATTTAATGTATTTCACTTCTTTGCTACTCCCAAGCTGTTTGTTACCGTCATTCAACTCAACATTATACCATTTTGGGTCATTGTTTTTACTTTGGAATTTGCCAAACCGCAGTTTTGAACTATGAGAAATATGTAACCCAAACTCTAAAGACTAGAACAACATTATCAATCTCAATATATTAACAATTTAATTTATCTATTTACCTCAATCTTGAACAATATGTCCATATCAATATATGACTGTAGCAAAGCTTGAATAACTGAAAACCTTGAATAACTGAAAAATAAATTTAAATTTATAATAGTTAAAAAATAAACACTTCTTAGTAATACTAAAAAGTTGTATTGTGTAAATATTTAACATAAATATTATACTAAAAATGGTCACTGTACAAGAATATGTAATGTAGGTATTCCCAGAATTTTGATGGGTGCTAGTTTCATCAATTTGTAAGTGTAGATTCATTTTGGTTTGGTCTAGAAAGTGTCAAATTGCTGTTTAATGCAAATCTATAATGCTAAATGAGAGCTATTTTTTGTGTGTCGCTTCTCTTTACTGGTGAAATTGATGATTTACCCACTTTCAAAAGATATGCACAAAATAGTTTGCTCTCTCCGAAAGTTTCAGCAGCATTGTGGGTGTTTTTTTCCTTCATTTTTTTTATTGAAATATAAATTACAATTAAATTTTCTACATTTTTACATTCTAATCACAAATTGATTGCTGTGCAACCATTCAATAAAAGGTTAAGTATACAGATATTTGAGATATAAAGTTATTTACCTTCTATATACACAAGGGCTGCCATCAGAAATATCTCATAATGTACACAACTGCAATCAGTGATTTACATCTGCTGTCAAAGATGTTCATAATTTACACAATTCCCTCCAACCAGTGAATAGTATCTGCTGTTGTTAGACATATTATACTGTTCATATCCTACTAATGTACAAATGTCACTCCAATCAGTGATCTAGTTACACCTGTTGTTCTCAAAGCCATCTTCAATGGTTCATATCCTTGATAAATTTAAATTAGCATCTTGCCCAGTCCATATCCTTGAAGAATGTATATCCTGTCACAAATGTATATATCTCTCCAAACATTCGTTGCTCTCAAATTTAAAGCAATTAATTTTCTTGCTGAATTTAAGTCCTGTCAAAAATGTATATATCTATCTAATCAATGATCATGATCTGTTACCAATTTTTGAGACATGTTCCACCATTAATATCAAATGTATCTGTATTGTATCTCTTCAAATAAGTGTCATATCCATAGAACTAGATCTTAAATTGTTAATTTATCTGACTGAACCTGTCCAAGTCTGTCATTTGTTACAAATATGGTTTTCAAAAAATCATAAATATATTTTAAATTCACAAGTATCATAACATATCATAACAAAATAACATTCTGATAAACATGTGATATAAAATAAGTTTTTAATAGACTAATAATTTAGAAAATAAATAGAAAAATCAAACCCTTCCCCAACATAATACAAGTTACTTTGAATTGTGTTTACAATTTTTTTTTTTAATTACAGAATCCAATGTAACATAACTAAACATCTGATATGATAACACGTTAATTATTTAGATTAAATATCAAATAATTAAGGTGCTCCTTCCTCATGCATATAGACTGATAATTTAGAAAATAAATAGAAAAATCAAACCTTTCCCCAACATAATACATGTTACTTTGAATTGTGTTTACAGCTTTTTTTTTTTAATTACAGAATCCAATGTAACATAACTAAACATCTGATATGATAACACGTTAATTATTTAGATTAAATATCAAATAATTAAGGTGCTCCTTCCTCATGAATATAGACTGATAATTTAGAAAATAAATAGAAAAATCAAACCCTTCCCCAACATAATACAAGTTACTTTGAATTGTGTTTACAATTTTTTTTTTTAATTACAGAATCCAATGTAACATAACTAAACATCTGATATGATAACACGTTAATTATTTAGATTAAATATCAAATAATTAAGGTGCTCCTTCCTCATGCATATAGACTGATAATTTAGAAAATAAATAGAAAAATCAAACCCTTCCCCAACATAATACAAGTTACTTTGAATTGTGTTTACAATTTTTTTTTTTAATTACAGAATCCAATGTAACATAACTAAACATCTGATATGATAACACGTTAATTATTTAGATTAAATATCAAATAATTAAGGTGCTCCTTCCTCATGCATATAGACTGATAATTTAGAAAATAAATAGAAAAATCAAACCTTTCCCCAACATAATACATGTTACTTTGAATTGTGTTTACAGCTTTTTTTTTTTAATTACAGAATCCAATGTAACATAACTAAACATCTGATATGATAACACGTTAATTATTTAGATTAAATATCAAGTAATTAAGGTGCTCCTTCCTCATGCATATAGACTGATAATTTAGAAAATAAATAGAAAAATCAAATCCTTCCCCAACATAATACATGTTACTTTGAATTGTGTTTACAGTTTTTTTTTTTAATTACAGAATCCAATGTAACATAACTAAACATCTGATATGATAACACATTAATTATTTAGATTAAATATCAAATAATTAAGGTGCTCCTTCCTCAGGCATAGATTACCCCTTTGGTATTTTCATTTTTTTAATTTTTTTTAGATAACTACGATTTTATAAATACAATGTGAGAAAGCTTACCATTTACTTACATATACAACATGGAATTATCAATTGCAGACTACTTGATTGAGGTACAATTTTGTATCCCTTTTTTATGTGAGGAAGTTAATTCCTGAACAGAATATTTCACTGTTATGGTTGAGGTACAAATTTGTACCCCAATACAGTATGTGAAAGTTTATAATTCATGTAAAGAATGGTTCAATCATGATTGAGGTATAATTTTGAAAATTGTTCCGAGATAAAAATTCAGTTCCGTTACTGAAATTTCAGAGTAATTACTGAGGTACAATTTTGTACCTATTGTTATCTTTTAGTCATAGGTAGCTTACAATTACAATACAAAATATGCCATTGTAATAGCTGAGGTAGTTTCTACTCAGATCAGTGTCTGGAAGTTTACAATTCTCTTAATATTTCCCCACAACGGGGAAATATTGTTCGAGAATTGTAAACTTCCAGACACAGGCAGAGGTACAATTTTGTACCCTGTTGTGTTTGAAAAAGTTTGTAATTCCTTTAAATAACTAGAGGCTCAGGTGAGCCTGTATCGCTCATCTGACATAAATAAGCCCTCTTAAGAATGTCTGCATGCCGAATACATCTAAGTTTTACCATTCAAATCCCATGCGGTTCTATGTTAAAACTATGTCTGCTCATGGGAGCCATCTTGGATGGAGGTCATGGTCACCGGACACAATTTTGAAAGTATACTACCCAAGGACCATCCATGTCATGTTTGCTTTAAATTGGCTGACTGGTTTCAGAGGAGAAGACCTTTAAACAATTTTCCCATAGGTCCTATGTTAAAACTATGCCCACCGACGGTGGCCATCTTGGACCGAGATCGGGGTCACTGAACACAATTTTGGCAGTTGACCACCTAAGGACCATCGATGACATGTTTGCTATATTGGCTTACTGGTTTCAGAGGAGAAGATTTTAAAAAAAAATTTCCCCATAGGGTCCTATGTTAAAACTATGTCTGCTGATGGTGGCCATCTTGGATGGAAGTCTGGGTCACTGGATATAATTTTGAAAGTTGACCACCTAAGGACCATTCATACCATGTTTGCTCTAAATTGACTAACTGGTTTCAGAGGAGAAGACTTTTAAACCTTTTTTTTCATAGGGTCCATGTTAAAACTAAGTCGAGTCATGGTGGCCATCTTGAATTTCCGATCGGCAAACGATTCATAAGTTTAGTACAGGACCACCCAATGATCATTCCTCCAAAGTCACAATTCAATTGGCTTGGTGGTTTCTGACAAGAAGATTTTTAAAATTTCAGCCAATGAGAACACATTATGGACCCTGGCAGCCATGTCGAATTTCAAATCAGCACCAAAAACACAAATCTGGTAGAGGACCATCCAATGAACATTTCTGGCAAGTTTGGTTCAATTCTGTTCAGTTCTGGTTCACCGAATTTTTAAAGTTGACCATCCATGCCAGGTTTGCTTTAAGCTAGCTTACTGGGTTCTGAGAAGAAAATAGTTAAAACAATATTCACATATAGTCCTATGTTAAAACTATACCTGGAGGAGAAATGGTCTCATCATGGATCAGGATAAATTAATGAAAATCACAGATCACGAAAAATCGACAAGATAATTAGACAAAACAAATACTTTATCAATGACACGAAATTAAAATGTACCACATGTGATTTAAGTCTGCTACAGATTAATCCAAGAAAGTTGTGGTCACTGGACACAATTTTGAGTTTACTACCCATGGACCATCCATGCCATGTTTGTTTTAAATTGGCTGACTAGTTTTCAGAGAAGACTTTTAAACAATTTTCCCATAGGGTCCTATGTTAATACTATGTCCGTTGACTGTGGCTATTTTGGATCGAGATCGGGGTCACTGAACACAATTTTGGAAGTTGACCACCTAAGGACCATCGATGACATGTTTGCTATATTGACTTTCTGGTTCAGAGGAAAAAAGATTTAACACATTTTTTCCCATAGCGTCCTATGTTAAAAATATGTCTGCTGGAGGTGGCCATCTTGGATGGAGGTCAGGGTCACCAGACACAATTTTGAAAATTGACCACTTAAGGACCATTCATGCCATGTTTGCTTTAAATTGGCTTACTGGTTTCAGAGGAAAAAAAATTTAAACATTTTTCCCATAGGGTCCTATGTTAAAACTATGTTCACTGAAGGCAGCCATCTTGGATGGAGGTCGGGGTCACTACACACAATTTTGAAAGTTGACCACCTAAGGACCATTCATGCCATGTTTGTTTTAAATTGACTTATTGGTTTCAGAGTTAAAGACTTTTAAACATTTTTTCCATAGGGTCAAGTCGAGTCATGGCGGCCATCTTGAATCTACGATCGGCAAACGATTCACAAGTTTAGTACATGACCACCCAATGATCATTCCTACAAAGTCACAATTCAATTGGTTTAGTGGTTTCTGACAAGAAGATTTTCAAGGTTTCAACCAATCAGAACACGTTATTGGCCCTGGCAGCCATGTTGAATTTCCGATCTACACCAAAAACACAAATCTGGTAGAGGACCATCCAATGAACATGCATGGTAAGTTTGGTTGAAATCTAACCAAGAACATACATCTAGGGGTCACCACAAGTACACGACCCCCCTTTTCGTGAAAGTATAAGTTGAATTATCTCCCCTTTTAAATTTTGGACAGCAACCATATTCTTTCATGCACATCTGCAGGTAGTGTACTACAAATGCGTAAAGTTTCATAAAATCCAATAAGCGGTTTAGGAGGAGTTGCGCTTACAAGGTACACGACCCCCCTTTTGGTGAAAGTATAAGTTGAATTATCTCTCCTTTTAAATTTTGGACAGCAACCATATTCCTTCATGCGCATCTGCAGGTAGTGTACTACAAATGTGTAAAGTTTCATAAAAATCCAATAAATGGTTTAGGAGGAGTTGCGCTTACACGACCCCCCTTTTCGTGAAAGTATAAGTTGAATTATCTCCCCTTCTAAATTTTAGACAGCACCGGTATTCCTTCATGCACATCTGCAGGTTGTGTACTACAACTGTGTAAAGTTTCATAAAAATCCAATAAGCGTTTAGGAGGAGTTGCGCTTACAAGGTACATGGACAGACGGACGGACAGGGTGATTCCAATATACCCCCCCCCAAACTTTGTTTGCGGGGGGGTATAATAATCCACTGGTATAGATCTGAAAGAGGTACAATTGTGTACCCTGTTCTGTTTTAGAAAGTTTGCAATTCCTTTAAATAATAGTCCACGGTTCTAAATCTTAAAGTAGAATTTGCGGTAGACACTACCGACAAAATTTGTGGGCGGAGCTTATCATCAAAAATCCCCGTTGATATGAACAGCATAATTTTGAAACTGTATGTCACATGACCAACCTGACCTAATGACTGATGAAGAATATTGTTTTTAATAAGACTGAAAGTTTCATAGGGAGGAACACTTGTGACCATCATTCCTGTCAAATGTTTTGCTCCAAAAGTAACTGTGAAACTATGTATCATTTAATACAGTGTAATTTAGAAAAAAACAAGATGAACTGAGCTAATGCTCACTTATGATACCCCCGCTCTTCGGCAAACAGGAAATGGGAATCCGACGGGTCAAAAAACGCTTCCACGATATGGGGTATCTATATAAAGCTTGTGACCAAATATCGGATTTCTGCCATCAATAGTTGCTGAGAAAAATACTACTAAAAATGGACCAGTTCTGTATGAGAACATTATCCACAAGTCTATTACAGACAACTTTTCACTGAATAAGGTACTATTTTATAACCTGTGCTGTAGAAATGCTTACTCTTACCTCTTCTCTGATGATAGGGGAACAATTTCATACTATGTTCATATCTGTCTGTCCTACTTCTGTGTAAAAAGGAGAGGCAATTTTGTCAAGTTACTATACCTACCATTTATTAACCCTCATGATTGAGGTATAAGGTTGTGTAGGGTTAAGTTACCGTTGTTTTTGACTTCTCAGTAGATTTGTAACATAAGTAAAGCAACTTACTAAATGTGCAGCAGGAACTACTTACCTTTGTTGGGATTCTGAGTTGACCCCTCTTGATTTAGTGGAGTTTGTGACTGTGTTGTCATTAACCTGTAGATTCCAAATAAATTTCTTGCCCTCTACATCTGCATGTTTCAGAAGTTCGACCAATTAAGCAGGGAAGTCTATTTTTGATTGATTGATTGATTGGTGTTTATCGCCAACATTAGACTTGGTTGACTGGTATGGACTATCTGTGTCACAAATAACCATAGATATGTTCCACTTATCATAAACACTTCCCGGTCCTTCTTTCATTCATTCATCTTATCACCATTTTTGTAACTAGATTAAAACGACGGACACCACTAGTGGAGGAACTGCTTACCCTTCCAGAAAACCAAGTTTTAAGTGGGGTTCGTGTTACTCGATCTTAATTTTTATGTGCATCAGGCCTCAAAGTGAGATTTTAATTTTGGTCGACAGCTGGCCACCAACTCCAAAAATCTGGTGGCCAAACTCAAATTTTAGTGGTCAAAGAAAAGAAAAATTGGTAGCCAAAATACATGGTAAAAAAGTAAAAACAAATATTTCGAGATCTTTTGCCCGGGTCATATTCGTACACGTCAGGCCCTTCATCACTATTCCTTTATGCTTTTGGTTCTTACTGTGGATTTTAAGGGTTTCTTTAAAGTCTTAGAAAGCTTTAATTATAGAAATCGGAATTTCAGGCCATACTTGGAATAATTATCTTACAAAACTTACAAGTCATTAGGCCATTCTCATACACGAGCCAGGCAAAATTGGAAAGCCATCAATCCTGCAACAATCTTTTGACATTTTTTCCCGCTGTGACGTCTGCTTTTGGTTTCACTCTTACAGTTACAAGCCTTACTCGAGGGACTGGAATGTACTATTTCAACATCATTAATGGGCGACGATTTTGATTGCTTACTTGCTCCTGTCAGTGTCATTATTATCGCCCTTTCTCTTTACACAGCTTGAAATTTCAACTGCTGGAACATTTTCACATGTTTACGTATGTACACAGCACATTAATACAGATCAATATCAATTTTACGCTTTAAATTACTTCGATTTCACTTTACTTTCAAGTGCAAAAATGACGATCTCTAAAATCGAATCAATGACGGAAAATGATCCAGAATTTCCGGTCGCCAACCTGAATTAACCAGATTTAAATTTTGGTCGCCAAAAAAACCCCGAAATTTGGTAGCCCAGGCGACCATTTTAGGTAGACATAATTGAGCCCTGTATATATTTTGTAGATCATTGTTTGTCCTTTTCTACATTTTCTTTTGGTCATTGTGTTGTCTGTTCTTCGATATATGGATTCTGATTGCACCATTGGCATTGGTATCTTCAGCTATATCATGACGTGAACATTTTTACAAGCCATTTAGAAATAAAACATACCTGTCTATAAAACAATCTGATTATATGCACAAATAAAAGAAACATTAAACAAATAAAACGATAAGTATCATATATACTAGTGGAAAAAAGAAACTGTGCATTACTAAAAAATCAATTAAAGATCAATATCAAAATAAAATTTATTAATTGTGTACAGTATAATGTCGAATAATGCATTTTTAAACAAAAAATTCAGACCAATAACATTTAACGTCAATTGAATTCATTTGGTAAATGTCTTAAACAACACAAGACTCTTTAGACATTAACAGTCAGTAGTGTGTGTGTCCACCATTTGCATCAATGGATGCTTGGCAACGGCGACAAATTGATCTAACCAAGTTGTTGAAAAATGCTTGTGGGATATTGTTCCAAATGCGGATCAATGCCAGACCCATTTCCGCTAACGTCAC
Organism: Bathymodiolus septemdierum; assembly: GCA_963383655.1. Lineage (NCBI taxonomy): Eukaryota > Metazoa > Mollusca > Bivalvia > Mytilida > Modiolidae > Bathymodiolus > Bathymodiolus septemdierum. Next base: position 90,975,938 of record OY726517.1, on the reverse strand, counting down.
TGGCTGATTTGGCAGATGGCATAACCGTCGTTCCATTTCATCCCAAACATGCTCAATGGGTGAAAGATCGGATGAAACTGCTGGCCATGGTAACAAATCAACATTTTGCTATGTCAGATAGTCATGCACTACTCACGCAACATGTGGTAGAGCATTGCTCTGCTGAAATGTGACGTTGTTGGCCTGAGCTTGGATGAACGAAATGACAAAAGGCTGAACAATTTCATCCCGATAGCGTATACCTGTCAAGTTTTCCAGCGACAACAACCAATGGTGTTCTGCCATGTGCTGTTATGCATCCCCACACCATAACACTGCCTCCAAATGATTGACGTTGAATAACGCAAGTGTCTGAATATCGTTCTCCTACACGGCGGTAAACATGAGAACGGCCATCACTGCTGTCTAGGTGAAATCGGGATTCATCTGTAAACAGGATGTTGGCCCAATCCTATATTCTGAATCTTAAATAACGTCTACACCAGGGTTTCAGCTGGGTTGTATTATACTAAGGTTAAATGACCTAACTCATATAAATTCCTCAGGCCTTTTGTCATGAGAGGCACTTATTCAATAGGTCAATTGTGTCCTAATTTGCCTAAAACTTATAGGTCATTTAATGATATGTTAAGGTGTGGTTCGATTCATTTAATGCAGCTGGAGCTTAATTTAATATTCATTTGTTTCAAACTTGCATACTTATTATGATATTTGGAATTGACAACCAGACAGGTTTTCAGAGGTCACCATCTCTTTCCAAAAAAAAAGCTAAGCTTAAGTGAAAATAAATAGAAATTAAAATCAAATTCCCCAATGAGGAATGAGTCAAAGACTTAAGAGAAAGCTACCCTAAATAGCTTACAAAAAAGTCTACGTTGAAATAAACATTTTGTAGATTTTTTTTTTTTACATTTAAATTCACAGAGAAATAACAATTTTAGCGGATCTTTTCAACCATTTGTTTTAATCAGGAAAAAGCTTGTAATATTGGTCCATTTCAAAGGTTTCAATATTTCCCAAAAACCTAAATCAAGTTCTTTATCGTATTTTACACAAAAGACAAGTTTAAATTTAGCACCAAATTGATATCCGATAATTTCTACGTGTCCGGTCCGGAGTGATTCTTGTTCTCATATTTCAAATATTGATATTTTCGTTCATTAAAGCGCTTCTGAGATTGCGACTAATTTTGTCAATGTCCTTGAACTTCATCAAAGCATGGAAAAACGATAAATGATACAATAAAAGAGCTTTGATCTGGCGTTTCACTGGAGAATACTCGATCACGTGTACGATGCATACGTAGCATGTGTCAGTCTTTTTGGCCACTTATTTTGAAACAAACGGTCATTTTGACAGCAATGTCAAATTATTTCCCGTCATATATGCAAATTATCGGCCAATGACCGACGCCAAACGGAAACCCTGCTACACCACGTCAGCCTAGCTGCACGGTGTCTAGGCAGCATTGGACGGATTGCGGACGTCTTGGCCTGATGCTATGTTCACGAAGTCTATTGCGGACTGTTCTAGAGCTGATCGGTCGTAATCCGGGGATGTTTTTGCAGTGAAACTCGACATCTGGAATCGATTTTGCAGATGCACCAGCCTTATGTGGTTATCTAGACAACGTGACGTTACACGTGGACGACCTGAACGTCTGCGGTCTCTAGTGTTGCCAGATTGTCTAAATCGTCTCCATAATGACAGCATAGTGTTGCGATGACAGCCACAATGTATAGCAAAAACGCTATGAGCACCACTCAACTGCTAAGGGCCGCTTCACACATATATTAGGGGTATGAGTCATGCTCTTTGTTGAAGACCCTATTGTAACTGTCAAATGTAGAACAGCAATAAAAGAGCTCTTCCTTTACTTTAATTTGTGTCTGAAGTGTAAAGTGGACTAGCTTGATGTCCATTTACATTCATATCCTTTCTTACTAATATGTATCCTAGAAGGGAGACATGAAATATTCACAAATTGAGAAGCCATGACAAAAATATATTTTAAAAAAGTACAATATTTGTAGTAGTATCATGATATCTGCGAAACAAATTGTGCACAATATATACTGCATAGGACGGACTGAGCCGTGATCAAAACGAATTGGATGTTTATTGACAATACACTAATTCTAGATTTTAGTATATCACCCAAAAAAAGGACCCAAGCAAACAACCAACATGCCTAGATTGGCTCATTTTATGAGAATGTCTGGTTACAGAGATTGGATGAGATACATGAAGGGTGCGAGATGTTCAGGGTTGTGATATGTGGTGTCTTTGGATTTATGAAGAGATCACAAAGAAGACAGTCAGAGAGAACAACAAGAATAGTCAGGACAAATACTCAACATGGCTCTCCAATACATAGTACAAGGAAAGTGTATGTCCCTGATACCTAGGAAGTAACCCTCCCCTCACCAAAATACAATACCACAACAAAAGAAGATTTCACATTTTAATATTCTATTACAGAAATTATTGTTAGAGTGAGTGAGCGAGCGATTGCTTAATGCCAAATGAGCAAGCTACATTCAATGAGAATACAATGATGTCTGCTTTGTACAGTCCGTGGGTAGACATGTTGCTTCACTCTGACACATCATCCTGATTTCGAACGAACCAGTCTTTGCTCTTTCTCCTAAAATGCTATTTACTTAGCGGAGAAGTAACAAATACCACTTGTTTGTGGTCTTTGGTTTGAGGCAATCTTTGTTTGAACCCACAATCTACTTCACTCAAGGCAAACACACCATTATTGTAATAAAAAAGGGGCAATGGAAAATTTTGAATACATCTGCCAAAAAAAAAAGTCAAAATGGTAAAATAAACAAAAAATCAAATTTGATAGTCATTGAGTATGACATTAAGGAAAATGAGAAATTTCATTGGTTCATTAATTTTGAATAGTCATCCAAATTTCTCGGTCAATCATTTCAGCTACTCTTGTGCGTTAAAGAAGAATATTGGGAAGTTAAAACTATTTACTTAAAAATAAGTCCATTTTTCAAAATGTTTTAACACCACCCACCCCCCTCCCTAAAAAGAAGCCAAAAGTGCTTTGGACAAAAACAACCCATTATTCCTCTCTCTATTGTTAGTAAAGTGATTGCAGGATAAGGTGATTAGGTAAGAATAGCTGAGATCATTGAACTAATTAATTTATCTATTAACCAAAGGCCACCCACCTTGCTGAACAATGAAAAATCTCTACTTCAGTCATAATCATTAAACTATAATAAATCACATGGCAGATGAAAAACCAAATAATATATTTGTGCGGAGACTGAAAGATGAAGAACAACCAAAACATGTTTCCACAGAAACTGAACCGCACAGGTGGTGTAATGGATAGAGTGGTTGTCTTCAGTGCGGTAGATGGTACATTCAATCCCTGGTCGTGTCAAAATAAAGACTAAAAATAAAAATTTGTATTTGATGCTTCTTCCATAAGCATGCAGAACCACAGGATAAAGAGAAAAGATTGATTGACATGTCTAGCACTATAAAATTTCAACTAAGTGTGTTCAAATGGTCTAGTACAAAGCGGAAATCATCTCATCAAATACAACTTGTTCTTGCCATGATATCGCTGGAAAATAATCACTCGCTCTAGAAAACTTTCGTCATGATATAGCTGAAATATTGCTCATTTGGCATTGATAATAATCACTCACTCAATAAAAACTGGAGAATTGCTGGCAAATAATCACTTACTGTTCAAAATTTGTGCCATGATAGAGCTGGAAAAATTAAACTGCACGCGTTGTTGTGCTGTGATACCCCCACTCGCTCTACATAAAGTTGAAGTGTAGTAAAGTATTAGATTATAGTGGAACTTAACGTTGCGTAGAGGCATAAAGGAGTGTAAAGAGTGTTGGAATCCTCCTAGGGCAGTTGGCGCAAAAATCAACCATCCTTGAAATCGGTATAATATGTGCATGCTCAGATCATGGCCAATCAAGATACCAAATATGAATAAAATTCGACAAGACAAATGACTAGTTGCGTACACAAGATGTGCGGACGGACATATGGTCAAACAAACATGAAAAGGGCTCATCTCTTGCAAAAATTAACCATCCGTGAAATCTGTATAATATGTGCATGCTCAGACCATGGCCAACCAAGATACCAAATATGAATAAAATGCGACAAAAGACAAATGACTAGTTGCGTACACAAGATGTGCAGACGGACATATGGTCAAACAAACATGAAAAGGGCTTCAACTCTCGCAAAAATCAACCATCCGTGAAATTGGTATAATGTGCGCATGCTCAGATCATGGCCAACCAAGATACCAAGTATGAATAAAATCCAACAAAAGACAAATGACTAGTTACGTATACAAGATGTGCGGATGGACATATGGTCAAACAAACATGAAAAGGGCTATAACTCTCGCAAAATTAAATCATCCGTGAAATCGGTATAATATGCACATGCTCAGATCATGGCCAATCAACATACCAAATATGAATAAAATGCAACAAAAGACAAATGACTAGTTGCATACACAAGATGTGCAGACGGACATATGGTCAAACAAACATGAAAAGGGCTATAACTCTTGCAAAAATAAACCATTCGTGAAATCGGTATATGTGCATGCTCAGATCATGGCCAACCAAGATACCAAATATGAATAAAATCCAACAAAAGACAAATGACTAGTTACGTATACAAGATGTGCGGACGGACATATGGTCAAACAAACATGAAAAGGGCTATAACTCTCGCAAAATTAAATCATCCGTGAAATCGGTATAATATGCACATGCTCAGATCATGGCCAATCAACATACCAAATATGAATAAAATGCAACAAAAGACAAATGACTAGTTGCATACACAAGATGTGCAGACGGACATATGGTCAAACAAACATGAAAAGGGCTATAACTCTTGCAAAAATAAACCATTCGTGAAATCGGTATATGTGCATGCTCAGATCATGGCCAACCAAGATACCAAATATGAATAAAATGCGACAAAAGACAAATGACTAGTTACATACACAAGATGTGCGAATGGACATATGGTCAAACAAACATGAAATGGGCTATAACTCTCACAAAAATAAACTATCCGTGAAATCGGTATATGTGCATGCTCAGATCATGGCCAACCAAGATACCAAATATGAATAAAATCCAACAAAAGACAAATGACTAGTTGCATACACAAGATGTGCAGACGGACGTATGGTCAAACAAACATGAAAAGGGCTTCAACTCTCGCAAAAATCAACCATCCGTGAAATTGGTATAATATGCACATGCTCAGAGCATGGCCAACCAAGATACCAAGTATGAATAAAATCCAACAAAAGACAAATGACTAGTTGCGTACACAAGATGTGCAGACGGATATATGGTTAAACAAACATGAAAAGGGCTATAACTCTCGCAAAATTAAATCATCCGTGAAATCGGTATAATATGCACATGCTCAGATCATGGCCAATCAACATACCAAATATGAATAAAATGCAACAAAAGACAAATGACTAGTTGCATACACAAGATGTGCAGACGGACATATGGTCAAACAAACATGAAAAGGGCTATAACTCTTGCAAAAATAAACCATTCGTGAAATCGGTATATGTGCATGCTCAGATCATGGCCAACCAAGATACCAAATATGAATAAAATGCGACAAAAGACAAATGACTAGTTACATACACAAGATGTGCGAATGGACATATGGTCAAACAAACATGAAATGGGCTATAACTCTCACAAAAATAAACTATCCGTGAAATCGGTATATGTGCATGCTCAGATCATGGCCAACCAAGATACCAAATATGAATAAAATCCAACAAAAGACAAATGACTAGTTGCATACACAAGATGTGCAGACGGACGTATGGTCAAACAAACATGAAAAGGGCTTCAACTCTCGCAAAAATCAACCATCCGTGAAATTGGTATAATATGCACATGCTCAGAGCATGGCCAACCAAGATACCAAGTATGAATAAAATCCAACAAAAGACAAATGACTAGTTGCGTACACAAGATGTGCAGACGGATATATGGTTAAACAAACATGAAAAGGGCTATAACTCTTGCAAAAATCAACCATCCGTGAAATTGGTATAATATGCACATGCTCAGATCATGGCCAACCAAGATACCAAGTATGAATAAAATCCAACAAAAGACAAATGACTAGTTGCGTACACAAGATGTGCAGACGGATATATGGTTAAACAAACATGAAAAGGGCTATAACTCTTGCAAAAATCAACCATCCGTGAAATTGGTATAATATGCACATGCTCAGATCATGGCCAACCAAGATACCAAATATGAATAAAATGCGACAAAAGACTAGTTGCATACACAAGATGTGCGGACGGACATATAGTCAAACAAACATGAAAAGGGCTGCAACTCTCGCAAAAATCAACCATCCGTGAAATCGGTAATATATGAGCATGCTCAGATCATGGCCAACCAAGATACCAAATATGAATAAAATGCAACAAAAGACAAATGACTAGTTGCGTACACAAGATGTGCGGACGGACATATGGTCAAACAAATATGAAAAGGGCTATAACTCTTGCAAAAATCAACCATCCGTGAAATCGGTATAATATGCGCATCCTCAGATCATGGCCAACCAAGATACCAAATATGAATAAAATCCAACAAAAGACAAATGACTAGTTACGTACACAAGGTTTAGGGACGGACGAACAAACGGACAAGGGTATTCCAGTATACCCACCAGTGGGGGTATCAAAATCATGCACTCTCTAAACCTTGCCATGATATAGCTGTAAAATAATCACTAATTCTACAAAACTTGTGGGGCCGTCTTGGTCGTGATCGTATGGTAGTTTGATTTACTACCTATGCAATCAGTGCCTATCGCAACTGATGCGAGTTTGAATCTTGATCAGGGCGAGGTGTACAACATTATGTGATAAAGTTTGTCAGTGACTTGCGACAGGTCAGTCGTTTCCTACCCCAATAAATCTGACTGCCACAATATCACTGAAATATTGTTGAAAGTGGCATGATATAGCTGGGAAATTGCTGAAATGTACGAGTTTCCAAAATAGAAAAATGAAATGTGAGGTTTGATTTGTTGCGATTTTGTTGGTTAGGGGGAAAGTTTTTCCTGAACATCACAGACAAACATCTTCCCCATAGGCTGTATTGAAGGGTCCATTAAGGTATTGCCTCACAACCATTCTTGTTCTCTCTGACTGTCTCCTTTGTGATCTCTGCACAAATCCAAAAACACCACATTATTTCACAACCCTGAACATCTCGTATCCTTCATGTATCTCATCCAATCTCTAACCAGACATTCTCATAAAATGAGTCAATCTAGGCTCCATAGGTTTGTTTGCTTGGGTCCTATTTTTTTCGGGTGATATACTAAGATCTAGAATTAGTGTATTGCCAACAAAATCCAGTAACATCCAGTTCTTTTTTTATCACAGCCCAGTCCAACTTATGCAGTATTTATTGTGCACAATTTGTTTCACAGATATCATGATACTACTACAAATATTATACTTTTTTAAATATATCTTTGTCATGGCTTCTCAATTTGTGAATATTTCATGTCTCCCTTCTAGGATACATATTAGTAAGAAAGGATATGAATGTAAATGGACGTGAAGCTAGCCCACTTTACACTTAAGACACAAATTAAAGTAAAGGAAGAGCTCTTTTATTGCTGTTCTACATTTGACAGTCACAATAGGGTCTTCAATAATAAACATAATTCTTATCCTAAAATGAGCAAGAAACAGTATCTAGCCTGCAGTCAAGAGGTACTTTATATTTCTACTGATGTTGTAGGGTGTTTGAATTAAGAATTTCATCAGCTCATAGATTTTTTTTGGATTTTTTTTATATTTTTTTACAGTCAGATTAAAATCAAATGATATATCGGATTTTAATTCAAGTGAACTTGGTATGATACCATGAAATCCTTAATTAAAACACCCTACAACATAGGATATGCGTGACAAAAGGCCCACTCCCCTTTTGGAGGAGTTGTACCCCACAGGGGAGAAACTAGATCCTATTTCTATACCCCGGGATACTATCGGGGTTATGTTATTGAAATTTATGTTAATATCAGCAATTAAAACATCTTTATTGCTCGATCCAACATTATGGGATAGTTTGTGGCAGGTCGGTGGTTTTCTCGGCTTACCCCTCCAATAAAACAGATCGTCATAGTATAACTGAAATATTGTTAAAAGTGGTAATTCCCCCCTGTTTTGACCCACTCCTTTTAAAAAAAAAGCAAATGAACAATAAATAATTAAAACCCATATATAATATGGACAATCTTTGAAACTTTCGAAGCTCTTGTGTACCTTTAATCAACAATGCAAGATTTGTAGGAAACTATTCAATGAACATTCATACCATGTTCGGTTTAACATTTGTCCGATAGCAGTGAAAACTGACGTCAGACAAATAGATCTTGTATTACGGTTGTCCGATGGGACAAGTGAAAAAATCAGAAATTCCCAAACGTGACGGTACGACGGACATATCTATTTCCACTGGTATAAAATACTGGGTTTGTATAAAAGAGTCCTGTTTCATCTCCAATTTGCCCATAATTTATTTTGATTAAAACTAAAGTGAAACGCCAGATAAAAACTCTTTTATTGATATCATTTATCGTTCATCCATGCTTTGATGAAGTTCAAGGACATTGACTAAATTAAAGTCGCAATCTCAGAAACGCTTTAATGAACGGAAATATCAATATTTGAAATATAAGAACAAGAATCACTCCAGAACGGACACATAAAAATTATCGGATATCAATTTGGCGCCAAATTTAAACTCGTCTTTTGTGCAAAATACCATAGAGGACTTGATTTAGGCTTTTGGGAAATATTGAAACCTTTGAAATGGACAAATATTACAAGCTTTTTCCTGATCTGGTTGAAAAGATCCACTAACATTTTTATTTCTCTGAATTTAAATAAAATACTTTGCTTTATTAATATCACAGGCACTTGTTTCTGGTAAAAATAATATACCTAGATACTGGTATATATAGTATCTAGGTATATTTTTTTCTACCAGAAAAAATGATTTATATAACATAAATATGAGTTATTACAATTTGTGTGGTATTCGATCACATCACAGTAATATTTCAAAAGGAAAAGGGGGGAAGGGGGGGGCATATAAATATCAATGGTATGCAAGACTCCAATCAAGGTAGACAAAAATAAAAATGTTACATTGAATATATGTTCTTAAGGTAGTCATGAATAAAAAAAAACCCAGAACAAATCAGTTCAGGCAGCTTTAACTATTTACTAAATTTGGGCAGGGAAATGTCAGAGGGGTCGCAAAACAATGTTTTGATTAATCGCAATTGGCTTCTCCCAGAAGTCTCCCCACTTCTCTCTGTTGTCTCCCACTTCTCCCTGTGAGCTCTCTGAAAGAAAAGTCACTTCTCCCTCTAATTTGAAAGTAGTGGGAACCCTGGATAATTATTCTCTAGTTTTTGTAATTTTTATTAATTTTTTTGGACAACTAAAAGATTGAGTCGGACAAGTACTTTTTTTAGTTAGTTGTACGAAGGGACAAGTTGAAAAATATGTTAATGTAGAGGCCTGTACCGCTTTTTTAAATGAACAATAAATAATTAAAATCCATATATAATATGCAAACACCCTCTTTATAACAACACAAGTTTTGTAGCAAAACCAATCAATGAACATTCATACCATGCTCGGTTTCAATTTGCCAAGTGGTTTCAGAGGAGAAGATTAAAATCTAAAAGTTTACAGACAACGGATGCCAAGTGAGAGCAATACGTCACATGACCTTTACATTCTTGATTAGAGTTGCCACACACCTAGTTGACTCTCTTTCAACCGAGAAGTTAGGTCCTATTTCTATACCCAGGGTTCCCTTGGGGAGTGGGGGGAATGGCGGTGGTTCTTTAAATTTAAATTTAAACACCCTCTTTGAAACCTTTGAAACAACAACACAAATTTTGTAGGAAATCATTCAATGAACATTCATACCATGCTTGGTTTCAATTTGCTAAATAGTTTCAGAGGAGAAGATTAAAATCTAAAAGTTTACAGACAATGGATGCCAAGTGTGACAGCAATACGTCACATGACCTTTATATTCTTGATCAGAGTTGTCACACACCTAGTTGACTCTCTTTTCGGGGGGGTTGTACCCCTCAGCTGAGAAGCTAGGTCCTATTTCTATACCCCGGGGGAATGGGGGATGTTCTTTAAATTTATATACACAGTTGTACATATGTAAATATCAGCAATTAAAACACCTTTATTGCTCGATACAACATTATTGATCAAGTTTGTCAGACTTGCGGCAGGTCGGTGGTTTTCTTGGTATACTCTACCAATAAAACAAGATAGCCATGATATAACTGAAATATTGTTAAAAGTGGCATTAAACACCACAACTCCCCCAATTTGACCCCCCTTTTTTTAAAATGAACAATAAATAACTAGGAAGAACTGTTTTAGATACCTAAAACTTATGTCTGCCCTTAATGCGGCCATCTGTACAACAACCTATCTCGAAAGACAAAAATGTTATGGTTCAGACAAGAAAATACTATTCAAAAAAACATTATTTGCCCTTGAAGTCAAAAGTCAAGGTCACAGGAAGGTCATTATGGTACGTGACACACTGCCTTATAGTCATGTGCCCACATACCAAATATCATTGACCTATCTTGAAAGAAACAATTATTTGACCTGGAGGTAAAAGGACAAGGTCCCACGAAGGTCATTACGGTACGTGACACACCACCTTATGGTCATACACCCACATACCAAATATCATTGACCTATCTCAAGACAAAAATGTTATGGTCCAGAAAAGAAAATACTATTTAAAAAAACCATTATTTGACCTTCAGCTCAAAGGTCCCAGGAAGGTCATTATGATACACGACACACCACCTTATGGTCATGCACCCATACCAAATATCATTGACCTATCTCAAAAGAAACAATTATTTGACCTTAAGGTCAAAGGTCAAGGTTCAACAAATGTTATTATGGTATGCAACACCGTCTTATGGTCATGCACCCACATACCAAATATCATTGTCCTATCTCGAAAAACAATTATTTGACCTTGAGGTCAAAGGTCAAGGTTCAAACAAAGGTCATTATGGTACACGACACACCTCTTATGGTCATGAACCCACATACCAAATATCATTGACCTATCTCGAAAGACAAAAAATGTTATGGCCCGAACAAGAAAATACTATTTAAAACACAATTATTTGACCTTGAGGTCAAATGTCAAGGTTCAACAAAGGTCATTATGGTATGCAACACACCACCTTATGGACATGCACCCACATACCAAATCCCATTGACCTATCTGGAAAGAAAAAAATGTTATGGTCCGGACAAGCTTCGCTGAGAAGCAGAAGAAGCGGAAGAAAAAAATCAGACTAAAACAATATATATCTCCCTTCGTTCGAAGGGGAGACATAATTAAAATCCATATATAATATGGAAACACCCTCTTTTGAAACAACAACACAAGTTTTGTAGGAAACCATTCAATGAACATTCATACCATGCTCGGTTTCAATTTGCCAAGTGGTTTCAGAGGAGAAGATTAAAATCTAAAAGTGTACAGACAACGGATGCCAAGGGAGAGCAATATGTCACACAACATTCATATTCTTCATTCAGAGTTGTCATACACCTAGATGACCCTCCCTTTGGGGAGAGTAACTCTCCCCCTCCCCATTCCCTGAAAGGAGTCATTCAGTTGTGATACAAATCAGGTACACAACTCTGATGAAGGTTGTAACGGTCATGTGAGGTATTGCTGCAACTTGGCATCCGTTGTCCTCTGTAAACTTTCACAATTAAACCTCTCTGAAACCACTGGACTAAATGGAACCAAACTTTTTTTGGAGAACTAATCATAGAATTAAAAAATACATCAATGGCCTAAGAATAGAAGTGCCATCTGTTTACTTCACCTTTAATGTAGACAAATTTCCGCTATCTTTTACTGTTTCCGAGATACTCTTGACTGGAAGGGACCAAAAAATGCCAATTTCAAAACTTTTAACAAATTTTAATTTTTAGATAAAAAATTTGGTTTTGAACATAAAATTAACATTGTTCTATTGTAATATTGAAATGTATCATATTCCAGCAAATATAAATTTAAGATAAATTTTATGCAAAATTTAACAGTGTGATTATCTAGCCTGCAGTCAAAAGGTACTTTTTCATTTTCATTGTTCTTTGTATCTCAAATGAATTTTTGATATAAGTTATAGGGTGGTTGTGATTGAATTAAGAATTTCATCAGCTCATAGATTTTTTTTTTTTTTTTTTTCATTTTTTTTAGTCAGATTAAAATCAAATGATATATTGGGTTTTAATCCGAGTGAACTAGGTATGATACCATGAAATCCTTAATTCAGAGATGGCACTGTCTATTCTTAGACCATTGATGTATTTTTTAATTCTACGATTAGTACTCCAAAAAAAGTTTCGTTCCATTTATCCCAGTGGTTTCAAAGAGGTTTAATTGTGAAAGTTTACAGAGGACAACAGATGCCAAGTTGTAGCAATACCTCACATGACCGTTACAACCTTCATCGGAGTTGTGTACCTGATTTGTGTCACAAAACTAGATGACTCTTTTTTTTTGGGGGGGGGGGGGGGTGAAGTTGTACCCCTCAGTGGAGAAACTAGGTCTTATTTTTCTAATTCTATATACTCTGTGGTTTACTTGGGGGTGTGTTCTTTAAATTTATATACAGTTGTACGTATGTAAATACCAGCAATTAAAACACCTTTATTGCTAGATACATTATGGATAAGGTTTGTCAGACTTGCGGCAGGTCGGTGGTTTTCTCAGTATACTCCACCAATAACACAAGATAGCCATGATATAACTGAAATATAGTTAAAAATGGCGTTAAACACCATAACTCCCCCAATTTGACCCTCCTTTTTTAAAATGAACAGTAAAAAATTAAAATCCATATATAATATGGAAACATCCTCTTTGAAACCTTTGAAACAACAACACAAGTTTTGTAGGAAACCATTCAATGAACATTCATACCATGTTCTGTTTCAATTTGCCAAGTGGTTTCAGAGGAGAAGATTAAAATCTAAAAGTTTACAGACAACGGATGCCAAGTGAGAGCAATACGTCACATGATCTTTACATTCTTGATCAGAGTTGTCACACACCTAGTTGACTCTCTTTCAGCCGAGAAGCTAGGTCCTATTTATATACCCCAGGGTTCCCTTGGGGGGTGGTGGGGGATGGCGGTGGTTCTTTAAATTTAAACACCCTCTTTGAAACCTTTGAAACAACAACAAGTTTTGTAGGAAATCATTCAATGAACATTCATACTATGTTTGGTTTCAATTTGTCAAATAGTTTCAGAGGAGAAGATTAAAATCTAAAGGTTTACAGACAATGGATGCCAAGTGACAGCAATACATCACATGACCTTTATATTCTTGATCAGAGTTGTCACACACCTAGTTGACTCTCTTTTCGGGGGGGTTGTACCCCTCAGCCGAGAAGCTAGGTCCTATTTCTATACCCCGGGGTTCGCTCGGGGGAATGGGGGATGTTCTTTAAATTTATATACACAGTTGTACATATGTAAATATCAGCAATTAAAACACCTTTATTGCTCGATACAACATTATTGATCAAGTTTGTCAGACTTGCGGCAGGTCGGTGGTTTTCTTGGTATACTCTACCATTAAAACAAGATAGCCATGATATAACTGAAATATTGTTAAAAGTGGCATTAAACACCACAACTCCCCCAATTTGACCCCCCTTTTTTAAAATGAACAATAAATAACTAGGAAGAACTGTTTTAGATACCTAAAACTTATGTCTGCCCTTAATGTGGCCATCTGTACAACAACCTATCTCGAAAGACAAAAATGTTATGGTCCAGACAATAAAATACTATTTAAAAAACCATTATTTGACCATGAAGTCAAAAGTCAAGGTCACAGGAAGGTCATTATGGTACGTGACACACCGCCTTATGGTCATGCGCCCTCATACCAAATATCATTGAGCTATCTCGAAAGAAACAATTATTTGATCTTGAGGTCAAAGGTCAAGGTCCAACAAAAGTCATTATGGTATGCAACACACCGCATTATGGTCATGCACCTACACCAAATATCATTGCCCTATCTCAAAAGACAAAAATGTTATGGCCAGGACAACAAAATACTATTTAGAAACATTCTTTGACCTTGAGGTCAAAGGTCAAGGTCCAATGAAGGTCATTACGGTACGCGACACACCGCCTTATGGTCATGCACCCACATACCAAATATCATTGACCTATCTCAAAAGAAACAATTATTTGACCTTAGTCAAAGGTCAAGTTCCAACAAAGATTATTACGGTATGCGACACACCGCCTTATGGTCATGCACCCACATACTAAATATCATTGACCTATCTCGAAAGAAACAATTATTTGACCTTAAGGTCAAAGGTCAATGTCCCACGAAAGTCATTACAGTACGCGACACACCGTCTTATGGTCATGCACCCACATACCAAATATCGTTGACCTATCTCGAAAGAAACAATTATTTGACCTGGAGGTCAAAGGACAAGGTCCCACAAAGGTCATTACGGTACGTGACACACCACCTTATGGTCATACACCCACATACCAAATATCATTGACCTATCTCAAGACAAAAATGTTATGGTCCAGAAAAGAATACTATTTAAAAAACCATTATTTGACCTTCAGGTCAAAGGTCCCAGGAAGGTCATTATGATACACGACACACCACCTTATGGTCATGCACCCATACCAAATATCATTGACCTATCTCAAAAGAAACAATTATTTGACCTTAAGGTCAAAGGTCAAGGTTCAACAAAGGTTATTATGGTATGCAACACCGTCTTATGGTCATGCACCCACATACCAAATATCATTGTCCTATCTCGAAAAACAATTATTTGACCTTGAGGTCAAAGGTCAAGGTTCAAACAAAGGTCATTATGGTACACGACACACCTCTTATGGTCATGAACCCACATACCAAATATCATTGACCTATCTCGAAAGACAAAAAATGTTATGGCCCGAACAAGAAAATACTATTTAAAACACAATTATTTGACCTTGAGGTCAAATGTCAAGGTTCAACAAAGGTCATTATGGTATGCAACACACCACCTTATGGACATGCACCCACATACCAAATCCCATTGACCTATCTGGAAAGAAAAAAATGTTATGGTCCGGACAAGCTTCGCTGAGAAGCAGAAGAAGCGGAAGAAAAAAATCAGACTAAAACAATATATATCTCCCTTCGTTCGAAGGGGAGACATAATTAAAATCCATATATAATATGGAAACACCCTCTTTTGAAACAACAACACAAGTTTTGTAGGAAACCATTCAATGAACATTCATACCATGCTCGGTTTCAATTTGCCAAGTGGTTTCAGAGGAGAAGATTAAAATCTAAAAGTGTACAGACAACGGATGCCAAGGGAGAGCAATATGTCACACAACATTCATATTCTTCATTCAGAGTTGTCATACACCTAGATGACCCTCCCTTTGGGGAGAGTAACTCTCCCCCTCCCCATTCCCTGAAAGGAGTCATTCAGTTGTGATACAAATCAGGTACACAACTCTGATGAAGGTTGTAACGGTCATGTGAGGTATTGCTGCAACTTGGCATCCGTTGTCCTCTGTAAACTTTCACAATTAAACCTCTCTGAAACCACTGGACTAAATGGAACCAAACTTTTTTTGGAGAACTAATCATAGAATTAAAAAATACATCAATGGCCTAAGAATAGAAGTGCCATCTGTTTACTTCACCTTTAATGTAGACAAATTTCCGCTATCTTTTACTGTTTCCGAGATACTCTTGACTGGAAGGGACCAAAAAATGCCAATTTCAAAACTTTTAACAAATTTTAATTTTTAGATAAAAAATTTGGTTTTGAACATAAAATTAACATTGTTCTATTGTAATATTGAAATGTATCATATTCCAGCAAATATAAATTTAAGATAAATTTTATGCAAAATTTAACAGTGTGATTATCTAGCCTGCAGTCAAAAGGTACTTTTTCATTTTCATTGTTCTTTGTATCTCAAATGAATTTTTGATATAAGTTATAGGGTGGTTGTGATTGAATTAAGAATTTCATCAGCTCATAGATTTTTTTTTTTTTTTTTTTCATTTTTTTTAGTCAGATTAAAATCAAATGATATATTGGGTTTTAATCCGAGTGAACTAGGTATGATACCATGAAATCCTTAATTCAGAGATGGCACTGTCTATTCTTAGACCATTGATGTATTTTTTAATTCTACGATTAGTACTCCAAAAAAAGTTTCGTTCCATTTATCCCAGTGGTTTCAAAGAGGTTTAATTGTGAAAGTTTACAGAGGACAACAGATGCCAAGTTGTAGCAATACCTCACATGACCGTTACAACCTTCATCGGAGTTGTGTACCTGATTTGTGTCACAAAACTAGATGACTCTTTTTTTTGGGGGGGGGGGGGGTGAAGTTGTACCCCTCAGTGGAGAAACTAGGTCTTATTTCTAATTCTATATACTCTGTGGTTTACTTGGGGGTGTGTTCTTTAAATTTATATACAGTTGTACGTATGTAAATACCAGCAATTAAAACACCTTTATTGCTAGATACATTATGGATAAGGTTTGTCAGACTTGCGGCAGGTCGGTGGTTTTCTCAGTATACTCCACCAATAACACAAGATAGCCATGATATAACTGAAATATAGTTAAAAATGGCGTTAAACACCATAACTCCCCCAATTTGACCCTCCTTTTTTAAAATGAACAGTAAAAAATTAAAATCCATATATAATATGGAAACATCCTCTTTGAAACCTTTGAAACAACAACACAAGTTTTGTAGGAAACCATTCAATGAACATTCATACCATGTTCTGTTTCAATTTGCCAAGTGGTTTCAGAGGAGAAGATTAAAATCTAAAAGTTTACAGACAACGGATGCCAAGTGAGAGCAATACGTCACATGATCTTTACATTCTTGATCAGAGTTGTCACACACCTAGTTGACTCTCTTTCAGCCGAGAAGCTAGGTCCTATTTATATACCCCAGGGTTCCCTTGGGGGGTGGTGGGGGATGGCGGTGGTTCTTTAAATTTAAACACCCTCTTTGAAACCTTTGAAACAACAACAAGTTTTGTAGGAAATCATTCAATGAACATTCATACTATGTTTGGTTTCAATTTGTCAAATAGTTTCAGAGGAGAAGATTAAAATCTAAAGGTTTACAGACAATGGATGCCAAGTGACAGCAATACATCACATGACCTTTATATTCTTGATCAGTTGTCACACACCTAGTTGACTCTCTTTTCGGGGGGAGGGGGGTTGTACCCCTCAGCCGAGAAGCTAGGTCCTATTTCTATACCCCGGGGTTCCCTCGGGGGAATGGGGGATGTTCTTTAAATTTATATACACAGTTGTACATATGTAAATATCAGCAATTAAAACACCTTTATTGCTCGATACAACATTATTGATCAAGTTTGTCAGACTTGCGGCAGGTCGGTGGTTTTCTTGGTATACTCTACCATTAAAACAAGATAGCCATGATATAACTGAAATATTGTTAAAAGTGGCATTAAACACCACAACTCCCCCAATTTGACCACCCTTTTTTAAAATGAACAATAAATAACTAGGAAGAACTGTTTTAGATACCTAAAACTTATGTCTGCCCTTAATGTGGCCATCTGTACAACAACCTATCTCGAAAGACAAAAATGTTATGGTCCAGACAATAAAATACTATTTAAAAAACCATTATTTGACCATGAAGTCAAAAGTCAAGGTCACAGGAAGGTCATTATGGTACGTGACACACCGCCTTATGGTCATGCGCCCTCATACCAAATATCATTGAGCTATCTCGAAAGAAACAATTATTTGATCTTGAGGTCAAAGGTCAAGGTCCAACAAAAGTCATTATGGTATGCAACACACCGCATTATGGTCATGCACCTACACCAAATATCATTGCCCTATCTCAAAAGACAAAAATGTTATGGCCAGGACAACAAAATACTATTTAGAAACATTCTTTGACCTTGAGGTCAAAGGTCAAGGTCCAATGAAGGTCATTACGGTATGCGACACACCGCCTTATGGTCATGCACCCACATACCAAATATCATTGACCTATCTCAAAAGAAACAATTATTTGACCTTAGTCAAAGGTCAAGTTCCAACAAAGATTATTACGGTATGCGACACACCGCCTTATGGTCATGCACCCACATACTAAATATCATTGACCTATCTCGAAAGAAACAATTATTTGACCTTAAGGTCAAAGGTCAATGTCCCACGAAAGTCATTACAGTACGCGACACACCGTCTTATGGTCATGCACCCACATACCAAATATCGTTGACCTATCTCGAAAGAAACAATTATTTGACCTGGAGGTCAAAGGACAAGGTCCCACGAAGGTCATTACGGCATGTGACACACCACCTTATGGTCATACACCCACATACCAAATATCATTGACCTATCTCAAGACAAAAATGTTATGGTCCAGAAAAGAAAATACTATTTAAAAAAACCATTATTTGACCTTCAGCTCAAAGGTCCCAGGAAGGTCATTATGATACACGACACACCACCTTATGGTCATGCACCCATACCAAATATCATTGACCTATCTCAAAAGAAACAATTATTTGACCTTAAGGTCAAAGGTCAAGGTTCAACAAAGGTTATTATGGTATGCAACACCGTCTTATGGTCATGCACCCACATACCAAATATCATTGTCCTATCTCGAAAAACAATTATTTGACCTTGAGGTCAAAGGTCAAGGTTCAAACAAAGGTCATTATGGTACACGACACACCTCTTATGGTCATGAACCCACATACCAAATATCATTGACCTATCTCGAAAGACAAAAAATGTTATGGCCCGAACAAGAAAATACTATTTAAAACACAATTATTTGACCTTGAGGTCAAAGGTCAAGGTCCAACAAAGGTCATTATGGTATGCAACACACCACCTTATGGACATGCACCCACATACCAAATCCCATTGACCTATCTGGAAAGAAAAAAAAGTTATGGTCTGGACAAGCTTCGCTGAGAAGCAGAAGAAGCGGAAGAAAAAAATCAGACTAAAACAATATATATCTCCCTTCGTTCGAAGGGGAGACATAATTAAAATCCATATATAATATGGAAACACCCTCTTTTGAAACAACAACACAAGTTTTGTAGGAAACCATTCAATGAACATTCATACCATGCTCGGTTTCAATTTGCCAAGTGGTTTCAGAGGAGAAGATTAAAATCTAAAAGTGTACAGACAACGGATGCCAAGGGAGAGCAATATGTCACACAACATTTATATTCTTCATTCAGAGTTGTCATACACCTAGATGACCCTCCCTTTGGGGAGAGTAACTCTCCCCCTCCCCATTCCCTGAAAGGAGTCATTCAGTTGTGTGATAAAAATCAGGTACACAACTCTGATGAAGGTTGTAACGGTCATGTGAGGTATTGCTGCAACTTGGCATCCGTTGTCCTCTGTGAACTTTCACAATTAAACCTCTCTGAAACCACTGGACTAAATGGAACCAAACTTTTTTTGGAGAACTAATCATAGAATTAAAAAATACATCAATGGCCTAAGAATAGAAGTGCCATCTGTTTACTTCACCTTTAATGTAGACAAATTTCCGCTATCTTTTACTGTTTCCGAGATACTCTTGACTGGAAGGGACCAAAAAATGCCAATTTCAAAACTTTAACAAATTTTAATTTTTAGATAAAAAATTTGGTTTTGAACATAAAATGAACATTGTTCTATTGTAATATTGAAATGTATCATATTCCAGCAAATATAAATTTAAGATAAATTTTATGCAAAATTTAACAGTGTGATTATCTAGCCTGCAGTCAAAAGGTACTTTTTCATTTTCATTGTTCTTTGTATCTCAAATGAATTTTTGATATAAGTTATAGGGTGGTTGTGATTGAATTAAGAATTTCATCAGCTCATAGATTTTTTTTTTTTTTTTTTCATTTTTTTTAGTCAGATTAAAATCAAATGATATATTGGGTTTTAATCCGAGTGAACTAGGTATGATACCATGAAATCCTTAATTCAGAGATGGCACTGTCTATTCTTAGACCATTGATGTATTTTTTAATTCTACGATTAGTACTCCAAAAAAAGTTTCGTTCCATTTATCCCAGTGGTTTCAAAGAGGTTTAATTGTGAAAGTTTACAGAGGACAACAGATGCCAAGTTGTAGCAATACCTCACATGACCGTTACAACCTTCATCGGAGTTGTGTACCTGATTTGTGTCACAAAACTAGATGACTCTTTTTTTTTGGGGGGGGGGGGGGGGGTGAAGTTGTACCCCTCAGTGGAGAAACTAGGTCTTATTTCTAATTCTATATACTCTGTGGTTTACTTGGGGGTGTGTTCTTTAAATTTATATACAGTTGTACGTATGTAAATACCAGCAATTAAAACACCTTTATTGCTAGATACATTATGGATAAGGTTTGTCAGACTTGCGGCAGGTCGGTGGTTTTCTCAGTATACTCCACCAATAACACAAGATAGCCATGATATAACTGAAATATAGTTAAAAATGGCGTTAAACACCATAACTCCCCCAATTTGACCCTCCTTTTTTAAAATGAACAGTAAAAAATTAAAATCCATATATAATATGGAAACATCCTCTTTGAAACCTTTGAAACAACAACACAAGTTTTGTAGGAAACCATTCAATGAACATTCATACCATGTTCTGTTTCAATTTGCCAAGTGGTTTCAGAGGAGAAGATTAAAATCTAAAAGTTTACAGACAACGGATGCCAAGTGAGAGCAATACGTCACATGATCTTTACATTCTTGATCAGAGTTGTCACACACCTAGTTGACTCTCTTTCAGCCGAGAAGCTAGGTCCTATTTATATACCCCAGGGTTCCCTTGGGGGGTGGTGGGGGATGGCGGTGGTTCTTTAAATTTAAACACCCTCTTTGAAACCTTTGAAACAACAACAAGTTTTGTAGGAAATCATTCAATGAACATTCATACTATGTTTGGTTTCAATTTGTCAAATAGTTTCAGAGGAGAAGATTAAAATCTAAAGGTTTACAGACAATGGATGCCAAGTGACAGCAATACATCACATGACCTTTATATTCTTGATCAGTTGTCACACACCTAGTTGACTCTCTTTTCGGGGGGGGGGGGGTTGTACCCCTCAGCCGAGAAGCTAGGTCCTATTTCTATACCCCGGGGTTCCCTCGGGGGAATGGGGGATGTTCTTTAAATTTATATACACAGTTGTACATATGTAAATATCAGCAATTAAAACACCTTTATTGCTCGATACAACATTATTGATCAAGTTTGTCAGACTTGCGGCAGGTCGGTGGTTTTCTTGGTATACTCTACCATTAAAACAAGATAGCCATGATATAACTGAAATATTGTTAAAAGTGGCATTAAACACCACAACTCCCCCAATTTGACCACCCTTTTTTAAAATGAACAATAAATAACTAGGAAGAACTGTTTTAGATACCTAAAACTTATGTCTGCCCTTAATGTGGCCATCTGTACAACAACCTATCTCGAAAGACAAAAATGTTATGGTCCAGACAATAAAATACTATTTAAAAAACCATTATTTGACCATGAAGTCAAAAGTCAAGGTCACAGGAAGGTCATTATGGTACGTGACACACCGCCTTATGGTCATGCGCCCTCATACCAAATATCATTGAGCTATCTCGAAAGAAACAATTATTTGACCTTGAGGTCAAAGGTCAAGGTCCAATGAAGGTCATTACGGTATGCGACACACCGCCTTATGGTCATGCACCCACATACCAAATATCATTGACCTATCTCAAAAGAAACAATTATTTGACCTTAGTCAAAGGTCAAGTTCCAACAAAGATTATTACGGTATGCGACACACCGCCTTATGGTCATGCACCCACATACTAAATATCATTGACCTATCTCGAAAGAAACAATTATTTGACCTTAAGGTCAAAGGTCAATGTCCCACGAAAGTCATTACAGTACGCGACACACCGTCTTATGGTCATGCACCCACATACCAAATATCGTTGACCTATCTCGAAAGAAACAATTATTTGACCTGGAGGTCAAAGGACAAGGTCCCACGAAGGTCATTACGGCATGTGACACACCACCTTATGGTCATACACCCACATACCAAATATCATTGACCTATCTCAAGACAAAAATGTTATGGTCCAGAAAAGAAAATACTATTTAAAAAAACCATTATTTGACCTTCAGCTCAAAGGTCCCAGGAAGGTCATTATGATACACGACACACCACCTTATGGTCATGCACCCATACCAAATATCATTGACCTATCTCAAAAGAAACAATTATTTGACCTTAAGGTCAAAGGTCAAGGTTCAACAAAGGTTATTATGGTATGCAACACCGTCTTATGGTCATGCACCCACATACCAAATATCATTGTCCTATCTCGAAAAACAATTATTTGACCTTGAGGTCAAAGGTCAAGGTTCAAACAAAGGTCATTATGGTACACGACACACCTCTTATGGTCATGAACCCACATACCAAATATCATTGACCTATCTCGAAAGACAAAAAATGTTATGGCCCGAACAAGAAAATACTATTTAAAACACAATTATTTGACCTTGAGGTCAAAGGTCAAGGTCCAACAAAGGTCATTATGGTATGCAACACACCACCTTATGGACATGCACCCACATACCAAATCCCATTGACCTATCTGGAAAGAAAAAAAAGTTATGGTCTGGACAAGCTTCGCTGAGAAGCAGAAGAAGCGGAAGAAAAAAATCAGACTAAAACAATATATATCTCCCTTCGTTCGAAGGGGAGACATAATTAAAATCCATATATAATATGGAAACACCCTCTTTTGAAACAACAACACAAGTTTTGTAGGAAACCATTCAATGAACATTCATACCATGCTCGGTTTCAATTTGCCAAGTGGTTTCAGAGGAGAAGATTAAAATCTAAAAGTGTACAGACAACGGATGCCAAGGGAGAGCAATATGTCACACAACATTTATATTCTTCATTCAGAGTTGTCATACACCTAGATGACCCTCCCTTTGGGGAGAGTAACTCTCCCCCTCCCCATTCCCTGAAAGGAGTCATTCAGTTGTGTGATAAAAATCAGGTACACAACTCTGATGAAGGTTGTAACGGTCATGTGAGGTATTGCTGCAACTTGGCATCCGTTGTCCTCTGTAAACTTTCACAATTAAACCTCTCTGAAACCACTGGACTAAATGGAACCAAACTTTTTTTGGAGAACTAATCATAGAATTAAAAAATACATCAATGGCCTAAGAATAGAAGTGCCATCTGTTTACTTCACCTTTAATGTAGACAAATTTCCGCTATCTTTTACTGTTTCCGAGATACTCTTGACTGGAAGGGACCAAAAAATGCCAATTTCAAAACTTTAACAAATTTTAATTTTTAGATAAAAAATTTGGTTTTGAACATAAAATGAACATTGTTCTATTGTAATATTGAAATGTATCATATTCCAGCAAATATAAATTTAAGATAAATTTTATGCAAAATTTAACAGTGTGATTATCTAGCCTGCAGTCAAAAGGTACTTTTTCATTTTCATTGTTCTTTGTATCTCAAATGAATTTTTGATATAAGTTATAGGGTGGTTGTGATTGAATTAAGAATTTCATCAGCTCATAGATTTTTTTTTTTTTTTTTTCATTTTTTTTACAGTCAGATTAAAATCAAATGATATATTGGGTTTTAATCCGAGTGAACTAGGTATGATACCATGAAATCCTTAATTCAGAGATGGCACTGTCTATTCTTAGACCATTGATGTATTTTTTAATTCTACGATTAGTACTCCAAAAAAAGTTTCGTTCCATTTATCCCAGTGGTTTCAAAGAGGTTTAATTGTGAAAGTTTACAGAGGACAACAGATGCCAAGTTGTAGCAATACCTCACATGACCGTTACAACCTTCATCGGAGTTGTGTACCTGATTTGTGTCACAAAACTAGATGACTCTTTTTTTTGGGGGGGGGGGGGGTGAAGTTGTACCCCTCAGTGGAGAAACTAGGTCTTATTTCTAATTCTATATACTCTGTGGTTTACTTGGGGGTGTGTTCTTTAAATTTATATACAGTTGTACGTATGTAAATACCAGCAATTAAAACACCTTTATTGCTAGATACATTATGGATAAGGTTTGTCAGACTTGCGGCAGGTCGGTGGTTTTCTCAGTATACTCCACCAATAACACAAGATAGCCATGATATAACTGAAATATAGTTAAAAATGGCGTTAAACACCATAACTCCCCCAATTTGACCCTCCTTTTTTAAAATGAACAGTAAAAAATTAAAATCCATATATAATATGGAAACATCCTCTTTGAAACCTTTGAAACAACAACACAAGTTTTGTAGGAAACCATTCAATGAACATTCATACCATGTTCTGTTTCAATTTGCCAAGTGGTTTCAGAGGAGAAGATTAAAATCTAAAAGTTTACAGACAACGGATGCCAAGTGAGAGCAATACGTCACATGATCTTTACATTCTTGATCAGAGTTGTCACACACCTAGTTGACTCTCTTTCAGCCGAGAAGCTAGGTCCTATTTATATACCCCAGGGTTCCCTTGGGGGGTGGTGGGGGATGGCGGTGGTTCTTTAAATTTAAACACCCTCTTTGAAACCTTTGAAACAACAACAAGTTTTGTAGGAAATCATTCAATGAACATTCATACTATGTTTGGTTTCAATTTGTCAAATAGTTTCAGAGGAGAAGATTAAAATCTAAAGGTTTACAGACAATGGATGCCAAGTGACAGCAATACATCACATGACCTTTATATTCTTGATCAGAGTTGTCACACACCTAGTTGACTCTCTTTTCGGGGGGGTTGTACCCCTCAGCCGAGAAGCTAGGTCCTATTTCTATACCCCGGGGTTCCCTCGGGGGAATGGGGGATGTTCTTTAAATTTATATACACAGTTGTACATATGTAAATATCAGCAATTAAAACACCTTTATTGCTCGATACAACATTATTGATCAAGTTTGTCAGACTTGCGGCAGGTCGGTGGTTTTCTTGGTATACTCTACCATTAAAACAAGATAGCCATGATATAACTGAAATATTGTTAAAAGTGGCATTAAACACCACAACTCCCCCAATTTGACCACCCTTTTTTAAAATGAACAATAAATAACTAGGAAGAACTGTTTTAGATACCTAAAACTTATGTCTGCCCTTAATGTGGCCATCTGTACAACAACCTATCTCGAAAGACAAAAATGTTATGGTCCAGACAATAAAATACTATTTAAAAAACCATTATTTGACCATGAAGTCAAAAGTCAAGGTCACAGGAAGGTCATTATGGTACGTGACACACCGCCTTATGGTCATGCGCCCTCATACCAAATATCATTGAGCTATCTCGAAAGAAACAATTATTTGATCTTGAGGTCAAAGGTCAAGGTCCAACAAAAGTCATTATGGTATGCAACACACCACATTATGGTCATGCACCTACACCAAATATCATTGCCCTATCTCAAAAGACAAAAATGTTATGGCCAGGACAACAAAATACTATTTAGAAACATTCTTTGACCTTGAGGTCAAAGGTCAAGGTCCAATGAAGGTCATTACGGTACGCGACACACCGCCTTATGGTCATGCACCCACATACCAAATATCATTGACCTATCTCAAAAGAAACAATTATTTGACCTTAGTCAAAGGTCAAGTTCCAACAAAGATTATTACGGTATGCGACACACCGCCTTATGGTCATGCACCCACATACTAAATATCATTGACCTATCTCGAAAGAAACAATTATTTGACCTTAAGGTCAAAGGTCAATGTCCCACGAAAGTCATTACAGTACGCGACACACCGTCTTATGGTCATGCACCCACATACCAAATATCGTTGACCTATCTCGAAAGAAACAATTATTTGACCTGGAGGTCAAAGGACAAGGTCCCACGAAGGTCATTACGGTACGTGACACACCACCTTATGGTCATACACCCACATACCAAATATCATTGACCTATCTCAAGACAAAAATGTTATGGTCCAGAAAAGAAAATACTATTTAAAAAAACCATTATTTGACCTTCAGCTCAAAGGTCCCAGGAAGGTCATTATGATACACGACACACCACCTTATGGTCATGCACCCATACCAAATATCATTGACCTATCTCAAAAGAAACAATTATTTGACCTTAAGGTCAAAGGTCAAGGTTCAACAAATGTTATTATGGTATGCAACACCGTCTTATGGTCATGCACCCACATACCAAATATCATTGTCCTATCTCGAAAAACAATTATTTGACCTTGAGGTCAAAGGTCAAGGTTCAAACAAAGGTCATTATGGTACACGACACACCTCTTATGGTCATGAACCCACATACCAAATATCATTGACCTATCTCGAAAGACAAAAAATGTTATGGCCCGAACAAGAAAATACTATTTAAAACACAATTATTTGACCTTGAGGTCAAATGTCAAGGTTCAACAAAGGTCATTATGGTATGCAACACACCACCTTATGGACATGCACCCACATACCAAATCCCATTGACCTATCTGGAAAGAAAAAAATGTTATGGTCCGGACAAGCTTCGCTGAGAAGCAGAAGAAGCGGAAGAAAAAAATCAGACTAAAACAATATATATCTCCCTTCGTTCGAAGGGGAGACATAATTAAAATCCATATATAATATGGAAACACCCTCTTTTGAAACAACAACACAAGTTTTGTAGGAAACCATTCAATGAACATTCATACCATGCTCGGTTTCAATTTGCCAAGTGGTTTCAGAGGAGAAGATTAAAATCTAAAAGTGTACAGACAACGGATGCCAAGGGAGAGCAATATGTCACACAACATTCATATTCTTCATTCAGAGTTGTCATACACCTAGATGACCCTCCCTTTGGGGAGAGTAACTCTCCCCCTCCCCATTCCCTGAAAGGAGTCATTCAGTTGTGATACAAATCAGGTACACAACTCTGATGAAGGTTGTAACGGTCATGTGAGGTATTGCTGCAACTTGGCATCCGTTGTCCTCTGTAAACTTTCACAATTAAACCTCTCTGAAACCACTGGACTAAATGGAACCAAACTTTTTTTGGAGAACTAATCATAGAATTAAAAAATACATCAATGGCCTAAGAATAGAAGTGCCATCTGTTTACTTCACCTTTAATGTAGACAAATTTCCGCTATCTTTTACTGTTTCCGAGATACTCTTGACTGGAAGGGACCAAAAAATGCCAATTTCAAAACTTTTAACAAATTTTAATTTTTAGATAAAAAATTTGGTTTTGAACATAAAATTAACATTGTTCTATTGTAATATTGAAATGTATCATATTCCAGCAAATATAAATTTAAGATAAATTTTATGCAAAATTTAACAGTGTGATTATCTAGCCTGCAGTCAAAAGGTACTTTTTCATTTTCATTGTTCTTTGTATCTCAAATGAATTTTTGATATAAGTTATAGGGTGGTTGTGATTGAATTAAGAATTTCATCAGCTCATAGATTTTTTTTTTTTTTTTTTTCATTTTTTTTAGTCAGATTAAAATCAAATGATATATTGGGTTTTAATCCGAGTGAACTAGGTATGATACCATGAAATCCTTAATTCAGAGATGGCACTGTCTATTCTTAGACCATTGATGTATTTTTTAATTCTACGATTAGTACTCCAAAAAAAGTTTCGTTCCATTTATCCCAGTGGTTTCAAAGAGGTTTAATTGTGAAAGTTTACAGAGGACAACAGATGCCAAGTTGTAGCAATACCTCACATGACCGTTACAACCTTCATCGGAGTTGTGTACCTGATTTGTGTCACAAAACTAGATGACTCTTTTTTTTTGGGGGGGGGGGGGTGAAGTTGTACCCCTCAGTGGAGAAACTAGGTCTTATTTTTCTAATTCTATATACTCTGTGGTTTACTTGGGGGTGTGTTCTTTAAATTTATATACAGTTGTACGTATGTAAATACCAGCAATTAAAACACCTTTATTGCTAGATACATTATGGATAAGGTTTGTCAGACTTGCGGCAGGTCGGTGGTTTTCTCAGTATACTCCACCAATAACACAAGATAGCCATGATATAACTGAAATATAGTTAAAAATGGCGTTAAACACCATAACTCCCCCAATTTGACCCTCCTTTTTTAAAATGAACAGTAAAAAATTAAAATCCATATATAATATGGAAACATCCTCTTTGAAACCTTTGAAACAACAACACAAGTTTTGTAGGAAACCATTCAATGAACATTCATACCATGTTCTGTTTCAATTTGCCAAGTGGTTTCAGAGGAGAAGATTAAAATCTAAAAGTTTACAGACAACGGATGCCAAGTGAGAGCAATACGTCACATGATCTTTACATTCTTGATCAGAGTTGTCACACACCTAGTTGACTCTCTTTCAGCCGAGAAGCTAGGTCCTATTTATATACCCCAGGGTTCCCTTGGGGGGTGGTGGGGGATGGCGGTGGTTCTTTAAATTTAAACACCCTCTTTGAAACCTTTGAAACAACAACAAGTTTTGTAGGAAATCATTCAATGAACATTCATACTATGTTTGGTTTCAATTTGTCAAATAGTTTCAGAGGAGAAGATTAAAATCTAAAGGTTTACAGACAATGGATGCCAAGTGACAGCAATACATCACATGACCTTTATATTCTTGATCAGAGTTGTCACACACCTAGTTGACTCTCTTTTCGGGGGGGTTGTACCCCTCAGCCGAGAAGCTAGGTCCTATTTCTATACCCCGGGGTTCGCTCGGGGGAATGGGGGATGTTCTTTAAATTTATATACACAGTTGTACATATGTAAATATCAGCAATTAAAACACCTTTATTGCTCGATACAACATTATTGATCAAGTTTGTCAGACTTGCGGCAGGTCGGTGGTTTTCTTGGTATACTCTACCATTAAAACAAGATAGCCATGATATAACTGAAATATTGTTAAAAGTGGCATTAAACACCACAACTCCCCCAATTTGACCCCCCTTTTTTAAAATGAACAATAAATAACTAGGAAGAACTGTTTTAGATACCTAAAACTTATGTCTGCCCTTAATGTGGCCATCTGTACAACAACCTATCTCGAAAGACAAAAATGTTATGGTCCAGACAATAAAATACTATTTAAAAAACCATTATTTGACCATGAAGTCAAAAGTCAAGGTCACAGGAAGGTCATTATGGTACGTGACACACCGCCTTATGGTCATGCGCCCTCATACCAAATATCATTGAGCTATCTCGAAAGAAACAATTATTTGATCTTGAGGTCAAAGGTCAAGGTCCAACAAAAGTCATTATGGTATGCAACACACCGCATTATGGTCATGCACCTACACCAAATATCATTGCCCTATCTCAAAAGACAAAAATGTTATGGCCAGGACAACAAAATACTATTTAGAAACATTCTTTGACCTTGAGGTCAAAGGTCAAGGTCCAATGAAGGTCATTACGGTACGCGACACACCGCCTTATGGTCATGCACCCACATACCAAATATCATTGACCTATCTCAAAAGAAACAATTATTTGACCTTAGTCAAAGGTCAAGTTCCAACAAAGATTATTACGGTATGCGACACACCGCCTTATGGTCATGCACCCACATACTAAATATCATTGACCTATCTCGAAAGAAACAATTATTTGACCTTAAGGTCAAAGGTCAATGTCCCACGAAAGTCATTACAGTACGCGACACACCGTCTTATGGTCATGCACCCACATACCAAATATCGTTGACCTATCTCGAAAGAAACAATTATTTGACCTGGAGGTCAAAGGACAAGGTCCCACAAAGGTCATTACGGTACGTGACACACCACCTTATGGTCATACACCCACATACCAAATATCATTGACCTATCTCAAGACAAAAATGTTATGGTCCAGAAAAGAATACTATTTAAAAAACCATTATTTGACCTTCAGGTCAAAGGTCCCAGGAAGGTCATTATGATACACGACACACCACCTTATGGTCATGCACCCATACCAAATATCATTGACCTATCTCAAAAGAAACAATTATTTGACCTTAAGGTCAAAGGTCAAGGTTCAACAAAGGTTATTATGGTATGCAACACCGTCTTATGGTCATGCACCCACATACCAAATATCATTGTCCTATCTCGAAAAACAATTATTTGACCTTGAGGTCAAAGGTCAAGGTTCAAACAAAGGTCATTATGGTACACGACACACCTCTTATGGTCATGAACCCACATACCAAATATCATTGACCTATCTCGAAAGACAAAAAATGTTATGGCCCGAACAAGAAAATACTATTTAAAACACAATTATTTGACCTTGAGGTCAAATGTCAAGGTTCAACAAAGGTCATTATGGTATGCAACACACCACCTTATGGACATGCACCCACATACCAAATCCCATTGACCTATCTGGAAAGAAAAAAATGTTATGGTCCGGACAAGCTTCGCTGAGAAGCAGAAGAAGCGGAAGAAAAAAATCAGACTAAAACAATATATATCTCCCTTCGTTCGAAGGGGAGACATAATTAAAATCCATATATAATATGGAAACACCCTCTTTTGAAACAACAACACAAGTTTTGTAGGAAACCATTCAATGAACATTCATACCATGCTCGGTTTCAATTTGCCAAGTGGTTTCAGAGGAGAAGATTAAAATCTAAAAGTGTACAGACAACGGATGCCAAGGGAGAGCAATATGTCACACAACATTCATATTCTTCATTCAGAGTTGTCATACACCTAGATGACCCTCCCTTTGGGGAGAGTAACTCTCCCCCTCCCCATTCCCTGAAAGGAGTCATTCAGTTGTGATACAAATCAGGTACACAACTCTGATGAAGGTTGTAACGGTCATGTGAGGTATTGCTGCAACTTGGCATCCGTTGTCCTCTGTAAACTTTCACAATTAAACCTCTCTGAAACCACTGGACTAAATGGAACCAAACTTTTTTTGGAGAACTAATCATAGAATTAAAAAATACATCAATGGCCTAAGAATAGAAGTGCCATCTGTTTACTTCACCTTTAATGTAGACAAATTTCCGCTATCTTTTACTGTTTCCGAGATACTCTTGACTGGAAGGGACCAAAAAATGCCAATTTCAAAACTTTTAACAAATTTTAATTTTTAGATAAAAAATTTGGTTTTGAACATAAAATTAACATTGTTCTATTGTAATATTGAAATGTATCATATTCCAGCAAATATAAATTTAAGATAAATTTTATGCAAAATTTAACAGTGTGATTATCTAGCCTGCAGTCAAAAGGTACTTTTTCATTTTCATTGTTCTTTGTATCTCAAATGAATTTTTGATATAAGTTATAGGGTGGTTGTGATTGAATTAAGAATTTCATCAGCTCATAGATTTTTTTTTTTTTTTTTTTCATTTTTTTTAGTCAGATTAAAATCAAATGATATATTGGGTTTTAATCCGAGTGAACTAGGTATGATACCATGAAATCCTTAATTCAGAGATGGCACTGTCTATTCTTAGACCATTGATGTATTTTTTAATTCTACGATTAGTACTCCAAAAAAAGTTTCGTTCCATTTATCCCAGTGGTTTCAAAGAGGTTTAATTGTGAAAGTTTACAGAGGACAACAGATGCCAAGTTGTAGCAATACCTCACATGACCGTTACAACCTTCATCGGAGTTGTGTACCTAATTTGTGTCACAAAACTAGATGACTCTTTTTTTTTGGGGGGGGGGGGTGAAGTTGTACCCCTCAGTGGAGAAACTAGGTCTTATTTTTCTAATTCTATATACTCTGTGGTTTACTTGGGGGTGTGTTCTTTAAATTTATATACAGTTGTACGTATGTAAATACCAGCAATTAAAACACCTTTATTGCTAGATACATTATGGATAAGGTTTGTCAGACTTGCGGCAGGTCGGTGGTTTTCTCAGTATACTCCACCAATAACACAAGATAGCCATGATATAACTGAAATATAGTTAAAAATGGCGTTAAACACCATAACTCCCCCAATTTGACCCTCCTTTTTTAAAATGAACAGTAAAAAATTAAAATCCATATATAATATGGAAACATCCTCTTTGAAACCTTTGAAACAACAACACAAGTTTTGTAGGAAACCATTCAATGAACATTCATACCATGTTCTGTTTCAATTTGCCAAGTGGTTTCAGAGGAGAAGATTAAAATCTAAAAGTTTACAGACAACGGATGCCAAGTGAGAGCAATACGTCACATGATCTTTACATTCTTGATCAGAGTTGTCACACACCTAGTTGACTCTCTTTCAGCCGAGAAGCTAGGTCCTATTTATATACCCCAGGGTTCCCTTGGGGGGTGGTGGGGGATGGCGGTGGTTCTTTAAATTTAAACACCCTCTTTGAAACCTTTGAAACAACAACAAGTTTTGTAGGAAATCATTCAATGAACATTCATACTATGTTTGGTTTCAATTTGTCAAATAGTTTCAGAGGAGAAGATTAAAATCTAAAGGTTTACAGACAATGGATGCCAAGTGACAGCAATACATCACATGACCTTTATATTCTTGATCAGAGTTGTCACACACCTAGTTGACTCTCTTTTCGGGGGGGTTGTACCCCTCAGCCGAGAAGCTAGGTCCTATTTCTATACCCCGGGGTTCGCTCGGGGGAATGGGGGATGTTCTTTAAATTTATATACACAGTTGTACATATGTAAATATCAGCAATTAAAACACCTTTATTGCTCGATACAACATTATTGATCAAGTTTGTCAGACTTGCGGCAGGTCGGTGGTTTTCTTGGTATACTCTACCATTAAAACAAGATAGCCATGATATAACTGAAATATTGTTAAAAGTGGCATTAAACACCACAACTCCCCCAATTTGACCCCCCTTTTTTAAAATGAACAATAAATAACTAGGAAGAACTGTTTTAGATACCTAAAACTTATGTCTGCCCTTAATGTGGCCATCTGTACAACAACCTATCTCGAAAGACAAAAATGTTATGGTCCAGACAATAAAATACTATTTAAAAAACCATTATTTGACCATGAAGTCAAAAGTCAAGGTCACAGGAAGGTCATTATGGTACGTGACACACCGCCTTATGGTCATGCGCCCTCATACCAAATATCATTGAGCTATCTCGAAAGAAACAATTATTTGATCTTGAGGTCAAAGGTCAAGGTCCAACAAGTCATTATGGTATGCAACACACCGCATTATGGTCATGCACCTACACCAAATATCATTGCCCTATCTCAAAAGACAAAAATGTTATGGCCAGGACAACAAAATACTATTTAGAAACATTCTTTGACCTTGAGGTCAAAGGTCAAGGTCCAATGAAGGTCATTACGGTACGCGACACACCGCCTTATGGTCATGCACCCACATACCAAATATCATTGACCTATCTCAAAAGAAACAATTATTTGACCTTAGTCAAAGGTCAAGTTC
This sequence comes from Bathymodiolus septemdierum, assembly GCA_963383655.1. Classification (NCBI taxonomy): domain Eukaryota; kingdom Metazoa; phylum Mollusca; class Bivalvia; order Mytilida; family Modiolidae; genus Bathymodiolus; species Bathymodiolus septemdierum. The sequence goes on along the minus strand of OY726517.1, from coordinate 90,942,248 downwards.
CAACAAAGATTATTACGGTATGCGACACACCGCCTTATGGTCATGCACCCACATACTAAATATCATTGACCTATCTCGAAAGAAACAATTATTTGACCTTAAGGTCAAAGGTCAATGTCCCACGAAAGTCATTACAGTACGCGACACACCGTCTTATGGTCATGCACCCACATACCAAATATCGTTGACCTATCTCGAAAGAAACAATTATTTGACCTGGAGGTCAAAGGACAAGGTCCCACAAAGGTCATTACGGTACGTGACACACCACCTTATGGTCATACACCCACATACCAAATATCATTGACCTATCTCAAGACAAAAATGTTATGGTCCAGAAAAGAAAATACTATTTAAAAAACCATTATTTGACCTTCAGGTCAAAGGTCCCAGGAAGGTCATTATGATACACGACACACCACCTTATGGTCATGCACCCATACCAAATACCATTGACCTATCTCAAAAGAAACAATTATTTGACCTTAAGGTCAAAGGTCAAGGTTCAACAAAGGTTATTATGGTATGCAACACCGTCTTATGGTCATGCACCCACATACCAAATATCATTGTCCTATCTCGAAAAACAATTATTTGACCTTGAGGTCAAAGGTCAAGGTTCAAACAAAGGTCATTATGGTACACGACACACCTCTTATGGTCATGAACCCACATACCAAATATCATTGACCTATCTCGAAAGACAAAAAATGTTATGGCCCGAACAAGAAAATACTATTTAAAACACAATTATTTGACCTTGAGGTCAAATGTCAAGGTCCAACAAAGGTCATTATGGTATGCAACACACCACCTTATGGACATGCACCCACATACCAAATTCCATTGACCTATCTGGAAAGAAAAAAATGTTATGGTCCGGACAAGCTTCGCTGAGAAGCAGAAGAAGCGGAAGAAAAAAATCAGACTAAAACAATATATATCTCCCTTCGTTCGAAGGGGAGACATAATTAAAATCCATATATAATATGGAAACACCCTCTTTTGAAACAACAACACAAGTTTTGTAGGAAACCATTCAATGAACATTCATACCATGCTCGGTTTCAATTTGCCAAGTGGTTTCAGAGGAGAAGATTAAAATCTAAAAGTGTACAGACAACGGATGCCAAGGGAGAGCAATATGTCACACAACATTTATATTCTTCATTCAGAGTTGTCATACACCTAGATGACCCTCCCTTTGGGGAGAGTAACTCTCCCCCTCCCCATTCCCTGAAAGGAGTCATTCAGTTGTGATACAAATCAGGTACACAACTCTGATGAAGGTTGTAACGGTCATGTGAGGTATTGCTGCAACTTGGCATCCGTTGTCCTCTGTAAACTTTCACAATTAAACCTCTCTGAAACCACTGGACTAAATGGAACCAAACTTTTTTTGGAGAACTAATCATAGAATTAAAAAATACATCAATGGCCTAAGAATAGAAGTGCCATCTGTTTACTTCACCTTTAATGTAGACAAATTTCCGCTATCTTTTACTGTTTCCGAGATACTCTTGACTGGAAGGGACCAAAAAATGCCAATTTCAAAACTTACCAAATTTTAATTTTTAGATAAAAAATTTGGTTTTGAACATAAAATTAACATTGTTCTATTGTAATATTGAAATGTATCATATTCCAGCAAATATAAATTTAAGATAAATTTTATGCAAAATTTAACAGTGTGATTATCTAGCCTGCAGTCAAAAGGTACTTTTTCATTTTCATTGTTCTTTGTATCTCAAATGAATTTTTGATATAAGTTATAGGGTGGTTGTGATTGAATTAAGAATTTCATCAGCTCATAGATTTTTTTTTTTTTTTTTTTCATTTTTTTTAGTCAGATTAAAATCAAATGATATATTGGGTTTTAATCCGAGTGAACTAGGTATGATACCATGAAATCCTTAATTCAGAGATGGCACTGTCTATTCTTAGACCATTGATGTATTTTTTAATTCTACGATTAGTACTCCAAAAAAAGTTTCGTTCCATTTATCCCAGTGGTTTCAAAGAGGTTTAATTGTGAAAGTTTACAGAGGACAACAGATGCCAAGTTGTAGCAATACCTCACATGACCGTTACAACCTTCATCGGAGTTGTGTACCTGATTTGTGTCACAAAACTAGATGACTCTTTTTTTTAGGGGGGGGGGGGGGGGGTGAAGTTGTACCCCTCAGTGGAGAAACTAGGTCTTATTTCTAATTCTATATACTCTGTGGTTTACTTGGGGGTGTGTTCTTTAAATTTATATACAGTTGTACGTATGTAAATACCAGCAATTAAAACACCTTTATTGCTAGATACATTATGGATAAGGTTTGTCAGACTTGCGGCAGGTCGGTGGTTTTCTCAGTATACTCCACCAATAACACAAGATAGCCATGATATAACTGAAATATAGTTAAAAATGGCGTTAAACACCATAACTCCCCCAATTTGACTCTCCTTTTTTAAAATGAACAGTAAAAAATTAAAATCCATATATAATATGGAAACATCCTCTTTGAAACCTTTGAAACAACAACACAAGTTTTGTAGGAAACCATTCAATGAACATTCATACCATGTTCTGTTTCAATTTGCCAAGTGGTTTCAGAGGAGAAGATTAAAATCTAAAAGTTTACAGACAACGGATGCCAAGTGAGAGCAATACGTCACATGATCTTTACATTCTTGATCAGAGTTGTCACACACCTAGTTGACTCTCTTTCAGCCGAGAAGCTAGGTCCTATTTATATACCCCAGGGTTCCCTTGGGGGGTGGTGGGGGATGGCGGTGGTTCTTTAAATTTAAACACCCTCTTTGAAACCTTTGAAACAACAACAAGTTTTGTAGGAAATCATTCAATGAACATTCATACTATGTTTGGTTTCAATTTGTCAAATAGTTTCAGAGGAGAAGATTAAAATCTAAAGGTTTACAGACAATGGATGCCAAGTGACAGCAATACATCACATGACCTTTATATTCTTGATCAGAGTTGTCACACACCTAGTTGACTCTCTTTTCGGGGGGGTTGTACCCCTCAGCCGAGAAGCTAGGTCCTATTTCTATACCCCGGGGTTCCCTCGGGGGAATGGGGGATGTTCTTTAAATTTATATACACAGTTGTACATATGTAAATATCAGCAATTAAAACACCTTTATTGCTCGATACAACATTATTGATCAAGTTTGTCAGACTTGCGGCAGGTCGGTGGTTTTCTTGGTATACTCTACCATTAAAACAAGATAGCCATGATATAACTGAAATATTGTTAAAAGTGGCATTAAACACCACAACTCCCCCAATTTGACCCCCCTTTTTTAAAATGAACAATAAATAACTAGGAAGAACTGTTTTAGATACCTAAAACTTATGTCTGCCCTTAATGTGGCCATCTGTACAACAACCTATCTCAAAAGACAAAAATGTTATGGTCGACAATAAAATACTATTTAAAAAACCATTATTTGACCATGAAGTCAAAAGTCAAGGTCACAGGAAGGTCATTATGGTACGTGACACACCGCCTTATGGTCATGCGCCCTCATACCAAATATCATTGAGCTATCTCGAAAGAAACAATTATTTGATCTTGAGGTCAAAGGTCAAGGTCCAACAAAAGTCATTATGGTATGCAACACACCGCATTATGGTCATGCACCTACACCAAATATCATTGCCCTATCTCAAAAGACAAAAATGTTATGGCCAGGACAACAAAATACTATTTAGAAACATTCTTTGACCTTGAGGTCAAAGGTCAAGGTCCAATGAAGGTCATTACGGTACGCGACACACCGCCTTATGGTCATGCACCCACATACCAAATATCATTGACCTATCTCAAAAGAAACAATTATTTGACCTTAGTCAAAGGTCAAGTTCCAACAAAGATTATTACGGTATGCGACACACCGCCTTATGGTCATGCACCCACATACTAAATATCATTGACCTATCTCGAAAGAAACAATTATTTGACCTTAAGGTCAAAGGTCAATGTCCCACGAAAGTCATTACAGTACGCGACACACCGTCTTATGGTCATGCACCCACATACCAAATATCGTTGACCTATCTCGAAAGAAACAATTATTTGACCTGGAGGTCAAAGGACAAGGTCCCACGAAGGTCATTACGGTACGTGACACACCACCTTATGGTCATACACCCACATACCAAATATCATTGACCTATCTCAAGACAAAAATGTTATGGTCCAGAAAAGAAAATACTATTTAAAAAACCATTATTTGACCTTCAGGTCAAAGGTCCCAGGAAGGTCATTATGATACACGACACACCACCTTATGGTCATGCACCCATACCAAATATCATTGACCTATCTCAAAAGAAACAATTATTTGACCTTAAGGTCAAAGGTCAAGGTTCAACAAAGGTTATTATGGTATGCAACACCGTCTTATGGTCATGCACCCACATACCAAATATCATTGTCCTATCTCGAAAAACAATTATTTGACCTTGAGGTCAAAGGTCAAGGTTCAAACAAAGGTCATTATGGTACACGACACACCTCTTATGGTCATGAACCCACATACCAAATATCATTGACCTATCTCGAAAGACAAAAAATGTTATGGCCCGAACAAGAAAATACTATTTAAAACACAATTATTTGACCTTGAGGTCAAATGTCAAGGTCCAACAAAGATCATTATGGTATGCAACACACCACCTTATGGACATGCACCCACATACCAAATCCCATTGACCTATCTGGAAAGAAAAAAATGTTATGGTCCGGACAAGCTTCGCTGAGAAGCAGAAGAAGCGGAAGAAAAAAATCAGACTAAAACAATATATATCTCCCTTCGTTCGAAGGGGAGACATAATTAAAATCCATATATAATATGGAAACACCCTCTTTTGAAACAACAACACAAGTTTTGTAGGAAACCATTCAATGAACATTCATACCATGCTCGGTTTCAATTTGCCAAGTGGTTTCAGAGGAGAAGATTAAAATCTAAAAGTGTACAGACAACGGATGCCAAGGGAGAGCAATATGTCACACAACATTTATATTCTTCATTCAGAGTTGTCATACACCTAGATGACCCTCCCTTTGGGGAGAGTAACTCTCCCCCTCCCCATTCCCTGAAAGGAGTCATTCAGTTGTGATACAAATCAGGTACACAACTCTGATGAAGGTTGTAACGGTCATGTGAGGTATTGCTGCAACTTGGCATCCGTTGTCCTCTGTAAACTTTCACAATTAAACCTCTCTGAAACCACTGGACTAAATGGAACCAAACTTTTTTTGGAGAACTAATCATAGAATTAAAAAATACATCAATGGCCTAAGAATAGAAGTGCCATCTGTTTACTTCACCTTTAATGTAGACAAATTTCCGCTATCTTTTACTGTTTCCGAGATACTCTTGACTGGAAGGGACCAAAAAATGCCAATTTCAAAACTTACCAAATTTTAATTTTTAGATAAAAAATTTGGTTTTGAACATAAAATTAACATTGTTCTATTGTAATATTGAAATGTATCATATTCCAGCAAATATAAATTTAAGATAAATTTTATGCAAAATTTAACAGTGTGATTATCTAGCCTGCAGTCAAAAGGTACTTTTTCATTTTCATTGTTCTTTGTATCTCAAATGAATTTTTGATATAAGTTATAGGGTGGTTGTGATTGAATTAAGAATTTCATCAGCTCATAGATTTTTTTTTTTTTTTTTTTCATTTTTTTTAGTCAGATTAAAATCAAATGATATATTGGGTTTTAATCCGAGTGAACTAGGTATGATACCATGAAATCCTTAATTCAGAGATGGCACTGTCTATTCTTAGACCATTGATGTATTTTTTAATTCTACGATTAGTACTCCAAAAAAAGTTTCGTTCCATTTATCCCAGTGGTTTCAAAGAGGTTTAATTGTGAAAGTTTACAGAGGACAACAGATGCCAAGTTGTAGCAATACCTCACATGACCGTTACAACCTTCATCGGAGTTGTGTACCTGATTTGTGTCACAAAACTAGATGACTCTTTTTTTTGGGGGGGGGGGGGGGGGGGTGAAGTTGTACCCCTCAGTGGAGAAACTAGGTCTTATTTCTAATTCTATATACTCTGTGGTTTACTTGGGGGTGTGTTCTTTAAATTTATATACAGTTGTACGTATGTAAATACCAGCAATTAAAACACCTTTATTGCTAGATACATTATGGATAAGGTTTGTCAGACTTGCGGCAGGTCGGTGGTTTTCTCAGTATACTCCACCAATAACACAAGATAGCCATGATATAACTGAAATATAGTTAAAAATGGCGTTAAACACCATAACTCCCCCAATTTGACCCTCCTTTTTTAAAATGAACAGTAAAAAATTAAAATCCATATATAATATGGAAACATCCTCTTTGAAACCTTTGAAACAACAACACAAGTTTTGTAGGAAACCATTCAATGAACATTCATACCATGTTCTGTTTCAATTTGCCAAGTGGTTTCAGAGGAGAAGATTAAAATCTAAAAGTTTACAGACAACGGATGCCAAGTGAGAGCAATACGTCACATGATCTTTACATTCTTGATCAGAGTTGTCACACACCTAGTTGACTCTCTTTCAGCCGAGAAGCTAGGTCCTATTTATATACCCCAGGGTTCCCTTGGGGGGTGGTGGGGGATGGCGGTGGTTCTTTAAATTTAAACACCCTCTTTGAAACCTTTGAAACAACAACAAGTTTTGTAGGAAATCATTCAATGAACATTCATACTATGTTTGGTTTCAATTTGTCAAATAGTTTCAGAGGAGAAGATTAAAATCTAAAGGTTTACAGACAATGGATGCCAAGTGACAGCAATACATCACATGACCTTTATATTCTTGATCAGAGTTGTCACACACCTAGTTGACTCTCTTTTCGGGGGGGTTGTACCCCTCAGCCGAGAAGCTAGGTCCTATTTCTATACCCCGGGGTTCCCTCGGGGGAATGGGGGATGTTCTTTAAATTTATATACACAGTTGTACATATGTAAATATCAGCAATTAAAACACCTTTATTGCTCGATACAACATTATTGATCAAGTTTGTCAGACTTGCGGCAGGTCGGTGGTTTTCTTGGTATACTCTACCATTAAAACAAGATAGCCATGATATAACTGAAATATTGTTAAAAGTGGCATTAAACACCACAACTCCCCCAATTTGACCCCCCTTTTTTAAAATGAACAATAAATAACTAGGAAGAACTGTTTTAGATACCTAAAACTTATGTCTGCCCTTAATGTGGCCATCTGTACAACAACCTATCTCGAAAGACAAAAATGTTATGGTCCAGACAATAAAATACTATTTAAAAAACCATTATTTGACCATGAAGTCAAAAGTCAAGGTCACAGGAAGGTCATTATGGTACGTGACACACCGCCTTATGGTCATGCGCCCTCATACCAAATATCATTGAGCTATCTCGAAAGAAACAATTATTTGATCTTGAGGTCAAAGGTCAAGGTCCAACAAAAGTCATTATGGTATGCAACACACCGCATTATGGTCATGCACCTACACCAAATATCATTGCCCTATCTCAAAAAACAAAAATGTTATGGCCAGGACAACAAAATACTATTTAGAAACATTCTTTGACCTTGAGGTCAAAGGTCAAGGTCCAATGAAGGTCATTACGGTACGCGACACACCGCCTTATGGTCATGCACCCACATACCAAATATCATTGACCTATCTCAAAAGAAACAATTATTTGACCTTAGTCAAAGGTCAAGTTCCAACAAAGATTATTACGGTATGCGACACACCGCCTTATGGTCATGCACCCACATACTAAATATCATTGACCTATCTCGAAAGAAACAATTATTTGACCTTAAGGTCAAAGGTCAATGTCCCACGAAAGTCATTACAGTACGCGACACACCGTCTTATGGTCATGCACCCACATACCAAATATCGTTGACCTATCTCGAAAGAAACAATTATTTGACCTGGAGGTCAAAGGACAAGGTCCCACGAAGGTCATTACGGTACGTGACACACCACCTTATGGTCATACACCCACATACCAAATATCATTGACCTATCTCAAGACAAAAATGTTATGGTCCAGAAAAGAAAATACTATTTAAAAAACCATTATTTGACCTTCAGGTCAAAGGTCCCAGGAAGGTCATTATGATACACGACACACCACCTTATGGTCATGCACCCATACCAAATATCATTGACCTATCTCAAAAGAAACAATTATTTGACCTTAAGGTCAAAGGTCAATGTTCAACAAAGGTCATTATGGTATGCAACACACCACCTTATGGACATGCACCCACATACCAAATCCCATTGACCTATCTGGAAAGAAAAAAATGTTATGGTCCGGACAAGCTTCGCTGAGAAGCAGAAGAAGCGGAAGAAAAAAATCAGACTAAAACAATATATATCTCCCTTCGTTCGAAGGGGAGACATAATTAAAATCCATATATAATATGGAAACACCCTCTTTTGAAACAACAACACAAGTTTTGTAGGAAACCATTCAATGAACATTCATACCATGCTCGGTTTCAATTTGCCAAGTGGTTTCAGAGGAGAAGATTAAAATCTAAAAGTGTACAGACAACGGATGCCAAGGGAGAGCAATATGTCACACAACATTTATATTCTTCATTCAGAGTTGTCATACACCTAGATGACCCTCCCTTTGGGGAGAGTAACTCTCCCCCTCCCCATTCCCTGAAAGGAGTCATTCAGTTGTGATACAAATCAGGTACACAACTCTGATGAAGGTTGTAACGGTCATGTGAGGTATTGCTGCAACTTGGCATCCGTTGTCCTCTGTAAACTTTCACAATTAAACCTCTCTGAAACCACTGGACTAAATGGAACCAAACTTTTTTTGGAGAACTAATCATAGAATTAAAAAATACATCAATGGCCTAAGAATAGAAGTGCCATCTGTTTACTTCACCTTTAATGTAGACAAATTTCCGCTATCTTTTACTGTTTCCGAGATACTCTTGACTGGAAGGGACCAAAAAATGCCAATTTCAAAACTTTTAACAAATTTTAATTTTTAGATAAAAAATTTGGTTTTGAACATAAAATTAACATTGTTCTATTGTAATATTGAAATGTATCATATTCCAGCAAATATAAATTTAAGATAAATTTTATGCAAAATTTAACAGTGTGATTATCTAGCCTGCAGTCAAAAGGTACTTTTTCATTTTCATTGTTCTTTGTATCTCAAATGAATTTTTGATATAAGTTATAGGGTGGTTGTGATTGAATTAAGAATTTCATCAGCTCATAGATTTTTTTTTTTTTTTTTTTCATTTTTTTTAGTCAGATTAAAATCAAATGATATATTGGGTTTTAATCCGAGTGAACTAGGTATGATACCATGAAATCCTTAATTCAGAGATGGCACTGTCTATTCTTAGACCATTGATGTATTTTTTAATTCTACGATTAGTACTCCAAAAAAAGTTTCGTTCCATTTATCCCAGTGGTTTCAAAGAGGTTTAATTGTGAAAGTTTACAGAGGACAACAGATGCCAAGTTGTAGCAATACCTCACATGACCGTTACAACCTTCATCGGAGTTGTGTACCTGATTTGTGTCACAAAACTAGATGACTCTTTTTTTTTGGGGGGGGGGGGGGGTGAAGTTGTACCCCTCAGTGGAGAAACTAGGTCTTATTTCTAATTCTATATACTCTGTGGTTTACTTGGGGGTGTGTTCTTTAAATTTATATACAGTTGTACGTATGTAAATACCAGCAATTAAAACACCTTTATTGCTAGATACATTATGGATAAGGTTTGTCAGACTTGCGGCAGGTCGGTGGTTTTCTCAGTATACTCCACCAATAACACAAGATAGCCATGATATAACTGAAATATAGTTAAAAATGGCGTTAAACACCATAACTCCCCCAATTTGACCCTCCTTTTTTAAAATGAACAATAAAAAATTAAAATCCATATATAATATGGAAACATCCTCTTTGAAACCTTTGAAACAACAACACAAGTTTTGTAGGAAACCATTCAATGAACATTCATACCATGTTCTGTTTCAATTTGCCAAGTGGTTTCAGAGGAGAAGATTAAAATCTAAAAGTTTACAGACAACGGATGCCAAGTGAGAGCAATACGTCACATGATCTTTACATTCTTGATCAGAGTTGTCACACACCTAGTTGACTCTCTTTCAGCCGAGAAGCTAGGTCCTATTTATATACCCCAGGGTTCCCTTGGGGGGTGGTGGGGGATGGCGGTGGTTCTTTAAATTTAAACACCCTCTTTGAAACCTTTGAAACAACAACAAGTTTTGTAGGAAATCATTCAATGAACATTCATACTATGTTTGGTTTCAATTTGTCAAATAGTTTCAGAGGAGAAGATTAAAATCTAAAGGTTTACAGACAATGGATGCCAAGTGACAGCAATACATCACATGACCTTTATATTCTTGATCAGAGTTGTCACACACCTAGTTGACTCTCTTTTCGGGGGGGTTGTACCCCTCAGCCGAGAAGCTAGGTCCTATTTCTATACCCCGGGGTTCCCTCGGGGGAATGGGGGATGTTCTTTAAATTTATATACACAGTTGTACATATGTAAATATCAGCAATTAAAACACCTTTATTGCTCGATACAACATTATTGATCAAGTTTGTCAGACTTGCGGCAGGTCGGTGGTTTTCTTGGTATACTCTACCATTAAAACAAGATAGCCATGATATAACTGAAATATTGTTAAAAGTGGCATTAAACACCACAACTCCCCCAATTTGACACACCACCTTATGGTCATACACCCACATACCAAATATCATTGACCTATCTCAAGACAAAAATGTTATGGTCCAGAAAAGAAAATACTATTTAAAAAACCATTATTTGACCTTCAGGTCAAAGGTCCCAGGAAGGTCATTATGATACACGACACACCACCTTATGGTCATGCACCCATACCAAATATCATTGACCTATCTCAAAAGAAACAATTATTTGACCTTAAGGTCAAAGGTCAAGGTTCAACAAAGGTTATTATGGTATGCAACACCGTCTTATGGTCATGCACCCACATACCAAATATCATTGTCCTATCTCGAAAAACAATTATTTGACCTTGAGGTCAAAGGTCAAGGTTCAAACAAAGGTCATTATGGTACACGACACACCTCTTATGGTCATGAACCCACATACCAAATATCATTGACCTATCTCGAAAGACAAAAAATGTTATGGCCCGAACAAGAAAATACTATTTAAAACACAATTATTTGACCTTGAGGTCAAATGTCAAGGTCCAACAAAGGTCATTATGGTATGCAACACACCACCTTATGGACATGCACCCACATACCAAATCCCATTGACCTATCTGGAAAGAAAAAAATGTTATGGTCCGGACAAGCTTCGCTGAGAAGCAGAAGAAGCGGAAGAAAAAAATCAGACTAAAACAATATATATCTCCCTTCGTTCGAAGGGGAGACATAATTAAAATCCATATATAATATGGAAACACCCTCTTTTGAAACAACAACACAAGTTTTGTAGGAAACCATTCAATGAACATTCATACCATGCTCGGTTTCAATTTGCCAAGTGGTTTCAGAGGAGAAGATTAAAATCTAAAAGTGTACAGACAACGGATGCCAAGGGAGAGCAATATGTCACACAACATTTATATTCTTCATTCAGAGTTGTCATACACCTAGATGACCCTCCCTTTGGGGAGAGTAACTCTCCCCCTCCCCATTCCCTGAAAGGAGTCATTCAGTTGTGATACAAATCAGGTACACAACTCTGATGAAGGTTGTAACGGTCATGTGAGGTATTGCTGCAACTTGGCATCCGTTGTCCTCTGTAAACTTTCACAATTAAACCTCTCTGAAACCACTGGACTAAATGGAACCAAACTTTTTTTGGAGAACTAATCATAGAATTAAAAAATACATCAATGGCCTAAGAATAGAAGTGCCATCTGTTTACTTCACCTTTAATGTAGACAAATTTCCGCTATCTTTTACTGTTTCCGAGATACTCTTGACTGGAAGGGACCAAAAAATGCCAATTTCAAAACTTACCAAATTTTAATTTTTAGATAAAAAATTTGGTTTTGAACATAAAATTAACATTGTTCTATTGTAATATTGAAATGTATCATATTCCAGCAAATATAAATTTAAGATAAATTTTATGCAAAATTTAACAGTGTGATTATCTAGCCTGCAGTCAAAAGGTACTTTTTCATTTTCATTGTTCTTTGTATCTCAAATGAATTTTTGATATAAGTTATAGGGTGGTTGTGATTGAATTAAGAATTTCATCAGCTCATAGATTTTTTTTTTTTTTTTTTTCATTTTTTTTAGTCAGATTAAAATCAAATGATATATTGGGTTTTAATCCGAGTGAACTAGGTATGATACCATGAAATCCTTAATTCAGAGATGGCACTGTCTATTCTTAGACCATTGATGTATTTTTTAATTCTACGATTAGTACTCCAAAAAAAGTTTCGTTCCATTTATCCCAGTGGTTTCAAAGAGGTTTAATTGTGAAAGTTTACAGAGGACAACAGATGCCAAGTTGTAGCAATACCTCACATGACCGTTACAACCTTCATCGGAGTTGTGTACCTGATTTGTGTCACAAAACTAGATGACTCTTTTTTTTTGGGGGGGGGGGGGGGGTGAAGTTGTACCCCTCAGTGGAGAAACTAGGTCTTATTTCTAATTCTATATACTCTGTGGTTTACTTGGGGGTGTGTTCTTTAAATTTATATACAGTTGTACGTATGTAAATACCAGCAATTAAAACACCTTTATTGCTAGATACATTATGGATAAGGTTTGTCAGACTTGCGGCAGGTCGGTGGTTTTCTCAGTATACTCCACCAATAACACAAGATAGCCATGATATAACTGAAATATAGTTAAAAATGGCGTTAAACACCATAACTCCCCCAATTTGACCCTCCTTTTTTAAAATGAACAGTAAAAAATTAAAATCCATATATAATATGGAAACATCCTCTTTGAAACCTTTGAAACAACAACACAAGTTTTGTAGGAAACCATTCAATGAACATTCATACCATGTTCTGTTTCAATTTGCCAAGTGGTTTCAGAGGAGAAGATTAAAATCTAAAAGTTTACAGACAACGGATGCCAAGTGAGAGCAATACGTCACATGATCTTTACATTCTTGATCAGAGTTGTCACACACCTAGTTGACTCTCTTTCAGCCGAGAAGCTAGGTCCTATTTATATACCCCAGGGTTCCCTTGGGGGGTGGTGGGGGATGGCGGTGGTTCTTTAAATTTAAACACCTTCTTTGAAACCTTTGAAACAACAACAAGTTTTGTAGGAAATCATTCAATGAACATTCATACTATGTTTGGTTTCAATTTGTCAAATAGTTTCAGAGGAGAAGATTAAAATCTAAAGGTTTACAGACAATGGATGCCAAGTGACAGCAATACATCACATGACCTTTATATTCTTGATCAGAGTTGTCACACACCTAGTTGACTCTCTTTTCGGGGGGGTTGTACCCCTCAGCCGAGAAGCTAGGTCCTATTTCTATACCCCGGGGTTCCCTCGGGGGAATGGGGGATGTTCTTTAAATTTATATACACAGTTGTACATATGTAAATATCAGCAATTAAAACACCTTTATTGCTCGATACAACATTATTGATCAAGTTTGTCAGACTTGCGGCAGGTCGGTGGTTTTCTTGGTATACTCTACCATTAAAACACGATAGCCATGATATAACTGAAATATTGTTAAAAGTGGCATTAAACACCACAACTCCCCCAATTTGACCCCCCTTTTTTAAAATGAACAATAAATAACTAGGAAGAACTGTTTTAGATACCTAAAACTTATGTCTGCCCTTAATGTGGCCATCTGTACAACAACCTATCTCGAAAGACAAAAATGTTATGGTCCAGACAATAAAATACTATTTAAAAAACCATTATTTGACCATGAAGTCAAAAGTCAAGGTCACAGGAAGGTCATTATGGTACGTGACACACCGCCTTATGGTCATGCGCCCTCATACCAAATATCATTGAGCTATCTCGAAAGAAACAATTATTTGATCTTGAGGTCAAAGGTCAAGGTCCAACAAAAGTCATTATGGTATGCAACACACCGCATTATGGTCATGCACCTACACCAAATATCATTGCCCTATCTCAAAAGACAAAAATGTTATGGCCAGGACAACAAAATACTATTTAGAAACATTCTTTGACCTTGAGGTCAAAGGTCAAGGTCCAATGAAGGTCATTACGGTACGCGACACACCGCCTTATGGTCATGCACCCACATACCAAATATCATTGACCTATCTCAAAAGAAACAATTATTTGACCTTAGTCAAAGGTCAAGTTCCAACAAAGATTATTACGGTATGCGACACACCGCCTTATGGTCATGCACCCACATACTAAATATCATTGACCTATCTCGAAAGAAACAATTATTTGACCTTAAGGTCAAAGGTCAATGTCCCACGAAAGTCATTACAGTACGCGACACACCGTCTTATGGTCATGCACCCACATACCAAATATCGTTGACCTATCTCGAAAGAAACAATTATTTGACCTGGAGGTCAAAGGACAAGGTCCCACGAAGGTCATTACGGTACGTGACACACCACCTTATGGTCATACACCCACATACCAAATATCATTGACCTATCTCAAGACAAAAATGTTATGGTCCAGAAAAGAAAATACTATTTAAAAAACCATTATTTGACCTTCAGGTCAAAGGTCCCAGGAAGGTCATTATGATACACGACACACCACCTTATGGTCATGCACCCATACCAAATATCATTGACCTATCTCAAAAGAAACAATTATTTGACCTTAAGGTCAAAGGTCAAGGTTCAACAAAGGTTATTATGGTATGCAACACCGTCTTATGGTCATGCACCCACATACCAAATATCATTGTCCTATCTCGAAAAACAATTATTTGACCTTGAGGTCAAAGGTCAAGGTTCAAACAAAGGTCATTATGGTACACGACACACCTCTTATGGTCATGAACCCACATACCAAATATCATTGACCTATCTCGAAAGACAAAAAATGTTATGGCCCGAACAAGAAAATACTATTTAAAACACAATTATTTGACCTTGAGGTCAAATGTCAAGGTCCAACAAAGATCATTATGGTATGCAACACACCACCTTATGGACATGCACCCACATACCAAATCCCATTGACCTATCTGGAAAGAAAAAAATGTTATGGTCCGGACAAGCTTCGCTGAGAAGCAGAAGAAGCGGAAGAAAAAAATCAGACTAAAACAATATATATCTCCCTTCGTTCGAAGGGGAGACATAATTAAAATCCATATATAATATGGAAACACCCTCTTTTGAAACAACAACACAAGTTTTGTAGGAAACCATTCAATGAACATTCATACCATGCTCGGTTTCAATTTGCCAAGTGGTTTCAGAGGAGAAGATTAAAATCTAAAAGTGTACAGACAACGGATGCCAAGGGAGAGCAATATGTCACACAACATTTATATTCTTCATTCAGAGTTGTCATACACCTAGATGACCCTCCCTTTGGGGAGAGTAACTCTCCCCCTCCCCATTCCCTGAAAGGAGTCATTCAGTTGTGATACAAATCAGGTACACAACTCTGATGAAGGTTGTAACGGTCATGTGAGGTATTGCTGCAACTTGGCATCCGTTGTCCTCTGTAAACTTTCACAATTAAACCTCTCTGAAACCACTGGACTAAATGGAACCAAACTTTTTTTGGAGAACTAATCATAGAATTAAAAAATACATCAATGGCCTAAGAATAGAAGTGCCATCTGTTTACTTCACCTTTAATGTAGACAAATTTCCGCTATCTTTTACTGTTTCCGAGATACTCTTGACTGGAAGGGACCAAAAAATGCCAATTTCAAAACTTACCAAATTTTAATTTTTAGATAAAAAATTTGGTTTTGAACATAAAATTAACATTGTTCTATTGTAATATTGAAATGTATCATATTCCAGCAAATATAAATTTAAGATAAATTTTATGCAAAATTTAACAGTGTGATTATCTAGCCTGCAGTCAAAAGGTACTTTTTCATTTTCATTGTTCTTTGTATCTCAAATGAATTTTTGATATAAGTTATAGGGTGGTTGTGATTGAATTAAGAATTTCATCAGCTCATAGATTTTTTTTTTTTTTTTTTTCATTTTTTTTAGTCAGATTAAAATCAAATGATATATTGGGTTTTAATCCGAGTGAACTAGGTATGATACCATGAAATCCTTAATTCAGAGATGGCACTGTCTATTCTTAGACCATTGATGTATTTTTTAATTCTACGATTAGTACTCCAAAAAAAGTTTCGTTCCATTTATCCCAGTGGTTTCAAAGAGGTTTAATTGTGAAAGTTTACAGAGGACAACAGATGCCAAGTTGTAGCAATACCTCACATGACCGTTACAACCTTCATCGGAGTTGTGTACCTGATTTGTGTCACAAAACTAGATGACTCTTTTTTTTAGGGGGGGGGGGGGGGGTGAAGTTGTACCCCTCAGTGGAGAAACTAGGTCTTATTTCTAATTCTATATACTCTGTGGTTTACTTGGGGGTGTGTTCTTTAAATTTATATACAGTTGTACGTATGTAAATACCAGCAATTAAAACACCTTTATTGCTAGATACATTATGGATAAGGTTTGTCAGACTTGCGGCAGGTCGGTGGTTTTCTCAGTATACTCCACCAATAACACAAGATAGCCATGATATAACTGAAATATAGTTAAAAATGGCGTTAAACACCATAACTCCCCCAATTTGACTCTCCTTTTTTAAAATGAACAGTAAAAAATTAAAATCCATATATAATATGGAAACATCCTCTTTGAAACCTTTGAAACAACAACACAAGTTTTGTAGGAAACCATTCAATGAACATTCATACCATGTTCTGTTTCAATTTGCCAAGTGGTTTCAGAGGAGAAGATTAAAATCTAAAAGTTTACAGACAACGGATGCCAAGTGAGAGCAATACGTCACATGATCTTTACATTCTTGATCAGAGTTGTCACACACCTAGTTGACTCTCTTTCAGCCGAGAAGCTAGGTCCTATTTATATACCCCAGGGTTCCCTTGGGGGGTGGTGGGGGATGGCGGTGGTTCTTTAAATTTAAACACCCTCTTTGAAACCTTTGAAACAACAACAAGTTTTGTAGGAAATCATTCAATGAACATTCATACTATGTTTGGTTTCAATTTGTCAAATAGTTTCAGAGGAGAAGATTAAAATCTAAAGGTTTACAGACAATGGATGCCAAGTGACAGCAATACATCACATGACCTTTATATTCTTGATCAGAGTTGTCACACACCTAGTTGACTCTCTTTTCGGGGGGGTTGTACCCCTCAGCCGAGAAGCTAGGTCCTATTTCTATACCCCGGGGTTCCCTCGGGGGAATGGGGGATGTTCTTTAAATTTATATACACAGTTGTACATATGTAAATATCAGCAATTAAAACACCTTTATTGCTCGATACAACATTATTGATCAAGTTTGTCAGACTTGCGGCAGGTCGGTGGTTTTCTTGGTATACTCTACCATTAAAACAAGATAGCCATGATATAACTGAAATATTGTTAAAAGTGGCATTAAACACCACAACTCCCCCAATTTGACCCCCCTTTTTTAAAATGAACAATAAATAACTAGGAAGAACTGTTTTAGATACCTAAAACTTATGTCTGCCCTTAATGTGGCCATCTGTACAACAACCTATCTCAAAAGACAAAAATGTTATGGTCGACAATAAAATACTATTTAAAAAACCATTATTTGACCATGAAGTCAAAAGTCAAGGTCACAGGAAGGTCATTATGGTACGTGACACACCGCCTTATGGTCATGCGCCCTCATACCAAATATCATTGAGCTATCTCGAAAGAAACAATTATTTGATCTTGAGGTCAAAGGTCAAGGTCCAACAAAAGTCATTATGGTATGCAACACACCGCATTATGGTCATGCACCTACACCAAATATCATTGCCCTATCTCAAAAGACAAAAATGTTATGGCCAGGACAACAAAATACTATTTAGAAACATTCTTTGACCTTGAGGTCAAAGGTCAAGGTCCAATGAAGGTCATTACGGTACGCGACACACCGCCTTATGGTCATGCACCCACATACCAAATATCATTGACCTATCTCAAAAGAAACAATTATTTGACCTTAGTCAAAGGTCAAGTTCCAACAAAGATTATTACGGTATGCGACACACCGCCTTATGGTCATGCACCCACATACTAAATATCATTGACCTATCTCGAAAGAAACAATTATTTGACCTTAAGGTCAAAGGTCAATGTCCCACGAAAGTCATTACAGTACGCGACACACCGTCTTATGGTCATGCACCCACATACCAAATATCGTTGACCTATCTCGAAAGAAACAATTATTTGACCTGGAGGTCAAAGGACAAGGTCCCACGAAGGTCATTACGGTACGTGACACACCACCTTATGGTCATACACCCACATACCAAATATCATTGACCTATCTCAAGACAAAAATGTTATGGTCCAGAAAAGAAAATACTATTTAAAAAACCATTATTTGACCTTCAGGTCAAAGGTCCCAGGAAGGTCATTATGATACACGACACACCACCTTATGGTCATGCACCCATACCAAATATCATTGACCTATCTCAAAAGAAACAATTATTTGACCTTAAGGTCAAAGGTCAAGGTTCAACAAAGGTTATTATGGTATGCAACACCGTCTTATGGTCATGCACCCACATACCAAATATCATTGTCCTATCTCGAAAAACAATTATTTGACCTTGAGGTCAAAGGTCAAGGTTCAAACAAAGGTCATTATGGTACACGACACACCTCTTATGGTCATGAACCCACATACCAAATATCATTGACCTATCTCGAAAGACAAAAAATGTTATGGCCCGAACAAGAAAATACTATTTAAAACACAATTATTTGACCTTGAGGTCAAATGTCAAGGTCCAACAAAGATCATTATGGTATGCAACACACCACCTTATGGACATGCACCCACATACCAAATCCCATTGACCTATCTGGAAAGAAAAAAATGTTATGGTCCGGACAAGCTTCGCTGAGAAGCAGAAGAAGCGGAAGAAAAAAATCAGACTAAAACAATATATATCTCCCTTCGTTCGAAGGGGAGACATAATTAAAATCCATATATAATATGGAAACACCCTCTTTTGAAACAACAACACAAGTTTTGTAGGAAACCATTCAATGAACATTCATACCATGCTCGGTTTCAATTTGCCAAGTGGTTTCAGAGGAGAAGATTAAAATCTAAAAGTGTACAGACAACGGATGCCAAGGGAGAGCAATATGTCACACAACATTTATATTCTTCATTCAGAGTTGTCATACACCTAGATGACCCTCCCTTTGGGGAGAGTAACTCTCCCCCTCCCCATTCCCTGAAAGGAGTCATTCAGTTGTGATACAAATCAGGTACACAACTCTGATGAAGGTTGTAACGGTCATGTGAGGTATTGCTGCAACTTGGCATCCGTTGTCCTCTGTAAACTTTCACAATTAAACCTCTCTGAAACCACTGGACTAAATGGAACCAAACTTTTTTTGGAGAACTAATCATAGAATTAAAAAATACATCAATGGCCTAAGAATAGAAGTGCCATCTGTTTACTTCACCTTTAATGTAGACAAATTTCCGCTATCTTTTACTGTTTCCGAGATACTCTTGACTGGAAGGGACCAAAAAATGCCAATTTCAAAACTTACCAAATTTTAATTTTTAGATAAAAAATTTGGTTTTGAACATAAAATTAACATTGTTCTATTGTAATATTGAAATGTATCATATTCCAGCAAATATAAATTTAAGATAAATTTTATGCAAAATTTAACAGTGTGATTATCTAGCCTGCAGTCAAAAGGTACTTTTTCATTTTCATTGTTCTTTGTATCTCAAATGAATTTTTGATATAAGTTATAGGGTGGTTGTGATTGAATTAAGAATTTCATCAGCTCATAGATTTTTTTTTTTTTTTTTTTCATTTTTTTTAGTCAGATTAAAATCAAATGATATATTGGGTTTTAATCCGAGTGAACTAGGTATGATACCATGAAATCCTTAATTCAGAGATGGCACTGTCTATTCTTAGACCATTGATGTATTTTTTAATTCTACGATTAGTACTCCAAAAAAAGTTTCGTTCCATTTATCCCAGTGGTTTCAAAGAGGTTTAATTGTGAAAGTTTACAGAGGACAACAGATGCCAAGTTGTAGCAATACCTCACATGACCGTTACAACCTTCATCGGAGTTGTGTACCTGATTTGTGTCACAAAACTAGATGACTCTTTTTTTTAGGGGGGGGGGGGGGGGTGAAGTTGTACCCCTCAGTGGAGAAACTAGGTCTTATTTCTAATTCTATATACTCTGTGGTTTACTTGGGGGTGTGTTCTTTAAATTTATATACAGTTGTACGTATGTAAATACCAGCAATTAAAACACCTTTATTGCTAGATACATTATGGATAAGGTTTGTCAGACTTGCGGCAGGTCGGTGGTTTTCTCAGTATACTCCACCAATAACACAAGATAGCCATGATATAACTGAAATATAGTTAAAAATGGCGTTAAACACCATAACTCCCCCAATTTGACTCTCCTTTTTTAAAATGAACAGTAAAAAATTAAAATCCATATATAATATGGAAACATCCTCTTTGAAACCTTTGAAACAACAACACAAGTTTTGTAGGAAACCATTCAATGAACATTCATACCATGTTCTGTTTCAATTTGCCAAGTGGTTTCAGAGGAGAAGATTAAAATCTAAAAGTTTACAGACAACGGATGCCAAGTGAGAGCAATACGTCACATGATCTTTACATTCTTGATCAGAGTTGTCACACACCTAGTTGACTCTCTTTCAGCCGAGAAGCTAGGTCCTATTTATATACCCCAGGGTTCCCTTGGGGGGTGGTGGGGGATGGCGGTGGTTCTTTAAATTTAAACACCCTCTTTGAAACCTTTGAAACAACAACAAGTTTTGTAGGAAATCATTCAATGAACATTCATACTATGTTTGGTTTCAATTTGTCAAATAGTTTCAGAGGAGAAGATTAAAATCTAAAGGTTTACAGACAATGGATGCCAAGTGACAGCAATACATCACATGACCTTTATATTCTTGATCAGAGTTGTCACACACCTAGTTGACTCTCTTTTCGGGGGGGTTGTACCCCTCAGCCGAGAAGCTAGGTCCTATTTCTATACCCCGGGGTTCCCTCGGGGGAATGGGGGATGTTCTTTAAATTTATATACACAGTTGTACATATGTAAATATCAGCAATTAAAACACCTTTATTGCTCGATACAACATTATTGATCAAGTTTGTCAGACTTGCGGCAGGTCGGTGGTTTTCTTGGTATACTCTACCATTAAAACAAGATAGCCATGATATAACTGAAATATTGTTAAAAGTGGCATTAAACACCACAACTCCCCCAATTTGACCCCCCTTTTTTAAAATGAACAATAAATAACTAGGAAGAACTGTTTTAGATACCTAAAACTTATGTCTGCCCTTAATGTGGCCATCTGTACAACAACCTATCTCAAAAGACAAAAATGTTATGGTCGACAATAAAATACTATTTAAAAAACCATTATTTGACCATGAAGTCAAAAGTCAAGGTCACAGGAAGGTCATTATGGTACGTGACACACCGCCTTATGGTCATGCGCCCTCATACCAAATATCATTGAGCTATCTCGAAAGAAACAATTATTTGATCTTGAGGTCAAAGGTCAAGGTCCAACAAAAGTCATTATGGTATGCAACACACCGCATTATGGTCATGCACCTACACCAAATATCATTGCCCTATCTCAAAAGACAAAAATGTTATGGCCAGGACAACAAAATACTATTTAGAAACATTCTTTGACCTTGAGGTCAAAGGTCAAGGTCCAATGAAGGTCATTACGGTACGCGACACACCGCCTTATGGTCATGCACCCACATACCAAATATCATTGACCTATCTCAAAAGAAACAATTATTTGACCTTAGTCAAAGGTCAAGTTCCAACAAAGATTATTACGGTATGCGACACACCGCCTTATGGTCATGCACCCACATACTAAATATCATTGACCTATCTCGAAAGAAACAATTATTTGACCTTAAGGTCAAAGGTCAATGTCCCACGAAAGTCATTACAGTACGCGACACACCGTCTTATGGTCATGCACCCACATACCAAATATCGTTGACCTATCTCGAAAGAAACAATTATTTGACCTGGAGGTCAAAGGACAAGGTCCCACGAAGGTCATTACGGTACGTGACACACCACCTTATGGTCATACACCCACATACCAAATATCATTGACCTATCTCAAGACAAAAATGTTATGGTCCAGAAAAGAAAATACTATTTAAAAAACCATTATTTGACCTTCAGGTCAAAGGTCCCAGGAAGGTCATTATGATACACGACACACCACCTTATGGTCATGCACCCATACCAAATATCATTGACCTATCTCAAAAGAAACAATTATTTGACCTTAAGGTCAAAGGTCAAGGTTCAACAAAGGTTATTATGGTATGCAACACCGTCTTATGGTCATGCACCCACATACCAAATATCATTGTCCTATCTCGAAAAACAATTATTTGACCTTGAGGTCAAAGGTCAAGGTTCAAACAAAGGTCATTATGGTACACGACACACCTCTTATGGTCATGAACCCACATACCAAATATCATTGACCTATCTCGAAAGACAAAAAATGTTATGGCCCGAACAAGAAAATACTATTTAAAACACAATTATTTGACCTTGAGGTCAAATGTCAAGGTTCAACAAAGGTCATTATGGTATGCAACACACCACCTTATGGACATGCACCCACATACCAAATCCCATTGACCTATCTGGAAAGAAAAAAATGTTATGGTCCGGACAAGCTTCGCTGAGAAGCAGAAGAAGCGGAAGAAAAAAATCAGACTAAAACAATATATATCTCCCTTCGTTCGAAGGGGAGACATAATTAAAATCCATATATAATATGGAAACACCCTCTTTTGAAACAACAACACAAGTTTTGTAGGAAACCATTCAATGAACATTCATACCATGCTCGGTTTCAATTTGCCAAGTGGTTTCAGAGGAGAAGATTAAAATCTAAAAGTGTACAGACAACGGATGCCAAGGGAGAGCAATATGTCACACAACATTCATATTCTTCATTCAGAGTTGTCATACACCTAGATGACCCTCCCTTTGGGGAGAGTAACTCTCCCCCTCCCCATTCCCTGAAAGGAGTCATTCAGTTGTGATACAAATCAGGTACACAACTCTGATGAAGGTTGTAACGGTCATGTGAGGTATTGCTGCAACTTGGCATCCGTTGTCCTCTGTAAACTTTCACAATTAAACCTCTCTGAAACCACTGGACTAAATGGAACCAAACTTTTTTTGGAGAACTAATCATAGAATTAAAAAATACATCAATGGCCTAAGAATAGAAGTGCCATCTGTTTACTTCACCTTTAATGTAGACAAATTTCCGCTATCTTTTACTGTTTCCGAGATACTCTTGACTGGAAGGGACCAAAAAATGCCAATTTCAAAACTTTTAACAAATTTTAATTTTTAGATAAAAAATTTGGTTTTGAACATAAAATTAACATTGTTCTATTGTAATATTGAAATGTATCATATTCCAGCAAATATAAATTTAAGATAAATTTTATGCAAAATTTAACAGTGTGATTATCTAGCCTGCAGTCAAAAGGTACTTTTTCATTTTCATTGTTCTTTGTATCTCAAATGAATTTTTGATATAAGTTATAGGGTGGTTGTGATTGAATTAAGAATTTCATCAGCTCATAGATTTTTTTTTTTTTTTTTTTCATTTTTTTTAGTCAGATTAAAATCAAATGATATATTGGGTTTTAATCCGAGTGAACTAGGTATGATACCATGAAATCCTTAATTCAGAGATGGCACTGTCTATTCTTAGACCATTGATGTATTTTTTAATTCTACGATTAGTACTCCAAAAAAAGTTTCGTTCCATTTATCCCAGTGGTTTCAAAGAGGTTTAATTGTGAAAGTTTACAGAGGACAACAGATGCCAAGTTGTAGCAATACCTCACATGACCGTTACAACCTTCATCGGAGTTGTGTACCTGATTTGTGTCACAAAACTAGATGACTCTTTTTTTTGGGGGGGGGGGGGGGGGGGTGAAGTTGTACCCCTCAGTGGAGAAACTAGGTCTTATTTCTAATTCTATATACTCTGTGGTTTACTTGGGGGTGTGTTCTTTAAATTTATATACAGTTGTACGTATGTAAATACCAGCAATTAAAACACCTTTATTGCTAGATACATTATGGATAAGGTTTGTCAGACTTGCGGCAGGTCGGTGGTTTTCTCAGTATACTCCACCAATAACACAAGATAGCCATGATATAACTGAAATATAGTTAAAAATGGCGTTAAACACCATAACTCCCCCAATTTGACCCTCCTTTTTTAAAATGAACAGTAAAAAATTAAAATCCATATATAATATGGAAACATCCTCTTTGAAACCTTTGAAACAACAACACAAGTTTTGTAGGAAACCATTCAATGAACATTCATACCATGTTCTGTTTCAATTTGCCAAGTGGTTTCAGAGGAGAAGATTAAAATCTAAAAGTTTACAGACAACGGATGCCAAGTGAGAGCAATACGTCACATGATCTTTACATTCTTGATCAGAGTTGTCACACACCTAGTTGACTCTCTTTCAGCCGAGAAGCTAGGTCCTATTTATATACCCCAGGGTTCCCTTGGGGGGTGGTGGGGGATGGCGGTGGTTCTTTAAATTTAAACACCCTCTTTGAAACCTTTGAAACAACAACAAGTTTTGTAGGAAATCATTCAATGAACATTCATACTATGTTTGGTTTCAATTTGTCAAATAGTTTCAGAGGAGAAGATTAAAATCTAAAGGTTTACAGACAATGGATGCCAAGTGACAGCAATACATCACATGACCTTTATATTCTTGATCAGAGTTGTCACACACCTAGTTGACTCTCTTTTCGGGGGGGTTGTACCCCTCAGCCGAGAAGCTAGGTCCTATTTCTATACCCCGGGGTTCCCTCGGGGGAATGGGGGATGTTCTTTAAATTTATATACACAGTTGTACATATGTAAATATCAGCAATTAAAACACCTTTATTGCTCGATACAACATTATTGATCAAGTTTGTCAGACTTGCGGCAGGTCGGTGGTTTTCTTGGTATACTCTACCATTAAAACAAGATAGCCATGATATAACTGAAATAT
Organism: Bathymodiolus septemdierum; assembly: GCA_963383655.1. NCBI lineage: Eukaryota > Metazoa > Mollusca > Bivalvia > Mytilida > Modiolidae > Bathymodiolus > Bathymodiolus septemdierum. The sequence continues at coordinate 90,916,812 of OY726517.1, read as the reverse complement.
TGTTAAAAGTGGCATTAAACACCACAACTCCCCCAATTTGACCCCCCTTTTTTAAAATGAACAATAAATAACTAGGAAGAACTGTTTTAGATACCTAAAACTTATGTCTGCCCTTAATGTGGCCATCTGTACAACAACCTATCTCGAAAGACAAAAATGTTATGGTCCAGACAATAAAATACTATTTAAAAAACCATTATTTGACCATGAAGTCAAAAGTCAAGGTCACAGGAAGGTCATTATGGTACGTGACACACCGCCTTATGGTCATGCGCCCTCATACCAAATATCATTGAGCTATCTCGAAAGAAACAATTATTTGATCTTGAGGTCAAAGGTCAAGGTCCAACAAAAGTCATTATGGTATGCAACACACCGCATTATGGTCATGCACCTACACCAAATATCATTGCCCTATCTCAAAAAACAAAAATGTTATGGCCAGGACAACAAAATACTATTTAGAAACATTCTTTGACCTTGAGGTCAAAGGTCAAGGTCCAATGAAGGTCATTACGGTACGCGACACACCGCCTTATGGTCATGCACCCACATACCAAATATCATTGACCTATCTCAAAAGAAACAATTATTTGACCTTAGTCAAAGGTCAAGTTCCAACAAAGATTATTACGGTATGCGACACACCGCCTTATGGTCATGCACCCACATACTAAATATCATTGACCTATCTCGAAAGAAACAATTATTTGACCTTAAGGTCAAAGGTCAATGTCCCACGAAAGTCATTACAGTACGCGACACACCGTCTTATGGTCATGCACCCACATACCAAATATCGTTGACCTATCTCGAAAGAAACAATTATTTGACCTGGAGGTCAAAGGACAAGGTCCCACGAAGGTCATTACGGTACGTGACACACCACCTTATGGTCATACACCCACATACCAAATATCATTGACCTATCTCAAGACAAAAATGTTATGGTCCAGAAAAGAAAATACTATTTAAAAAACCATTATTTGACCTTCAGGTCAAAGGTCCCAGGAAGGTCATTATGATACACGACACACCACCTTATGGTCATGCACCCATACCAAATATCATTGACCTATCTCAAAAGAAACAATTATTTGACCTTAAGGTCAAAGGTCAATGTTCAACAAAGGTCATTATGGTATGCAACACACCACCTTATGGACATGCACCCACATACCAAATCCCATTGACCTATCTGGAAAGAAAAAAATGTTATGGTCCGGACAAGCTTCGCTGAGAAGCAGAAGAAGCGGAAGAAAAAAATCAGACTAAAACAATATATATCTCCCTTCGTTCGAAGGGGAGACATAATTAAAATCCATATATAATATGGAAACACCCTCTTTTGAAACAACAACACAAGTTTTGTAGGAAACCATTCAATGAACATTCATACCATGCTCGGTTTCAATTTGCCAAGTGGTTTCAGAGGAGAAGATTAAAATCTAAAAGTGTACAGACAACGGATGCCAAGGGAGAGCAATATGTCACACAACATTTATATTCTTCATTCAGAGTTGTCATACACCTAGATGACCCTCCCTTTGGGGAGAGTAACTCTCCCCCTCCCCATTCCCTGAAAGGAGTCATTCAGTTGTGATACAAATCAGGTACACAACTCTGATGAAGGTTGTAACGGTCATGTGAGGTATTGCTGCAACTTGGCATCCGTTGTCCTCTGTAAACTTTCACAATTAAACCTCTCTGAAACCACTGGACTAAATGGAACCAAACTTTTTTTGGAGAACTAATCATAGAATTAAAAAATACATCAATGGCCTAAGAATAGAAGTGCCATCTGTTTACTTCACCTTTAATGTAGACAAATTTCCGCTATCTTTTACTGTTTCCGAGATACTCTTGACTGGAAGGGACCAAAAAATGCCAATTTCAAAACTTTTAACAAATTTTAATTTTTAGATAAAAAATTTGGTTTTGAACATAAAATTAACATTGTTCTATTGTAATATTGAAATGTATCATATTCCAGCAAATATAAATTTAAGATAAATTTTATGCAAAATTTAACAGTGTGATTATCTAGCCTGCAGTCAAAAGGTACTTTTTCATTTTCATTGTTCTTTGTATCTCAAATGAATTTTTGATATAAGTTATAGGGTGGTTGTGATTGAATTAAGAATTTCATCAGCTCATAGATTTTTTTTTTTTTTTTTTTCATTTTTTTTAGTCAGATTAAAATCAAATGATATATTGGGTTTTAATCCGAGTGAACTAGGTATGATACCATGAAATCCTTAATTCAGAGATGGCACTGTCTATTCTTAGACCATTGATGTATTTTTTAATTCTACGATTAGTACTCCAAAAAAAGTTTCGTTCCATTTATCCCAGTGGTTTCAAAGAGGTTTAATTGTGAAAGTTTACAGAGGACAACAGATGCCAAGTTGTAGCAATACCTCACATGACCGTTACAACCTTCATCGGAGTTGTGTACCTGATTTGTGTCACAAAACTAGATGACTCTTTTTTTTTGGGGGGGGGGGGGGTGAAGTTGTACCCCTCAGTGGAGAAACTAGGTCTTATTTCTAATTCTATATACTCTGTGGTTTACTTGGGGGTGTGTTCTTTAAATTTATATACAGTTGTACGTATGTAAATACCAGCAATTAAAACACCTTTATTGCTAGATACATTATGGATAAGGTTTGTCAGACTTGCGGCAGGTCGGTGGTTTTCTCAGTATACTCCACCAATAACACAAGATAGCCATGATATAACTGAAATATAGTTAAAAATGGCGTTAAACACCATAACTCCCCCAATTTGACCCTCCTTTTTTAAAATGAACAATAAAAAATTAAAATCCATATATAATATGGAAACATCCTCTTTGAAACCTTTGAAACAACAACACAAGTTTTGTAGGAAACCATTCAATGAACATTCATACCATGTTCTGTTTCAATTTGCCAAGTGGTTTCAGAGGAGAAGATTAAAATCTAAAAGTTTACAGACAACGGATGCCAAGTGAGAGCAATACGTCACATGATCTTTACATTCTTGATCAGAGTTGTCACACACCTAGTTGACTCTCTTTCAGCCGAGAAGCTAGGTCCTATTTATATACCCCAGGGTTCCCTTGGGGGGTGGTGGGGGATGGCGGTGGTTCTTTAAATTTAAACACCCTCTTTGAAACCTTTGAAACAACAACAAGTTTTGTAGGAAATCATTCAATGAACATTCATACTATGTTTGGTTTCAATTTGTCAAATAGTTTCAGAGGAGAAGATTAAAATCTAAAGGTTTACAGACAATGGATGCCAAGTGACAGCAATACATCACATGACCTTTATATTCTTGATCAGAGTTGTCACACACCTAGTTGACTCTCTTTTCGGGGGGGTTGTACCCCTCAGCCGAGAAGCTAGGTCCTATTTCTATACCCCGGGGTTCCCTCGGGGGAATGGGGGATGTTCTTTAAATTTATATACACAGTTGTACATATGTAAATATCAGCAATTAAAACACCTTTATTGCTCGATACAACATTATTGATCAAGTTTGTCAGACTTGCGGCAGGTCGGTGGTTTTCTTGGTATACTCTACCATTAAAACAAGATAGCCATGATATAACTGAAATATTGTTAAAAGTGGCATTAAACACCACAACTCCCCCAATTTGACCCCCCTTTTTTAAAATGAACAATAAATAACTAGGAAGAACTGTTTTAGATACCTAAAACTTATGTCTGCCCTTAATGTGGCCATCTGTACAACAACCTATCTCGAAAGACAAAAATGTTATGGTCCAGACAATAAAATACTATTTAAAAAACCATTATTTGACCATGAAGTCAAAAGTCAAGGTCACAGGAAGGTCATTATGGTACGTGACACACCGCCTTATGGTCATGCGCCCTCATACCAAATATCATTGAGCTATCTCGAAAGAAACAATTATTTGATCTTGAGGTCAAAGGTCAAGGTCCAACAAAAGTCATTATGGTATGCAACACACCGCATTATGGTCATGCACCTACACCAAATATCATTGCCCTATCTCAAAAGACAAAAATGTTATGGCCAGGACAACAAAATACTATTTAGAAACATTCTTTGACCTTGAGGTCAAAGTCCAATGAAGGTCATTACGGTACGCGACACACCGCCTTATGGTCATGCACCCACATACCAAATATCATTGACCTATCTCAAAAGAAACAATTATTTGACCTTGGTCAAAGGTCAAGTTCCAACAAAGATTATTACGGTATGCGACACACCGCCTTATGGTCATGCATCCACATACTAAATATCATTGACCTATCTCGAAAGAAACAATTATTTGACCTTAAGGTCAAAGGTCAATGTCCCACGAAAGTCATTACAGTACGCGACACACCGTCTTATGGTCATGCACCCACATACCAAATATCGTTGACCTATCTCGAAAGAAACAATTATTTGACCTGGAGGTCAAAGGACAAGGTCCCACGAAGGTCATTACGGTACGTGACACACCACCTTATGGTCATACACCCACATACCAAATATCATTGACCTATCTCAAGACAAAAATGTTATGGTCCAGAAAAGAAAATACTATTTAAAAAACCATTATTTGACCTTCAGGTCAAAGGTCCCAGGAAGGTCATTATGATACACAACACACCACCTTATGGTCATGCACCCATACCAAATATCATTGACCTATCTCAAAAGAAACAATTATTTGACCTTAAGGTCAAAGGTCAAGGTTCAACAAAGGTTATTATGGTATGCAACACCGTCTTATGGTCATGCACCCACATACCAAATATCATTGTCCTATCTCGAAAAACAATTATTTGACCTTGAGGTCAAAGGTCAAGGTTCAAACAAAGGTCATTATGGTACACGACACACCTCTTATGGTCATGAACCCACATACCAAATATCATTGACCTATCTCGAAAAACAATTATTTGACCTTGAGGTCAAAGGTCAAGGTTCAAACAAAGGTCATTATGGTACACGACACACCTCTTATGGTCATGAACCCACATACCAAATATCATTGACCTATCTCGAAAGACAAAAAATGTTATGGCCCGAACAAGAAAATACTATTTAAAACACAATTATTTGACCTTGAGGTCAAATGTCAAGGTCCAACAAAGGTCATTATGGTATGCAACACACCACCTTATGGACATGCACCCACATACCAAATCCCATTGACCTATCTGGAAAGAAAAAAATGTTATGGTCCGGACAAGCTTCGCTGAGAAGCAGAAGAAGCGGAAGAAAAAAATCAGACTAAAACAATATATATCTCCCTTCGTTCGAAGGGGAGACATAATTAAAATCCATATATAATATGGAAACACCCTCTTTTGAAACAACAACACAAGTTTTGTAGGAAACCATTCAATGAACATTCATACCATGCTCGGTTTCAATTTGCCAAGTGGTTTCAGAGGAGAAGATTAAAATCTAAAAGTGTACAGACAACGGATGCCAAGGGAGAGCAATATGTCACACAACATTTATATTCTTCATTCAGAGTTGTCATACACCTAGATGACCCTCCCTTTGGGGAGAGTAACTCTCCCCCTCCCCATTCCCTGAAAGGAGTCATTCAGTTGTGATACAAATCAGGTACACAACTCTGATGAAGGTTGTAACGGTCATGTGAGGTATTGCTGCAACTTGGCATCCGTTGTCCTCTGTAAACTTTCACAATTAAACCTCTCTGAAACCACTGGACTAAATGGAACCAAACTTTTTTTGGAGAACTAATCATAGAATTAAAAAATACATCAATGGCCTAAGAATAGAAGTGCCATCTGTTTACTTCACCTTTAATGTAGACAAATTTCCGCTATCTTTTACTGTTTCCGAGATACTCTTGACTGGAAGGGACCAAAAAATGCCAATTTCAAAACTTTTAACAAATTTTAATTTTTAGATAAAAAATTTGGTTTTGAACATAAAATTAACATTGTTCTATTGTAATATTGAAATGTATCATATTCCAGCAAATATAAATTTAAGATAAATTTTATGCAAAATTTAACAGTGTGATTATCTAGCCTGCAGTCAAAAGGTACTTTTTCATTTTCATTGTTCTTTGTATCTCAAATGAATTTTTGATATAAGTTATAGGGTGGTTGTGATTGAATTAAGAATTTCATCAGCTCATAGATTTTTTTTTTTTTTTTTCATTTTTTTTAGTCAGATTAAAATCAAATGATATATTGGGTTTTAATCCGAGTGAACTAGGTATGATACCATGAAATCCTTAATTCAGAGATGGCACTGTCTATTCTTAGACCATTGATGTATTTTTTAATTCTACGATTAGTACTCCAAAAAAAGTTTCGTTCCATTTATCCCAGTGGTTTCAAAGAGGTTTAATTGTGAAAGTTTACAGAGGACAACAGATGCCAAGTTGTAGCAATACCTCACATGACCGTTACAACCTTCATCGGAGTTGTGTACCTGATTTGTGTCACAAAACTAGATGACTCTTTTTTTTTTTGGGGGGGGGGTGAAGTTGTACCCCTCAGTGGAGAAACTAGGTCTTATTTTTCTAATTCTATATACTCTGTGGTTTACTTGGGGGTGTGTTCTTTAAATTTATATACAGTTGTACGTATGTAAATACCAGCAATTAAAACACCTTTATTGCTAGATACATTATGGATAAGGTTTGTCAGACTTGCGGCAGGTCGGTGGTTTTCTCAGTATACTCCACCAATAACACAAGATAGCCATGATATAACTGAAATATAGTTAAAAATGGCGTTAAACACCATAACTCCCCCAATTTGACCCTCCTTTTTTAAAATGAACAGTAAAAAATTAAAATCCATATATAATATGGAAACATCCTCTTTGAAACCTTTGAAACAACAACACAAGTTTTGTAGGAAACCATTCAATGAACATTCATACCATGTTCTGTTTCAATTTGCCAAGTGGTTTCAGAGGAGAAGATTAAAATCTAAAAGTTTACAGACAACGGATGCCAAGTGAGAGCAATACGTCACATGATCTTTACATTCTTGATCAGAGTTGTCACACACCTAGTTGACTCTCTTTCAGCCGAGAAGCTAGGTCCTATTTATATACCCCAGGGTTCCCTTGGGGGGTGGTGGGGGATGGCGGTGGTTCTTTAAATTTAAACACCCTCTTTGAAACCTTTGAAACAACAACAAGTTTTGTAGGAAATCATTCAATGAACATTCATACTATGTTTGGTTTCAATTTGTCAAATAGTTTCAGAGGAGAAGATTAAAATCTAAAGGTTTACAGACAATGGATGCCAAGTGACAGCAATACATCACATGACCTTTATATTCTTGATCAGAGTTGTCACACACCTAGTTGACTCTCTTTTCGGGGGGGTTGTACCCCTCAGCCGAGAAGCTAGGTCCTATTTCTATACCCCGGGGTTCGCTCGGGGGAATGGGGGATGTTCTTTAAATTTATATACACAGTTGTACATATGTAAATATCAGCAATTAAAACACCTTTATTGCTCGATACAACATTATTGATCAAGTTTGTCAGACTTGCGGCAGGTCGGTGGTTTTCTTGGTATACTCTACCATTAAAACAAGATAGCCATGATATAACTGAAATATTGTTAAAAGTGGCATTAAACACCACAACTCCCCCAATTTGACCACCCTTTTTTAAAATGAACAATAAATAACTAGGAAGAACTGTTTTAGATACCTAAAACTTATGTCTGCCCTTAATGTGGCCATCTGTACAACAACCTATCTCGAAAGACAAAAATGTTATGGTCCAGACAATAAAATACTATTTAAAAAACCATTATTTGACCATGAAGTCAAAAGTCAAGGTCACAGGAAGGTCATTATGGTACGTGACACACCGCCTTATGGTCATGCGCCCTCATACCAAATATCATTGAACTATCTCGAAAGAAACAATTATTTGATCTTGAGGTCAAAGGTCAAGGTCCAACAAAAGTCATTATGGTATGCAACACACCGCATTATGGTCATGCACCTACACCAAATATCATTGCCCTATCTCAAAAGACAAAAATGTTATGACCAGGACAACAAAATACTATTTAGAAACATTCTTTGACCTTGAGGTCAAAGGTCAAGGTCCAATGAAGGTCATTACGGTACGCGACACACCGCCTTATGGTCATGCACCCACATACCAAATATCATTGACCTATCTCAAAAGAAACAATTATTTGACCTTAGTCAAAGGTCAAGTTCCAACAAAGATTATTACGGTATGCGACACACCGCCTTATGGTCATGCACCCACATACTAAATATCATTGACCTATCTCGAAAGAAACAATTATTTGACCTTAAGGTCAAAGGTCAATGTCCCACGAAAGTCATTACAGTACGCGACACACCGTCTTATGGTCATGCACCCACATACCAAATATCGTTGACCTATCTCGAAAGAAACAATTATTTGACCTGGAGGTCAAAGGACAAGGTCCCACAAAGGTCATTACGGTACGTGACACACCACCTTATGGTCATACACCCACATACCAAATATCATTGACCTATCTCAAGACAAAAATGTTATGGTCCAGAAAAGAATACTATTTAAAAAACCATTATTTGACCTTCAGGTCAAAGGTCCCAGGAAGGTCATTATGATACACGACACACCACCTTATGGTCATGCACCCATACCAAATATCATTGACCTATCTCAAAAGAAACAATTATTTGACCTTAAGGTCAAAGGTCAAGGTTCAACAAAGGTTATTATGGTATGCAACACCGTCTTATGGTCATGCACCCACATACCAAATATCATTGTCCTATCTCGAAAAACAATTATTTGACCTTGAGGTCAAAGGTCAAGGTTCAAACAAAGGTCATTATGGTACACGACACACCTCTTATGGTCATGAACCCACATACCAAATATCATTGACCTATCTCGAAAAACAATTATTTGACCTTGAGGTCAAAGGTCAAGGTTCAAACAAAGGTCATTATGGTACACGACACACCTCTTATGGTCATGAACCCACATACCAAATATCATTGACCTATCTCGAAAGACAAAAAATGTTATGGCCCGAACAAGAAAATACTATTTAAAACACAATTATTTGACCTTGAGGTCAAATGTCAAGGTCCAACAAAGGTCATTATGGTATGCAACACACCACCTTATGGACATGCACCCACATACCAAATCCCATTGACCTATCTGGAAAGAAAAAAATGTTATGGTCCGGACAAGCTTCGCTGAGAAGCAGAAGAAGCGGAAGAAAAAAATCAGACTAAAACAATATATATCTCCCTTCGTTCGAAGGGGAGACATAATTAAAATCCATATATAATATGGAAACACCCTCTTTTGAAACAACAACACAAGTTTTGTAGGAAACCATTCAATGAACATTCATACCATGCTCGGTTTCAATTTGCCAAGTGGTTTCAGAGGAGAAGATTAAAATCTAAAAGTGTACAGACAACGGATGCCAAGGGAGAGCAATATGTCACACAACATTTATATTCTTCATTCAGAGTTGTCATACACCTAGATGACCCTCCCTTTGGGGAGAGTAACTCTCCCCCTCCCCATTCCCTGAAAGGAGTCATTCAGTTGTGATACAAATCAGGTACACAACTCTGATGAAGGTTGTAACGGTCATGTGAGGTATTGCTGCAACTTGGCATCCGTTGTCCTCTGTAAACTTTCACAATTAAACCTCTCTGAAACCACTGGACTAAATGGAACCAAACTTTTTTTGGAGAACTAATCATAGAATTAAAAAATACATCAATGGCCTAAGAATAGAAGTGCCATCTGTTTACTTCACCTTTAATGTAGACAAATTTCCGCTATCTTTTACTGTTTCCGAGATACTCTTGACTGGAAGGGACCAAAAAATGCCAATTTCAAAACTTTTAACAAATTTAAATTTTTAGATAAAAAATTTGGTTTTGAACATAAAATTAACATTGTTCTATTGTAATATTGAAATGTATCATATTCCAGCAAATATAAATTTAAGATAAATTTTATGCAAAATTTAACAGTGTGATTATCTAGCCTGCAGTCAAAAGGTACTTTTTCATTTTCATTGTTCTTTGTATCTCAAATGAATTTTTGATATAAGTTATAGGGTGGTTGTGATTGAATTAAGAATTTCATCAGCTCATAGATTTTTTTTTTTTTTTTTCATTTTTTTTAGTCAGATTAAAATCAAATGATATATTGGGTTTTAATCCGAGTGAACTAGGTATGATACCATGAAATCCTTAATTCAGAGATGGCACTGTCTATTCTTAGACCATTGATGTATTTTTTAATTCTACGATTAGTACTCCAAAAAAAGTTTCGTTCCATTTATCCCAGTGGTTTCAAAGAGGTTTAATTGTGAAAGTTTACAGAGGACAACAGATGCCAAGTTGTAGCAATACCTCACATGACCGTTACAACCTTCATCGGAGTTGTGTACCTGATTTGTGTCACAAAACTAGATGACTCTTTTTTTTTTTGGGGGGGGGGTGAAGTTGTACCCCTCAGTGGAGAAACTAGGTCTTATTTTTCTAATTCTATATACTCTGTGGTTTACTTGGGGGTGTGTTCTTTAAATTTATATACAGTTGTACGTATGTAAATACCAGCAATTAAAACACCTTTATTGCTAGATACATTATGGATAAGGTTTGTCAGACTTGCGGCAGGTCGGTGGTTTTCTCAGTATACTCCACCAATAACACAAGATAGCCATGATATAACTGAAATATAGTTAAAAATGGCGTTAAACACCATAACTCCCCCAATTTGACCCTCCTTTTTTAAAATGAACAGTAAAAAATTAAAATCCATATATAATATGGAAACATCCTCTTTGAAACCTTTGAAACAACAACACAAGTTTTGTAGGAAACCATTCAATGAACATTCATACCATGTTCTGTTTCAATTTGCCAAGTGGTTTCAGAGGAGAAGATTAAAATCTAAAAGTTTACAGACAACGGATGCCAAGTGAGAGCAATACGTCACATGATCTTTACATTCTTGATCAGAGTTGTCACACACCTAGTTGACTCTCTTTCAGCCGAGAAGCTAGGTCCTATTTATATACCCCAGGGTTCCCTTGGGGGGTGGTGGGGGATGGCGGTGGTTCTTTAAATTTAAACACCCTCTTTGAAACCTTTGAAACAACAACAAGTTTTGTAGGAAATCATTCAATGAACATTCATACTATGTTTGGTTTCAATTTGTCAAATAGTTTCAGAGGAGAAGATTAAAATCTAAAGGTTTACAGACAATGGATGCCAAGTGACAGCAATACATCACATGACCTTTATATTCTTGATCAGAGTTGTCACACACCTAGTTGACTCTCTTTTCGGGGGGGTTGTACCCCTCAGCCGAGAAGCTAGGTCCTATTTCTATACCCCGGGGTTCGCTCGGGGGAATGGGGGATGTTCTTTAAATTTATATACACAGTTGTACATATGTAAATATCAGCAATTAAAACACCTTTATTGCTCGATACAACATTATTGATCAAGTTTGTCAGACTTGCGGCAGGTCGGTGGTTTTCTTGGTATACTCTACCATTAAAACAAGATAGCCATGATATAACTGAAATATTGTTAAAAGTGGCATTAAACACCACAACTCCCCCAATTTGACCACCCTTTTTTAAAATGAACAATAAATAACTAGGAAGAACTGTTTTAGATACCTAAAACTTATGTCTGCCCTTAATGTGGCCATCTGTACAACAACCTATCTCGAAAGACAAAAATGTTATGGTCCAGACAATAAAATACTATTTAAAAAACCATTATTTGACCATGAAGTCAAAAGTCAAGGTCACAGGAAGGTCATTATGGTACGTGACACACCGCCTTATGGTCATGCGCCCTCATACCAAATATCATTGAACTATCTCGAAAGAAACAATTATTTGATCTTGAGGTCAAAGGTCAAGGTCCAACAAAAGTCATTATGGTATGCAACACACCGCATTATGGTCATGCACCTACACCAAATATCATTGCCCTATCTCAAAAGACAAAAATGTTATGACCAGGACAACAAAATACTATTTAGAAACATTCTTTGACCTTGAGGTCAAAGGTCAAGGTCCAATGAAGGTCATTACGGTACGCGACACACCGCCTTATGGTCATGCACCCACATACCAAATATCATTGACCTATCTCAAAAGAAACAATTATTTGACCTTAGTCAAAGGTCAAGTTCCAACAAAGATTATTACGGTATGCGACACACCGCCTTATGGTCATGCACCCACATACTAAATATCATTGACCTATCTCGAAAGAAACAATTATTTGACCTTAAGGTCAAAGGTCAATGTCCCACGAAAGTCATTACAGTACGCGACACACCGTCTTATGGTCATGCACCCACATACCAAATATCGTTGACCTATCTCGAAAGAAACAATTATTTGACCTGGAGGTCAAAGGACAAGGTCCCACAAAGGTCATTACGGTACGTGACACACCACCTTATGGTCATACACCCACATACCAAATATCATTGACCTATCTCAAGACAAAAATGTTATGGTCCAGAAAAGAAAATACTATTTAAAAAACCATTATTTGACCTTCAGGTCAAAGGTCCCAGGAAGGTCATTATGATACACGACACACCACCTTATGGTCATGCACCCATACCAAATATCATTGACCTATCTCAAAAGAAACAATTATTTGACCTTAAGGTCAAAGGTCAAGGTTCAACAAAGGTTATTATGGTATGCAACACCGTCTTATGGTCATGCACCCACATACCAAATATCATTGTCCTATCTCGAAAAACAATTATTTGACCTTGAGGTCAAAGGTCAAGGTTCAAACAAAGGTCATTATGGTACACGACACACCTCTTATGGTCATGAACCCACATACCAAATATCATTGACCTATCTCGAAAGACAAAAAATGTTATGGCCCGAACAAGAAAATACTATTTAAAACACAATTATTTGACCTTGAGGTCAAATGTCCAGGTTCAACAAAGGTCATTATGGTATGCAACACACCACCTTATGGACATGCACCCACATACCAAATCCCATTGACCTATCTGGAAAGAAAAAAATGTTATGGTCCGGACAAGCTTCGCTGAGAAGCAGAAGAAGCGGAAGAAAAAAATCAGACTAAAACAATATATATCTCCCTTCGTTCGAAGGGGAGACATAATTAAAATCCATATATAATATGGAAACACCCTCTTTTGAAACAACAACACAAGTTTTGTAGGAAACCATTCAATGAACATTCATACCATGCTCGGTTTCAATTTGCCAAGTGGTTTCAGAGGAGAAGATTAAAATCTAAAAGTGTACAGACAACGGATGCCAAGGGAGAGCAATATGTCACACAACATTCATATTCTTCATTCAGAGTTGTCATACACCTAGATGACCCTCCCTTTGGGGAGAGTAACTCTCCCCCTCCCCATTCCCTGAAAGGAGTCATTCAGTTGTGATACAAATCAGGTACACAACTCTGATGAAGGTTGTAACGGTCATGTGAGGTATTGCTGCAACTTGGCATCCGTTGTCCTCTGTAAACTTTCACAATTAAACCTCTCTGAAACCACTGGACTAAATGGAACCAAACTTTTTTTGGAGAACTAATCATAGAATTAAAAAATACATCAATGGCCTAAGAATAGAAGTGCCATCTGTTTACTTCACCTTTAATGTAGACAAATTTCCGCTATCTTTTACTGTTTCCGAGATACTCTTGACTGGAAGGGACCAAAAAATGCCAATTTCAAAACTTTTAACAAATTTTAATTTTTAGATAAAAAATTTGGTTTTGAACATAAAATTAACATTGTTCTATTGTAATATTGAAATGTATCATATTCCAGCAAATATAAATTTAAGATAAATTTTATGCAAAATTTAACAGTGTGATTATCTAGCCTGCAGTCAAAAGGTACTTTTTCATTTTCATTGTTCTTTGTATCTCAAATGAATTTTTGATATAAGTTATAGGGTGGTTGTGATTGAATTAAGAATTTCATCAGCTCATAGATTTTTTTTTTTTTTTTTTTCATTTTTTTTAGTCAGATTAAAATCAAATGATATATTGGGTTTTAATCCGAGTGAACTAGGTATGATACCATGAAATCCTTAATTCAGAGATGGCACTGTCTATTCTTAGACCATTGATGTATTTTTTAATTCTACGATTAGTACTCCAAAAAAAGTTTCGTTCCATTTATCCCAGTGGTTTCAAAGAGGTTTAATTGTGAAAGTTTACAGAGGACAACAGATGCCAAGTTGTAGCAATACCTCACATGACCGGTACAACCTTCATCGGAGTTGTGTACCTGATTTGTGTCACAAAACTAGATGACTCTTTTTTTTAGGGGGGGGGGGTGAAGTTGTACCCCTCAGTGGAGAAACTAGGTCTTATTTCTAATTCTATATACTCTGTGGTTTACTTGGGGGTGTGTTCTTTAAATTTATATACAGTTGTACGTATGTAAATACCAGCAATTAAAACACCTTTATTGCTAGATACATTATGGATAAGGTTTGTCAGACTTGCGGCAGGTCGGTGGTTTTCTCAGTATACTCCACCAATAACACAAGATAGCCATGATATAACTGAAATATAGTTAAAAATGGCGTTAAACACCATAACTCCCCCAATTTGACCCTCCTTTTTTAAAATGAACAGTAAAAAATTAAAATCCATATATAATATGGAAACATCCTCTTTGAAACCTTTGAAACAACAACACAAGTTTTGTAGGAAACCATTCAATGAACATTCATACCATGTTCTGTTTCAATTTGCCAAGTGGTTTCAGAGGAGAAGATTAAAATCTAAAAGTTTACAGACAACGGATGCCAAGTGAGAGCAATACGTCACATGATCTTTACATTCTTGATCAGAGTTGTCACACACCTAGTTGACTCTCTTTCAGCCGAGAAGCTAGGTCCTATTTATATACCCCAGGGTTCCCTTGGGGGGTGGTGGGGGATGGCGGTGGTTCTTTAAATTTAAACACCCTCTTTGAAACCTTTGAAACAACAACAAGTTTTGTAGGAAATCATTCAATGAACATTCATACTATGTTTGGTTTCAATTTGTCAAATAGTTTCAGAGGAGAAGATTAAAATCTAAAGGTTTACAGACAATGGATGCCAAGTGACAGCAATACATCACATGACCTTTATATTCTTGATCAGAGTTGTCACACACCTAGTTGACTCTCTTTTCGGGGGGGTTGTACCCCTCAGCCGAGAAGCTAGGTCCTATTTCTATACCCCGGGGTTCGCTCGGGGGAATGGGGGATGTTCTTTAAATTTATATACACAGTTGTACATATGTAAATATCAGCAATTAAAACACCTTTATTGCTCGATACAACATTATTGATCAAGTTTGTCAGACTTGCGGCAGGTCGGTGGTTTTCTTGGTATACTCTACCATTAAAACAAGATAGCCATGATATAACTGAAATATTGTTAAAAGTGGCATTAAACACCACAACTCCCCCAATTTGACACACCACCTTATGGTCATACACCCACATACCAAATATCATTGACCTATCTCAAGACAAAAATGTTATGGTCCAGAAAAGAAAATACTATTTAAAAAACCATTATTTGACCTTCAGGTCAAAGGTCCCAGGAAGGTCATTATGATACACGACACACCACCTTATGGTCATGCACCCATACCAAATATCATTGACCTATCTCAAAAGAAACAATTATTTGACCTTAAGGTCAAAGGTCAAGGTTCAACAAAGGTTATTATGGTATGCAACACCGTCTTATGGTCATGCACCCACATACCAAATATCATTGTCCTATCTCGAAAAACAATTATTTGACCTTGAGGTCAAAGGTCAAGGTTCAAACAAAGGTCATTATGGTACACGACACACCTCTTATGGTCATGAACCCACATACCAAATATCATTGACCTATCTCGAAAGACAAAAAATGTTATGGCCCGAACAAGAAAATACTATTTAAAACACAATTATTTGACCTTGAGGTCAAATGTCAAGGTTCAACAAAGGTCATTATGGTATGCAACACACCACCTTATGGACATGCACCCACATACCAAATCCCATTGACCTATCTGGAAAGAAAAAAATGTTATGGTCCGGACAAGCTTCGCTGAGAAGCAGAAGAAGCGGAAGAAAAAAATCAGACTAAAACAATATATATCTCCCTTCGTTCGAAGGGGAGACATAATTAAAATCCATATATAATATGGAAACACCCTCTTTTGAAACAACAACACAAGTTTTGTAGGAAACCATTCAATGAACATTCATACCATGCTCGGTTTCAATTTGCCAAGTGGTTTCAGAGGAGAAGATTAAAATCTAAAAGTGTACAGACAACGGATGCCAAGGGAGAGCAATATGTCACACAACATTCATATTCTTCATTCAGAGTTGTCATACACCTAGATGACCCTCCCTTTGGGGAGAGTAACTCTCCCCCTCCCCATTCCCTGAAAGGAGTCATTCAGTTGTGATACAAATCAGGTACACAACTCTGATGAAGGTTGTAACGGTCATGTGAGGTATTGCTGCAACTTGGCATCCGTTGTCCTCTGTAAACTTTCACAATTAAACCTCTCTGAAACCACTGGACTAAATGGAACCAAACTTTTTTTGGAGAACTAATCATAGAATTAAAAAATACATCAATGGCCTAAGAATAGAAGTGCCATCTGTTTACTTCACCTTTAATGTAGACAAATTTCCGCTATCTTTTACTGTTTCCGAGATACTCTTGACTGGAAGGGACCAAAAAATGCCAATTTCAAAACTTTTAACAAATTTTAATTTTTAGATAAAAAATTTGGTTTTGAACATAAAATTAACATTGTTCTATTGTAATATTGAAATGTATCATATTCCAGCAAATATAAATTTAAGATAAATTTTATGCAAAATTTAACAGTGTGATTATCTAGCCTGCAGTCAAAAGGTACTTTTTCATTTTCATTGTTCTTTGTATCTCAAATGAATTTTTGATATAAGTTATAGGGTGGTTGTGATTGAATTAAGAATTTCATCAGCTCATAGATTTTTTTTTTTTTTTTTTTCATTTTTTTTAGTCAGATTAAAATCAAATGATATATTGGGTTTTAATCCGAGTGAACTAGGTATGATACCATGAAATCCTTAATTCAGAGATGGCACTGTCTATTCTTAGACCATTGATGTATTTTTTAATTCTACGATTAGTACTCCAAAAAAAGTTTCGTTCCATTTATCCCAGTGGTTTCAAAGAGGTTTAATTGTGAAAGTTTACAGAGGACAACAGATGCCAAGTTGTAGCAATACCTCACATGACCGGTACAACCTTCATCGGAGTTGTGTACCTGATTTGTGTCACAAAACTAGATGACTCTTTTTTTTAGGGGGGGGGGGTGAAGTTGTACCCCTCAGTGGAGAAACTAGGTCTTATTTCTAATTCTATATACTCTGTGGTTTACTTGGGGGTGTGTTCTTTAAATTTATATACAGTTGTACGTATGTAAATACCAGCAATTAAAACACCTTTATTGCTAGATACATTATGGATAAGGTTTGTCAGACTTGCGGCAGGTCGGTGGTTTTCTCAGTATACTCCACCAATAACACAAGATAGCCATGATATAACTGAAATATAGTTAAAAATGGCGTTAAACACCATAACTCCCCCAATTTGACCCTCCTTTTTTAAAATGAACAGTAAAAAATTAAAATCCATATATAATATGGAAACATCCTCTTTGAAACCTTTGAAACAACAACACAAGTTTTGTAGGAAACCATTCAATGAACATTCATACCATGTTCTGTTTCAATTTGCCAAGTGGTTTCAGAGGAGAAGATTAAAATCTAAAAGTTTACAGACAACGGATGCCAAGTGAGAGCAATACGTCACATGATCTTTACATTCTTGATCAGAGTTGTCACACACCTAGTTGACTCTCTTTCAGCCGAGAAGCTAGGTCCTATTTATATACCCCAGGGTTCCCTTGGGGGGTGGTGGGGGATGGCGGTGGTTCTTTAAATTTAAACACCCTCTTTGAAACCTTTGAAACAACAACAAGTTTTGTAGGAAATCATTCAATGAACATTCATACTATGTTTGGTTTCAATTTGTCAAATAGTTTCAGAGGAGAAGATTAAAATCTAAAGGTTTACAGACAATGGATGCCAAGTGACAGCAATACATCACATGACCTTTATATTCTTGATCAGAGTTGTCACACACCTAGTTGACTCTCTTTTCGGGGGGGTTGTACCCCTCAGCCGAAAAGCTAGGTCCTATTTCTATACCCCGGGGTTCCCTCGGGGGAATGGGGGATGTTCTTTAAATTTATATACACAGTTGTACATATGTAAATATCAGCAATTAAAACACCTTTATTGCTCGATACAACATTATTGATCAAGTTTGTCAGACTTGCGGCAGGTCGGTGGTTTTCTTGGTATACTCTACCATTAAAACAAGATAGCCATGATATAACTGAAATATTGTTAAAAGTGGCATTAAACACCACAACTCCCCCAATTTGACCCCCCTTTTTTAAAATGAACAATAAATAACTAGGAAGAACTGTTTTAGATACCTAAAACTTATGTCTGCCCTTAATGTGGCCATCTGTACAACAACCTATCTCGAAAGACAAAAATGTTATGGTCCAGACAATAAAATACTATTTAAAAAACCATTATTTGACCATGAAGTCAAAAGTCAAGGTCACAGGAAGGTCATTATGGTACGTGACACACCGCCTTATGGTCATGCGCCCTCATACCAAATATCATTGAGCTATCTCGAAAGAAACAATTATTTGATCTTGAGGTCAAAGGTCAAGGTCCAACAAAAGTCATTATGGTATGCAACACACCGCATTATGGTCATGCACCTACACCAAATATCATTGCCCTATCTCAAAAGACAAAAATGTTATGGCCAGGACAACAAAATACTATTTAGAAACATTCTTTGACCTTGAGGTCAAAGTCCAATGAAGGTCATTACGGTACGCGACACACCGCCTTATGGTCATGCACCCACATACCAAATATCATTGACCTATCTCAAAAGAAACAATTATTTGACCTTAGTCAAAGGTCAAGTTCCAACAAAGATTATTACGGTATGCGACACACCGCCTTATGGTCATGCACCCACATACTAAATATCATTGACCTATCTCGAAAGAAACAATTATTTGACCTTAAGGTCAAAGGTCAATGTCCCACGAAAGTCATTACAGTACGCGACACACCGTCTTATGGTCATGCACCCACATACCAAATATCGTTGACCTATCTCGAAAGAAACAATTATTTGACCTGGAGGTCAAAGGACAAGGTCCCACGAAGGTCATTACGGTACGTGACACACCACCTTATGGTCATACACCCACATACCAAATATCATTGACCTATCTCAAGACAAAAATGTTATGGTCCAGAAAAGAAAATACTATTTAAAAAACCATTATTTGACCTTCAGGTCAAAGGTCCCAGGAAGGTCATTATGATACACGACACACCACCTTATGGTCATGCACCCATACCAAATATCATTGACCTATCTCAAAAGAAACAATTATTTGACCTTAAGGTCAAAGGTCAAGGTTCAACAAAGGTTATTATGGTATGCAACACCGTCTTATGGTCATGCACCCACATACCAAATATCATTGTCCTATCTCGAAAAACAATTATTTGACCTTGAGGTCAAAGGTCAAGGTTCAAACAAAGGTCATTATGGTACACGACACACCTCTTATGGTCATGAACCCACATACCAAATATCATTGACCTATCTCGAAAGACAAAAAATGTTATGGCCCGAACAAGAAAATACTATTTAAAACACAATTATTTGACCTTGAGGTCAAATGTCAAGGTCCAACAAAGGTCATTATGGTATGCAACACACCACCTTATGGACATGCACCCACATACCAAATCCCATTGACCTATCTGGAAAGAAAAAAATGTTATGGTCCGGACAAGCTTCGCTGAGAAGCAGAAGAAGCGGAAGAAAAAAATCAGACTAAAACAATATATATCTCCCTTCGTTCGAAGGGGAGACATAATTAAAATCCATATATAATATGGAAACACCCTCTTTTGAAACAACAACACAAGTTTTGTAGGAAACCATTCAATGAACATTCATATCATGCTCGGTTTCAATTTGCCAAGTGGTTTCAGAGGAGAAGATTAAAATCTAAAAGTGTACAGACAACGGATGCCAAGGGAGAGCAATATGTCACACAACATTCATATTCTTCATTCAGAGTTGTCATACACCTAGATGACCCTCCCTTTGGGGAGAGTAACTCTCCCCCTCCCCATTCCCTGAAAGGAGTCATTCAGTTGTGATACAAATCAGGTACACAACTCTGATGAAGGTTGTAACGGTCATGTGAGGTATTGCTGCAACTTGGCATCCGTTGTCCTCTGTAAACTTTCACAATTAAACCTCTCTGAAACCACTGGACTAAATGGAACCAAACTTTTTTTGGAGAACTAATCATAGAATTAAAAAATACATCAATGGCCTAAGAATAGAAGTGCCATCTGTTTACTTCACCTTTAATGTAGACAAATTTCCGCTATCTTTTACTGTTTCCGAGATACTCTTGACTGGAAGGGACCAAAAAATGCCAATTTCAAAACTTTTAACAAATTTTAATTTTTAGATAAAAAATTTGGTTTTGAACATAAAATTAACATTGTTCTATTGTAATATTGAAATGTATCATATTCCAGCAAATATAAATTTAAGATAAATTTTATGAAAAATTTAACAGTGTGATTATCTAGCCTGCAGTCAAAAGGTACTTTTTCATTTTCATTGTTCTTTGTATCTCAAATGAATTTTTGATATAAGTTATAGGGTGGTTGTGATTGAATTAAGAATTTCATCAGCTCATAGATTTTTTTTTTTTTTTTTTTCATTTTTTTTAGTCAGATTAAAATCAAATGATATATTGGGTTTTAATCCGAGTGAACTAGGTATGATACCATGAAATCCTTAATTCAGAGATGGCACTGTCTATTCTTAGACCATTGATGTATTTTTTAATTCTACGATTAGTACTCCAAAAAAAGTTTCGTTCCATTTATCCCAGTGGTTTCAAAGAGGTTTAATTGTGAAAGTTTACAGAGGACAACAGATGCCAAGTTGTAGCAATACCTCACATGACCGTTACAACCTTCATCGGAGTTGTGTACCTGATTTGTGTCACAAAACTAGATGACTCTTTTTTTTAGGGGGGGGGGGGGGGTGAAGTTGTACCCCTCAGTGGAGAAACTAGGTCTTATTTCTAATTCTATATACTCTGTGGTTTACTTGGGGGTGTGTTCTTTAAATTTATATACAGTTGTACGTATGTAAATACCAGCAATTAAAACACCTTTATTGCTAGATACATTATGGATAAGGTTTGTCAGACTTGCGGCAGGTCGGTGGTTTTCTCAGTATACTCCACCAATAACACAAGATAGCCATGATATAACTGAAATATAGTTAAAAATGGCGTTAAACACCATAACTCCCCCAATTTGACCCTCCTTTTTTAAAATGAACAGTAAAAAATTAAAATCCATATATAATATGGAAACATCCTCTTTGAAACCTTTGAAACAACAACACAAGTTTTGTAGGAAACCATTCAATGAACATTCATACCATGTTCTGTTTCAATTTGCCAAGTGGTTTCAGAGGAGAAGATTAAAATCTAAAAGTTTACAGACAACGGATGCCAAGTGAGAGCAATACGTCACATGATCTTTACATTCTTGATCAGAGTTGTCACACACCTAGTTGACTCTCTTTCAGCCGAGAAGCTAGGTCCTATTTATATACCCCAGGGTTCCCTTGGGGGGTGGTGGGGGATGGCGGTGGTTCTTTAAATTTAAACACCCTCTTTGAAACCTTTGAAACAACAACAAGTTTTGTAGGAAATCATTCAATGAACATTCATACTATGTTTGGTTTCAATTTGTCAAATAGTTTCAGAGGAGAAGATTAAAATCTAAAGGTTTACAGACAATGGATGCCAAGTGACAGCAATACATCACATGACCTTTATATTCTTGATCAGAGTTGTCACACACCTAGTTGACTCTCTTTTCGGGGGGGTTGTACCCCTCAGCCGAGAAGCTAGGTCCTATTTCTATACCCCGGGGTTCCCTCGGGGGAATGGGGGATGTTCTTTAAATTTATATACACAGTTGTACATATGTAAATATCAGCAATTAAAACACCTTTATTGCTCGATACAACATTATTGATCAAGTTTGTCAGACTTGCGGCAGGTCGGTGGTTTTCTTGGTATACTCTACCATTAAAACAAGATAGCCATGATATAACTGAAATATTGTTAAAAGTGGCATTAAACACCACAACTCCCCCAATTTGACCCCCCTTTTTTAAAATGAACAATAAATAACTAGGAAGAACTGTTTTAGATACCTAAAACTTATGTCTGCCCTTAATGTGGCCATCTGTACAACAACCTATCTCGAAAGACAAAAATGTTATGGTCCAGACAATAAAATACTATTTAAAAAACCATTATTTGACCATGAAGTCAAAAGTCAAGGTCACAGGAAGGTCATTATGGTACGTGACACACCGCCTTATGGTCATGCGCCCTCATACCAAATATCATTGAGCTATCTCGAAAGAAACAATTATTTGATCTTGAGGTCAAAGGTCAAGGTCCAACAAAAGTCATTATGGTATGCAACACACCGCATTATGGTCATGCACCTACACCAAATATCATTGCCCTATCTCAAAAGACAAAAATGTTATGGCCAGGACAACAAAATACTATTTAGAAACATTCTTTGACCTTGAGGTCAAAGTCCAATGAAGGTCATTACGGTACGCGACACACCGCCTTATGGTCATGCACACACATACCAAATATCATTGACCTATCTCAAAAGAAACAATTATTTGACCTTAGTCAAAGGTCAAGTTCCAACAAAGATTATTACGGTATGCGACACACCGCCTTATGGTCATGCACCCACATACTAAATATCATTGACCTATCTCGAAAGAAACAATTATTTGACCTTAAGGTCAAAGGTCAATGTCCCACGAAAGTCATTACAGTACGCGACACACCGTCTTATGGTCATGCACCCACATACCAAATATCGTTGACCTATCTCGAAAGAAACAATTATTTGACCTGGAGGTAAAAGGACAAGGTCCCACGAAGGTCATTACGGTACGTGACACACCACCTTATGGTCATACACCCACATACCAAATATCATTGACCTATCTCAAGACAAAAATGTTATGGTCCAGAAAAGAAAATACTATTTAAAAAAACCATTATTTGACCTTCAGCTCAAAGGTCCCAGGAAGGTCATTATGATACACGACACACCACCTTATGGTCATGCACCCATACCAAATATCATTGACCTATCTCAAAAGAAACAATTATTTGACCTTAAGGTCAAAGGTCAAGGTTCAACAAATGTTATTATGGTATGCAACACCGTCTTATGGTCATGCACCCACATACCAAATATCATTGTCCTATCTCGAAAAACAATTATTTGACCTTGAGGTCAAAGGTCAAGGTTCAAACAAAGGTCATTATGGTACACGACACACCTCTTATGGTCATGAACCCACATACCAAATATCATTGACCTATCTCGAAAGACAAAAAATGTTATGGCCCGAACAAGAAAATACTATTTAAAACACAATTATTTGACCTTGAGGTCAAATGTCAAGGTCCAACAAAGGTCATTATGGTATGCAACACACCACCTTATGGACATGCACCCACATACCAAATCCCATTGACCTATCTGGAAAGAAAAAAATGTTATGGTCCGGACAAGCTTCGCTGAGAAGCAGAAGAAGCGGAAGAAAAAAATCAGACTAAAACAATATATATCTCCCTTCGTTCGAAGGGGAGACATAATTAAAATCCATATATAATATGGAAACACCCTCTTTTGAAACAACAACACAAGTTTTGTAGGAAACCATTCAATGAACATTCATATCATGCTCGGTTTCAATTTGCCAAGTGGTTTCAGAGGAGAAGATTAAAATCTAAAAGTGTACAGACAACGGATGCCAAGGGAGAGCAATATGTCACACAACATTCATATTCTTCATTCAGAGTTGTCATACACCTAGATGACCCTCCCTTTGGGGAGAGTAACTCTCCCCCTCCCCATTCCCTGAAAGGAGTCATTCAGTTGTGATACAAATCAGGTACACAACTCTGATGAAGGTTGTAACGGTCATGTGAGGTATTGCTGCAACTTGGCATCCGTTGTCCTCTGTAAACTTTCACAATTAAACCTCTCTGAAACCACTGGACTAAATGGAACCAAACTTTTTTTGGAGAACTAATCATAGAATTAAAAAATACATCAATGGCCTAAGAATAGAAGTGCCATCTGTTTACTTCACCTTTAATGTAGACAAATTTCCGCTATCTTTTACTGTTTCCGAGATACTCTTGACTGGAAGGGACCAAAAAATGCCAATTTCAAAACTTTTAACAAATTTTAATTTTTAGATAAAAAATTTGGTTTTGAACATAAAATTAACATTGTTCTATTGTAATATTGAAATGTATCATATTCCAGCAAATATAAATTTAAGATAAATTTTATGCAAAATTTAACAGTGTGATTATCTAGCCTGCAGTCAAAAGGTACTTTTTCATTTTCATTGTTCTTTGTATCTCAAATGAATTTTTGATATAAGTTATAGGGTGGTTGTGATTGAATTAAGAATTTCATCAGCTCATAGATTTTTTTTTTTTTTTTTTCATTTTTTTTAGTCAGATTAAAATCAAATGATATATTGGGTTTTAATCCGAGTGAACTAGGTATGATACCATGAAATCCTTAATTCAGAGATGGCACTGTCTATTCTTAGACCATTGATGTATTTTTTAATTCTACGATTAGTACTCCAAAAAAAGTTTCGTTCCATTTATCCCAGTGGTTTCAAAGAGGTTTAATTGTGAAAGTTTACAGAGGACAACAGATGCCAAGTTGTAGCAATACCTCACATGACCGTTACAACCTTCATCGGAGTTGTGTACCTGATTTGTGTCACAAAACTAGATGACTCTTTTTTGGGGGGGGGGGGGGGGGGTGAAGTTGTACCCCTCAGTGGAGAAACTAGGTCTTATTTCTAATTCTATATACTCTGTGGTTTACTTGGGGGTGTGTTCTTTAAATTTATATACAGTTGTACGTATGTAAATACCAGCAATTAAAACACCTTTATTGCTAGATACATTATGGATAAGGTTTGTCAGACTTGCGGCAGGTCGGTGGTTTTCTCAGTATACTCCACCAATAACACAAGATAGCCATGATATAACTGAAATATAGTTAAAAATGGCGTTAAACACCATAACTCCCCCAATTTGACCCTCCTTTTTTAAAATGAACAGTAAAAAATTAAAATCCATATATAATATGGAAACATCCTCTTTGAAACCTTTGAAACAACAACACAAGTTTTGTAGGAAACCATTCAATGAACATTCATACCATGTTCTGTTTCAATTTGCCAAGTGGTTTCAGAGGAGAAGATTAAAATCTAAAAGTTTACAGACAACGGATGCCAAGTGAGAGCAATACGTCACATGATCTTTACATTCTTGATCAGAGTTGTCACACACCTAGTTGACTCTCTTTCAGCCGAGAAGCTAGGTCCTATTTATATACCCCAGGGTTCCCTTGGGGGGTGGTGGGGGATGGCGGTGGTTCTTTAAATTTAAACACCCTCTTTGAAACCTTTGAAACAACAACAAGTTTTGTAGGAAATCATTCAATGAACATTCATACTATGTTTGGTTTCAATTTGTCAAATAGTTTCAGAGGAGAAGATTAAAATCTAAAGGTTTACAGACAATGGATGCCAAGTGACAGCAATACATCACATGACCTTTATATTCTTGATCAGAGTTGTCACACACCTAGTTGACTCTCTTTTCGGGGGGGTTGTACCCCTCAGCCGAGAAGCTAGGTCCTATTTCTATACCCCGGGGTTCCCTCGGGGGAATGGGGGATGTTCTTTAAATTTATATACACAGTTGTACATATGTAAATATCAGCAATTAAAACACCTTTATTGCTCGATACAACATTATTGATCAAGTTTGTCAGACTTGCGGCAGGTCGGTGGTTTTCTTGGTATACTCTACCATTAAAACAAGATAGCCATGATATAACTGAAATATTGTTAAAAGTGGCATTAAACACCACAACTCCCCCAATTTGACCCCCCTTTTTTAAAATGAACAATAAATAACTAGGAAGAACTGTTTTAGATACCTAAAACTTATGTCTGCCCTTAATGTGGCCATCTGTACAACAACCTATCTCGAAAGACAAAAATGTTATGGTCCAGACAATAAAATACTATTTAAAAAACCATTATTTGACCATGAAGTCAAAAGTCAAGGTCACAGGAAGGTCATTATGATACACGACACACCACCTTATGGTCATGCACCCATACCAAATATCATTGACCGATCTCAAAAGAAACAATTATTTGACCTTAAGGTCAAAGGTCAAGGTCCAACAACGGTTATTATGGTATGCAACACACCGCCTTATGGTCATGCACCCACATACCAAATATCATTGTCCTATCTCGAAAAACAATTATTTGACCTTGAGGTCAAAGGTCAAGGTTCAAACAAAGGTCATTATGGTACACGACACACCTCTTATGTTCATGAACCCACATACCAAATATCATTGACCTATCTCGAAAGACAAAAAATGTTATGGCCCGAACAAGAAAATACTATTTAAAAAACAATTATTTGACCTTGAGGTCAAAGGTCAAGGTCCAACAAAGGTCATTATGGTATGCAACACACCACCTTATGGACATGCACCCACATACCAAATACCATTGACCTATCTGGAAAGAAAAAAAAGTTATGGTCTGGACAAGCTTCGCTGAGAAGCAGAAGAAGCGGAAGAAAAAAATCAGACTAAAACAATATATATCTCCCTTCGTTCGAAGGGGAGACATAATTAAAATCCATATATAATATGGAAACACCCTCTTTTGAAACAACAACACAAGTTTTGTAGGAAACCATTCAATGAACATTCATACCATGCTCGGTTTCAATTTGCCAAGTGGTTTCAGAGGAGAAGATTAAAATCTAAAAGTGTACAGACAACGGATGCCAAGGGAGAGCAATATGTCACACAACATTCATATTCTTCATTCAGAGTTGTCATACACCTAGATGACCCTCCCTTTGGGGAGAGTAACTCTCCCCCTCCCCATTCCCTGAAAGGAGTCATTCAGTTGTGTGATAAAAATCAGGTACACAACTCTGATGAAGGCTGTAACGGTCATGTGAGGTATTGCTGCAACTTGGCATCCGTTGTCCTCTGTAAACTTTCACAATTAAACCTCTCTGAAACCACTGGACTAAATGGAACCAAACTTTTTTTGGAGAACTAATCATAGAATTAAAAAATACATCAATGGCCTAAGAATAGAAGTGCCATCTGTTTACTTCACCTTTAATGTAGACAAATTTCCGCTATCTTTTACTGTTTCCGAGATACTCTTGACTGGAAGGGACCAAAAAATGCCAATTTAAAAACTTTTAACAAATTTTAATTTTTAGATAAAAAATTTGGTTTTGAACATAAAATTAACATTGTTCTATTGTAATATTGAAATGTATCATATTCCAGCAAATATAAATTTAAGATAAATTTTATGCAAAATTTAACAGTGTGATTATCTAGCCTGCAGTCAAAAGGTACTTTTTCATTTTCATTGTTCTTTGTATCGCAAATGAATTTTTGATATAAGTTATAGGGTGGTTGTGATTGAATTAAGAATTTCATCAGCTCATAGATTTTTTTTTTTTTTTTTTTCATTTTTTTTAGTCAGATTAAAATCAAATGATATATTGGGTTTTAATCAGAGTGAACTAGGTATGATACCATGAAATCCTTAATTCAGAGATGGCACTGTCTATTCTTAGACCATTGATGTATTTTTTAATTCTACGATTAGTACTCCAAAAAAAGTTTCGTTC
This sequence comes from Bathymodiolus septemdierum, assembly GCA_963383655.1. Lineage (NCBI taxonomy): Eukaryota > Metazoa > Mollusca > Bivalvia > Mytilida > Modiolidae > Bathymodiolus > Bathymodiolus septemdierum. The sequence continues at coordinate 90,888,715 of OY726517.1, read as the reverse complement.
CATTTATCCCAGTGGTTTCAAAGAGGTTTAATTGTGAAAGTTTACAGAGGACAACAGATGCCAAGTTGTAGCAATACCTCACATGACCGTTACAACCTTTATCGGAGTTGTGTACCTGATTTGTGTCACAAAACTAGATGACTCTTTTTTTGGGGGGGGGGGAGGTGAAGTTGTACCCCTCAGTGGAGAAACTAGGTCTTATTTCTAATTCTATATACTCTGTGGTTTACTTGGGGGTGTGTTCTTTAAATTTATATACAGTTGTACGTATGTAAATACCAGCAATTAAAACACCTTTATTGCTAGATACATTATGGATAAGGTTTGTCAGACTTGCGGCAGGTCGGTGGTTTTCTCAGTATACTCCACCAATAACACAAGATAGCCATGATATAACTGAAATATAGTTAAAAATGGCGTTAAACACCATAACTCCCCCAATTTGACCCTCCTTTTTTAAAATGAACAGTAAAAAATTAAAATCCATATATAATATGGAAACATCCTCTTTGAAACCTTTGAAACAACAACACAAGTTTTGTAGGAAACCATTCAATGAACATTCATACCATGTTCTGTTTCAATTTGCCAAGTGGTTTCAGAGGAGAAGATTAAAATCTAAAAGTTTACAGACAACGGATGCCAAGTGAGAGCAATACGTCACATGATCTTTACATTCTTGATCAGAGTTGTCACACACCTAGTTGACTCTCTTTCAGCCGAGAAGCTAGGTCCTATTTATATACCCCAGGGTTCCCTTGGGGGGTGGTGGGGGATGGCGGTGGTTCTTTAAATTTAAACACCCTCTTTGAAACCTTTGAAACAACAACAAGTTTTGTAGGAAATCATTCAATGAACATTCATACTATGTTTGGTTTCAATTTGTCAAATAGTTTCAGAGGAGAAGATTAAAATCTAAAGGTTTACAGACAATGGATGCCAAGTGACAGCAATACATCACATGACCTTTATATTCTTGATCAGAGTTGTCACACACCTAGTTGACTCTCTTTTCGGGGGGGTTGTACCCCTCAGCCGAGAAGCTAGGTCCTATTTCTATACCCCGGGGTTCCCTCGGGGGAATGGGGGATGTTCTTTAAATTTATATACACAGTTGTACATATGTAAATATCAGCAATTAAAACACCTTTATTGCTCGATACAACATTATTGATCAAGTTTGTCAGACTTGCGGCAGGTCGGTGGTTTTCTTGGTATACTCTACCATTAAAACAAGATAGCCATGATATAACTGAAATATTGTTAAAAGTGGCATTAAACACCACAACTCCCCCAATTTGACCCCCCTTTTTTAAAATGAACAATAAATAACTAGGAAGAACTGTTTTAGATACCTAAAACTTATGTCTGCCCTTAATGTGGCCATCTGTACAACAACCTATCTCGAAAGACAAAAATGTTATGGTCCAGACAATAAAATACTATTTAAAAAACCATTATTTGACCATGAAGTCAAAAGTCAAGGTCACAGGAAGGTCATTATGATACACGACACACCACCTTATGGTCATGCACCCATACCAAATATCATTGACCGATCTCAAAAGAAACAATTATTTGACCTTAAGGTCAAAGGTCAAGGTCCAACAACGGTTATTATGGTATGCAACACACCGCCTTATGGTCATGCACCCACATACCAAATATCATTGTCCTATCTCGAAAAACAATTATTTGACCTTGAGGTCAAAGGTCAAGGTTCAAACAAAGGTCATTATGGTACACGACACACCTCTTATGTTCATGAACCCACATACCAAATATCATTGACCTATCTCGAAAGACAAAAAATGTTATGGCCCGAACAAGAAAATACTATTTAAAAAACAATTATTTGACCTTGAGGTCAAAGGTCAAGGTCCAACAAAGGTCATTATGGTATGCAACACACCCCCTTATGGACATGCACCCACATACCAAATACCATTGACCTATCTGGAAAGAAAAAAAAGTTATGGTCTGGACAAGCTTCGCTGAGAAGCAGAAGAAGCGGAAGAAAAAAATCAGACTAAAACAATATATATCTCCCTTCGTTCGAAGGGGAGACATAATTAAAATCCATATATAATATGGAAACACCCTCTTTTGAAACAACAACACAAGTTTTGTAGGAAACCATTCAATGAACATTCATACCATGCTCGGTTTCAATTTGCCAAGTGGTTTCAGAGGAGAAGATTAAAATCTAAAAGTGTACAGACAACGGATGCCAAGGGAGAGCAATATGTCACACAACATTCATATTCTTCATTCAGAGTTGTCATACACCTAGATGACCCTCCCTTTGGGGAGAGTAACTCTCCCCCTCCCCATTCCCTGAAAGGAGTCATTCAGTTGTGTGATAAAAATCAGGTACACAACTCTGATGAAGGTTGTAACGGTCATGTGAGGTATTGCTGCAACTTGGCATCCGTTGTCCTCTGTAAACTTTCACAATTAAACCTCTCTGAAACCACTGGACTAAATGGAACCAAACTTTTTTTGGAGAACTAATCATAGAATTAAAAAATACATCAATGGCCTAAGAATAGAAGTGCCATCTATTTACTTCACCTTTAATGTAGACAAATTTCCGCTATCTTTTACTGTTTCCGAGATACTCTTGACTGGAAGGGACCAAAAAATGCCAATTTCAAAACTTTTAACAAATTTTAATTTTTAGATAAAAAATTTGGTTTTGAACATAAAATTAACATTGTTCTATTGTAATATTGAAATGTATCATATTCCAGCAAATATAAATTTAAGATAAATTTTATGCAAAATTTAACAGTGTGATTATCTAGCCTGCAGTCAAAAGGTACTTTTTCATTTTCATTGTTCTTTGTATCTCAAATGAATTTTTGATATAAGTTATAGGGTGGTTGTGATTGAATTAAGAATTTCATCAGCTCATAGATTTTTTTTTTTTTTTTTTTCATTTTTTTTAGTCAGATTAAAATCAAATGATATATTGGGTTTTAATCCGAGTGAACTAGGTATGATACCATGAAATCCTTAATTCAGAGATGGCACTGTCTATTCTTAGACCATTGATGTATTTTTTAATTCTACGATTAGTACTCCAAAAAAAGTTTCGTTCCATTTATCCCAGTGGTTTCAAAGAGGTTTAATTGTGAAAGTTTACAGAGGACAACAGATGCCAAGTTGTAGCAATACCTCACATGACCATTACAACCTTCATCAGAGTTGTGTACCTGATTTGTGTCACAAAACTAGAGGACTCTCTTTTGGGGGGGGGGGGGGGGTTGAAGTTGTACCCCTCAGTGGAGAAACTAGGTCTTATTTCTAATTCTATATACTCTGTGGTTTACTTGGGGGTGTGTTCTTTAAATTTATATACAGTTGTACGTATGTAAATACCAGCAATTAAAACACCTTTATTGCTAGATACATTATGGATAAAGTTTGTCAGACTTGCGGCAGGTCGGTGGTTTTCTCAGTATACTCCACCAATAAAACAAGATAGCCATGATATAACTGAAATATAGTTAAAAATGGCATTAAACACCATAACTCCCCCAATTTGACCCTCCTTTTTTAAAATGAACAGTAAATAATTAAAATCCATATATAATATGGAAACATCCTCTTTGAAACCTTTGAAACAACAACACAAGTTTTGTAGGAAACCATTCAATGAACATTCATACCATGCTCGGTTTCAATTTGCCAAGTGGTTTCAGAAGAGAAGATTAAAATCTAAAAGCTTACAGACAACGGATGCCAAGTGAGAGCAATGCGTCACATGACCTTTATATTCTTGATCAGAGTTGTCACACACCTAGTTGACTCTCTTTTCGGGGGGGTTGTACCCCTCAGCAGAGAAGCTAGGTCCTATTTCCATACCCCGGGGTTCCCTCGGGGGAATGGGGAATGTTCTTTAAATTTATATACACAGTTGTACATATGTAAATATCAGCAATTAAAACACCTTTATTGCTCGATACAACATTATTGATCAAGTTTGTCAGACTTGCGGCAGGTCGGTGGTTTTCTTGGTATACTCTACCATTAAAACAAGATAGCCATGATATAACTGAAATATTGTTAAAAGTGGCATTAAACACCACAACTCCCCCAATTTGACCCCCCTTTTTTAAAATGAACAATAAATAACTAGAAAGAACTGTTTTAGATACCTAAAACTTATGTCTGCCCTTAATGCGGCCATCTGTACAACAACCTATCTCGAAAGACAAAAATGTTATGGTCCAGACAAGAAAATACTATTTAAAAAACCATTATTTGACCATGAAGTCAAAAGTCAAGGTCACAGGAAGGTCATTATGGTACGTGACACACCACCTTATGGTCATGCGCCCTCATACCAAATATCATTGACCTATCTCGAAAGAAACAATTATTTGATCTTGAGGTCAAAGGTCAAGGTCTCAGGAAGGTCATTATGATACACGACACACCGCCTTATGGTCATGCACCCATACCAAATATCATTGATCTATCTCGAAAGAAACAATTATTTGACCTTGAGGTCAAAGGTCAAGGTTCAAACAAAGGTCATTATGGTACGCGACACACCTCTTATGGTCATGCACCCACATACCAAATATCATTGACCTATCTCGAAAGACAAAAAATGTTATGGCCCGAACAAGAAAATACTATTTAAAAAACAATTATTTGATCTTGAGGTCAAAGGTCAAAGTCTCAGGAAGGTCATTATGATACACGACACACCGCCTTATGGTCATGCACCCATACCAAATATCATTGACCTATCTCAAAAGAAACAATTATTTGACCTTAAGGTCAAAGGTCAAGGTTCAACAAAGGTTATTATGGTATGCGACACCGTCTTATGGGCATGCACCCACATACCAAATATCATTGACCTATCTCGAAAGACAAAAAATGTTATGGCCCGAACAAGAAAATACTATTTAAAACACAATTATTTGGCCTTGAGGTCAAAGGTCAAGGTCCAACAAAGGTCATTATGGTATGCAACACACCACCTTATGGACATGCACCCACATACCAAATATCATTGACCCATCTTGAAAGAAAAAAGTTATGTTCCGGACAAGCTTCGCTGAGAAGCAGAAGAAGCGGAAGAAAAAAATCAGACTAAAACAATATATATCTCCCTTCGTTCGAAGAGGAGACATAATTAAAATCCATATATAATATTGAAACACCCTCTTTTGAAACAACAACACAAGTTTTGTAGGAAACCATTCAATGAACATTCATACCATGCTCGGTTTCAATTTGCCAAGTGGTTTCAGAGGAGAAGATTAAAATCTAAAAGTGTACAGACAACGGATGCCAAGGGAGAGCAATATGTCACACAACATTTATATTCTTCATTCAGAGTTGTCATACACCTAGATGACCCTCCCTTTGGGGAGAGTAACTCTCCCCCTCCCCATTCCCTGAAAGGAGTCATTCAGTTGTGTGATAAAAATCAGGTACACAACTCTGATGAAGGTTGTAACGGTCATGTGAGGTATTGCTGCAACTTGGCATCCGTTGTCCTCTGTAAACTTTCACAATTAAACCTCTCTGAAACCACTGGACTAAATGGAACCAAACTTTTTTTGGAGAACTAATCATAGAATTAAAAAATACATCAATGGCCTAAGAATAGAAGTGCCATCTGTTTACTTCACCTTTAATGTAGACAAATTTCCGCTATCTTTTACTGTTTCCGAGATACTCTTGACTGGAAGGGACCAAAAAATGCCAATTTCAAAACTTTTAACAAATTTTAATTTTTAGATAAAAAATTTGGTTTTGAACATAAAATTAACATTGTTCTATTGTAATATTGAAATGTATCATATTCCAGCAAATATAAATTTAAGATAAATTTTATGCAAAATATAACAGTGTGATTATCTAGCCTGCAGTCAAAAGGTACTTTTTCATTTTCATTGTTCTTTGTATCTCAAATGAATTTTTGATATAAGTTATAGGGTGGTTGTGATTGAATTAAGAATTTCATCAGCTCATAGATTTTTTTTTTTTTTTTTTTCATTTTTTTTAGTCAGATTAAAATCAAATGATATATTGGGTTTTAATCCGAGTGAACTAGGTATGATACCATGAAATCCTTAATTCAGAGATGGCACTGTCTATTCTTAGACCATTGATGTATTTTTTAATTCTACGATTAGTACTCCAAAAAAAGTTTCGTTCCATTTATCCCAGTGGTTTCAAAGAGGTTTAATTGTGAAAGTTTACAGAGGACAACAGATGCCAAGTTGTAGCAATACCTCACATGACCGTTACAACCTTCATCGGAGTTGTGTACCTGATTTGTGTCACAAAACTAGATGACTCTCTTTTTGGAGGGGGGGGGGGGGGGGGGTACCCCTTAATGGAGAAACTAGTTCTTATTTCTAATTCTATATACTCTGTGGTTTACTTGGGGGTGTGTACTTTAAATTTATATACAGTTGTACGTATGTAAATACCAGCAATTAAAACACCTTTATTGCTAGATACATTATGGATAAAGTTTGTCAGACTTGCGGCAGGTCGGTGGTTTTCTCAGTATACTCCACCAATAAAACAAGATAGCCATGATATAACTGAAATATAGTTAAAAATGGCATTAAACACCATAACTCCCCCAATTTGACCCTCCTTTTTTAAAATGAACAGTAAATAATTAAAATCCATATATAATATGGAAACACCCTCTTTGAAACCTTTGAAACAACACAAGTTTTGTAGGAAACCATTCAATGAACATTCATACCATGCTCGGTTTCAATTTGCCAAATAGTTTCAGAGGAGAAGATTAAAATCTAAAAGTTTACAGACAATGGATGCCAAGTGACAGCAATACGTCACATGACCTTTATATTCTTGATCAGAGTTGGCTTAGTGGTTTCTAACAAGAAGATTTTTTAAATTTCGACCAATCAGAACACATTATAGGCCCTGGCAGCCATGTTGGATTTCCGATCAGTGCCAAAAACAAAAATCTTGTATATGACCATCCAATGAACATTTCTGCCAAGTTTGATTCAAATCTGTTTTGTGGTTTCAGAAAAAAAGATGAAAATGTGAAATTCCCATAGGGTCCAAACTAAGTCGAGTCATGGTGGCCATCTTGAATTTCCGATTGGCAAACAATTCACAAGTTTAGTACAGGACCACCCAATGATCATTCCTGCAAAGTCACAATTCAATTGGCTTTGTGGTTTCTAACCAGAAGATTTTTTAAATTTCCACCAATCAGAACACATTATGGGCCCTGGCAGCCATGTTGGATTTCCGATCAGCGCCAAAAACAAAAATCTTGTATATGACCATCCAATGAACATTTCTGCCAAGTTTGATTCAAATCTATTTTGTGGTTTCAGAAAAAAAGATGAAAATGTGAAATTCCCATAGGGTCCAAACTAAGTCGAGTCATGGCGGCCATCTTGAATTTCCAATCGGCAAACGATTCACAAGTTTAGTACAGGACCACCCAATGATCATTCCTGCAAAGTCACAATTCAATTGGCTTAGTGGTTTCTAACCAGAAGATTTTTAAAATTTCGACCAATCAGAACACATTATGGGCCCTGGCAGCCATGTTGGATTTCCGATCAGCGCCAAAAACAAAAATCTTGTATATGACCATCCAATGAACATTTCTGCCAAGTTTGGTTCAAATCTGTTTTGTGGTTTCAGAAAAAAAGATGAAAATGTGAAATTCCCATAGGGTCCAAACTAAGTCGAGTCATGGTGGCCATCTTGAATTTCTGATTGGCAAACGATTCACAATTTTAGTACAGGACCACCCAATGATCATTCCTGCAAAGTCACAATTCAATTGACTAAGTGGTTTCTGACAAGAAGATTTTTAAAATTTCAGCCAATGAGAACACATTATGGACCCTGGCAGCCATGTTGGATTTCAAATCAGCACCAAAAACAAAAATCTGGTAGAGGACCATCCAGTGAACATTTCTGGCAAGTTTGGCTGATTTCTGTTCAGCGGTTTCAGAGAAGATTTAAATGTGAAAAGCTAACGGACGGACGCTTATCCATGACAAATGCTCACATGGCCTATGGCCAGGTGAGCTAAAAACCATTATTTGACCTTGAGGTCAAAGGTCAAGGTCCCAGGAAGGTCATTATGATACACGACACCGCCTTATGGTCATGCACCCATACCAAATATCATTGACCTTTCAAAAGAAACAATTATTTGATCTTAAGGTCAAAGGTCAAGGTCCAACAAAAGTCATTATGGTATGCAACACACTGCCTTATGGTCATGCACCTACATACCAAATATCATTGACCTCTCGAAAGAAACAATTATTTGACCTTGAGGTCAAAGTCCAAACAAAGGTCATTATGGTACACGACACACTTCTTGTGGTCATGCACCCACATACCAAATATCATTCACCTATCTCGAAAGACAAAAAATGTTATGGCCCGAACAAGAAAATACTATTTAAAAAAACATTATTTGACCTTCAGGTCAAAGGTCAAGGTCCAACAAAGGTCATTATGGTATGCAACACACCAGCTTATGGACATGCACCCACATACCAAATATCATTGACCTATCTCGAAAGAAACCATTATTTGACCTCGAGGTCAAAGGACAAGGTCCCACGGAGGTCATTACGGTACGTGACACACTGCCTTATGGTCATACACTCACATACCAAATATCATTGACCCATCTCAAGAGAAAAATGTTATGTCCCGGACAAGAAAATACTATTTAAAAAACAATTATTTGACCTTGAGATCAAAGGTCAAGGTACCACGAATGTCATTACGGTACACGACACACTGCCTTATGGTCATGCACCCACATATTAAATATCGTTGACCTATATAGAAAGACAAAAAAGTTATGGTCCAGACAAGCTGCGATGAGAAGAAGCAGAAGAAGAAGAAAAAAATCAGATTAAAACAATATATATCTCCCCAAGTGGTTTCAGAGGAGAAGATTAAAATCTAAAAGTGTACAGACAACAGATGCCAAGGGAGAGCAATATGTCACACAACATTTATATTCTTCATTCAGAGTTGTCATACACCTAGATGACCCTCCCTTTGGGGAGAGTAATTTTCTTCCCCCCTCCCCCCCCCCCTATTCCCTGAAAAGAGTCATTCAGTTGTGTGATACAAATCAGGTACACAACTCTGATGAAGGTTGTAACGGTCATGTGAGGTATTGCTGCAACTTGGCATCCGTTGTCCTCTGTAAACTTTCACAATTAAACCTCTCTGAAACCACTGGGCTAAATGGAACCAAACTTTTTTTGGAGAACTAATCATAGAATTAAAAAATACATCAATGGCCTAAGAATAGAAGTGCCATCTTTTTACTTCACCTTTAATGTAGACAAATTTCCACTATCTTTTACTGTTTCCGAGATACTCTTGACTGGAAGGGACCAAAAAATGCCAATTTCAAAATTAAACACCTTTAAATTTTTAGATAAAAAATTTGGTTTTGAACATAAAATTAACATTGTTCTATTGTAATATTGAAATGTATCGTATTCCAGCAAATATAAATTTAAGATAAATTTTATGAAAAATTTAACAAAATGTGATTATCTAACCTGCAGTCAAGAGGTACTTTTTCATTTTCATTGTTCTTTGTATCTCAAATGAATTTTTGATATAAGTTATAGGGTGGTTGTGTTTGAATTAAGAATTTCATCAGCTCATAGATTTTTATTTTATTTTTTTTACAGTTGGATTAAAATCAAATGATATATTGGGTTTTAATCCGAGTGAACTAGGTATGATACCATGAAATCCTTAATTCAGAGATGGCACTGTCTATTCTTAGACCATTGATGTATTTTTTAATTCTACGATTAGTACTCCAAAAAAAGTTTCGTTCCATTTATCCCAGTGGTTTCAAAGAGGATTAATTGTGAAAGTTTACAGAGGACAACAGATACCAAGTTATAGCAATACCTCACATGACCATTACAACCTTCATCAGAGTTGTGTACCTGATTTGTGTCACAAAACTAGATGACTCTCTTTTTGGGGGGGGTGAAGTTGTACCCCTTAGTGGAGAAACTAGGTCTTATTTCTAATTCTATATACTCTGTGGTTTACTTAGGGGTGTGTTCTTTAAATTTATATACAGTTGTACGTATGTAAATACCAGCAATTAAAACACCTTTATTGCTAGATACATTATGGATAAAGTTTGTCAGACTTGCGGCAGGTCGGTGGTTTTCTCAGTATACTCCACCAATAACACAAGATAGCCATGATATAACTGAAATATAGTTAAAAATGGCGTTAAACACCATAACTTCCCCAATTTGACCCTCCTTTTTTAAAATGAACAGTAAATAATTAAAATCCATATATAATATGGAAACATCCTCTTTGAAACCTTTGAAACAACAACACAAGTTTTGTAGGAAACCATTCAATGAACATTCATACCATGCTCGGTTTCAATTTGCCAAGTGGTTTCAGGGGAGAAGATTAAAATCTAAAAGTTTACAGACAACGGATGCCAAGTGAGAGCAATACGTCACATGATCTTTACATTCTTGATCAGAGTTGTCACACACCTAGTTGACTCTCTTTCAGCCGAGAAGCTAGGTCCTATTTATATACCCCAGGGTTCCCTTGGGGGGTGGTGGGGGATGGCGGTGGTTCTTTAAATTTAAACACCCTCTTTGAAACCTTTGAAACAACAACAAGTTTTGTAGGAAATCATTCAATGAACATTCATACTATGTTTGGTTTCAATTTGTCAAATAGTTTCAGAGGAGAAGATTAAAATCTAAAGGTTTACAGACAATGGATGCCAAGTGACAGCAATACATCACATGACCTTTATATTCTTGATCAGAGTTGTCACACACCTAGTTGACTCTCTTTTCGGGGGGGTTGTACCCCTCAGCCGAGAAGCTAGGTCCTATTTCTATACCCCGGGGTTCCCTCGGGGGAATGGGGGATGTTCTTTAAATTTATATACACAGTTGTACATATGTAAATATCAGCAATTAAAACACCTTTATTGCTCGATACATTATTGATCAAGTTTGTGAAATTTGCGACAGATCGGTGGTTTTCTCGGCTTACTCCACCAATAAAACAAGACAACCATGATATAGCTGAAATATTGTTAAAAGTGGCATTAAAGACCATAACTCCCCAATTTTTTTCTTCAAAAATATAAAATTGGAAATAAAAGAACCGACGTATCCTCCTGCACTTGCATAATATTTAGTTTTATATCAGCATGCCCACAGGTTTTTTCATCTGGGGGTACATGTACCATTTTACCATCATTTTTGGGGGTACATCCAAATTTTTGGGGGTGCAATGGGTGCAATGTACCCTCTAACTCTTCATTTGGAGGTACAAAGAAAAAGCCACGCAAGGTCGTGCACCATGCTGTTTTTTGTAAATATTACGGGTTTTAACAGTAACAGTTCTTCTGATTGGACAATTAAAAAATAAGGAGTCAATAGAATTGGACGATCTATAAATCATATCATCTCACTTAAAATATGCAAGGAATGCTCTGATTGGATAATATTGCCGAAATTAACTAATCAGAACAACTCTATTATACGTACTTTGAAGTGAATTGTTAACAAAACGTAATTTTTATACAGTGCTCGCAACGGTTTCTTTACGTGCACGCAAGTAGGGTTCTTTTAATTATACGTGCATGATTTTTATTCTATGTGAAACACGTACTGCAGTACGTGAATGGGCATGCTGTTATATATTTATAGAAAGCAGCCCTGCAGTCTTATGTATAACATACTTTATTGAAGGATGGAGTATATTGCAGCATGATCTGAATAATATACAGGCAGTGCTCCAGTTTGAACACTGTAAACCTCTGATGTAAATATAGATTTTCCCCCAAAACCCTTACTTCAAATATTTCTATGTTAGAATCCATCCAAGATAATGATAATTACAAGCCACACACACAAAATTATTCAAATCTATTCATGTTTACTGAAGTTATCGTGTAAACAATACACAATTCTCAATATTGGTGATTTTTCAACCAAAAACTAAGATTTTCCCCCAAAACCCTTGCATCAAATATTTCCATGTTAGAACCCATCCAAGATAATGATAATTACAAGCCACATGCAAAAAAATTATTCAAATCTATCCATGTTTACTCAAGTTATCACGTAAACAAGAAAGTGTGACGGACGGACAGACATACGGCCGCTATTACTATATCCCTATCGCGGGGACATAAATATCTTAGTAGAGCAACAATTTGGACAGCTATAACAAAGACCAGTCCAAAGGACAACATTCTATTTGGGATAAGCTCCAATGGATTTGTTTAAAAAAAAAAAAAAATTCTAAACAAGTGATATATCTATAAAAATGAAGTGAACTTACAGGCAACTGTACTGTCAAATCTAACTTGTTACTGATTCAGATATCTTGGATTCACTGTGACTGATCAAGAGCTCCTGCAAAAAAGAACAATATTTAAACAAAAGTCTTACATCGTGGAAAAGTAATGGACATGCTTAACAACTTTTACAAGGAACCATGACCTAGATAAGCCTTACAAAAGTAACTGGAACAAGACAAAAGTAAAGCTTACAAGGAACATGGCTAAAAATAAACTTTAATGGAACTAGGATAAAAACAATTGTGGGAATTTTCCATGCATCTTTGGCTAAAATGTAATAAGGCACAGAGTGACAGACTTTTTGAAATTCGTCGGACAGAGCGGGCAGAAAATCACAAGGACCGGCAATACTGACAAGTATGCCGGTCCGGTCGTCCGACAAAATTGTTTGATTTGCACTGGAAATCAGAAATGCAACTGGTATGCTGGAACGATCACGGTCAACTCGGAATTAGATTCTGCTTCAAATGACATTTACTTCTTAAACATGCAACTGTTTCCATGGAAATTCTATTAATCATTGTATTTTTATAGTTTTAACTGGCTGTGATGCATCAACAGTGAACACAACCATTTCGTGTGTTTATATTTGAAAACATGGCTGGTAAGGTATTTATCGTTCCCATCACCGATTCCGTTTAAATTTCAGAATTTTGTAAATTCCGGTCCTGTACAATTTCAGTAGGTTCTGCAGAAAATTATTGGGTGAATTTTTTTCCCCAAAAGTTTGAAGGCCATATAAGCTTGTCTTACTAATCTCATGCTTACAAATAGTTATTTGCTTTTTATGTGGCCCTTTTCTTTTTACAACTACTCTCAAAAATGTTTCCATATATACTAGACAACCCTGATTTTCATTGACAACACATTTTCATCAAAATGGTAGATTAAGTTCTATTGTAGTAAAGGGCATCTAATCCATTAAGAGAGATGTAGGGTTAAGGTTATGGTGTTTAATGCCACTTTCAACACTATTTCAGTTATATTGTGGGGCTACCGGAAGCTCCCTGCACACCCTATTGGACCCTTTTTCTGTCAAGAATGATAATAGTTACATAATAACGCTATGCATTTTTTAAACACCTTTGGGTTTAGGCTGTTTCAATTCGTTTTGCTTCACACCAGTTGCTCCCCTTTATTATAGTTTATGTCATGACGTTGCATCTGTGGAAACGTACTCTTAATAGGTAAACACCAAAATGTTTCTGCAGATCTAATGCACTTATTCCATGTTCATATTGTGACAGTAAGATAAACGTATATCCGTAATCCTACTAGTACAAATTGGAATTCTGATTTGTACTGGATTTAAACCAGTATAAATCAGAATTCCAATATCTACTAGGACAAATCAGGATATCCAGATTTGTACTAGGAGGATCCTGGATCCTACTAAACTTTCAGTAGGATTCAGAATATTACTGAATTTAAAGCTTAGTACGATTCTGGATATTATTGAATAGAAAAACATAAAAATATGTAAAATTTGTGAAATATAAAATAAGTCTTGTGTGATAATTTAATTACAAATAGTGAGAAAAATACATTTTAATACAATTTTGGATTAAGTTTCTTATTTATTACAACATTTGGTCAAAGTTTGTTTGTGGCATTTGCTTAAGCAAGGTATCTTAGATTTGTGGCATGAACATCGCATTGTATTACATTTTTCAGCACAGTTACATGTGGATACCAGATTAGCAGTTTCATTTACTGTCCGGTTTTTCTGGCCTCATGGTGACTTCAAGATGAAGAACAACAATAAAAGCGTTGTTCCTTTGCTATTATACTATTTTTAACCCTGTATTGTTTGGGACTTTGTCTCGTATACATTTACCCCATATCCTTTCATTTTATCATCAAAAATCAAAATCAAAAAGTTTTATTTAAAGTCGGTACATTTTATATCATAGATGTTTATAATATTTTATGTTGTGGTGGATTCTTGTCTCACGAACATTTATTCCATATCTCTTTGTTTTTCATTTAAAAAGTTGTAAATGCCAATAAATTGTAAAATGTATAAGACAAGTTGACCGACCATGTGTTTAATATATAAAGGATTATAAAACTGTTTACATACCAGTTAAGCTTTCAGTAGTCTTCCTGAAATTGTTTTTGGCCCAGTGTTTAAATTTTGCCCCCTCTTCTGTTTTATGTCCCTTCTCTTTGTCAAGGCAGTTTAGAATAGCTTCATATCTAAGTCCAGAGAGAACAAACTTTTCCTTGTCATAATGCTTTGGAAGATTCTCTTCATATTCCAAAAGTTTCATACAAAATAATTCCTTGTGGTCTTCCATTTCACTTTCACTTACAATGAATTTAGAAATGATTACAATTCATGAGGCAAGGTAAAAAGTTATGTGACTGACAGGGACAGCCTTTAGGGGGGATTAAGCATTAATTAAAGATCAGTGATTATTGATCATACAAGTATATTTATTTAGCTTGTACTGATTTTACCTAAGGGATATAAAACAGAAGATTTGTATTAAAAGTGTTCATATTTATTTTTTCATGTTCTTCCTTTTTTCAATTTTTTATTTCAGTAGGATCCTGGATCCTCCTAGTACAAACCTGGATAATATAACCTTTGAAATTCCTGCGCACGAGTTATATTGCCCGGTGACGATTTCCGGGTTAATTTTAATAACAGCACATGTTCTGTTAATGTGTATTATCAGAACTGTTAGATTACTTAAAATTTCTTGCTGTTTATCTCATTTAGTATGTCAACTTACACTTATTAATATTTTTTAGTTTTGATTAATTATTTTAATATTAAAATATAATATAACAAATATTCGATGTGACTGGTCAATATACAAGAACATTTTCCCTCTGTATCTTGAATTGCATGGATATGCTATATTGCCCTCCGCCGTTGGCGTCAGGCTATTTAACACATTCATGCAATTCAAGGTACCTCGGGAAAATATTGTACAATTATTGACTTTTAATGAGGTTTACTCATGACTATACGGAACTGGTCAATCATAGACCAGGTCTGTATAGTCATGAGTAGACTGAAAATAAAAGTCAATAACAGCTTTATTAAATAATAAGGAATTTTTCAAACTTTTCAACAGTATATTCAACAAAATAGGCTACAATTGTTTTATCATTTCTCAAGATTATTTAAATATCAAAATGTTGAAATATGATGAAATTTTTGAAATCTTATGAAATTTTTGAAAGTTTTGAAATTTTATAAATTTTGAAATTTATAAAATTTATAACATTTTTATGAAATTTTTTGAACTTTAGAAAAAAAAATTGACCTTTTTTTTGCAATTTGATTGGCCGACTGGAAATGAAATCTCGTCTCTGGTTGGACAACGTTGAAACACTGAATAAACAAGACAAAAATAGACACAGGCCTGAATATACCTCACGCGAGGTATACTCATACCTCATGCGAGGTATACTCACTGCACGCGAGGTATACTCACTCTGAGGTAGAGTTGAGAAAATGCTGTTTAGGCCAATCAGCGAAAAGCAAAATTCCTCATCATTTAATAATCTTGTATATTGACCACAATCATATGGAATATTTGTATAATATTTGATAGTAGTTTGTGAATATATCAAAATTTTGAATACATCGATTGTGATATACGAGTTATTGAGCTCGTCGGTCTTGCCTTAAGCATCACCACTTCAATGCCCATATTTGGAAAGCGCCATCACCAATAACCTTACTTATAGACAAATGCGAGCTGGAAAAAAGCACATGGAGAATCAAAATAAGATCTTTAAGCCTAGAATAGAGATGTCAGTAATTTCCGCCATTTTGTTTTCCGGTAATGAAAATATCCAAAATTGACATTTTCAAAAATGTAATATTTACTTTTTAATCCCTTTATTGTTGTCTCCAACTGTTATTATTAAATTGCTTTTAATCTATATTTCCCTTTAATATATTTATTTGCTGTGGTAAGAACAAATATTGATTAAAAATATATTAGATCGGAACCGGCGTTTAATAGTTTTTGCAGCTGTGGTACGTTTTTTTTTTTTATTAGGATACCCTCTTTGTGACTAGAATAGAATATATTTATGACGTCGTACAATCATATTTTCAATATCCAATGAAAGCTTAGGTTTCCACGAATGTCAATGTTATTGACAAATTTGTATTTCCGGTCAAATTTCATGCAAAAAATAAAATGGAAAACTTTATAATCGTCTTATTCCGAGGTAATGGAAAATATTGAAAAGTATTCGTCATATTCAATAACTTCAATCATCGATGATTAGATACGGTTGTTTCGAATCATTTCCATTCCGTAAAAATTTTGTCATTTTCGTCCGCCAGATCACGTGACTTTGATGGAATGTATAACACTAGACTTCCGGTGTCAATGTACACAACAAAAACTTCAATCGATATGTGCCGTTTTAATGTTCGATCTTCAGCTTAAAAAAATCTTTACATTTTCTGTAAAAGACAGTTATCAATTAAATTATTTTATTTGTATCAAAGACTTGAATACAGAGACAATTACTTCTTTTAAAATTAAATTTGTTTTCTTTCTTAATTTGTTGCTGTCAGCATCATGAAAGGAAAACGATCTGCCTTTATATATTTCTGATATCAGACAGATACTGGGTACTGAACATCAGTATTTATTCAGCCGTTTCCATATTTCAATTACTTATAATCTACCGCATCTACAACTATGAAATGCTGAATGGGAAGGGGGTACGAATAAACCCATAAAATCTGGGGGAAATGCTGCCAATATTATTTTTGTGTGGGGGGTTGAGAATAAACTAGATGCTGTGTCGCTCACCTTTCATTCTGCTTTGAGGAAACTTAATACAGAACCTTCCATAGGTGCTTCCCACCGAATTTCGGTTCATTTGGCCAAGCAATTTCAGAGGAGAAGAATTTTAAAAATCAGCCAATCAGAAACGAGAGTAACCTGTGGCAGCCATGGTTGTTAACGGATCGGGACGAAATGTGCAATCTTGTCAGAGGACCTTCCATAGATGCTTCCTACCAAGATTTGGTTCCATTGGTCAAGAGGTTTCAGAGGAGAAGATTTAAAACTAGAGGCTCAGTGGGCTGAGCCTGTGTCACTCACCTTTCATTCTGCTTCGAGGAAACTTAATACAGAGCCTCCCATAGGTGTTTCCCACCAAGTTTTGGTCATTTGGCTAAGAAGTTACAGAGAAGAAGATATTTAGAAGTCGACCAATCAGAAACAAGAATGGCCTGTGGCGGCCATGTTTATTAACAGATCGGAACTAAATGAGCAATCTTTATAGATGATTTTCCAGGATGCTTCCTACCAAGTTTCGATTCATTTGGCAAAGTGGTTTCAGAGAAGAAGATTTTTTTAGAAATCAACCAATCAGAAACAAGAATTGCCTTTGGCGGCCATGTTTGTTAACGGATCGGAACTAAATGAGGAATTTTATAAAGAACCTTCCAATGATGCTTCCTACCAAGTTTCGATCCATTTGGCTCAGCGAAGCGGTTTCAGAGGAGACGATTTTTTAGAAATCAACCAATCAGAAACAAGAATTGCCTGTGGCGCCATGTATGTTAACGGATCAGAACTAAATGAGCAATCTCTATAGAAGACTTTCCAAGGATGATTCCTGCCAAGTTTCAATTCATTTGGCCAAGCGGTTACAGAGAAGAAGATTTTTTAGAAATCAACCAATCAGAAACAAGAATTGTCTGTGGCGGCCATGTTTGATAACGGATCGGCACGAAATAAGCAATCTTTCGAGAGGACCTGCCATAGATACTTCCTGCTAAGTTTCGGTTCATTTGGCCAAGTGGTTTCAGAGAAGATTTTTTTTTATCGGCCAATCAGAAATATGAATTACCTATGCCGGCCATGTTTCTGAACGGATTGGAACTAAATGAGCAATTGTTACAGAGGACTTTCCAAGGATGCTTCTTACCAAGTTTCGGTTCATTTGGCAAAGCAGCTTCAGAGGAAAAGATTTTTTAGAAATCAACCAATCAGAAACAAGAATTGTCTGTGGCGGCCATGTTTGTTAACGGATCGTGACGAAATTAAAATCCTTATAATGATATAGATGCTTCCTACCAAGTTTCGATTTATTTGGCCCAGCGGTTTCAGAGGAGAAGATTTTTAAAAATTGGCCAATCAGAAACAAGACTTTCCTATAGCGGCCATATTTGTTAATGGATCAGGACAAAATGAGCAATCTTTAGAGAGGACCTTCCATAGATGCTTCCTACCAAGTTTCACTTCATTTGACTTGGGGGTATCAGAGAAGAAGATTAAAATGGGAAAAGTTAACGGACGACGGACGCCAAGTGATGGCAAAAGCTCACATTGCCCTTTGGCAAGGCAGAGATCACCCTAGCTTTTGAAGATGATGGGCCAATAGTAATGGGCCATTAGGCTGGAGTATGGGTGCCCCCCGGCCCAAAAACGATTTTCAGCAATTTAAGCAATTCTAGAGGCAATAAACCTTGTAATTTGCACTAGCTGCATGCCTATAGTGAATGATGATGTTTTAAAATTATCACAACCAGCTGTTATAGTATTGTTTGCTCCAATGCTAATGCATTTACTGCAGTACATTTTGTTTATATCTTTGTCGTATGTTAACCATGTGTATAAACTGGCCCAACGGGACTGAAACTTTCCTTGTTTTCGCTGGCTTCGTGTGATACGTCATCATCGACCTCAATAGGCTCATTCGCCTCTGTAGTTGTACTTGTGTCCGTTTCATCTTCTGACCAAGGATTTTCCTTCTCTGACGTCATGAAAAATGATATTTTCGGTTGATTTTTTTCAGATTTTGGGAGGCATTTTGTTGTCATTCGACAGTTTTCCTTATAATCGAGACCAGAGTATGAAAAACACTGAGTGTATCGGTTGATTATACGACTGGTTTACTTTTTCGCCCGATTACGTTCGCGGGATGAAACAAAAATCAAGAACCAGTCGAAACAAAATAATTATTGTATGCAGATCCAGGTTACCGGCGCACGATGTACAATTGTATGGGCCATACGCGACGGTAATGCGCCCTACTGGCACACACATCACTTTTTAATGGGCCATATAAAATTTTAGCATGACTATGGCGCGGCCCAAAGTGATCTCTGCAAAGTGAGCTAAAAATCGGCCAATCTGAAACAAAAATTGCCCGAGGCGGCCATGTTTGTTAATGGATCAAAACGAAATGAGCAATCTCTATAGAGGACCTTCCATAGATGCTTCCTACCAAGTTCATTTCCTTTGGCCAAGCGGTTTCAGATGAAAAGCTTTTTTAGAAATCAAACAATCAGTAAAAGGAATTGCCTATGGCAGCCATGTTTGTTAACGGATCAAAACGGAATGAGCAAACCCTATAGAGGACCTTCCATAGATGCTTCTTACCAAGTTTCAATCCATATGGCCAAGCTGTCTCGGAGGAGATTTTTTTAAATTGGCCAATCAGAAACAATAATTGCCTATGGTGGCCATGTTTGTTAATGGTTCAGAACAAAATGTGTAATCTTTATAGAGGACCTGCTATAGATGCTTCCTACCAAGTTTTGGATCATTTGGCCAAGCGGTTTCAGAGGAGAAGATTTTTAGATATTGACCAATCAGAAACAAAAATTGTCTGTGGCGGCCATGCTTGTAAATGGATCGGGACGAAATGAGCAATCTTTATACAGGACCTGCCATAGATGCTTCCTACCAAGTCTCGATTCATCTGGCTCAGTGGTTTTAGAGAAGATTTTTTAGAAATGAACTAATCAGAAACAAGAATTGCCTGTGGCGGCCATGTTTGTTAAGAATGGTCAAACCTCTGCATTTTATCTCGTCTTAATCTCCATTGTTGACTGTATAGTAGTTCTCGTAGCACTTTTCTCAGACAAAAAATCATACAGAAAATATCCAGTTTTTAATTCAACTTTCACTCTATATATACTAGAACTTCACGAAACTTTTTAGTTAAGGCACTGATTGTAGTCATGCGAGTCAGTGACCATCATTTCATCAACAGAAATTCATGCTAACCGCACAAAACTTCAGCATTTTCCCTTTCATACATATATAAACAATTGGTTGAAATATGCATCAAATATTGTCATGTTTTACATATTGATCCATTTACATTCATGACCCCTCCCCTCCCCCTTTTGTTTTGATTGCATGCAATCTTAGAAACAATCTTAACACACCTGTGGAGATTCTCCCAAGGATCTCATTTTATAAAACCATCAAAATAAGATGAACAAGATTGCTATGCCATAGCCAATGTCCCCCACCTATTTACATAGATCTGTGTATAAATTACTTTCATTAGTTCCTATGACTGAAATGGACTAATCTTTAAAGAAGCTGTGTCGTCAATAATCAGTCAAGAATTTTGCTTGTGTTCTAGCAAGCCTTGATATGGGTTCTATATTAGAAATCATTTGTTTTTTTAATTGTGCTAGCTATTGTATATAAATATGTTATGGTTTTTTTCTAAAAAAATATTCAGATTCCCAATGTTGCTGAAAAAAATATTCTGATTTTGGTGGAGGAATCAAAAATAATCTGATTCAGAGTTTTTGTAATAAAACCTAATGTTAAATTCTGGAAAAAAAATTTGCACTTTGCGCGACAAAAAAAATTAATATTCTAACTCTTGTGTTGTCCGAAAAAAAAATTCGGAACGAAACAAAAAACCATAAGCCTCCCCCCCCCCCCCTTCAAGTTAAATGGTCGGTCCCTTACAACGGAATTAGGACAAAAAACCGCCTGGTGTGAATCACTCCGGGCGCTGCTCCCATACGTTAAATGGGACCGATTCGTAACCCTCGCTGGGAGAAAAAGCGGACTGAGCGGTACGTTATCGTATCTAATGTCTGGCGAATTCTCTATTTATAAAAAAAAAAAAAAAAAAAAAAAAAAAAAAAAAAAAAAAAAAAAAAAAAAATGTTCAAAAGCTTTATTTAAAGACGATACATAGCAATACAAATAACACAAGCTCTATTGAGCTTTTAAATCGTCTATCAAACAAACATAAAATAGTGATAGAAAACATGCATGATGATGACAGTGGTCAGTACATATAACACAGCAAGGCACATATAACACAGGTGCTCGTAGACAGGACCCCTTATGGTACCCCATGTCGTGGTACCGCCCACCAATTTATCTTCGTTTATTTTCTTATTTCTGACATATTTCGTTTGGAAAATATATGGGAATACTGACAAACAGGAAATATGTCAGAAATAAGAAAATAAACGAAAATAAATTGGTGGGCGGTAGCACGACATGGCCATGGGGTACCATATGGGGTTCTGTCTACGAGCACCTGTGACATATAAGGCATACAATCATAAGACATTACAACATTAAATGCTATAGCACATATACCGTATATCATGCATACTTACTAATAAATAAAATTTAGAATGTGTTTATTCAGTACTTACAAATTAGATGTGTTCTGCTAGTCGATTTACTCGTGGATCAAATAATTCTCACATGTGCGGCCATCATCGATTTTCCTGGCGCGAAACATTTTAAATACACGTCACTGGTGTCAAACTCAAATCAAATCAACAGAGCGTTTTTTTGTTTTGTTTTTATTATTTTTTTTTTTCGTTTTTATTTTCTTTGGCAGTAGCATAGCTATCAAGGGCGAATCCAGGATTTCAAGTTAGGGGGGGACGCACTTAAAAGAAATTGCGCCGAGCGGAGGGAGGCGCTAAAAATTTTGGGGTATTTCGTGTGAAAAACACGATTTTACGCAAAAAAATCATATTTTTTCCAATTGCGGAGGGAGGCGCGAAAATTTGTGGGGTATTTCTGGTGAAAAATCACGATTTTATGCCAAAAAATCATATTTTTTTCAATTTTAGGGGGGGGCGCGCGCCGGGTGCGCCCCCCTCTGGATCCGCCCCTGGCTATGGGGGGTTGTCCGCCCGGGTGGCACTTGTGGACCTGTTGTATAAGCCTGTATAGACTGCATCGAAAAATGCCGGGATCACTACATAGGTTGAAGGATGTTTTCATCTTTGACTTTGGAGTTGCTTTAAATATATTGTCACTGTTTTTGAGCCTCATTGATGTAATGTGGGCATTAGGATATATGGCGTGACTTTCCATAAAATAACCATCTTTTCAACCATCTACATTTTATTTGATTCACACTGAAAGTGAAAATACATTATAAAAAGAATTTACTATAATGCAAAACAAATTATTATTTACTGAAATGAACCGCTGAATAATTTATAAAAGCTGGACAACCCGTAATTAATGAAAGTATACAAAAGCATAAATGCCTACCTGAAAATAGGGAACAAGTTATCAATCTCAACCAGCCGTGTACTGTATTGAAGTGTGAATGTCAATCAGTGGACAAGTTAGCGAATATATAGATCCAAAACCAGGGCGGGAATACATGCATGTGATATTCGTGCAAAAAGGTAGAAAGGTGTAGTCATTTCTCCGTCCGTTTTTATGAATGAATGAATTTATGAATGAAATATATTAATGATGCAAGATTACTTACCTTTAAACGTAGTATGACCCGTTTCTTATAATACGGCGACAATATTTTAAGACATATAGAATCTAACACCGGCAAAAGTGCAAGACTGGGAAATCTCCGACACCCGAGGGTAAGATTTCATTCGTTCGCTGACGAGGCTCGATTGAAATCTTATCCGAGGGTGTCGGAGATTTCCCTATCTTGCACTTTTTACCGGTGTTTGATTTTATTTCTCACTTTTATCAGTAGTTGTGTATTGTTTGACAGCTAAAAATTTGAAAAAATAGGATTTTTTGGCGTAAAATCGTGATTTTTCACACGAAGTACCCCAAAAATTTTCGCGCCTCCCTCCACTCGGCGCAATTTTTTTAAATGCGCCCCCCTAACTTGAAATCCCGGATCCGCCCCTGAAAGTGTCCCCCGGACAATATTTTATTGAGACTGCGATATGTTGTTGAGGTAGCCGAGTTATATGGCTTACCATATCCGTACGACTTATTTGATACTCCACCTGGTAAATATCAATGGAAACAGATAGTAAATAAAGCTGTATATATCTATCATTCCAACAGATTAAGTCTCAAACAGAAGAAGCGCAAGCAAAATCATCGTTAAAATATATTTATTTCAACTACTCAAAAGATGGGAAAGTACATAATATCTAGAAATCCTGTGGTTCTGAACCATATGCTGTGTCATTAGCCGCTCTGAATGCCAAGATAGCCACTGACACCATAATTCTGCAAAAACAAGTTTCAAGATTTTCCAACAATACGAAGACTCCAATATGTCAGCTATGCAGTAAGGAGATAGAAGATATTTTACATTTTATAGTAAGATGCTCTGCATTACAGAAAGTACGTTCTCCATTCCTGACAGCAATCCAGAGTTCCGGATGGGTGGTTCATACACTCCAGGATGTGCAGCTTCTTCTTCTTCTTTCCTTCGTAGAAACTTCCAATTATGGAACACCTCCGGTTATATGTCGGAGTAATTAAAATCCAATCACAATATGAATATTTACATATGAATTTTATATAGTACACCTCCGTGTACAGTGTCTGTTGTATAGAACAGTTTTTTCTTAGTGTTTTTAAAAGTAGTAATATTTTAAACTTGTATAAGTGCGGAAATACTGTGATATTGACGGATTTTATAATTATACGAGGAACTCTATAGAAGAATTCGGTTCTCCTGACAAAGGAGGGAACTTCTGTATATGTAATCAGGTAATCAGGTATGAAATAGTGTCCGTTGCTATGAAATTGTGGTTAGGGTTAGGGTTAGGGTTGTTAAAATGTCTGGACACTATAACATATGTAAAAGTGTCCGGCGAACACTTTGAACTGGAGTACACAATTAAATGCTGCAAAATAATAAACAATGGGATAGGACACAAGTTTCACAACTTACAAACGTCTTCTCCATTACATACAAGAATTAATACAACATGAACTTATATATACATACATATTTCATATACTACCCCCCCCCCCCCCCCCTTTCCAATCCTAAGCGTCATGCAAATTGATTATCCAAGCTAAAGTCATTTAAGAAATAAATCATGGAAGCCAGAATGTGTTGGGAGTTTTAACATGGATTGGCGGATATTAGTATTTTATCCCGAGCCAGAAGCGAGGGATAAAATTTACTAATATCCGCCAATTCTTGTTAAAACTCAAAACACATTCCGGCTTCCATGATTTATTTCGATTCTGATATGTCTTAGAGTACAAATACGGTAGTATATTTTGATTGGAAGACTGTCATTTATATTTACGCTTGCGGAAAATGTAGCACACAATTTATGCTGCCAATGAAAAAATCAGACACATTCACCGGCGCATGTGCTAATGAGATTATACCGAATGGATAACTCGCTCGTTTGTTAACAAAGCGACAGGAGGTTATGTTGGAATCCCTTTTATCTTAATGACACGAACACACCGAACATTCAATTTGGATAGAACTTTCTAATGGATTTATATTTAAAGTTCGGTAAATGTTCTGGGTGTTGTTTTTGTTGTTGTTGTTAAAAACAGTTATTTATGATATGACGACTCGTGAGTGATTGTTGTTTAGCCCCAATTCAGCAATTTTTCAGCTATATCATGGCGAGAATAAGTTAATTTTCAATGAGATGATGATGAGGTCCGCTGAGTTGGATCTTTATAGTGCTAGCTCACTGAAGCAACAGTCCATGGTTAGACATGTCGCTCCACCCGGGCACATTATTCTGATTCCGAGCCAACCGGTATTTGCTCTTTCTCCTTAATGTTGTGTGCTTAGCGGGGAAGCAACAAATATCAATCTTAGTCTTTGGTTTGACCCGACCGGGGCTCGAACACATGATCTAACACACTCGAGGAGAGCTTGCTAACCATTACGTGGCCGGTGCGTTATATAAGTCCTGTTTTTTAATTCTTAACCATTAACCTGGTTTTAAGCTTTTTTTTATGGTCGAGTGTTTTTTTACGGTGTGGTTTTAACCAAGCGGTTAAATGGTTAAGGAACATCTTAACCGGGATCGAAGCACGGTTGAATATGTTTGAACCTTGTTAATTACCAGTATATGTTTGTAATAGGAACATCTGTGTATTATAAACCCATTTCCAAGTTGTTTATTGACATTCTGCATTGTTGTATTTGTTTATAAAGAATTAAATTATTTTATTTTATTGTTTTTGTTTTGTTTGTGTGTTTAACAGTTGAATTGTTTTATTTGTTAATGAAGAATTAATTTTAATTTGTTTAAAAATAATCAATGAACCAGAAAATTTCTCTTAAATATTGTTCTTCAACCATTGCATTTTATATCTATCTTAAACATGTTTATGGTTCATGATTTAAACATGTTTCAGGTTGTTTTCAACCATAAACAAGTTTGAGAATATGACGACTCGTTAATCAAGTTGCATGAGACTGTCTCGAAACTAAATCATACGATCTTGATCAATAAAGTAAGACATATATCTATTATAACCCTGTTTCATGTTACAAATATGACTAATTTACACATATATATAACCATGACATAGAAAAGCGACAGGTGTCTTTAATGTAGTTTTGTATAGCCAGAAATATGCAACAAATTACATCACAGCTAAGTTTTTCATTTCAAAATAATAAGGGCCTGGTGGCTCAATGAGTTAGGTAGTTGGATTACCTAACGACTCATACAAGCCTATCACCAATACGGCATGGGTTCGAGCCCGACTTTGTAAATTAAAAAAAAGGGTGCACTCGACTCGCAAACGCAAGTGATAAAGTTTACCAGTTGCTTGAGCATGGTCGGCGGTTCTCTCCGAGTATTCCGGCTTCTTCCACCACTAAAACTGGTCGCCATGATATAGTTGATATATTACTGAAAGTGGCGTTAAATACAATAAATCAATCAATCAATCAATAAAAACAGAGTCTGTCTATAACGATGCATTCCGTACATTTACCTCTTCAATGCAGCAGTGTATCGTTTACATGACCAAAAAATCAGGTTAATTCTCATTAATTTTAGATTTCAAATTGGGAACGATCGACAATCGAAAAGACTACATGTACTTGCAAACTTGGGGAGAATTATATTTTTTTTCATATTTTTTTTTTGATAAAAACAGGAATACGGGATTTTCTTCTAGACATCTACTTCGCTTACAACAGCTTTGTATGAACAGCCGCTTTAGGACTGGAATTTTCTGGATCCAATGATATCGTTTTGATTTTGCCTTTATATTAGTAATATAATTTATTAATTTCTGGCAACTTCGATGATCATCGAACACTCTGGCAATACATAAACTTGTGTACATTCTTCTGTTATATTAATATTAATATATAACAGGGATATTTATTCGTCTTCATGATTGATAGATGATAAACACATCTTTATTTGGGCCGTTATCTCAGAAAAATCGGGATACATTTTCATCAGTAAAAGAACAAGCGTTTGATTTTATGTGGGATGGGATTAATTGGAAAAAAGGGGTAAATATTTTGCTGACAAATAACCGATAAAATGAATTATATGAATAGGTTTTTTTTCACACTCCAGATGCACTCCCTTAAAAATACTTCTACCAAAAGTAACGCACAACTCCAAGTAATGATAATTATTATAGATCATTTTAATTTACATGCATTAGAAATGTTCCTCTATACGAAAATCATACCCGTTCATATTTTGTGTAGTTATTGGTGACCGATTCATATACATTTTTTGTATTAGATACAAATTCAATATAAACATACAAACACATCATAGCATAAAAATTGTTTATAAATTAGTGCCGGGGATATTTTTTAGAATAATTTTATTTAAAACAAATGCTTTGTTGTGCTATGGAAATGAAACTAGGTTGCTAAGGAAGATGGTTTATGGTGTTTAACGCCCCTTTCAACAATATATCGGTCAGTTTTATTGGTGGAGAAAACTGGAGTACTCGGAGAAAACCATTGACCTGTCGCAAATCACTGACAAACTTTATCACATAATATTGTATCGAGTACACCTAAGGAAGAATTTTTTATCGTAAGTGTAATTTTAGTCGTAAGATAATCTTTGTGAAAAGGACTTAGGAATTGTCGTAAGATAATCTTAAGTGAAAAAGTTAGGACTATAGTTACGAATTTTTGTGAAAAGGGCTACAGAACCATTGCAGTTTTCCCAGTTTTCCAGTTGTTGACTGATTTTGTCTGTTTGTTGACTTATGAGTTTAGCCTTTCCCTTTGGAAGATTGCTCGGTGTTTGGTAATTTTGTTATTACCCATATTTAGACCTTTTTATCAACTGAAAAACCGAATAAAAAAACAGAGCAATTACCTATGTAGGTAAGAGTAGTGATGTATTGATAAATTGAGATAAATTACGTATAATGAGAAACAGATGGTTTCTTATTTCAGAATACTTGATAAAAAAAAAAATGGTTTGCATCTTCTTGAGGCTACAAAATGGGCTTGGCAAGATATTTACTTTGCATAGATACCAGACTCAAGCTTAGCTAGCAGCCACTTTTTAGATAGGTCTATAAACAGAAAATTTGTATCAGACTGAAATATTTTAACAATAGTAAATGTAAAATATCAATGTATCAATGTAAAATTGTTGGATTTTATTATTAAAACTCTGTGAATAAACCAGTTTTTATAATAGAAAAAAAGATCTCATAGAATTAAACACAGGTACATTTTTTTCTAACAATATTGCGTTTTCTTCTCTAAAAGTGATTTATTAAATATATATTATATATATACATCTTCCTGGAATGAATATGAATCTAGTCTGTAATAAACGATGTATTCATGGAGTTCCACGTTCTGTAATGTTCTTTTACCCACCATGGGTACATGTGCTGATTGAAATGGGAAGAGGGCGTTCTAGGGTAAGACCTATTTTTTTATGAAACAAGATCTTTATTCAACAGGATATTGGCTGAAGCACGTACTGAAATTACCCTTTTCCTACAGAACCATCCTATATTGTTTTACAAATCATTAATACACACTTTAATTTCTATTAATAATTATATTCATACATTACCATACAAAATATAAGAATAATGCGCCTTTTTTCAACAGCATCAAGAAGACTTTGAAGATACCAAAGGAGCAATCAGAATCCGTATATCGAAGAAGAACAGACAACACAATGGCCAAAAGAAAAAGTACAAAAGGACAAACAACGATCTACAAAACATACATATAAAACTAAAGATCGAGTAACACGAACCCCACTAAAAACCGGGGATGAACTCAGGTGCTCTGGAAGGGTAAGCAGTTCCTGCTCCACTAGTGATTACAATCTTCAAATTACTTTCTTCACTTCAATAAATCTTCATTGCACGTATCATAGCATGTAATCTGAAATTAGCACAGGTCCACCAGCTCACCGACGTTAAAAACCAAATTCGGACCTGTGCATTCCAAATCCTTAAATTCGAGGACTGCGTGTATAGAAATATGACATTGACGATCTCTACCTGATTTGCTTAGTATTATATTCACCGTTATTAAAATTAGTTTCTATGATGTAACAAACTTTCCCTCTTTCAATGAAAAAAACAACCTAATCAGGGCCATTATATAGAATGCACTGAAATGGTCATGTGATTAAGGGGCATACTAAAGGTAAATCTAACATCACAATGTGAGTGCCTATTAAGAGATCATTGTTCATATGCTAGTCACTGGTGTCGGACCCTAACTTTGGGCCTTTATTGTGGATCTTAGGAAAGCTTACCAACCTTTTAATCAGACCATCCTCTAGCCTGCAGCTCCCACCACAGCCAAAGTAGACAAAAGTATTGCCAGAGAAATTTTTATGGTATCCCAGTCAGTTTGAGTCATCAAGTCGAGTCAGACTGTAACTTTGGGCCTGTATTGTGAGCCTTCCATGAGTTAACATACCTAGGTCTTTTCACCAGGACAACCTCTAGTGTGGACAAAAGTATCGCCATAGGGAAATTTTTATGGCATCTCAAATTCGGGAGTTCCATGAGTTAACCCAGCCCAGGTTGACAATAGTGTTGCCGTCGAGAATTTTTTTATGGTATCTCAAATTCAGTTATCAAGTCATGTCAGACTCTAACATTGGGAATCTATTGTGGGTTATAGAGAATTAACTCACCCAGGGCAAATAAATTATAATCAACTGAAATTAAAAGGACAACCAATCTAAAGATTTAATACAACACACATAACAAATACACAGTATTAACTATTGGTGGTATCTATTAAATGTGTCATTCAATTACATAATCAAGATCAAATCAAATACTGTATAAGTGTTTTTTTTCGCGGGTACCTAATTTTCGTTTTATTCATCGATGGCGAAAATAAGAATCCGCGTAAATTTCATCCTTTACTGCTAGAGTTTTCCCCCCTAGTAGCATGTAGCAAGTATTGAGTTGAGTTCTACTCACTGTCACAATTATTTGTTTAACAAAAGAAAAAGATAAGTTGGTGGAAGGGGAAGAATTTGCAAAAGCGAATGAATTAGTGGAGGAAATTAATGAAAGTAGAGGAGGTTCACCCACACCTTCTAAAAGAGGAACGTATAAAATATTTTCACTCAAACAGAGATATGAAATTGGTAAATATGCATCCGAACATGGCAATGCAAGACTAGTGCCTCGAGAAAATTCAGCCCAATGTTTGACAAAAAAATAAATGAAAGTACTGTTCGTGGTTTTAAATCGGTTTATCAGAAAGAAATTAAAAAAATGAAACGGAAATTAGTTGAAACAGATTCAGCAGATTCAAGTGATGATCCTGGTGTGACGGAATTAAATCTGAGTAAGCCTGGAAGAAAAACTTTATTGGGTGAAAAACTGGATTCAAAAGTTCAGTTTTTTATTAAATCAGTCCGCGATTCTGGCGGAATTGTGAATTCTGCAATAGTAAGAGCAGCTGCAAAAGGGATAGTTCTTTCACATGATAGGAGTTTGTTATTTGAAAATGGGGGACATATTGAACTTACAAAATCATGGGCAAAGTTCCTTTTGAAAAGAATGAATATGGTAAAGGTAAAGGCAGCAAGTCGACAAGTACCGTACCTAAAATCAATAAAATCTAAAGTGGAAATGTACAAAATCCCCCCTGAACTTGCAATTAACTGGGATCAAACAGAAATTAACATTGTACCAGTATCACAATGGACAATGGATGTTGAAGGTGCTAAAAGGATAGAGATCACTGGTATCCATGACAAGTGACAAATCAAAGGTAAATTATTTTACAACCCAAAACAACTAATCACCCTTTTATCTTTAAATGTCTCGTATGTAATTGCTAATAAACACACCTGTCTTAGCTTTGCCAATCATCTATTTTTAAATACAGGTATGTTGATAATTTTTGGTGTTAATTAATGAGTCGTTTATATAAAGTTTGTAATCAGGCTACACCTTTTATTTACCGTTAATTATCAATGTTTTTATTTTTCATTTTGAGTCAACTTTGTAACTTCATTATCATTTTGTTTATAATTATCGTTTTTCTTTAAGGTTTTTGTTTGCCTATCTTCTATTTTATTATTTACCTCTAGCTTTCTTTTTTTAAGCTACATTTGCTGGTTCTATGACTGGACTCAATTAATTTATAGTGGAAAACAGATCAGTGTCACCCTAAATACAAATTTCCAGACAATTTTCATATCACACATTCAGAAAATCACTGGGCTAATGAATCGACTATGATTGAATATTTGCAAAATGTTATCACTCCGTTTGTAGATGAGATAAAGGAGGAACTAGACTTGCCAGTACGACAAAAAGCATTGGTGATTTTTGACTGTTTTCGTGGTCAAATAACGGAAGATTTTTTGTATGCATTAAAATCTGAAAATCTTGTATATGTTACAATTCCTCCAAACTGCACAGATAAATTGCAACCAATGGATTTGAGCATTAATAAATCGGCAAAGGATTTTCTGAAAGCTCAGTTTCAAAACTGGTATGCTGAACAGGTTGTCACGTACATTGATAAAAACTTTGATAAAGTAGAGGCAGTTAAAATTGACTTGTCGTTAACAAAAATGAAGCCACTAGGTGCTAAATGGTTGGTAAAACTTTACGATCATTTATGTAGCAATCCCGTTATTATCAGGAATGGATTTTCAGGATCGTGTGGAATATCTGAAATCTTATCATATAAGTGTTGAACATTGAGACTGACCTGTGTTTTTTGTAAATATGTTGTAATAATTTAATAAAGGTATATTAAATGCCTGTATGCAATTTTCAATTAATGAAGATGTATACAACTTTAAAATACCAAAGATCGCACACAAAAAGCTCTAACTCAATTTATTTAAAAAGAGACACACGTACACAACATTGAAAATAAACTTAGATACACAAATGCAATTTTACAATTACTGGAACTTTGATTAAAAAGGATGGGCATGAACAATTTTAATATCCTATCTATATTCCGGATGCTGTTTGTAAGTGCGTTACTAACAAAGTCTCCGGAAATTTAATTGATTCATTCTCGAATATGAGTATAAGTTTATATCTTAAAACATTTCTTGTTTTGAATCGTTTGTCCAAGATTCAGATATTCTAACACAATGATGGATCCACTAAAATTGGATTTTGGTTAAAACTCAGGATCGTGAAAATTAAATACCGCTAAAAAAAATCCACCAATTTGGAAGAAAATCACGAAATTTGATTCCTGCGGAAAAAACCAATTATACGGTACATAGGATGAAATATGAAAAATTCAAAACATGAAATTCCTTTAACTTTGTAAACAACCTATAACATACTGTATGTGGCTTTCACACTAAAATTTTATTCAGTACAAAAAAAATGTTTTAGCGTTATTGCTATCATAACATACATGTACAAGATGAAGTAATTCATCAAACATGTAATTTTCCTAAATTTTCAAGAATTTCTGGTCACATTTATAAAGTGTATGATTATCCACAATATCATGTAATGACAACATTTTATACCCACTAACACCTCAGTGGCAAAACTCATCCAGTAATAATCATGTGAAGTCCATAGATGAAGTGTATTGTTATCTTTTCTCAGATTGAAGGTGAAATTCATTTACTGTAACAATGTACTTTTACAGTTCATATACAAATGTTCTTTAAAGATGAACATTTGTTGGTCTTCTGGTCATATGCATAATAAATTCTTGTTAAATTTATTTACATATTTGCACATAATTCTTGAAAAAAATTAAATTTTATCCAATTTCTAAATTCAACAAATGTATAGCAGTTTAACAATAAATAAATAAGTTCATAAAAACACATAAAAGTTGACCAGTTTTATCACAATTTTGTTTATATTTATTTATCACTTAATTGGTGATGATTTCAAAGATCTACACTTGACATTGCCTAATTTTGTCTTCATTATATTGCCTTGCCATTCTGCTATACAGTCTCCATTGGTTCTCAAATCAGGCTGAAAATAAACAAACACAATTAGGTTCTCAAATCGGGCTGAAAATAAACAAACACAATTATGAAGTACAGTGCCGAGAAATCTGTTATATTTAAAGTTTTATGATGCATTATAATTGTGTAGGGTATGTATCAGATATCATCTCTCCTTACAATAAAAAAAAACTCTTGATTACGAGTTTTTACTCTGACAATAAACAATGTATTTATTTTTTTTATAATTCCTAAAACAAAGTTGGTTACATTTATAGGCCATAATGAAAAAAAAATTAAATAAACATTGATTTTAATTACAAAAAATATTATTCTGAAATTCTATGGAACCCCCAAGGTACACTATAATGAAAAATTAACAAGTTTCAACAAAACAGGGTGAGGTTATTTTTGTCAAATATAAAAGAAAACTAAATAATAAATTTTAATTTTAAGTTCTGTAACAAATTTTGACAGTATCTTCTACGATATAACATGTTTTCATTATACAATGTAAACATTTATTGGCCAATTTAGGAAACTTATAAAACACAACATAAACCTCAGTCTTCTAAAACAAATTAAAATGTAATTTTTCTAAATTCATATCATTCTGAATCAGTTCAATCAAAAAATAAACTTCTCATTGAATATATTTAATTTCAAATACAAAATGTCTTCAAAAATTACACCCTGACCAATCAGAAACCTTGTAACATATCCATAATTCAAATATATATATTTTCTCACCTGAAGTTTTTCCCAAACTTTTTTCTTAAGTTTTAATTCATCATCAGGTTTACCAGATTCATGGTCTTCAAAAAATACCCTTTCACCAGGGGCACTTCCTTCTGGAGGGTCTAATGGCTCCACTGCTCTTGGATCATCACTATAAAAAGTAACATTAACAGTTTCTAAAGTTGTGCATAAAAGGCTATTGTATGAGTATTTCATGATTGTTATTTGAACACTTGCTAACAGTAACATTTTTTTTTCTAAAGATTATAGGTATAGACACAACTAGGTGTATGTGATACAACATTATAGAATAAAGTTTTGTCAGTGACTTGCAGCTGATCAATTATTTTCCACAATAGATCATTTGCACATTTTCGGCTTTGATGCTAAAATTATACGTTTTACAGGAAATATTTCACTTCAAGGCAGGCAAAAGTTCAATGAAAATATTATGTATTTTATCCCATAATCTGTACAAAATTATAATGTTGAAATAACTTCTAAATTTTCTATTTGCTATAAAAATTACTCTCTGATTTTTTACAAGGTTCAAATATCTATACCTTAGAAAGAAATCATAATCAAATTCATTATCTTTTCCATTGCCCTTGCTAGACTGGGGACAATTTTGTCTGCCATAAGGGAAATAACTTGTATAAAAAATGCATATAAATGTATAATTTTAGAAACAAATAGGGAATGTGTAAAAGGTCAATCACTTTGGTTTCCTCTATCAATAAAACTGACAATAACAAATAAAATACTAACACAGATGCACACATGAGCATGGCTTTAGATTCTACACCTCTCATCTTGACTGGTTTCAGGTTACATAAAAACACTCCTAGCCTGTCTTGTAACTGTTCCATTGGGACCAGTCCAGCCAATCCACTGACTACTGTACGTTCTTCATCATTACCTAAATCTACTGTTTCTACATAGAGGGAATCTGCATCTGGATGCTGCAATAAAGAATAGTATTAAACCAGAGGCATACATAAGGATGCATTGAGCAACTTTCATTATAGAAGTATTTGCCAATCATTGAGTATTACAAATTTTCGTTCTGCATGAAAAGGACAATATTAAACCATTTATGTATACATGCAGGGGTTTCAAAGTTTTTTATAATAGGAGGTACTTCTTAAATTTTAGGAGGTACCTAAAAAATTAGGCTGGGGGCCGTAAGGGGTCCAGGGGGCGGAAGCTCCTGAAATCTAGCATTTTGTGGATCAAAAAATGTACTTCAGAGACTGCAAAACATTAAGTGTTTTTGAAAGAAAAATCCTATTAACTTTAGAGTTCAGATTTCACCAAGAGTGAAGACCATGCATAAAATGCCTGGATTTCACCCCCCCCCCCCCCCCTCATCAAAGACCATTGGCACGGATCAAGACATATAAGTGTCATAATTAATGAAACCAAGGACGTATATAGAATACGTCCTTGATGAAACATATAAATTTAATTTGCAATCATCAATCTTTAATAAAATTTATAATTTTAATAGATCAATACAAATATAATTAAACAAAAACAATATATATTGTTACTTTCACGACTTATGTGCAAAAACAATGTTCGAATAAAAACGATTCGCGGGAAGACATTTATTAACATTTGAATCACAAAAGTTAAATTATTTTGGAAAAAAAGGGGGACCGGCGTTTTGACATTTGTGTCATGTCCGGTCCTTTTTCAAGATTTCTAGTAATTTTCTATCCCTTATCTCCTCGTACCCCCTTTTAAAAATGTTTTTCAGCACACTTTCATTTCCGTGAATAACCGCAGTAGGGCCCCGTCAAAATATGTAAATAAATTAGCCATACAGGTAGGTTTTTATTTTTTTATACCGGAAGTTAAACAATATAGACGGAGTTAAGCAACAAGACAGTACGCCCAAGAATGATTCGACCCTGGGTTTTAAATGGATAAAAAATATCGCACAAAATATTGTGTAGTCATATATTCATAATACATAATGATCATACTTATATTACTGGAGATTACACTAAATTGTGTTTGAACATAATTTGTAATCGGTCATTTTTTTTATTTTGAAATGATGTCAGCTTTGTTCCGGTCCGAGTTTTACACAAGGATGAAAAGATATTGGGACGAAAACATATCTATTTACCGCATGCGCAAACTGCTATTTACGATTCTAAGGTAAAGTTATTTTTAAAACAGGGAATATCCCATCAACTTGGTCGTGACGCAGTTGATCGATTTGAATGCGAGAATTCAGCAATTGACGTGATCATTAATTTTTTATGAAAAATATTCCACAAGCCTATCGACCATCGTACTTGTGGTTTTGACCACCACTAATTTTGGGGGGTTCAATAATTTCTGCCGGTACTATACACGATCTCAGGCGGGTAAAAGTACCGGGTACCGGCCCACTTTGAAACCCCTGTACATGTAGTTTGTGTTCAATATATATAGTAGTTTCTGAGAAAATATTTTAAACATTTTTTTTTATCATCAAATGATAATTCATGCATACTGATAGTTGAAATCCAATGATTTCTGTAGTTTCTTGAAAATCCACATAAGGCCCTAATATTAAACTATGTCCTACAGTGGAAGCCATTTTCTTTTATATTTCTGATATCTAGATCATATGAAATCTCCATTCAAAGAGAACTCGTGTGAATTATATGTCTATTGAACTTATACTTTATTACTTTAGCATTAAAATAATGGTGAAATCATGACAGCTACTTTTGGTATCAATTATGATGGATTTTGTCTTCTATTTCCATTAATTCAAAACACCAACAAAACATTTTTTTTTTGAAAATTAAAATATGTAAAAGTCAAAAATGTTCAGATCCTTTATTTTGTTTTCTCTCTCAAGCCAAATTAGCATCCACATCCACACAATGTGGAAATTAGCATCCACATCCACACAATGTGGAAATTAGCATCCACCTCCACACAATGTGGAAATTAGCATCCACCTCCACACAATGTGGAAATTAGCATCCACCTCCACACAATGTGGAAATTAGCATCCACATCCACACAATGTGGAAATTAGCATCCACATCCACACAATGTGGTTTCTTGTTACTCATGTTTACCTTGTCTATTTTAGTTATTTTGCCCACTCTTAAATCAAGTCTGGAGGGTACAATAGCATCCTCCTCCTGTCCTCCTGCTTGTCCTGGTTTTTCTGTAATAAAATGTTTTGAAATGAGAAATGTATTATCCAATCACCAAATGGTCTATCCATCTTTTTATTTAAAAGTATTATTTCAATATTTTTATCACAATTTTGTCATGCAAAATATTCATGTAAAAAAAAAAAAAAAAAAAAAAAAAAAAAAAAAAAAAAGAGATGAAAGTTTGAATCCGAAAAGAAATGAAAAAATGTTAAAAGACATGAGAAGCAACATTAGAGAAGAATATCATGTCATTTACTGCTGATATAAACAAAATTATTATAATGGAAACTAACTTTTTGCAAACATTTTGTACACAATTTCAATAGATTGTAATTTTTGGATTATTTCACCTTTTATCACTTCTAGTAGAACTGGATTATTCAGGTAAGTACTCACTCTTCTTTTCCACAGGGTAGGCTTCTCTTGTCAGTATCTTAAGTTCCGGTGTGTCAAACTCCTTCCTAATTGGTTCTAACAGCTTATTCAGGTAAATTTCTACAGAAGCCTTCAAATCTCCTGGATGTATTTCCTAAATAATAACATGTATTTCTCATCAGCTTAATCCAAATTCAACATTATTATTTAATTTTATTAAAGCAAAACTTTAACAACAATTCTACAATGTACAAATATTAACAATAGGTTTGAGTAATCTGGGCTGAATTTTATGTTTATTATTGGGGGAAAACTATGGCAAAGGGTAACAAGTTACCACTCATAACATGTTGTTGGTCATTATACATTAGAAGAAGTGTGTCATTCTCCAAACATAAGGCATTCATTTATGCCCAGTCCTTATGATTAGTAGTTTACTTAAAACATCCTTTGCAAGCAGTAGACATGCTTTTCCAGGGTTGTATTATAGCACAGAAGCTATGTTATATTTTTTATATTCTCCTAGTATTTCCTCAGCAGATTATTTTTTTTAGAATAATAATGGTTCTTCTGTATTTCTTTTATATGATAAACTAATTTCACATGTTTGAAAATAGAAATAAGATGTTTATCTTATCGTTAAAATCTAATTTTAACTTAATAATTGTAAGCAAAATATTTGAGTACTTGAGTTTGATTTTTCAGAAAAAAAAAAAAAAAATCCTTTTTTTGTTTATGAACACAATGGGTCTAAAATAACATTGTGTATATTCTTCTGATACACGAATGAACCATTAGATTACAAAACCAGACATTTAAAGTGAATCCTATCAATTTTACCTCTTTCTACGATTTTTTTTTATTGAGTTTTGGAATTGTCCCCACAGTGGTATTTTTTGGGTTTTCAATTTGTCACCATATATACTATGTTTATCCGCCACAATATAGCTGAAATACTGCTAAAGTTGGCATTAAACACCAATCAATCAATCACTTATAATTGTCTGATTTCAATATTTTTTTATTGGAAGAAAATCCCTATACCTGTTTGGCAAAAGCTTCTTCTAATTCTTCATATTTCTTGTATGTTTGGTTACCTCCAAATTCTTTCTTTCTTGATACAGTAAATCCTGAAATAGATCATAGAAAGTTCTAGAGGCTAAATTCAGTCAAGAACATCTAATGTATTTTCATATGAATTGTGATCTTGATTATCCAAAACATTTGTGTTATTTTAAAACATTATAGAATGTCTCACAAGAATCTCAAATTTTTAATTTTCATAAATTGAACAAAAAAACTATCAATCAAGAACAAAGTTGTGGACATCAATATCACAAACGACAAATAACCAACAGATTTTTTTTTAAATATATTGCTGCCCAAACCCTGGTACATCTTTTTACATGAAATAGTCCTTATTAAACGCTGCATTTTTTTACCCGTCCCAAGTCAGGATTTCCAATGTTGTATGTCATGGTCTTTTCATGTTCCGTGAGTTAAGGTAAAATGTTCTTGTTTGTTTTGTTGATATTGGTGGAAATGTTGACCAGTACTGTTTAAACTTTCTTTCCATAACTGTATAATAATGTACCTTCTTAACAGGGTTTGGGTTATGTTGCTTAGTGCCACTTTCAACAATATTTCAGTTATATTGGTGGAGGAACATCAGAGTACATAAAGAAAACAACTGATCTGTTGCTGACTGACAAACTTTATCACATAGTGTTGTATCAAGTACACCTCGCCTGAATGGGATTTGACCTGACAATGTTAGTGGTGATAGGCACTGATTGCATACCTTCTTTACATGTTATTGGGTACAGAACATGTTTACAGAAAGATAATAAACCATTTTCTGTTATATTGCCAGGTTCACAGAATGCCATCTTTAATTTCTTCTTCACCTGGGCACGTGTATCTAGTAAATCAATCTTAGAATCTTCTTCTGATGAACTCATCTTAGTACCAGTTAATCCAGGCACTGTAAGAATAAAGACGTTCAATGTTTAGTAAAAAATAAATACAAAATTATATAGTTCTTAGCTTTGAAATATATGTAAAGTAATTTTAGCCAAAAATTAGTACAGTATTAGTAATTTTAATAGCCTCGAAAGTTAATTACTGATGATTTTTTAAAGATTAGGATGAAAAGTGATTGTTAAATATTGTTAAGCTGATACGATGGGATAAACTTTGAGTGAATGTTGGTCGTGTTTTGATCTAAAATAACACATAAATCTGGTTGGGAGGATTTTAAGCTGACCATTTACAACAGGTGACTGTTAAAGCAAGATTTACTGTATCATAGAAGTGTTAACACTTACTCATTGACTTTATAAATGAGTTTTGACATATCATAGATGTAATAAATACACTTACCCATTGGGTTCATAAAATGAGCTCTTTTGGCATAACCTAGATGTGGCAAGTACTGTTAATAGAACAAGTCAACAATATTAAAGTTAATATATTGAATCTATAATTTTTCAATTGAAGGATAGTTTGGT
Organism: Bathymodiolus septemdierum; assembly: GCA_963383655.1. Lineage (NCBI taxonomy): Eukaryota > Metazoa > Mollusca > Bivalvia > Mytilida > Modiolidae > Bathymodiolus > Bathymodiolus septemdierum. Next base: position 90,849,142 of record OY726517.1, on the reverse strand, counting down.
TTGGTTTAGTTTATGGAGTTTAACGCTACTTTCAACAATATTTCACTAATATCAGGCAGTCATTTTTATTGGTAGAAGAAACCGGAGTACCTGCAGCAAACTACAGACCTGTCACAAGATACTGACAAACTTTATCACAAAATGTTGTATCGAGTTCACGTCACCATGAACGGGGTTCGAACTCACAACTTTAGTGTTGATAGGCACAGATTGCACAGGTAGTTGTAAATCAAACTACCATACGATCACGTCCTACGACGGCCCTTCTATTAAAGGAAGTTCATTTGGGGAACAATTAATAATGATTATTAAGTCTATGGGTGGTTTATAGCCATAAAACCTTTAAGTAAGAAATAATTTTGGAATACAAGTAAAGCAATGTGATGATTCACACTATTATTGTGCTGTTTACCTTCATAGTTTAACTTATAGTTAGATGATAACTTTACAGTATAGACCTGTCTTAATAAATATCTTGATTGCAGATGTAAAATTGTTGTGACCTCCTGAGTTGATGATCATCAACATTTAACGATGTTGCTTGGATTGTAAATGAAACAAGAGAAATAAGTATCGCTGAGCGATATATGTCCTTGTGGTTCAAAATGCCTTCCATTCAGCCATCTTTGACTTTTTCTTCTTTTTTTTTTTAGTGCATCAGTCCTTCAATTTGCACTACTTCTCTACAAAAATTAATTCATGATCTTGAAACGTTTTCCTTCAACAGGTGGTAATTTAAAATCTGATGATGGACAGACAATGCGCATTCTTATAGTCCCTCTACAGGTACCAATTAAAAATTGAAGCTTGGCATTACATTTGTTAATTTGCTTGTAAATGTTAAACAGCAAATTGACATCTTGTCAACTAGAATTGAATTTAAAGTAAATTAATTAATCTAAGCTGGACCATGAAACATTCTAAAATACAATGATTAAATAAAAGAACAATGTTTTAAGCTTCCACAAAATCTAGCTATTATTAGAGTTAGACATACATACAAAATAATGTTTTTCGGGACCAACTAGATATAAAGCCAAATAAAGTGAAACTGAATCTCGTTGACCAACTTTTGTGTTTGGAATAGACAGGTGTAGGTTTACATATGCTAAATTAACAAAGATTTCCTACATTGTGACTTCATTCACTGTATTTAACTTATTCCTGTTGCTAGATTTTTGTCTATCAATATTTTTAACTCTTCAGTTCTGAGGTTTAATAAAGCTTAAATTATTGATTCTTTGAACAATAAAAATCTAAATTATCATAGTAACAGTTTTCTACCAGACACTCACAAAGTCCTCTACCAGACACTCACAAGTCCTCTACCAGACACTCACAAGTCCTCTACCAAGCACTCATAAACTAAAACTCACCTTTTCTGCATATGTGAATATTTTTCTCTGATCAACACCTCCAAATTGGGCATCCACTTTCAAGTATTCTTCATCCAGAGCCTGAAAGGGAATAGATAATGATAATAAAAAATCCCGAGTACATGTACAATTTTGGATGATTTTCAACAAACCATAAGGCCAAAAAAAAATATGTGTGTTTACTGTCACATGTCAAAAAAATCTAGGGTCGGTCGGTCGGAATTATTACTGTTTTTTTTTTTATTATCGGCAAAACCGGAAATAGTCGTTCCCGGTTCCGGAATCCGATTCCTGTATTTCATTTCCGAAAAGTCGTCATTTATTGAAGCTGTTTTATGACGAATTATGCAGTTTTTCTACCTTCTTTGCTCTCAATTTCGACAAAAAGCTAGCAGTTGAATAAATAAAACATTGCTGCTGGTTAAACAACAAAAATGGTTATCCGAATTCTGTGTAAAAATTCATAGGGTCGCTAGCAAAAATTAGGGTTGGTCGGGTGACCGTAAACACACATATTTTTTTTTTGGCCTAAGTGTGAACTTGACAAATTCTTCCTTATTTTAAATACTACATAACCGGTAATTTCTGCGGTGTGAAATTTCTGCGGTTTTGGTCTAGAAAGATGACATTTAATTTTTGCGGATTTTTTAGTAAAGAGTAAATACTAAACCTAATCAATAGAAACTACACATTTGTAGATCAGGGTATAGATGTTTTTGTGTATGTTAACAATGTAATCAATAGAACCTACACATTTGTAGATCAGGGGATAGATGTTTTTGTGTATGTTAACAATGTAATCAATAGAACCTACACATTTGTAGATCAGGGGATAGATGTTTTTGTGTATGTTAACAATGTAATCAATAGAACCTACACATTTGTACAAATATGCTATACGAATAAATTTTTGCTTTATTCGTACTAGACGAATAAACTTTTCAGCCTACGAATAAACTTTCCTGGTACCCTGTAGCTATGTACAGCGGAGGGCGAAGACAAGTATGAAACTGGTACTAATGTAACGCGGACCACGAAGAAGACACCCTTGACAACATTTATGAAAGGCGAGGAATGACGCTTGTTTCTGTCCTTTTTGCTTAAATCTGACATGTTTTCAAACTTTTTTGACATTGCAGGATAAACACAATTTATTCTGCAATCAGTACATTTGCTGTACAAATATGCTATACGAATAAATTTTTGCTTTATTTGTACTATACGAATAAACTTTCCTGGTACCCTGTAGCTATGTAACAGCGGAAGGCGCAGACAAGTATGAAACTGGTACTAATGTAACGCGGACCACGATGAAGACACCCTTGACAACATTTATGAAAGGTGAGGAATGACGCTTGCTTCTGTCCTTTTTGTTTAAATTTGACAAGTTTTCCGACTTTTTTTGACATTGCAGGATAAACACAATATACGTACATTGTCGTTAAATATAAAATTCATTTCTACTCGCTGCGAAACAGGCCTGAAAAGCTCGCCAAAGGCTCGCTATTCTGCCTGTTTCTAAAGCTCGTACAAATAAATTTTATATTTACCGACAATGTACGTATATTGTATATATACGTACATTGTCGTTAAATATAAAATTCATTCGTACTCGCTGCGAAACAGGCCTGAAAAGCTCGCCAAAGGCTCGCTATTCTGCCTGTTTCTAAAGCTCGTACAAATAAATTTTATATTTACCGACAATGTACGTATATTGTATATGTGTATGTTAACAATGTAATCAACAGAACCAACACTATACCTGTAGTCCAGGGTATAGAAGGCCACTCAGTAAAGGATGTTGTACTTGTTTAACTACTTCAGCTCCTGCCTTTCTAGCATCATGTTCTGTTACTAAGGATGACAATTTGTATACATCCAGTGTGTATTCCCTTAAAATACAAGTCAATAACATTAAAGGATATTAATTTAAACAAATATATTTCGCGAAAACAGGACGTAATTTTCATAATTATCAAAAACTTACCCAAAAAGGGGCATCAAATGGCCATCCCATCCATGTTTGATATAATGTGGAGGTTTCAGATAAATAAATTTTTATTTGATTGATTGATTTGATTTTGATTTTTTGGTGTTTAATGCCACTTTCAGCAATATCATGACGACCAGTTTTAGTGGTGGAAGAAGCCGGAGTACCCGGAGAGAACCACCACCCATGGGCAAGCAACTGGTAAACTTTATCACTTGCGGCTGCGAGTCGAGTGCACCCTTTTTTGTAACTTACAAAGCCGGGTGCGAACCCACGCCGTATTGGTGATAGGCTTGTATGAGTTGTTATGTAATGTGTAACTGGTAACCTTATGAACCCTGTAAACAATTTGAGGTTTGTTATGAACACTCTGGTATTACCAATTATTGGCTTATTTTGTGTTTATGTCTCTAACTGTTCTGTAAAATAAATACAGTGAAAATAAACAATGAAATCGACATTTCCATTTCAAAATTGATTTATGATCATACATGACATTAAAACATTTACTTGCTAAGCTGGTAATCTGTTCCTTTAACAAACTTGAGTTTATCCAAAGGCACACCTATAGATTTTAACATAGCTTTAATAACAGCTTCATAGTACTTCACTCTCAACTGAAGTAATGACCAAGGAGCCTTCATATTGTCTAGGTAGGCATGTAAATCAGCAAATAAAATTGTTACCTGCAAATAAAGTAAATACAATATACATAAAGCCAGCATCAGCAATCAACATGTCCTATTTATGTTATTTGTGTTTGTTTGCCTAGGCCAAAAAAAAATATATGTGTGTTTACTGTCACATGTCAAAAAAATCTAGGGTCGGTCGGTCGGGATTAATTTTTTTTTTATTATTATCGTCAAAACCGGAAATAGTCGTTCCCGGAATCCGATTCTGGCATTTCATTTTCGAAATTTTTGGTAAAATGACAAATTATGCAGTTTTTCTACCTTCTTTGCTCTCAATTTCGACAAAAAGCTAGCAGTTGAATAAATAAAACATTGCTGCTGGTTAAACAACAAAAATGGTTATCCGAATTCTGTGTAAAAATTCATGTCACTAGCAAAAATTAGGGTCGGTCGGGTGACCGTAAACACGCATATTTTTTTTTTTTGGCCCTATAGTGGTGTCCAATATATATTGTGTTTGTGTTTTTCTTCTGGATTGTCCATTTTTGATTTCCCCTTCGGTATTCTCGAACGTTTTTGAACAATAACACCCCACTTTAAAGACACAAGTCAAGGTTATACTAGCGTACATTGTGTATAGTGATGTCTTTAAGTTGTAATTCTAATTAATATTTAATCACAATCATGTTAGAAAATGTGGTGATCTAAGTTTTTCCTGTTACACAATCAGGTCATGGTGACCTACTTTCACTGCACTTTGACAGTTTTGCTATTATACTTACCACCATTATATCAAAACCATGTTTGTAAATATCCTGACATGTGTCATTTCTATTTTAAATGTTACATCATATGTCATTGTGTAAGCTTATTTAGATATACATTTCTATTTTAAATGTTACATCATATGTCATTGTGTAAGCTTATTTAGATAAATGTAGTTACAATCTACTTAGTACTTTATGTAATAAAATTGGGTCACATTGTCCATGTTACAAAAGATTTTGGGAGGAAGAAAACGAAAAGTGCCTAAAGTGGTAAAGTGGCAATAGAAAGTGTAGTTCCTTAGAAATATAGGTTAGTCAAAACCAGAGGCTCTCAAGAGCCTGTATCGTTCACCTGGTAATAAAAAAAAACAATTGGTCCTATGTAAAAACTATGTCCTGCAGTGGTAGTCATCTTGGAATTACGATCAACATAAAAAACACAAAGTTTGTAAAGGATCTTCCAATGATTGATGCACAGTTTAGGTTCAATCAGTGCAATAGCTTCAGAGAAGAATATATTTCTGTATTTTCCCCATATGGTTCTGTGTTAATACTATGACCTGTGGTAGCAGCCATCTTGGATTTCCGATCGGCATAAAAAACAGAGGACCTTCCAATGATCATTCCTGGGCAGTTTGGTTTCAACTGTCCTAGTGGTTTCAGAGAAGAAGCATTTTGAAACATTTTTCCCATAGGGTCCAATGTTAAACTAAGTCCTGCCGTAGCCGCCATTTTGAATTTCATATCAGAACAAAAAACGTAAAGTTTGTAGAGGACCATCCAATGAACATTCATGTACAGTTTGGCTTTAATCATATTTGTAGTTTCTGAGAAGAAGGCATTTGAACATTTTCCCATAGGGTCCAATGTTAATCTATGTCCTGCGGTGGTGGTCATCTTGGATTTCCGATCGGCATAAAAAACACACACCTTGTAGAGGACCTTCCAATGATCATTCCTGGGCAGTTTGGTTTCAATTATCCAAGTGGTTTCAGAGAAGAAGCGTTTTGAAACATTTTTCCCATAGGGTCCAATGTTAAACTAAGTCCTGCCGTAGCCACCATTTTTAATTTCATACCAGAACAAAAAACGTACAGTTTGTAGAGGACCATCTAATGAACATTCTTGTACAGTCTGGCTTTAATCATATTTGTAGTTTCTGAGAAGAAGGCATTTGAATATTTTCCCATAGGGTCCAATGTTAATCTATGTCCTGCGGTGGCAGCCATCTTGGATTTCCGATCGGCATAAAAAACATAAATTTTGTAGAGGACCTTCCAATGATCATTCCTGGGCAGTTTGGTTTCAACTGTCCAAGTGGTTTCAGAGAAGAAGCATTTTGAAACATTTTTCCCATAGGGTCCAATGTTAAACTAAGTCCTCCCGTAACCGCCATTTTGAATTTCATATCGGAACAAAAAACCTTAAGATTGTAGAGGACCATCCAATGAACATTCATGTACAGTTTGGCTTTAATCATATTTGTAGTTTCTGAGAAGAAGGCATTTGAACATTTTCCCATAGGGTCCAATGTTAATCTATGTCCTGTGGTGGCGGCCATCTTGAATTTTCGATCAGCATAAAAAAACAGAAACTTTGTAGAGGACCTTCCAATGATCATTCCTGGGCAGTTTGGTTTCAATTATCCAAGTGGTTTCAGAGAAGAAGCGTTTTGAAACATTTTTCCCATAGGGTCCAATGTTAAACTAAGTCCTGCCGTAGCCGCCATTTTGAATTTCTTATCGGAACAAAAAACCTAAAGTTTGTAGAGGACCATCCAATGAACATTCATGTACAGTTTGGCTTTAATAATATTTGTAGTTTCTGAGAAGAAGGCATTTGAACATTTTCCCATAGGGTCCAATGTTAATCTATGTATTGCGGTGGTGGCCATCTTGGATTTCCGATCGGCATAAAAAACATAAAATGAGTAGAGGACCTTCCAATAATCATTCCTGGGCAGTTTGGTTTCAACTGTCCTAGTGGTTTCAGAGAAGAAGCGTTTTGAAACATTTTCCCCATAGGGTCCAATGTTAAACTAAGTCCTGCCGTAGCCGCCATTTTGAATTTCATATCAGAACAAAAAACGTAAAGTTTGTAGAGGACCATCCAATGAACATTCATGTACAGTTTGGCTTTAATCATATTTGTAGTTTCTGAGAAGAAGGCATTTGAACATTTTCCCATAGGGTCCAATGTTAATCTATGTCCTGCGGTGGTGGCCATCTTGGATTTCCGATCGGCATAAAAAACACACACCATGTAGAGGACCTTCCAATGATCATTCCTGGGCAGTTTGGTTTCAATTATCCAAGTGGTTTCAGAGAAGAAGCGTTTTGAAACATTTTTCCCATAGGGTCCAATGTTAAACTAAGTCCTGCTGTAGCCGCCAATTTGAATTTCATACTGGAACATAAAATGTAAAGTTTGTAGAGGACGATCTAATGAACATTCATGTACAGTTTGGCTTTAATCATATTTGTAGTTTCTGAGAAGAAGGCATTTGAATATTTTCTCATAGGGTCCAATGTTAATCTATGTCCTGCGGTGGCGGCCATCTTGGATTTCCGATCGGCATAAAAAACAGAAATTTTGTAGAGGACCTTCCAATGATCATTCCTGGGCAGTTTGGTTTCAACTGTCCAAGTGGTTTCAGAGAAGAAGCATTTTGAAACATTTTTCCCATAGGGTCCAATGTTAAACTAAGTCCTGCCGTAGCCGCCATTTTGAATTTCATATCGGAACAAAAAACCTTAAGATTGTAGAGGACCATCCAATGAACATTCATGTACAGTTTGGCTTTAATCATATTTGTAGTTTCTGAGAAGAAGGCATTTGAACATTTTCCCATAGGGTCCAATGTTAATCTATGTCCTGTGATGGTGGCCATCTTGGATTTCCGATCGGCATAAAAAACAGTAACTTGGTAAAGGACATTCCAATGATCTTTCTTTTACAGTTTGGGTTCAGTCAGTTCATTAGTTTCAGAGAAGAAGATCTTTGAAATTTCAGCCAATCAGAGCATATTATTGGCCCTGGCAGCCATATTGAATATCCAACTGGAACGAAAAACAGTAACTTTGTAGAGGACCATCCAAGGAACATTCCTGCTAAGTTCGGTTCCAATCGGCCAAGTGGTTTCGGAGAAGAAGCTTGAAATGTGAAAAGTTTACAGACGACAGACAACAGATGACGGACGCCAAGTGATGGCAATAGTTCACCTGGACCTTTGGTCCAGGTGAACTAAAAAAGCACATGGTATGTCCTGTCCTTAACGTTGTTTGGTGAAGTGATAAACCTATCAATGATTGAGTAATATTGTTAGTCACTATAAAGATCAACCAATCCAATTTCTCCCCACATGTACAGGGTTCAGATAAATTAAGATTGAGACAATGATATCACTACATTTGAGTCCTACCTCACAGCCAGCATGTAAGAAATCAGCTATTTTAGACATGCCTACAAAATAAGCTATATGTGGTTTGCCTGTCGTGGCTGTTCCCCAGTATACTTTTACATCTCTTTCTTTAAGAATCAGCTTTATCTTGTCTTCTCCCAGCACTTCCTATAAATTAGAAATATCTAGTCATGTATCTAATAGCACTAAAACAATATACATGTATGAAATTTAGAATTTGTCTGAGCATTTGAATTCCCTTGATAATGTATCCCATCACTTCAATGTACCATAAAAACCTCTTATTTAAATAGAATTATTACCAACAGTCACTATACAGAAACAATGAGGATTTAGATTTTCATCAACTTAAGTATTTATACAACATTTGAGTCGTTCGATGTTAGTTCTGTGTTAGTTTTAGCAGCAAAAAAGTTTTATAGTTTTATATAAGTGGATAGTTGTTTAATTAACATTTGTACCAGTCCAGCTTTCAACAAACCTGAATTTTACTTCCACAACATAATAATTCTTTGATCTCTTATTTCTCCCCCATTTAAATACAGTTTATTCCTCTACAGATGTATTTTTCTAAGGTCGTTTAACCCCACTTGTGAAGTTTCACATGCCGAGGAATGAAAAAAAACAAAAAAGGAATTCAAAACAGAACATCGGAAAATGGCCGAATAGAAAGCGGAATTCGGTTTTAAAGCTGATGAAAATCAGGTCTGTTATAATTAGACAGGAAAGTCTATTAATTAAATTTACTGAGATTACAGAACTGACAGAAAAAATCCTGTAAAAAACTTTTCTTGCTAATTAATGCAGTGTGTGTTATGGTGTTTAATGCCACTTTCAACATTTAATAATTAATGCAGTGTGTGTTATGGTGTTTAATGCCACTTTCAACATTTAATAATTAATGCAGTGTGTGTTGTGGTGTTTAATGCCACTTTCAACATTTAATAATTAATGCAGTGTGTGTTATGGTGTTTAATGCCAATTTCAACATCTAGTTAATGCATTAATAGAACTAAAATGACATTTTTGTGTCAAAACATTTTTTATAATACTGGTTCCCATTTAAAACTATGTAATTTTTGGTTTTAACATGTAAAACGTGACACCAATATCATGGCAATATGTTCGTTAAATCGAAATTGGTTCTGACAAGTGAAATAATAATTCTATGCCAAAAAAAAAAAAACCCAAAGAAACACAGATAAAAAACAGGAAGTCTGAAAGTGGTTTTGGTTTATGTTGTTTAATGCCACTTTCAACAATATTTCAGTTATATCGTCCTTAGATAGACGTACCTGTAAATTTCTTTTAATTAAATCCAGTTTCTCCTCTGGACTGGAAACTGATCCATGTTGAGCCATACTGATTTTGGTTATGATCAAGTACTTTTATACTGAAAAAGAAATGAAGAAAACTGAACATAAAAGAAAATATCAACAAGTTAGTCAGCCTAATGGGAAATTAAAAAGGACATGTCCCAAAAGCCTTTTAACAAGAAAATAATTATAATTCAGAATATTTCTGATATTGTCTATGATACGGAAATATACGAACATTATCGAATAAACTGACACCGACATTACATTTACTATGACATGACAACTCAAAATATCTAACTCGCCCCAATGGAATAAATGTAAATCTCAACGTCTTTTTGTTCATTTCAGCCAGACCAAATTGGTCCCAGAAATCACTGTGTCCATTAGAATAGACAGAGGGTTAGCTGCTAGCTTAGTACTGTTATTTATCTCCCTTAGAATTAGACAGAGACATTTGCTTCATCACAGAAAATCTGGTAATTTTACTATCATGACTATTTTTGTTTGCGACCGAAATAGATATTCTACTCGCCGGACCGAAATGTCACTCGTCAAGTCTCATACCCTCTCTCGTACAATATCACTGAAACCTGGAACCTGTGTGTAATAAAAATAATTTTGTTAGCTTGTTTTACTTATATTGATATTTTTTAATTTATTAAATCTCTTCTGACATGCTGACAAGAATTTTTGTTTCTATGCTGATTTCGTAAGGAACGACAGTTTGATTGAATGAGACTAGATTCGGCCCTAAAAAAAAAATTTCCCAATATATATCGGCCCAAAAAATCTCTGTCATACTAAAAAGCGCCAGGGACAGCCCGAGACCGCCCGAGGATTGGAAATAGCGCCCGGGTATATAATTAAGCCTCTCAAACAACGTTTGGAGACTTATTGTTTTTGCTCCGTTTCTTATTATTATTATTATTATTCTCCTCCTCCTCCTCCTTTCTTTCTTTCCGTGGCATATGAACTTGTCCACGGCAGATATCAGGAACTACTGGACAGAATTTTATGAAACTTGGTGGAGTTATAGATATATGTTTCTAGTTGGTCCTAAAGTTTTCAGCTTTGTGGTAAAGGGGGTCAAAGTCATATTTTGAGGGGTTCAAAGGGGGTGGGGGTTACTATAGAATCCTATGGAAAAGTTGAAATTTCGTACATTAATGTTGATAACTTCTAAATGGATAATGATAGAGACATAAAATTTGACAACGTGATAGGTCACCATTAGAGGAGCAATTCTGCATTTTCAAAATTTTCGAGATGTCTGCCATTTTCAAAATGGCTGCCAAAACACAGCATAAAAAATCAACATTGTTCGATATCATCAAAATTTGATAGGTGGGTAGATAATGATGTCCCGAATTGATTCCCGACTGGTCGCCATTTTCAAAATGGCCGCCACAATACCGCACAAATTCAACATTGTCCGATTTTAACACCATTTCATGTGGGTAGATTATGATGTCCCTAATTGATTCCCGACATCGAATTTTTTTTACCGGTCGTCATTTTCAAAATGGCCGCCACAATACCGCACAAATTCAACATTGTCCGATTTCAACGCCATTTCATATGTGGGTAGATTATGATGTCCCGAATTGATTCCTAACATCGAATATTTCTACCAGTCGCCATTTTCAAAATGGTCACCACAATACCGCACAAATTCAACATTGTTCGATTTCAACATCCTGAATTGATTCCCGACATCGAAAAATTTCCACAGGTCTCCATTTTCATAATGGCCACCACAATACCGCAAAAATTAAACATTGTTCGATTTCAAAGGTAGCTTTTAATTTATTTATTAAACCGGTTGTCAGTGGCCGGTTTGGGAGACTTCATAATCGTTAGATTATAATCATATCTTGTTGTTTTAAATAAAGTGTTATTTTAAAATTATGTTGTTAATTTTATATATAGTACAAGCCATTTGCAACCAAACATTGCTGCCCGGGACTCCAACACAACTTGAACAAATATTACTTGTGTTTTGTTTTTATTTAAAATATATATCATTCAGTAATATATTTTTAGATATTTTTCTTATATCTAAATAAATTATTTCAAAATTATGTTCTTAATTCTATTTATCGTACAAGCCATCCGGTCAAACATTGCCGCCCGGTGTCATATGGTATTTTGACCCCGGGGTCAATTTACATATGATATTTTGACCCCGGGTTCAATTTTCCATATGGTATTTTGACCCCGGGGTCAATTTTTTGTCATTGGATTTTGAACCCCCTCATTTCTACCAAAAGAGAGGAGTTCATAATACCATAAGAGAGGGTTTGATATACCATAGATAGGGGGATCGATATTCCATATTCCATGGGCAGGGGGGTCAATATACCATGGGTAGGGGGGTCGATATACCATGGGTAGGGGGGTCAATATACCATGGATAGGGGGTTGATATACCATGGGTAGGGGGGGGTCAATATACCATGGGTAGAAGGGTCGATATACCATGGGTAGGGGGGTCGATATACCATGGGTAGGGGGGTCGATATACCATGGGTAGGGGGGTCGATATATCATGAGTAGGGGGGTCGATATACCATGGTTAGGGGGATTCGATATACCATTGGTAGGGGGGTCGATATACCATGGGTATGGGGGTCGACATACCATGGTAAAGGGGGTCGATATATAATGGGTAGAGGTGTCGATATACCATGGGTAAGGGGGTCGATATACCATGGTTAGGGGGGGGTCGATATACCATGGGTAGGGGGGGGTCAATATACCATGGTTAAGGGAGTCAATATATCATGGGTAGGGGGGTCGATATTACCATGGGTAGGGGGGTCGATATACCATGATTAGGGGGGTTCGATATACCATCGGTAGGGGGGTCGATATACCATGGTTAAGGGGGTCAATATAACATGGGTAGGGGGGTCGATATACCATGGGTAGGGGGGTCGAAATACCATGGTTAGGGGGGTTCGATATACCATGGGTAGAGGGTCAATATACCATGGGTAGGGGGGTCGATATACCATGGTTAAGGGGGTCAATATATCATGGGTAGGGGGGTCAATATACCATGGGTAGGGGGGTTGATATACCATGGTTAGGGGGATTCGATATACCATGGGTAGGGGGTCAATATATCATGGGTAGGGGGGTCGATATACCATGGGTAGGGGGGTCAATATACAATGTGTAGGGGGGTCAAAATATCATGGGTAGGGGGTTCAATATATACTATGGATAGGGGGGTAATAAAATTTCAAAATTTAATTTTTTTTTTATAAAATTACAAAATAAAATTTCAAAATTAACAAATTTCATAATATTTAATTATTTTTTTTTAAATTCAAAATTTTCATAGAATTTTAAGAAAATTTTCAAAATTTCAAAATTTGTATATCATGAATCTGATATTTTTCTTAAAATTGGTTTCACTGAGATTCCCTTTATAAACAGAGGTTTACTTATTTACTTAGTATTTTCAATCTTTTGAAATAATATGTGGTTAAATAATAATTCATAAATTAATATTGAAAAATGATAAAACAAGTGTAGCCTACCATGGATTTATAGACCTAAAAATATATATCGACCTCGAACTTCGTCCTCGATCCATACATATTTATAGGTCTATAAATCCATGTATTGACCTCAATGGAAGGCTATATTTGTATAATAAACATTGTATAATGTATGTTTTTCATAAAATTTATTAAAAAATAGTGTAGAAAGGTTTATAAATATATATAAGAAATAAAGATATGTTTGCTATTCAAATGTTAAAATGAGTGAAATTAATTTTTGATTAAAATATTACTCTTCATCTAGCTCAATCATAAAATAATATTAAGAAATTATTCTAGTTTTCTAATTTTAATTTAAATCAAAACTATGTTGTTGTTAAAAAAAATAATGGCTTCATATGATTTGATATATATTTGTAAACACAAATAATATCATTTAAATATTCTAGTTTTCAAAATTTCAGTGAAAACAGTTTTAAGACTAAAACAACATTCTTTCAAAATCATACATTGTCTTATCATGAGACAACTTTCAAAATTTCATTCATGGTATGTCCTTTCCACATAATTTTTTATTTAATATTAAAGAAGAAAGACATTACAAGATTAAATTCATGGAAATCCTTTTTGTATCTACATTGTATATGCTTTAATTACACATATTTTATTTGTCAAAAAACAATGATACTTTTCACTAAAAACAGATTAGTCCATTGAAAAGGGGTGAAAGTAGAACTGGTAATTATTGGTGTCATAATAAGACCTTAATTACCTTTTATACCTGTAGCACAGGTTAACTGAACTACAGAAATGTAGTTTATTATCCACAATAAACTTTTGACAGGATGTTAATTGAGATTATTTGATACATTTTTAAGATGTGTTAATACATGTAATAATGTTTACTACATGTATAAGACTGAATGAATATTAGAAGGAAGCTCTAATTGCTGTCTCAATTTTGCATTACATTATAACAGTAATCACTGAATTGGAATTCTACTCATGGTGTTTTGACCCCTCTACCCATGGTATATCGACCCCCCTGCCCATGGTATATCGACCCCCCTACCCATGGTATTTTGACCCTCCTACCCATGGAATATTGACCCCCCTACCCATGGTATTTTGACCCCCCTATCCATGGTATATCGACCCCCCTACCCATGGTATATTGACCCCCTTACCCATGGTATATTGACCCCTCTATCCATGGTATTTTGACCCCCCCCCCCCATACCCATAGAATATCGACCCCCCTACACATGATATTTTGACCTCTTGATTAGAAATGGGGGGGGGGGGGGGGGGTCAAAATACCATGGGGGTTCAATTTACCATACAGGGGGGGTTCAGTTTACAATAAGGGGGTTCAATATACCATGGATGAAAATTGACCCCGGGGTCAATTTACCATGGGGTTCAAAATACCATATGACACCGGGACTCTAACACAAATTAAAAAAAATATTACATGTGTATTAAATATTTAAAATATATATCAAAATATATTTCTTGTTATTTTTCGCATCATTTTTCCATATTTTTCTTATTCCTGTATATGTTGGTCTTGTTTTAACCTATCATCCTTTTCTGGTGATTATTAGTAATTGAATTTAGAAAAAGACAATAAAATATAGCAAGTTATATATAACAGAATTGAAATAAACCTAATATTTACACCAAACTAGGGAATACTCCCGGGCGCTTTTTAGTACATAACTTGATTCTTGAACATTTACACTCACGGTAAGACTTCACTTAATATCATATTCCATTATAATTTCGACAAAAATTTGATTTAAACATCATTCCAATACGCCAGGAGGTCTCGGGGGTGCTTAGTAAAAGTGGTAACCCGAGCCCGGGTCCGGTCCCAAAAACGTTGGCCCAAATTCGATATTCCTTGATTGCAACTTTAATATGATAATAGGTGTTACCTAACTTGGGACGAAGTCCAATAAAAAAAATTAAACAATAATATGAAACAGGTGCTACCTGTAGTGCCAGCAAAAAAAAAAAGAAACAAAATCCACATCATCTAATTCAGTGCATCAAAATAGTGTCAAGATTTTTTGGGTCGAGATATATCGGGGACTTTTTTTAGGGCCGAGATATATCGAGGACGACTTTCAATCGTAACTACTCGGCATTCTCGCTACCCTGCAAATAACCTCGTACGTAACTCGAATAATACCGCACCTTCTATCGGCACTATCCAACATTAATGTAGCGACCAGCGGGAGCGTAATATAATGACTGGATTATTCGGGTTACCTCGAACGTAGATAGTAGAAATTCATCTTAAATTGTTTGCCGGAAGTCAAGCCGCACAAGAATATAGTCCACGAAAATCCAATATGGAAGACATACTAAGTAAAATCTAATCATGCAAAAATAATTAAAACTAACTTTTATCCATGAAAATAATTGAAATATAGAAAATTGTTTAAAATATAACTTTTATCAAACATTATTGTACCTGACCATTCTGTATCCAGAGTTGTCATTCCTGCTACGCTTACACTCCATCTCTGTCAACGCCCATTTTACAAGATTTTTGTAAAATTTAGAAACAGTAAAAAAATGTACCTAAAATTGTTTTAACTATTGTAAATATCAATAAAGATGAAATAAATCACTCATTTCAAATCAATTCTCTCTTAAAAATGATTTGTGATCATTTTTAACTTTTTTATTTTTACCTCCGCAAAATAGTTCTCCAAGAAATGGGGGGGTGGGGGGGGAGAGAATCATTTTTAAGAGAGAATTGATTTGAAATGAGTGATTTATTTTCATCTTTATTGATATTTACAATAATTAAAACAATTTTAAGTACATTTTTTTTACTGTTTCTAAATTTTACAAAAATCTTGTAAAATGAGCATTGACAGAGATGTTGTGTAGCGTAGATAAACGTTTTTTTTATATGAAATATCGGCAAAATAAGTTTTCGAAGATAGTAAAAGTTGTAACCCGGGCCTAGACGAAATTTTCATTTAATCAATGATTGCACCTTTATTTCTTCTTTAAAATTCTTGAAATTTTGTAAAAACATACTTCAATACAACAACAACAAATATATTTTATCAATATCCACGATGCAATATTAATATATTACGATTTGTAAACAAAGACTGGTCACGTGACCAACAATGACAGGTAATTGCACAGGTAAATATTCAGGAGTTCTCGTCAGTATCAATTTTGGATACTGCCCAGCTCTGCGACGTGGATGCCTCCTCAAAGAGCCATAATTTTGAGAAAAAAAAAATGCCAAAGAATAATTTTGTAAGTCCAGCAATTGGTACCGTTTCGAGAGAACATCCCCTTAACTATGATAAAGTCTGACACTAAGTATTGTTTTTTTGCACACAAAGTCTTTAAGGTGTGGGGCTACAGTTGCTGCAGGTAAACGATAAACTACCAGAAAAAGTGTTCGAGTTGTTGCTGGGAACACAACCGTAATGGTACCAAGCAGAACATCTATCACAACATACCATATCTTCAAACAAATTCGGCAAATTACACCTAGCTGTACACTCTTTTTCTTTCGAAAAGTTCACACTTGTGTTTTTCAAACTTTTAAACTTTAGTTCTTGTTGGCTTCGTCTTAGGGAATGGTGAAAACTGTTGGCTTTCTATACACTTGATCAAATGATCACGCATAGTGTAAGTGTCAAAATTCACATTGTCTCTGCCAATAAAGTTGCTAAAGCAAAATTCTACCATGAACGCGAGTAGTATATGGGCACAGCTCAGTTAGTATTTGAGGAGGAGCGATGAGGAGCTACCGGAAGTGATAGCGTGCACATGCACGGATATCACCCGCGTTTTTTCTTACTATATTAGTAGTACCGTAGTATTATATTGCCAATATTTTGTATAAAAACTTTTTTTATATATATTTGTTTAAAAAATGTGATAAAATACATAATTTTATGCATTATGTTCAAATTTTATTAAAATTAATGTCTTAATAAAGATGAAATAAAGAAAATACGAATTTGGGCCCGGGTTTTTGGAACCGACCCGGTCCCGGTCCCGGGTTACCACTTTTACTAACCACCGTCCCGGGCGCTATTTAGTATGACCCAAAAATCTCGACACTTTTTGATGCACTGGATGAGCGTGAAATTGTCAGATTCGCGAGCATTCATGGCCGTGCCTGTTTCATATTAATTATCTACCAATACAATTGCATCAGCATAAAAGAATATCGCCATATGTTTGGTTACGAAAGAATAAAACTGTGAGTGTGATTGATCATCTCCATAAATCTTTTTTACACTGTCAAGAAATTAAAGTATATTCTTAGTCCGACGGTAATAAAAAAATAATAATAATAATTACATCTGACTTTACCTTTTACAATATAAACTTTATAGTGTCTGTTTGTAAATAAAAGAAAGAAACAGTCAGGAAGATGTTTTTCGACTGACATATGATTTCATCACCTCAAACACGTGGTTACCGGAAGTTGGTCGAAGACTTTGTAGTTGTCGTAAAAAGAAAATTACGACAAACGGAAACAGAAATTGTTTGTTTGGGTTCCAAATTTTGACCCACATTTTTTTCAATGTTATCAAATTCGGTCAATATATTTGAACTTTGAGACCTATTATTAAGAGGCGCATTTGCTCTTAAGCAGAAACTTGCATTTGAATATATTGGTAAGGGGTACTTTTGATGCAAGTCCGTCATAAAAATAATGATTTTTATTAGAGCACCAGTTTTAATCCGACCATGTTATTTATATTCCGGAATTTCATTTTCTATCAAAAAGACCACAGTATAAAGAAGTCCAAGTACAATAGCACAACTACAGAGATTAAACATGCAGCAACGTGTTTCACCAAAAGAAAATAAAATGTTTCTTCCTTTTATTGATTCATTTATACTAACTAATCTTTATTAAAAGAGTACTGGAGATATGTTTTTCAAGGTTCAGAGTTTTATTTGGAGTCTACACATAAAGCACAAGCTTTTAAAATCAACTATATTACAAAACAATACATACAAACACAGTCCTCGAAATGAAAATTTGAATTTACTGGTCCGAATCAAATTCTTGAATTTATTTTTAATATAATATAATATAGTTCTTTTAAAAAACCGAAAAATCTACTGGTCCTAACAGAGGTTTAGTTTACCGGTGTTGGGTGGGAGGACTGGTGCTCATCGTGAGGACTGCAAGCATATTAAATAAAAACATACATTAATTTATGCTGATCACCATACATACAAGACACTAATTCCGAAGAAATTTTCTGTTCTATATCTTAGTTGGAGATACGGAGCAGAAAATGTAAAAAAAAAGAAGAAGTAAGTAGAAGTCTAATCTCAACAAGACACAAAAGCAGGTATGAACTGAACAAAAGCAAACTAATTTTTTTTTATTAGTAGTTGTGCAAATTTAATGACGTTAGGAGAAATACCATCCTTCCCTGTAGCTTTTTAATGTTTAATAACTTTAGTGACAAAATCTCCATTTATTGGTTTAAAGAATAGCTGATCTTTATTTGTTTTGTTTGTTTCAATTTTATTTATACTAGGATGGGTTTTATCTATTTTAATGTTTTATCTCCTATATTCTTCGCTACATATATGCATTCACAAAGAAGTTTTCACATAAAATAATGCTGTTAATTTATTTCATATCTTTATTTGATAAGAAGGGTTTAAAGGTTGGTTAAGAAGTGGATGCTTTTATCATCGAAATATCAGTTTCAGACTGGTTATTTGCATATTAATTTTACGTGTATGATGATCATGTCATTAGGCAATATTTATATAGACAAATTTACAGTATACTATTGTAACTCAATCATGTTAAGGCAGCTTTCGGTGAATGCAAATATTGCAGAATTATATAATGATGGTTAGAAATTAGAATATTACATAATTATCTTAACTCTGTTTTTAACTCATAAAATTCTTTAAATTTTACAATAAATATGTTCAACGTATATATCCTAATGTCGTCTGCTATATGAACAAATAACAACTGTTGAAAAACATGGTTAACTCTGATCAACAACTAGGACTAGTCTACAAATGTTTTCAATAATAATTATTTCTTTGAAATCTTGAAGGCAGAGGTATTTATGATCTTCCCTTAATGGCTCCGAAACCGATACCTTGAGGATACATTCTAATTAGGAGATGACTGTATTGTATTTGAAAATTTCACAGCATCAATTGGCGATTTGATGGTCGCAAGTTGAGTTTACTGGCGACGCATCAGCGAGCCAGTAAACAGATATTTGCAACCATTAAATCGACAATTGATGCTGTGAAATTTTCAAATACAATACAGTTATCTCCATTCTAATGCAATACTGAGGATACAAATATATTCTTGCATATCCCCAGGTCTAAAAATCACACAAATTAAAATTCCACGAAATGTTGTTGACGACTTTGGCACATAAACAACGTGACGTCATATGAAGACTTGCAGTTTAAAACGTTAAAAGCAGACGTTTTTTAGCTCACCTGACCATTTGAATGGTCAGTGAGCTATTGCCATCACTTGGCGTCTGTCTCCGTCGTCTGTCGTAAACTTTTTCAAAAATCTTCTCCTCTGAAAGTACTAGACCAATGGAAACCAAACTTGGTCTGAATCATCACTAGGGTGTCCAGTTTCAAAATTGTGTCCGATGATGCTGTGCACCAACCAACATGGCCACTGTTACTAAAAATAGAACATATGGTAAAATTACAGGTTTTGAGTAATAACTCAAAAACCGTTAATAATATCAAAAATCTGACATGGGGTAAAAATGATCAGCATAGCAAGATCTACCTACCCTGCATTTTTGAAGTTATTGCCCTTTTTTCATCAAATTTGTAAAATTTTAATACTTTTCGTCTTATATTTAAAAAAACTATAAGAGATAAAGGTCAAGTTTAAATTGCAAAAATGTGCAGCATGTCAAGATCTACCCACCTTGCAATTTTGAAGTAAATCCGATTACCCATTTTGAAGTTATTTCCCTTTTTTCATAAAATTTTCAAAATTTTAATACTTTTCGTCCTTTATTTCAAAAACTATAAGAGACAGATGGTAAGTTGAAACTACAAACATGTTCAGCATGTCAAGATCTACCTACCCTGCAACTTTGAAGTAATTCTTATTGCCCTTTTTTCATAATTTTTTTTTAGATTTTAATACTTTTCGTCTTATATTTAAAAAAAACTACAAGAGATAGATGTTAAGTTTAAATTGCAAAAATGTGCACCATGTCGAGATCTACCTACCCTGCAATTTTCAAGCAAATCCCATTGCCCATTTTGGAGTTGTTGCCCTTTTTTTCATCAAATTTTCTATATTTTAATAGTTTTCGTCCTTTATTTCAAAATCTATAAGAGATAAATGTTAAGTTTAAACAGAAAACATGTTCAGTAGTACCCTGCAATTTTGAAGTAAATCTGATTACCCATCTTGGAGTTACTGCCCTTTTTTCATTAAATGTTTTAAAATTTTAATACTTTTCGTCTTATATTTCAAAAACTATAAGAGATAAAGGTTAAGTTTAAATTGCAAAAATTTGCATCATGTCAAGATCTTCCTACCCCGCAATTTTGAAGTAAATCCAATAACTCATTTTGGAGTTATTGCCCTTTTTTCATCAAAATGTTCTAAATTTTTCATCTTATATCTCAAAAACTATTAGAGATAGAGGGAAAGTTTAAGCTGCAAAAATGTTCAGCATGTCAAGATCTACAAAAAATTTCCCACAGTTGAAAATGTGCGACAACTGTGTGAAAAGTTATTCCTCTTGAAATGCATTTTTTTGTTGACTCACTGCTTTTGGTTACTCAAATAATCAAAGGGAAGCAACTCTATTACAAAATGTGAAGTAGCAAAAGCTAAATTTTGAGAATCATTGACATATATGTTTTTTTACAGCAATTTTGATAACTTACATTAAAGAGGGAACCCCTGCCCAAATTTTTTTGTAGAAGGGGTCTGCAATGACGAGGGCTACATTTGTTAATTTTTTTTACTGAAGTTATCAAGTTTTATTGACTGATGTTGTTATTATACCCAGGTGAGCTATACAGGCTCCTGGGAGCCTCTAGTTTGGATTCATGTATGCTTCAATTTTGATTAAATTTAACTAAAATAAGTTTGCAAGGTAGGCATTTTAATTATTTTTGTGCATTGTTGTAAATATGACATGTAGGATTTCACGTTTTCAAGATGGCGGATCCTTCCGGTTGAACCCTTAATTCTAAAAATATCTCATGCTATTTCAACCATGCAATTGATACCGTGGAAATTACAGTATTGTCCAATCACAAAACAGGAATATTAAACAACTACATTAGAATGAAAATTGCATTGTCTTTTGTCTTACATAGACAGACTAATTGGTCTGAATTTTGAAGGTGTATAAATTGAGTTGGATAAAGATTTTCAAACTTTCTTTCATAATACCCACCCATTGGGGTACTTGATACAACATGTGATAAAGTTTGTCTTTGACGTAAATGTTGATAAATTCTACCATAAAACTTACTACCATAATATACTTGTTTTATTATTGACATATGCATTAAACATCAATAATTCAATCACATTGTTGTAATTTTTTAAAATTTGAAATTTGAAAAGAATGTACTACCATTCAACTGTGACTGGTATGCTCCTCTTCCTAATGTCATAGGAACTGTAGTGGGTTCATAACCATACTCCACTTACTGCATTAGTGGAGATCTCCTTTATCTCAGTTGGTAGTAAAGCCGTGGCTTACAATATGAGAGGTCTCGGAAGCAAATGCCATTGGTGGCATTGCATTTTTCAAAGAAAATTATGATCTACTGTTACACAACATTTACAATTTATTATTTTCGTATGTTTAATTATTGACAGATATAATAATTTTTTTCAGAATGAAGATGATTGATTTTTCTTCCATTGTCTATTTGGTATTTGTTTATGTGTACTTAGTCAGTGCATTGATTGTCAACTTTCTACAGCTGTGTTCCATGGTGTTATGGCCATTTAATAAAAGTTTGTATCGGAAAATCAACTATTACCTGGTCAGATCTTACTGGTGTCGTAAGTTTTACTTTAAAAGTCATTAAGAAAACAAAAATTCAGAAGTTATTTAATTGATTTTTATATAATGTATCATACAGTCACATTAAAATAATATATTTGTTGGATTTTTATTTATTTGATTTTTTTGACAATAAACCATCTAACAACAACCTTTTTGGGGTCATGTTAATTAACCTTTTATTCATCCTTAAATATCCAATCATACGCAAATTAAATATATTGACTTTATCAAACAGCAGTTCTAAACATATACCTTAAGATTTGGAAATCTTTGAAAATATGCCTCCCTTTACATGATCCTTGTATGGGATGTCATTAGATGTTTGCATTAATTCCACCTTATATAAAAATGCTGGATTTTCATTGGATAAAAGCTATGCTATTTTTCCGCAAATATTATGATATTCTCCAATTTTTCCTTCACCGTGGTATTTTTTTCCCCGCCATTTTAAGTGCCGTGGTATTTTTCAGAAATACAACGGCAGGTGGCAAAATACCATGTCTAAGAATAGATTGTGATTAAAAATAGTAGTATTTTACATTCCGATGCTCTCGGGATTTATCTTCAGGTAATGATAACCACATATTCGGTGGAATTATAGAAATACACCGTAGTTAACAAAATATCCTACAAATTTCTAATTGTAATTAAATTGTGCAACTGTAAGATAACAAATAATACACAAAATTAAAAATAAAGAAAAGAAAAAGATTATACAAGATAACGAAAAATATACAAAAACAAGATAATTAAATCTTAGATGTTAAAACCACTTCTTTGGAAAACTTTAACCTCAAAAGCATCGAAAGAAATGACAACACAAGCTACTCTTCAAGCAAATTCAAAATTCACCAAGCAAAAACTAAATTATTATCAATTTCATATAATAAAATCTAGGGTTAGGGTTATGGTGTTTAATGCCACTTTCAACAATATTTCAGTTATATCATGGCTGTCAATTTTATTGGTGGAAGAAACAGAAGTACCCAGAGTAAACCACCGAACTGTCGCAAGTCACTGATAAACTTTATCACATAATGTTGTATCGAGTACCACTCGCCTGAGTGGGATTCGAACTCACAACGTTGGTGGTGATAAGCACTGATTACACAGGTAATTGTAAATCCAACTACCATACGATCACGACCACGTCATAAAATTTTAAATTTTACTCTCCTATCTAGAACCATGTTATTTTGCTCTCCTATCTAAAACCATGTTGTTTTACTATCCTATCTAAAACCATATTGTTATGCTATCCTATCTAAAACCATGTTGTTTTACTATCCTATCTAAAACCATGTTGTTTTACTATCCTATCTAAAACCATGTTGTTTTACTATTCTATCTAGAACCATGTTGTTTTACTATCCTATCTAAAACCATGTTGTTTTACTATGCTATCTAAAACCATGTTGTTTTACTATCCTATCTAAAACCATGTTGTTTTGCTATCCTATCTAAAACCATGTTGTTTTGCTATCCTATCTAAAACCATGTTGTTTTACTATCCTATCTAAAACCATGTTGTTTTACTATCCTATCTAAATCCATGTTGTTTTACTATCCTATCTAGAACCATGTTGTTTTACTATCCTATCTAAAACCATGTTGTTTTACTATTCTATCTAGAACCATGTTGTTTTACTATCCTATCTAAAACCATGTTGTTTTACTATCCTATCTAAAACCATGTTGTTTTACTATCCTATCTAAAACCATGTTGTTTTACTATCCTATCTAAAACCATGTTGTTTTACTATCCTATCTAAATCCATGTTGTTTTACTATCCTATCTAGAACCATATTGTTTTGCTATCCTATCTAAAACCATGTTGTTTTACTATCCTACCTAAATCCATGTTGTTTTGCTATCCTATCTAGAACCATGTTGTTTTACTATCCTATCTAGAACCATATTGTTTTGCTATCCTATCTAGAACCATGTTGTTATGCTATCCTATCTAAAACTATATTGTTTTGCTATCCTATCTAAAACCATATTGTTTTGCTATCCTATCTAAAACCATATTGTTATGCTATCCTATCTAAAACCATGTTGTTTTGCTATCCTATCTAAAACCATATTGTTTTGCTATCCTATCTAAAACCATGTTGTTTTGCTATCCTATCTAAAATCATATTGTTTTGCTATCCTATCTAGAACCATATTGTTTTGCAATCCTATCTAAAACCATATTGTTTTGCTATCCTATCTAAAACCATGTTGTTTTGCTATCCTATCTAAAACCATATGGTTTTGCTATCCTATCTAGAACCATTTTGTTTTACTATCCTATCTAGAACCATATTGTTTTGCTATCCTATCTAGAACAATGTTGTTTTGCTATCCTATCTAAAACCATGTTGTTTTGCTATCCTATCTAAAATCATGTTGTTTTACTATCCTACCTAGAACCATATTGTTTTGCTATCCTATCTAGAACATTGTTGTTTTGCTATCCTATCTAAAACCATGTTGTTTTGCTATCCTATCTAGAACAATGTTGTTTTGCTATCCTATCTAAAACCATGTTGTTTTGCTATCCTATCTAGAACAATGTTGTTTTGCTATCCTATCTAAAACCATGCTGTTTTGCTATCCTATCTAGAACAATGTTGTTTTACTATCCTATCTAGAACCATGTTGTTTTGCTATCCTATCTAGAACAATGTTGTTTTGCTATCCTATCTAAAACCATGTTGTTTTGCTATCCTATCTAGAACAATGTTGTTTTGCTATCCTATCTAGAACAATGTTGTTTTGCTATCCTATCTAGAACAATGTTGTTTTACTATCCTATCTAGAACCATGTTGTTTTGCTATCCTGTCTAGAACCATTTTGTTTTGCTATCTTATCTAGAACCATGTTGTTTTTGCTATCCTGTCTAGAACCACATTGTTTTACTATCATATATAGAACAATGTTGTTTTGCTATCCTAATTAGCACCATGTTGTTTTGTTACAGAGTTTACATTTATAGCTGAGTGGTGGTCAGGAAGTGACTGTATAATGTATGTAGATCCTGTTGACAGAGAATACCTGGGACATGAACACATTGTAGTCACTATGAACCATACATATGAGATAGACTGGTTAATGGCATGGATCATAGCAGAGAGATATGACGTGATTGGTGTAAGTATAGACTGGTTAATGGCATGGATTATAGCAGAGAGATATAATGTGATTGGTGTAAGTATAGATTGGTTAGTGGCCTGGATCATAGCAGAGAGATATAACATGATTGGTGTAAGTATAGACTGGTTAGTGGCCTGGATCATAGCAGAGAGATATAATATGATTGGTGTAACTATAGACTGATTAATGGCATGGGTCATAGCAGAGAGATATAATATGATTGGTGTAACTATAGACTGGTTAGTGGCCTGGATCATAGCAGTCTGAGAGATATAATGTGATTGGTGTAAGTATAGACTGGTTAATGGCATAGCAGAGAGATATAATGTGATTGGTGTAAGTAGACTGGTTAATGGCCTGGATCATAGCTGAGAGATATAATGTGATTGGTGTAAGTATAGACTGGTTAATGGCATGGATCATAGCAGAGAGATTTAATGTGATTGGTGTAAGTATAGACTGGTTAATGGCATGGAATCATAGCAGAGAGATATAATGTGATTGGTGTAAGTATAGACTGGTTAATGGCATGGATCATAGCAGAGAGATATAACATGATTGGTGTAAGTATAGACTGGTTAATAACATAGCAGAGAGATATAACGTGATTGGTGTAAGTATAGACGGGTTAATAACATAGCAGAGAGATATAACGTGATTGGTGTAAGTATCGACTGGTTAATGGCATGGATCATAGCAGAGAGATATAATGTGATTGGTGTAAGTTTAGACTGGTTAATGGCGTGGATCATAGCAGAGAGATATAATGTGATTGGTGTAAGTATCGACTGGTTAATGGCATGGATCATAGCAGAGAGATATAATGTGATTGATGTAAACATAGACTGGTTAATGGCATGGATCATAGCAGAGAGATATAATGTGATTGGTGTAAGTAGACTGGTTAATGGCATGGATCATAGCAGAGAGATATAGCGTGATTGGTGTAAGTATCGACTGGTTAATAGCATAGCAGAGAGATATAATGTGATTGGTGTAAATATAGACTGGTTAATGGCATGGATCATAGCAGAGAGATATAATGTGATTGATGTAAGTATAGAGTGGTTAATGGCGTGGATCATAGCAGAGAGATATAATGTGATTGGTGTAAGCATAGATTGGTTAATGGCATGGATCATAGCAGAGAGATATAATGTGATTGATGTAAGTATAGACTGGTTAATGGCATAGCAGAGAGATATAATGTGATTGGTGTAAGTAGACTGGTTAATGGCGTGGATCATAGCAGAGAGATATAATGTGATTGGTGTAAGTATAGACTGGTTAATGGCATGGATCATAGCAGAGAGATATAATATGATTGGTGTAAGTATAGACTGGTTAATGGCATAGCAGAGAGATATAGCGTGATTGGTGTAAGTATAGACTGGTTAATGGCATGGATCATAGCAGAGAGATGTAATGTGATTGGTGTATGTATAGACGGGTTAATGGCATAGCAGAGAGATATAATGTGATTGGTGTAAGTATCGACTGGTTAATGACATGGATCATAGCAGAGAGATATAACGTGATTGGTGGAAGTATAGACTGGTTAATGGCATGGATCATAGCAGAGAGATATAACGTGATTGGTGTAAGTATAGACTGGTTAATGGCATAACAGAGAGATATAACGTGATTGATATAAGCAAACTTGTTAATGCCATGCATTGTTTCAAAAAGATAATATACGTACATTGTAAGAAAATATCTAATTTATTTGTACTTGTAAGCTTTAAAAACAGGAAGAAAGGCAAACCTTTGGCGAGCTTTTTGTCCTGTTTCGCAGCGAGTGCAAATGAATTTTGTATTTTCTGACAATGTACGTATATTGTGTTTATCCTGCAATGTCAAATTGCTCAAATCAACTGCCAAGTTGTCTAAAAAGAGACGACACAAAGGTCATTCCAATCGTTTTGATGGTGTCCTCTTTTACTGTTTCTTATCATGAATCAGGTACCAGAAAAGCTATATTTTGGTGAGTAATCGTATATGTAACAAAAATTTATCCAGTCAGTGCAATTTGACTGCTCAAATAGAAGCAGTTTAGGATAAAACGTGATTGATGTAAGAAGACTAGTTAATGGCATGGATCATAGCAGATAGATATAATATGATTTTGCTAAATTGTGTGAGAAATATTAAAGTATGTAAAATCTGCTTTATCCTCAGCATATTAGATACACATGTAGGAATTTTTAAGTCAGTGATACGACAGAGGGGGATATAACACATACCCTGCAGTGAGTATAAAGCAACTCCTAAAACTCCAATGAAAAATGGTGACTTTACAATGTTTTAACATGAAAAAGTTCAGTCATGTAAATTATGTCTCCCCTTCGAACGAAGGGAGGCATATTGTTTTAATCTGATTTTTTCTTCTGCTTCTTCTCAGCGAAGCTTGTCCAGACCATAACTTTTTTGTCTTTCGAGATACATGTAGGTCAATGATATTTCGTATGTGGGTGCATGACCATAAGGCGGTGTGTCGCGTACCATAATGACCTTTGTGGGACCTTGACCTTTGACCTTAAGGTCAAATAATTGTTTTTTAGATAGTATTTTCTTGTCCGGGCCATAACATTTTTGTTTTTTGAGGTAGGTCAATAATAATTGGTATGTGGGTGCATGACCATAAGGCGGTGTGTCGCATACTGTAATGACCTTTGTGGGACCTTGACCTTTGACCTCAAGGTCAAATAATTCAAATAAATCCAACAAAACTGTTCATTGCAGATAGTTTGTATGTGCATGATCATAAAGTGGTGTGTTGCGTACCATAATGACCTTTGTGGGACTTTGACCTTTGACCTCAAGGTCATATAATTGTTTTTTAAATAGTATTTTCTTGTCCAGGCCATAACATTTTTGTCTTTCGAGATAGGTCAATGATAATTGGTATGTGGGTGCATGACCATAAGGCGGTGTGTCGCGTACCATAATGACCTTCATGGGACCTTGACCTTTGACCTCAAGGTCAAATAATTCAAATAAATCCAGCAAAACTGTTTATTGGAAGATAGTTCATATGTGCATGACCATAAGGCGGTGTGTCGCATACCATAATGACCTTCGTGGGATCTTGATCTTTGACCTCAAGATCAAATAATTGTTTTTTAAATAGTATTTTCTTGTACGAGCCATAACATTTTTGTCTCGAGATAAGTCAATGATATTTGGTATGTGGGTGCATGACCATAAGGCAGTGTGTTGCATACCATAATGACCTTCGTGGGACCTTGATCTTTGACCTCAAGGTCAAATAATTGTTTTTTATATAGTATCATTCAACTCATAATGTGTAACTTATTGTTGTACAGATGGCCACATTAAGGGGAGACATAAGTTTTAGGTATCTAAAACAGTTCTTCCTAGTTGGTTTTGAAATAATCCATGGAAGCCATCGTTTGTGGGAGATTTAAAAAGACAGATAACATTATTTTCATAAACAAATTATCCAGATTGACATTAATACACGAAATCTCTCAGAAATGATGTCCATAATATGTCTGGTAATATGCGAAATAAAATATATTGGGGATTTTATCATGACATTGTTTATATAACCAATGAAGGATGTCTTAGTAAAATTCTTTAATTTATCAGTTGGCTTGTAGTTTCCAGATGGCTATTGGTTCACAGTAAATTGGAGTTGTGAGCTCATGCCGAGGTGTACACAATACAAAATTATGTGATAAAGTTTGTCAGTGACTTGCGACAAGTCAGTGGTTTTCTCCAGGTACTCAGGTTTCCTCCACCAATAAAACTGACCGCCACGATATAACTGAAATATTATTGAAAGTGGTGTTAAACACCATAACCCTACCCTCTGTAGTTTGAACATTTAAATCTATATTGATTGGTTAATTATTGTTGTTTAATATTGGGTGAGGGAGTGCGACAGTTCGATAGTCCGACACAATGGTAACTACTCGACAATTTCCGTTGCACGGAAAATTAGGTAATTTGACAGCAGCGAGTATGGCCGAGTTGTTACATTAAAAAAAGAAGTCCTGCAGTAATCAGCTTCAATAATGCAATCGGCGACTTCTCCAAATAACCACGGACGTATGAATGATTAGATTAACGATTAGTAAATACAAATAAAAGACAAACGTGTCCATAGGACACGGATGCTCCCTGCCGTTGGCAAACAAGAAGTGTGGCACAGGTCTGAAAATAGGAGTCATACATAGTACAAGCTCCATACCAAAAATCAAATCAAGTCGAGATATCTTTTTGACATTTAAATTGCACTACATAAGTCGGTCGCTTCAGAAAATACTAGGCCGACAGACCCGAGTAGTGTTGCTCACGCGATACAACTTCTGATTTATTAAGTCATATACATTTCGCTAATAGTTGGGAAATCTTCGACGAAAATTTTTGTTACAGACGTACGTACGGATACTGACGAAGGGGTAAAACTTACATATGACAGGAGCATATTTTACAGTACATCGCCTCGTTCGTCAGGTATTATCTAGTGAATGTGCTAACCTCGAATAGAGAAGATTGCGGGTTTTATACCTTGGAGGTTGCATGAACGGGGAACTATTAAATTATAAACGGCGGAACTATTAAATTTGTCTAACTGTCGGACTATCGATCGGATCCCTGTTGTCCCTGGACGAGGCATATTTCAGCTATAATCTTGTGAAGAACAAGTTTACAAGTAATAAATCATGACCGTAGATAAAAAGGTGGTACATGTACTGTGATTGGTCTATGAGTGAATGTTTTTGATTGCCAGAGTAAATTAAGCCACATGGAAGAAATACTGGCGTTTCTTATTGTAGTTATTTAAAATATACAGTGAAACTTGTCCAAACCGAAACCTCCTTGGGACCAACTTTTGAATTAGGTATAAACAGGTGTTCTGTTTATACAGGTTATATCAGCAAAGATAGATTTTATTTAAAGTTCGGTGTATACAGGATTCCAATTTATTATCCCCTCGCCAACGAAGTTGCGAAGGGATATAGTAACGCTACCGTCCGTCCTTCCATAACATCCTTGTGAACACTCTAGAATCAACATCCTTCAATGATTTTTGACCAAACTTGGTACATACTTGATCCTTAAGAGAATTTGGAACCCTATTGATTTTCAAGGTCATAGGTCAAAGTCACCGTGTCAAATTTTTAGGCGAGGGGATATGCC
Source organism: Bathymodiolus septemdierum (assembly GCA_963383655.1). Taxonomy (NCBI): domain Eukaryota; kingdom Metazoa; phylum Mollusca; class Bivalvia; order Mytilida; family Modiolidae; genus Bathymodiolus; species Bathymodiolus septemdierum. The sequence goes on along the minus strand of OY726517.1, from coordinate 90,818,739 downwards.
ACACTTTGCATTGCCCTTGTTCAGGGTTCAGTGTAGACAGGTTTCACTGTACTTTGTTTTGATGTGTTCCTAGTTTTGATGTGTTCCTAGTTGATGTGTTCCTAGTTGGATGTGTTCCTAGTTTTGATGTGTTCCTATTTGCTATATTTATATATGTTATTTTTTTCACAGGGAACAAAAATATATGGTAAAGAATCACTTAGATATGTACCTACTATTGGATGGTCATGGGTATTTGTTGAAAGTATATTTTTAAAGAGAGATTGGACAAAAGACAAAAAACGCATCCATGATGGGGTGAAAGAACTGGTTTCCTTTCCAGATGGCTATTGGTTCACAGTAAGTTATGAAGGACAAAAATCTATGGAAGAAGCACAAGCTAATATACAACTAGTGAATTATAGTACCACATTTTGATAATACTGCAACATGTTTATTCTAGTATCACAGTTTGTCATTTACACACACTATTGAATTCTAGAACCAATGTTTGCTATTATGTACATTTGTAAATTATAGCGCCACATCATTACACACATTTGTGAACTATGCTACATGTATCACAAGAAGACATTATACACCAACTAGTGAATTTGATTTATTCCACATTTTACAGTTTGCCTTCTTGTCATCAACAATTTGGAGGAATATTTTTAGATACAAATTTGTTTTTGTGTAAAACTTTGATGTCACAGTGAGTAAACACATTTTTTTTGTAAAACTTTGATGTCACAGTGAGTAAGCAAATTTTGTTGTTTTAAAACTTTGATGTCACAGTGAGTAAGCAAATTTTGTTGTTGTAAAACTTTGATGTCAGTGAGTAAACACATTTTTTTTGTGTAAAACTTTAATGTCACAGTGAGTAAACACATTTTTTGTGTGTAAAACTTTGATGTCAGTGAGTAAACACATTTTTTTGTGTAAAACTTTGATGTCACAGTGAGTAAACACATTTTTTTTGTAAAACTTTGATGTCACAGTGAGTAAGCACATTTTTGTGTGTAATACTTTGATGTCACAGTGAGTAAACACATTTTTTTTAAAACTTTGATGTCAGTGAGTAAACACATTTTTTGTGTGTAAAACTTTGATGTCACAGTGAGTAAACACATTTTTTGTGTGTAAAACTTTGATGTCACAGTGAGTAAACACATTTTTTGTGTGTAAAACTTTGATGTCACAGTGTGTAAACACATGTTTTGTGTGTAAAACTTTGATGTCACAGTGAGTAAACACATTTTTGTGTGTAAAACTTTGATGTCACAGTGAGTAAGCAAATTTTGTTGTTGTAAAACTTTGATGTCACAGTGAGTAAGCACATTTTTTTTTGTAAAACTTTGATGTCACAGTGAGTAAGCACATTTTGTTTTGTAAAACTTTGATGTCACAGTGAGTAAACAAATTTTGTTGTTGTAAAACTTTGATGTCAGTGAGTAAGCACATTTTTTTTTGTAAAACTTTGATGTCACAGTGAGTAAACACATATTTATTTTTTTTAACTTTGATGTCACAGTGAGTAGTCACATTTTTTGTTGTAAAACTTTGATGTCACAATGAGTAAACACATTTTCTTTTTTTAAACTTTGATGTCACAGTGAGTAAACACTTCTTTTTGTGTAAAACTTTGATGTCACAGTGAGTAAGCACATTTTTTGTGTGTAAAACTTTGATGTCACAGTGAGTAAACACATTTTTTGTGTGTAAAACTTTGATGTCACAGTGAGTAAGCACATTTTTTGTTGTAATACTTTGATGTCACAGTGAGTAAACACATTTTTTTTCCAGCTTCTATTGTTTCCAGAGGGAACTAGATTTACACCAGAAAAACATGAAGCTAGTTTAGAAGTATCAAGAAAAAAGGGTTATCCTGAACTTAAGCATCATTTATTACCAAGAACTAAAGGATTTGCTTATTCTATGCAGGAAATGAAGGGAAAAGGTTTGTAATAATGAAATAAGGGATACTATTTTGTGTACATTTTACAAACAAAAAAGTGAAAAAGCATAAAAATATCACAAAACATACATTAAATGTATCTGATGTTACTATAGTAAGGTTGAAATATTTTGACAGTAATTATTTTAATGATTTCTCCCTCTTTCAGTTCTGTATATAAGATATTCTGATCATATTAAATTCATATGTTAAATATACTACATAATTACATAGATTCTCGTGAAATAACATTTATCTTAGTATGACGTCACAGTACCAACATCGTCACTATCAAAAATATCGTTGAGCGTCCAACAATGAAAAACTAATTCTGTTTTAAACAACTTATGACCGCCAAGAAAAGTGTAAAATCTATGTAAAAAATAGCATAACTACTTTTGCATTCCAAATATAAAATATAGAAAATGAATCACTAATAACCAAGCAACGGTGGAAATTCACTCATACGCTAACATGCAGCAGTGAATTACTGTGTTATTTCGTTATGTTGATGAACTTTTGATAAACCAATCAAAGCACTGCTAGAAAAATATTGACAGCAAATTTGGTTTCTGTTAGTAATGGAAAAACCAGAGAGAATCGAATATATATGCACACGAGGATGAAAGGTTAAAGTTCACAGGATGAAACATTAGATCAACTTGTGTCAGATGTTGCTATAGTGTAGCATATTCTAATATGACTACACGTCTTTGCTTTGTGGTATGTTCCATGTTGAAATACTCAATAAACCATGACCAGGACAAATTGAAGCTTCGCAATAGGTTTTGTGCTAAAAAATGACATAAACTTTTCAATGAAGTCGTCCCATTTCAATACAAATTCAGATCTTTATATCTTGACAAAAGTTCCATTTATTTTGTCCATGGTAGAGTATTATTTTGTTTCAATGGTTCATATTATTTACAGTAAACGCTGTATATGACTGTACTATAGGATTTAAAGGGGACGAAGAACCATCGTTGATGGATGTTTTACGAGGGAAGAAAATTATAGGACACATGAGAATAAAGTAAGCCTTGTATAGTATATGAGTTTTAGATGAAGAACGACAATGAAAGTGTGGTTCTCTAATTTTTTGTTTCTGCTAGATTTTGTAATATGCTGATTTTTATCATCACTGATCCATTCAATTAAAAAAAATATAGTCGTTTTACAATTGAACTGGCGATTTCACCCCTTTGAAGTGGCAAAATTTCACTGGATGCCGGTTCTTATTGAAAACCCTGATCAACATAAAAAGTAAAAAGATAGAAAAAAAGAATATTGATTTTAGAGACAGATTAACATCTACCTGAGTTTCATATGTACATTGTGTAATTTTCTGGTATATTCACTTACATCTTAATCCTTTATTATTTATGCAATCAAATTGCTACTTACCAAATCCTTAAAGTAAAACTAATATGACATTGTGACTATAATTATGCTCCATGCTCCATTTTCCAGTGGAGATCGAACATTCTGCATCTATAAGAAGTGCATGATTTTCACAGAAATCAAGGTGGTATTGTTCGTCAAAAGGTTAATCATTTGGTTCATATCTGTCTAGTCTTTCCTTTAAAACATATTGATAAAACAGTGAAGCTATTCTACATTGAACACAAATTTAAATTACATATTTTAAATGGAGTATAGAGGTTTGCATTACAAAACTTTAATCTCATAAAATATTTAAACATGGTAAAAATATTTGATGTTCTGAACTTAATATTTTTGTTTGTTTAAGGCGACATGAAATTAGTAAAATGCCTGATTCAGAAGAAGAGTTAGGGGTTTGGTTACGTGATTTATTTAAAGAAAAGGTATAGTATTTGTTTTTATTCGTAATTTGAATATCTACATGCAATTACCAAACAACAAACATGATACAAACACATTATCATTGATTTTCTAATATTCAGCACGAAACGTCATACACATATTACCTATATGCTACGACAGTGCACATGTATTGTATTTATCCTGCAATTTTAAATCATAAATAAACGTTTACTGGATGGTGATAAAAGTATTTGAAATAATTTTGTGTATGTATTTGAAAACAATATCCCCCGTTGTGGGAGGAGCTTACATTTGTATGTTCTATTTATAACTGACCAATATCAAAAAAAATATTGGGCAAGCTATATTGGTCGGTAAATGCTGTCATTGCAGGATAAAACATTATATTGACATCACTGATGTCTACTTTGACAAATTGTTGATATGTTTTGCTCGAAATGTTAAATTCATTCCCACACAACCAATCAACAAAAGTATATATGAATGACTATATCAGTCTTTTACTTTAGCATGGATCATATTACCCCTGCCCAGTAAAAATCTGATCTGCCCAGTAAGCTTAATTGATATTTCCTTGCAATTGTATTTAAAATTTGCTGGGTTTTTTTTTAAAGTTTGCGCCAGTAATGGCTGAAGTCCAAAATCACAGACTGCTAAATAGCATTTGAAGTAAATATTACTTGTACTACAGTGTACCATGCAATTGATCTTTATCAACTCTGAAACAAAATTTGTTTGATTACATTTCTTTTTACAAAACAAAGTAACAGTAGAATGACAGCTATCATATCTCTCAACTAAAGAATTTAATTTGAAAAAAATAAGTAAATTTTGACAAATAAACAAATATTTGAAAATGAAACCTTTTTAATAATAGATTGAAAAAAGGGAATAAACTGTTATGGAAAATCTCTCCTGGCTTGGAACAAATGCAAATATATGGTAGGTATAAACCTGTTAATGGGTTTTATTAAAAAATAAATCTTATCTGATAGTCTATAGACTATCAGATAAGATTTATTTTTTGATACAATGTATAAATGTGACTGTCAAGCTAGGAAAGAAAGTCAACTCATGTATACATATGTTAGGGGTAATAATTTTACAATTTTTTCTACAATTTTTCTATTACATTTAGGAATTGTTCTGACAGTGTGGTTTTTTTCTATTATATTTTGGGATTGTTCCGACAGTGTGGTATTTTTCTATTATATTTTGGAATTGTTCCGACAGTGTGGTATTTTTCTATTACATTTTAGAATTGTTCCGACAGTGTGGTATTTTTTTGTTTTTCATTTTACTTATGTATAATTCTGATGTTTTATGTTTTAGGATGACTTGCTTGATATTTTTAATAAGACAGGAAAGTTTGATTTACCAGCTTACCACCCACCCAAGAAGTACATTAATTTAATTACATGGTTTGGCTGGCTAGCAGTAACTGGTGTACCATTGTTTTATTTACTTAGTCAAATTTTCCTCTTAGGAACATTTCTACAACAAGTGTTCACCGTAGGATTCTTTGTATTATGTAAGTATTCATCAATCGTTGAGTAACATAATTAAAATGAGGAGTCGTCATGGTTGTGATTGTATGGTAGTTGAATTTATAATTACCTATGCACTAACGTTGTGATTTCGAACCCCCTTCATGACGAGGTGTACTTGATACAGCATTATGTGATAAAGTTTGTCAGTGACTTGCGACAGGTCGGTGGTTTTCTCTTGGTCCTCCGGTTTCTTCTACCAATAAAACTGACCGCCATGATACAACTGAAATATTGTTGAAAGTGGCATTAAACACCATAAACCAAAACAACCATAATTTAAACAAAATTAAAAGATAATATTACCTCCTGTTGCTGTTTTTTTTTTGGTGAATTTCTAGGTCTTTGAATCCACAAATTGAAAACACCAATTAAATATAATTTAATTGATTGGGATACAGTAGTCGTAATAAGAGTGCTGGCCACTCCTTAGAGGGACAGTTTAGTAGTATTTTACTATCTCAGTGTATCTGAAATTTGACCTGATATGAGGGGTGTTCTTTGGTGGGAGGGGGACTAATTTACAAGTTTCCTTGTATGTAAAGGTTTTAAATAATATTTTTGGAGCCCCCAAGCTTAGGGGCCCCTGGGCCATGACCCATATCTTCCCATACATAAATCCGGCCTTGCTCACATCTTTAGCTGTGATATATAGGCACTGATTGCATAGTTGGATGTGAATATAAATCTAACTAACATATGATCGCAGCATGGATGTACCCTATAGCGATACACTGACAAAAACACTTGATTCAATTACTAAGAAATAATATTTAAGTAAAGATAAATGTAAAATTTTATGAAAACAAAATTTCAAAATCTTTGTATATATTTTGATACAGGTCTCCAATAGTTACTGATTGTAACTGATATGTAATATTAATCTATCTTACAATTTAAATAATTGAGGAAAACCGCTCATAGTCATTGGCTGTCTGCAATCCTCGTTAAATAAATAAAGAATTATATTATTTTAAATGATTTACAAATCTGTATATTTATATTGTAAGTGGATTTTTAATGTGTTTCAGTATCTATAGCAGCTAAATGGTTAATAGGATTTACAGAAACAAAGAAAGGCTCTGATTATGGAAGAAAAAAGAATGAGAAGAGTGATTAACTAGTTGTTAATTCTCATTGTGAAATTATTATACACTTTAATACCTATACTGCCAAATTTAGATTCTACTATGTAAAATTTGATACATAAACCTTCTATAAATCTATTCCGATCAATGCAAGTTAATCTTTATAGTAAACAGGCTGGTTTGTTGGGAGGTTTTTTGTTTTTGTTTTTTCTTTGTTTCCAAGTCTCAAGGTGGCTTTAAAATATACAAATTTTATGAAAAGAAAGTTCAAAGTATTAATATGCTACAAGTACTTATATTATAATCAAAAAATATTTGATGCCATAGATGATATATTATAAAACAAATCTCTATATATTTGGTACTTTTTACTTTTACATCATTCTTTGGTACTTAGATTACTTTTGATGCAAGATATATGTCAGTTCATGTACAGACATTGGACAAAAATATCACATGCTTCTAACTTTCCATATATTTTATATAAAGCTACTATATAGCATTTTTTTCTCTTGAAGTAATTTCATGTGCAATTTTGATAATGGACAAAAGCATAATTACAGGTTGTTTTAATCTATAATTTCAATTTACTTTTATAAACTAAAATTTTTGAGAATAAACAAGTTAAACATAAACTGAATTAAGTTTTCCCAAAACACAATGCAATGATAGTACTTTTGTATACGAATAATTTAACACTGGATATAAATCATGATGATTTACTTCTATTAACTTCATACCTTTCTGCCTGATTTGATATTTTTTTTATTTTTTTTTATCAAAATCAGATATGAATTGACATTCAAATACAAATGTACTTAAAAAAATATTGTAGTTTGATATGATACATATAGAGAAAACTGGAAGCATTCAAATATTATTGTCCACTGTATGTATATGAATATAAAATAGTTGCATTGTTATTGTGTAGAAAGGAAAATGGAAATTTAGAGGTTATCATATTGTCCCAGTTGTGGAACAGTTTTATAATCATGTTGTAGTCTGCTAAATTTTGTTTCAATTTTACAACTAAAAATATCCTGTGGCCAACTCTTTGCATATGTTAGTATAATGGTTGGTAACTTAATATACAGGCCACATTTAATATGTTGTGTTCTTAGTCCGATTATTTCTGAAAGATAGGGTCAATAATATGTGGTATAATAACAAGATGAAATGTTTATTATAATATACAATTTTGACATATTTTTATGTCCTGATGAATAGGTAATTGTAAAACATTTCAGTATTAGTCTAATTAAGAAATAAATCATGGAAGCCAGAATGTGTTGGGAGTTTTAACATGGATTGGCAGATATTAGTATTTTATCCCGAGCCAGAAGCGAGGGATAAAATTTACTAATATCTGCCAATCCATGTTAAAACTCCAAACACATTCTAGCTTCCATGATTTATTTTCGATTCTGATATGTCTAAAGAGCACAAATACGGTAGTATACTTTGATTGGAAGACGGTAATTTATATTTACGCTTGAGGAAAATGTCGCACACAATTTATGTAATTCGAATAATACTGCACCCTCTATCAGCATTATTCGGGTTATGATTTATGCTGCCAGTGGAAAAGTCAGTCACATTCACCGGCGCATGGGTTAATGAGATTATACCGAATGGATAACTCGCTCATTTGTTAACAAAGTGAAAGAAGGAGGTCATGTTAATTATTTTTTTGTACATTATTTGTCATAAAAAGTTTGAGTTGATCAAGAGACACTGAACTTTTCTGAACCAAAATTCTTGATAAATAGTAGGCATGTTCAAATTGAATGTCAAAGTTCTAGTGTTACCTCTAGTTGACCTTGTATATAAAGCATAGTAACCTCACATTAGAATAAAACTTGTCCTCAGTAGAAGGGGAAGTTATTCAGACAAAGAAGAAAATGAAAGTGTCCTTCTGTTTGGTGCCTTTTGAAAGATCTTTGATGTATTTTTATATTAAACAGAAAAAAATGTAATCAGATTGAATAGACTTCACTATATCTAGAATGACTTCAGTTACATTATACATAAATTATGAAAGAATATTTTATTGTTTAATTTGGAGATGTTTTAACAGTTTTTGTTAGGAAAAAAATACATCTGATTATTTAATATCTATATCTTGACATATGATAATCTATATTATAATATAAATACATGACAATTATATATATATATATCATTTCATAAAAAAAAAGTTAAGATTGTAATGGTCATATTACAATTTTAATACTAGTATACACATTTTGGTCATGGTATAATATATTCATGAATTTCACAGTTTTTGACCACCCAAGTAAGATTCCCTCCCATGTTGGTTATCAGTTCTTGTAGCAGATCAGTGGGAGGATGATTAAGATTATAATGTTACAATTATATATTCAAAATATTTTTTAAAAATTCCAAACATTGTGGACATTCGAAACACTGTATAAACAAATGTTAAAAATCAACTTGCAAATATAAAAGTTACAGTCAAACCTGCCAATGCAGTCACCTGTATTAAAAGGTCACCTTTTTCGAGTCCTGTCATAGAAAATTACATATGAATTGAACCTCTTTTAAAAGGTCACCTGTCTTAAAAGACCAATTTTCTTTGTCCCAAAGATGACCTCTTAATACAGGTTTGACTGTATATACATCTTGGACAGAATTAGAATATGAAGCCTCACAATGAATCAAAGCCAAACATTCCTGCCATTTTTTAATGCATTTACAATACTTGTTTTATTGAAATGTTGTTTAAATCTTGTTATATAAATATTTGTTTTAATAAATGATGAGTGCAGTGCCTTGTAGTAACAAATGTACAAAGAACAAACACCATACATTTCATTACTCTGTACAAACCGTGTTTCATGTTGACTTCAGTTTAACCATTTATAGTGAAAGTAGTTATAATAAAAATTTGGTTATGATAAAAAAAATTGGTTGTGATAAAAAAAAAAAATTGGTTATAATGAAAAGTTGGTTATGATAAAAAAAAAAATGGTTATAATGAAAAATTGGTTATGATAAAAAAAAATTGTTTATAATGAAAATTTTTTTATTTTTTAAAAATTGTTTATTTTGAGCAAATTATTGTACTATCAAATCATGGTGAATTTTGTGTTTATTAGTTTCATTTATAATGAAATCGGTTGTACCGAAATAATGGTTGTATAAAATAATTATACATTCACTGAACATGATTGAGTTTTAATTGGTTGTGATGAAATCACCTGTACACTTGTATTAACAATGCACATGGAAACAAATTTGATCGAGTTTGTTTTTCACCATCATTTACTAAAGAAAACTACTTGTCATAAATATTTTCATGTTGAATTAATGAAAATGGGGACTCCATATATAGATTAAGCAAACTTTTCACATGAGTTATCTTTCTTGAGTATCATATATATTAGACCTGGTTGTATTAAGTTTGATTTTAAAGAATTGATTTCATATCCCACTACAATTTCATTATATATAGATTAGAATGTGGATAGTTTTATTCATTTACAAAGTACAAGTAATATAACATATAGTCAATTATGGGAATGCCTTCAGTGTGTCAGCTAGACTCTGAAATCTTCAGGACAATTGCCAGTTTGATCAAAATTTCTTCAGGACATTCTTCAATAATTAAACTAATTTTTATAAAGTTCTTCAGGACAATTTGAGAAATAGTTGGACAAATTTCCTGATACCGGTGCCTAGCTGAATCACTGTGCCTTTATATTGAATCTATGAAATATATTTAATACTAATTTATGAAATGTCAAAAATAAGTTATATATTATTTTGACTATCATGATTAGGCCCTTCGCTTTTCTTGCTCAACAACATAATCATGGACACTACAGTAGAATTTGTATGTTTCTTTTGTTTATCATCAGATTTAAATAAATAATTTTCTTCTGACATTTTTTATAAATTCATATCTATTTATTTTTCAGTGCTTTATCAAATTTGTTTTTATTTCAAATTTTAGTTTGTCTTTTATGAAAACCAAAAAATTTATTAAAAATCAGGTTTGTTTTTTAAGCTTTATTTAAATATACATTATTTTATATTGAACAGATATATCATGTTTGGGAGGGGTATTTGCGAAAAATATCAGTCGAGAGACGAAAAATTTCCCGAGCCGAATGGTGAGGGAAATTTAGTCTCAAGACTGGTATTTTTCGCAAATACCCCTCCCAAACATGATATATCTATTTAATTACACCGAATATTATTTAGAACACTGGCTAAATAAATAATACCTTTTGTTTGTCGATTTCAGGAATATTTGATTTGTTTTGTTAGACAGTGGTTGAAGTATTCTGAATGAATGTGAGGGTAAAAAAGTGAAATACGTTTAGGCAAATACCACGGCAGAGAGAAAAAAAGTTAAATACTTTACTTCGGAACACTTCCGGATTTCAAATTTGATTAATCACTAATGCTTTACGTATAAAGGTAAAGAAGAAATATTCCGAATGAATTTGGCGGTTTGATGCATGCAAGGGTAAAAAAGTTAAATCCTCATGCAAATACCCTGGCAGCGGTAAAAATGAACGAAATTAATCCTAAATCTGAAAATACATGAAAAATACACCGGCTATTAACCAATCAAAATCCATGATTCTTATATAAGGTGTAATTATGTATAAAATTAATAAGTTTCAAAACATGCTTTTACATTTTTTTCATAGAATACCAAAGAAGTTCTTAAGAACTGGCACACTTCAATATTACAACACCTTTCAATATTAACATTTGACCAAACACCAGTGATTGCAAAAATCTATTTTAAATAAAAGGAAAATTTTGAAAATACAATGAATAAAATAAATTTGATTTTGATGAACAGTAACTGTTTTGGGAGGTTTTATTGAAGTTTAGGCATTGCATTTTATCTGAAACAATTACCACCATAGTCATTTGTAAGTTTGTATATTTTTTTCTCATTTCTCATAACAAGAGATGTTATCATAATTTCCCTGTTTTTGTTGTTTTCAGAATACATACATATATATATACATTAGCAACGTTTAATGGCATTATCTATTTCATTTTACCAATAAGTCAAAAGTATTATTTTGAGAGTGGTTTTGATGAGTATATGTAACTAGCTTATATTGCATGAAAGTATAAATGATTGTATAACAGAATGTCAGTCAGTGTTGATTTTTATGTTCTATGAACTTCTATCTTTAGTTCCCATGTTGTATAACAGAATGTCAGTCACTGTTGATTTATATGTTCTATGAACTTCTATCTAGTTCCCATGTTAGTTTCTCTCTTTAGTTCCCATGTTAGTTTCTATCTTTAGTTCCCATGTTAGTTTCTATCTTTAGTTCCCATGTTAGTTTCTATCTTTAGTTCCCATGCTAGTTTCTATCTTTAGTTCCCATGTTAGTTTCTGGTCTTTAGCTTTAATTCTATTGTTAGTTTCACATGTTGAATTGTAATTCATAAATACAAATTCCTATAATATTTAAAATATTTATATCTATAATTAAATGATGATATCTTTGACTAAATGATGATATCTATGACTAAATGATGATATCTATGACTAAGTGGTAATATCTATGGCTAAATAATGTCTATGACTAAATGATGATACCAATGACTAAATGATGATATCTAAGACTAAATAATGATATCTTTGACTAAATGATGATATCTATGACTAAATGGTGATATCTATGGCTAAATAATGTCTATGACTAAATGATGATACCAATGACTAAATGATGATATCTAAGACTAAATAATGATATCTTTGACTAAATGATGATATCTATGACTAAATGATGATATCTATGATTAAATGGTGATATCTATGGCTAAATGGTGATATCTATGGCTAAATAATGTCTATGACTAAATAATGATATCTTTGACTAAATAATGATACCAATGACTAAATGATATCTATGACTAAATGATGATATTTACAACTAAATAATGATATCTATGACTAAATGATGATATCTACAACTAAATAATGATATCTATGACTAAATGATGATGCCAATGACTAAATAATGATATCTTTGACTTAATGATGATATCTATGACTAAATAATGATATCTATGACTAAATAATGATATCTATGACTAAATGATGATATCAATGACTAAATGGTGATATCTATGGCTAAATAATATCTATGACTAAATGATGATTCCAATGACTAAATGATGTCTATGACTAAATGATGATATTTATGACTAAATGATGATATTTATGACTAAATGATGATACTAATGACTAAGTGCAGATAACGTGCAAATTTACATGTCCAGACACCTACATTATCGAAATATGTCATCCGTTAGCTTCTTTATTTGAAACCCTGAACCATCTAAATGGATACGTGGCTGGAATGTTTCTTGTATTGTCCTTGAAAAAGTTTATATTTTTATGTTGATCAGAAATCAAAGATGACCACTACAACCAACCGTAGTTTAACAACTTATTGAAGGTGTTCTATTTTGGACAGAACAAAAGAAAATAAATAAACAGAATTCTAATACAATGTTTATGTAATACCTGTTTTTATTGGCTACGATTTACCATCAAATCCATGGTTGACATGTCGTAACTAAGGGTTCTACTTTGAATGGGCCACCATATTGAATTCTTGAAATCCAAAATATTAAATTATTACAATATGATCAAATAATAAATGCCACCTACAATGTATCTCAAAAACAAGTTTGAATGAGATATCAGTTCAAATCTGAAATGTACAAATAGCCAAAAAATAATGTCCTATGTTTTATGTTATACTATGATGTTATTGTGCCAAATTCATCGACAGTATTTACCGTTATTTTATTATATACTGATTTAGAACTTTTTCAAAGCTCAAAAGAGCAACTTTTTATAATGCATTAGAATAGGATTACCAGTATTATATTTGAAAATTTGCTGTTGTAAATTGGGGATTTTACACTGACAAATATTCACTTTACAGGCTTTGTTCCATGTTGCCAGTAAAGCAGTATTTGCCATCATCAAATCTCAAATTGACTCCGTCAACTCTTCAAATACAATACTGTTATTTCATTATTCTTGTCTGAGACTGCACACATGATTGAATTCCAATTTTGAATGAGTTATCATTATGACACCAATTTGTCTTATTTAAAACATATTGGTTTTCATGATCTGTCTGTGATCTATTTTTTTACCCCAAAAAATCCAATCTTCAAATAATTTTTTATTCAAATGCATTGTTTTAAAAAAAACATTTTGAAACAACATAGATTTAATCAACAGTTGTCTATAAAATTATAACTAGCATAATTTCCCCATTTGAATTTGAATATTATCCTATCAAAATCAATGGTACATATTTTACTGTGTCAGAAATAGAGGTCATCTGTACTTTACAAAACTATTGGTAAAGTTCACAAAAAATTGATACCATACCACTTAATAAATTTATTTATTTATAAATGTTTTTATCTCAAAACTCTGATAAGTCATTTCTTAGTATAATTCAAACTGTTTGTAGAAATGCTAGCTTAGTTGATTGATTGATTTATTGGTGCTAGCTTAGTGTTGTCTAGATAAATCAAATACTCAAATAATTTGTAATTACTGTCAAACGTGTATAAAGGGAACTGAACGGAGCTGGAAAATGTACCCTTTATAAGCAGTTGCTCCTAATATGCATGTTCTAATTGTATGCATTTTTCATTAGATGGAAAAAAAGTGTCCTTTATATGGAGCAATCTGTTACATGTGTTGCAATAAAGGTTTGAATGCACAATCAATGGTCTCCTCAGTTTTGTCATCATGAAATCATTAAACTATTGCACAAAATTCATATGATTGTTGGAGTGAAGTACATGTATATAAAAAAAACCTTCATGGTATGTTTGTACACATTTTAGTTACAACATGTATCACATTTTCTATACATTTCCTGTTTCAAATGTATGAAAACAAAATGTTGTTAAGTTGATATTTAAACCAAGTTTTATTAATGCCATTGTTTACTTTTTTAAGTTTGACAAGTTTGTAATTGTGAGTTTTTAGTTATGTTTTAGATTATGTTATGAGCTTTAACCATGATGCAATAATATACAATTAATTACCCCCTAAGAAGATAATACCAGGATATGAGGACCTCAAGAGGTCCTCATATCCTGGTTATTGACTTCTTATGTAGTAATCAATTGTTTTATTATACCGAAATAAACTGGATAACACTGTTACCTTGTCTTTCGTCATTGTCTTATAATTTTTGCTCTTCTAATAGAGTACGAAAATAATTCTTGGTCATCACAGGATATATAATCGTGTTTTAATCGAATGTCACCTTTGCATGTACAATTTCCTAAAATGATGGTATGTATGCTTCAGAGTATAAACTTGGATAATGTTCAAGTGTTTTATACAGGGGAGGGGGCGTCGTGGTCGTGATCACCATGGTAGTGGGATCTACAACAATATGTGATAAAGTTTGTCAGTTACTTGCGACAGGTCGGTGGTTTTCTCCGGGTCCTCCGGTTTCCTCCACCAATATAACTGACCGCCACGACATAACTGAAATATTGTTGAATATATTCAATGAAGTGCAATAATTGTATACTATTCCATATTTCAATCGAAACGAGATTAATCGGTCGCCATTTTAATTTTTTCAATCGGTCAATATCTACAGGTCAGTGTAAGATCACGTGATAAATAATGACTTCTTTGGAAGATTTAGTGGTCTTGCCGTGCAAAATAAAATAAAATCACATGACAAGCGTAACCAATAGAAAGCGAGTATATCCTTATTAATATCCATGAGGTATAATAAATTATATTAAAACATCAATGTGACTGATTATTATACACTTCATAATAAAAACATTATTGTGACTTTGATTGAAACCAATCTCTTTTGTGAAACCATTTTGAAATGTCCTTTCCTCATTCATGACTTATCATCCGGTTTGTAACTAGATTAACAGGAGGGTGCCACTAGTGGAGCAGGAACTGGGTACCCTTCTGGAGCACCCGAGTTCACCCCCGGTTTTTAGTGGGGTTCGTGTTACTCGATCTTTAGTTTTATGTGTATGTTTTGTAGATCATTGTTTATCCTTTTTCTTTTGGCTATTGTGTTGTCGATTCTTCTTCAATATATACGGATTCTGATTACCTCTTTGGTATCTTCAAACTCTTCTTACCAATGTTGTTTGTATTTATTTACGCATACTGTTGTCCAACACAACGATTTCCATATCAGATGACATTCGTGTAGTTTAACATTAACACGACAGGTTTCTCTAGGGGAGCAGAAACTGTTGACCCTTCCAATTGTTTGTCCTTTTTATTTTGGTCCTTGTGTTGTCTGTCTTTCTTTGATTTACGGTTTTTAATTGGTATCTTCTTAGGACTATAACATTAGAGTGTAAGCACTGTACGACGACCATCCAACAATTACTTTTTTTCCAATATTGCTGGTAATTATATGCTTTATTCGTGTTAGTGTTCTTTTTCTGTCTCTTGTGTGTCCTTTGATAAGATTACTCCCAATGTCTCCTTTGCACAAAAGTGTCATTAGTGTGTCTTTATGCAAAGTACTATAGGTGCATCCTTTGTTTAAGTGTGCTATTATTGTATCCTTTGTTTTTGTGGTTTATGGTGTATGGTGTTTAACGCCACTTTCAACAATATTTCAGTTATATCGTGGCGATGAGTTTTATTGGTTGATGAAACCGGAATAAAGCCACTGACCATGACCTGCCACAAATCATGGACGGGGTTCCAACTTGCAACTTTAGTGGTGATTGGCACTGGTTGCACAGGCAGTTGTTGTAAATCCAACTACCATACGATCATGACCACGACGGTCCCTCCTTTGTTTTGTGTATTTTTGTCTAAGAAAAATCGTTTCAATTACATGTATTAAAATATTTTATTTCTTTGGCAAAAAAAAAACAACAAAAAACAATAGATTGCATCCCGTATAAAGCACTTCATCATTCAAATAATAAACAAAACATGCATTCCCTTTTATATATCTCATTACATATATATATATATATTAATTGTTCATATAAAATCCAAAACAATTCAAAAACTTCGTATTTCGAGTTTGAAACCTTACATACATTGTAAAGTGAACAATTATGTTTTGGAACTACAAGCATGTACGCATCCTGGCATCCACGGTTAATACAAAGGTTCTTCTTCTTCCGTTGAGCGGCCTCCGTCATCTGATTGACTATTCTGCCACTTTGGGTGTGCGCATGTTTGGTTAAATACAAATAATTGATCAATTTCCGAAACAGGCTAGATAATTTCTTCTTCAGATATCCTGTACTCTAGTGGAAGTAATATAGCTACAGTTTCTGAGATTGATAATCCATAACACAATAGGTCGAAACTCGCTATCTCGAACTCAAACAAACAATTTTCTTGGATAACTCGAAGTAAGAATTTGGCCCATTTCTAGTATCTATACCTCGGACTATTCGAATGCATGTTATATCCAACTAAAATCAGCGGTCCTTTCGACTTCGACATAACAAGACTCAAATGTACTGGGCATGTGGGAGAAAAAAAATATGGCAGTATTTCGTTCCCTGCTTTCCGCCATATTATAACATCATAAAACATTCATTAACTCACAATTCCCCGCCTTCCCGTATATACATAACAAAACAAGCATGTTTATAACATATGAAGAATATATACATGTACACTACAAATAAATGGTTGTTAAATGAAAAAGTAATATAAAGTGACATGATAGTTGATCAATCACACAAACAGCTCCTAATATTTCCAAACTAGTCAAAATATCTTGTGCAGAACATTTATACGTAGAACTTCTCGTAGGACAATATATAGGCAACAAGATGTCAATCTTCTGTGTTACGAAAAACAAACATATTAATGCTGTTGTATGTGTAGGGATTCTAAAACAGCTAGTACGAAAAGACTTGTTTGGAATGAGGAGGGAACTTGAAAGCGTGACGGTATATTGTGTTGTGTTATAGCTGAACACCAACTTTCAAGATTTGAGCAAGATAACTGATCAGGTTAATTTAAGCAACATATTCCTTCTTATGTTTCACTCGCTTTTTAACAGATTCCTGCAAGCCGAATTCAATCTAGCATTTAAAACCGTTTTAATAGTCTTCCGAAAATGACTTGTTTGATGAAATGATGACATCTCATGTTGTACACTAAATACTAAGTTATTGTATGCCAATTCTTGCATTATTTCGATCCCATTTATTAGATGCAAGTTGGTGTTGTACAAACTATGGGATGGCAATTTTATGGATCCTTCGTCGTTGCCGATAATCACAATTATCGTGGCTGTAAAATAAACAAAGACTACAATGATACACAAATCATCTCACAATTAATACAACAGAGTGTGTGTTGAAAACAACTAACAAATGAAATATACATTTTTCTTTGTATTTTATTCTAAGCATTCATTGACAAGATTGCATCTATACTCAATAATAGATAAATTATTTGTAAGAATGTTTATATTATGATGATGATGATAAAGATTGCAATCAGCACATTAATGCGGGAAACCATTTCCAGGATTTTCGCTGAACGCTGTTCATTTTTGTATGCTTTAATTCATGCATGTTGTTTGTTCAGCCCAATTCGTCTATTAGTGTGGTTCGCGTTCCTCGATCCTTAGTTTTTTGTGTAATGTTTTGTAGACCATTGTTTCTCCGTTTGTAATGCCTGTCCTTCTTCGATTTACGGCTTCTAATTATCCCCTTGGTATCTTCAAACTTTTCTTGTGATGAAATTCAAGTAGGTAATAACATTATATTTTACCTCCAAGTCGCTTCATTATCTTTAATGAAACAGCCAAAAGGTCACGGCCACTTCCGTTACTATGGTTTCCATGACTGTTGCAGATAATTATGAACAATTTGACGTGTGGAATACTATTAATGTCCTTCTGTGTTTCTATCATGAAAAACGGGTGAGATATGGCTGCCACCTTGACGTCATAAAACTGGTTCAACATAGCCTCTACTACGTTTGTATAGATAGGGATGTTTTCATGTTTAAATAGTACCACACAGATTTCGTTCTTTAAAATTCCCAGTTTTGGTATCATTGATATATTAGGTGAATTGGTCTGCTGTAATATAAGGAGAGAATATTTATACTGTTGCTTTAAAACGAAAAAAACATGCTAACTTCAGTCATAGTATTATTTCAAAATACAATGTACGGGGACTCCATTTTGATTTGATTCCAACAGAAATGTATGATATGACTGACATGGAACGTAATTCCAAAAACTTGGCATCTCCATCACTTTAATATAGAAAAAAAACCAGTAATTTATTGAAAAATCGTCACATATCATGATATTGTCGATTAAATTGCTCGCGTTCAGTCTACGTTTGGTTTGTAAGGGTTCTGGTTATGTAAGGGTTCTGGTTATGTAAGGGTTCTAGTTATGTAAGGGTTCTAGTTATGCAAGGGTTCTGGTTATGTAAGGGTTCTGGTTATGTAAGGGTTCTAGTTATGTAAGGGTTCTAGTTATGTAAGGGTTCTGGTTATGTAAGGGTTCTGGTTATGTAAGAGTTCTTGTTATGTAAGGGTTCTAGTTATGTAAGGGTTCTAGTGATGTAAGGGTTCCGGTTATGTAAGGGTTCTGGTTATGTAAGGGTTCTAGTTATGTAAGGGTTCTGGTTATGTAAAAGGGTTCTAGTTATGTAAGGGTTCTAGTTATGTAAGGGTTCTGGTTATGTAAGGGTTCTAGTTATGTAAGGGTTCTAGTTATGTAAGAGTTCTAGTTATGTAAGGGTTCTGGTTATGTAAGGGTTCTAGTAATGTAAGGGTTCTAGTTATGTAAGGGTTCTGGTTATGTAAGGGTTCTAGTTATGTAAGGGTTCTAGTTATGTAAGGGTTCTGGTTATGTAAGGGTTCTAGTTATGTAAGGGTTCTAGTTATGTAAGGGTTCTGGTTATGTAAGGGTTCTAGTTATGTAAGGGTTCTAGTTATGTAAGGGTTCTGGTTATGTAAGGGTTCTAGTTATGTAAGGGTTCTGGTTATGTAAGGGTTCTAGTTATGTAAGGGTTCTAGTTATGTAAGGGTTCTGGTTATGTAAGGGTTCTAGTTATGTAAGGGTTCTAGTTATGTAAGGGTTCTGGTTATGTAAGGGTTCTAGTTATGTAAGGGTTCTAGTTATGTAAGGGTTCTGGTTATGTAAGGGTTCTAGTTATGTAAGGGTTCTGGTTATGTAAGGGTTCTAGTTATGTAAGGGTTCTAGTTATGTAAGGGTTCTGGTTATGTAAGGGTTCTAGTTATGTAAGGGTTCTAGTTATGTAAGGGTTCTAGTTATGTAAGGGTTCTGGTTATGTAAGGGTTCTAGTTATGTAAGGGTTCTAGTTATGTAAGGGTTCTGGTTATGTAAGGGTTCTGGTTATGTAAGGGTTCTAGTTATGTAAGGGTTCTAGTTATGTAAGGGTTCTGGTTATGTAAGGGTTCTAGTTATGTAAGGGTTCTAGTTATGTAAGGGTTCTGGTTATGTAAGGGTTCTAGTTATGTAAGGGTTCTAGTTATGTAAGGGTTCTGGTTATGTAAGGGTTCTAGTTATGGTGTTTAACAATATTTAAGTCATATCGTGGCTGTCACTTGAACTATGGATGTAGGAAAGCCGGGTACCTGGAGAAAACTACCGACCTGCCGCAAGTCACTGGCTAACTTTATCACGCAATGTTGTGTCGAGTACACCTCGCCATGAGCGGGATTCGAACTCACAACTTTAGTAGTTTGTAAGGATAAATCTTCACAAAAACATAAAGATGCTAACAAGAAGTCCATTGTACATCCATTCTTCGACCAACGAAGATTTCTGAGGAAAACCACAATCAGCTATCGAATATAAGTACAACATAGAATACCTGATACATAACTCTTTTCTCTTCTTTTTTTACAATGACTTCATCTTTTGGTCTTTCTACTTCGTTCTCCGTCACTGCCATTCCATTGACCATTCCATTCATGTGAGATTTCCCCTGTCTCATGGTAGCTATTTTACTCCTCAGAGTGTCAACCCACGGACGTACATAGGGACGCAATTGTCGAATAACTTCAGTCATTACTATCACGAACAAGATAAATCCCAAAAGTTCTGAAAGACAAGCGAAACATGGAATTCTGGTTACGTTATAATTTTAATTTGATTGCTAAATTTGCATCAGAGTGAAGATTGAGTTACTAGCATACAAAGTTTTTAACATGTATGTATGTGCCTGACGATTTGTGCTTCTAGATATTCTCATTCTTGAAGTTAATGTTTGTATTTGACCCTTTTTTATTATGTAAATTGTGTACATGTTGCCGATTTTTAAGCGAGAAAATACATTTAGTCATATGGACATTTGTTTATTTCAGGGGGTAATATCACCAAAAAGTACATTTTTTTCTCGCAATGATATAAATGAAACAAAATGATGACCTGTTGTTTAACAACAATAACTCATTCACTTCTACCAGTACAAGTGTATGTCGCTCGATCGTGAATTAGTCGGTGGTTAATATATTACCCACCATTACTGTTTTAAATCTTGATTTCAATCACATAAAGGTTTCCATGTTTATGGTGTTTAACGCCACTTTCAACAATATTTCAGTTATATCGTGAAGTCAGTTTTATTGGTGGAGGAAACAGGAGTACCCGGAAAAGACCGCCGACCTGTCGCAAGTCACTGGCAAACTGTATCACATAATGTTGTGTCGAACTCACAACTTTAGTGATGATGGGAACTGATTGCACAGGTAGTTGTAAATCCAACTACCATACAATCACGACCACGACGGCCCCTGATAGATTAAAATAAACAGCTGCGCCAAGAGCGCATGACACGCCCGTCGTCAACATTCATACAATATTTGTAAAGACTTTCTTTCCCATAACTCTTGAATGAAAAATCTAAATTTCACCAAAAAGTATACAGACTGTAAGACTATCAATTCCAATAACTGTGCGAAGTTTGAAGTGAATTGGTCAAGGGGTTCTGAATTTACAGCGCGACATACGAAAAATCGCCTACAATTTGATGAATAAAGTCCCATAACTCTGGAATGAAAATTCGAAATTTCACCATAAAGTATACAGACCGTAAGACCATCAATTCCAATAACTCTGTGAAATTTGAAGTGAATTGGCCAAGGGGTTCTTAAGTTAGAGCGTGACATGTGAAACGGACGGACGGACAAACAGTCGGACATTGGTATGCCATAATACGTCCTGTCTTAAAGACGGGCGTATAAAAACTGGTGAATTATAGTGACATGGTTCGGCGTCAACCGATTTGTTTTTTTTTTTATTAAAAATTAACCAATTTAAGCGTCGACAACAAAATTCGATGTGCATGCAACAGTAAATCTACAGAATGAAGAGAACGAATAGTCATATGCATAGTAATCAGAGGAGAATACATTGTAAAGAAATGTAAAGAAAATATTGAAACATTAAAATGCATCTAATTTAAGGTAGAATATTTACTCCGTAAATAGTCTTTTTGTTGCTTTTGTTCTCTCACATACATTGATTATATATTTCTATACATATTTCCGACGACAAAGTACATTTCAATGTAGATATTATATTGATAGGTAACAGGTTGTCAGTTTTATACTATGACTAATACTAACTATTTTACTTAAGCTTATGATTGATATCTAAAACATTCCACCTTAAAACATTGACACAGGGCTCCAAGTAGGTATACTAGAGGCTGATTTGTGGATACCAAATGCAATAACTTAAAAAAGGGTGTAAATAACATTGACACAAGGCTCCAAGTAGGTATACAAGAGGCTGATTGTGATTTGTGCTTACAACATACAATAACTTATAAAAGGGTGTAAATAAGATTGACACAGGGCTCCAAGTAGGTATACTAGAGGCTGATTTGTGGATACCAAATGCAATAACTTAAAAAAGGGTGTAAATAACATTGAGACAGGGCTCCAAGTAGTTATACTAGAGGCTGATTTGTGCTAACAACATGCAATAATTTAAAAGGGTGTATATAACATTGAGACAAAGCTCTAAGTAGGTATATCAGAGGCTGTTTGTAGTTACACCACAAAAAGGGTGTAAAAAACATACACTAATATCAGAGGCTGATTTGTATTTACAACACATAAAAGGTCTAAAAACATTGACACAGGACTCTAAAAAGGTATATTAGAGGTTGGTTTGTATTTACAACATATATTACAATAGCTTTAAAAGGGTGTAAGCAGACATTGGTGCTGTAATACAGTCATTATAGCAGTCACAACAAACACAGATCTGTAATGCACCACACACCACCTTTCGACGGTCATTAAGGACGGGAATTAACAACTTAAAAATATTATGACGAATTTGGTCACAGGAGAAACATATTCTCTTTTTACTACCAGTTAATTACGATATTTCTCCACTCTCTCACTGTATATTGAATATTGCAGTCTCACAAATAAGCTGACGATACTCGTCTGTAATACTTCTGATATGAGTCAAACAATTGATTATGAAGTATTAGGGTTAGGGTTATGGTGTTTAACACCAATTTCAACAATATTTCAGTTATATAGTGCATGGGGGCCAGCTTTATTGAGGAAACCGGAGTACCCAGAGAAATGCACTGACCTGCGGCAAGTCACTGACAAATTTTATCACATAATGTTGTATCGAATACACCTGGCCTGATATTGATTATGAACAATATATATTTAGCTCAAATATTAACTTAACATAATTGTAAGATGAACCGGACTGGGATGCACAAATCTCAATTAAATTTAAGTCTCAATTAAACCTTAAGTGTAAGTTAAAGTCACGAACATTTCAAGTCCTCATAAGTGTCAATTAAGTTTTACTTGGCACTTAAATCTAATTAAGGTTTGTGCGACCCAGTCTAGGGTTGTAATACACCAATGATTAAACTACACTTAATTTTGTAGACAAATATTCACTGAACAAACTTCAAAGAGTTTAACTTACCATCAGAGAACAATCTCCTTGACAAGGAAGTGACTCTTTTAACTTACCATCAGAGAACAATCTCCTTGACAAGGAAGTGACTCTTTTAACTTACCATCAGAGAACAATCTCCTTGACAAGGAAGTGACTCTTTTAACTTACCATCAGAGAACAATCTCCTTGACAAGGAAGTGACTCTTTTAACTTACCATCAGAGAACAATCTCCTTGACAAGGAAGTGACTCTTTTAACTTACCATCAGAGAACAATCTCCTTGACAAGGAAGTGACTCTTTTAACTTACCATCAGAGAACAATCTCCTTGACAAGGAAGTGACTCTTTTAACTTACCATCAGAGAACAATCTCCTTGACAAGGAAGTGACTCTTTTGTCCATTTCTTCATAACTCATTGTCAAATTTTGTATTTTTGAAATAAGTTCAGACAGACGACCTGTCGTGAACATGTTGGTATTAGACTGGTTATTTACAGCATGCTCGATTGTCTCCCTTGCAGTAACTTGTTCTTTGAACGCCATTTCTAACAATAACAATTTATCACCAAGTTCTGAAAACACAAGATTCCAAGGACAGTCTTCGTTATCAAGGCACTCTTTTGCTGACCTGTCAAAATGAGCGGGGTTCATCAACGATGAAGTCCGAAAACCTGAAGCGTTGATGAGGAGAGTCACTATTAAATGTACTGTCGATATAAGACCAACAGTAGCAAACACAAACCTGAAACAACATGTTGAAATATAAAAATCAACAAAATACCATTCATAACGTTCATAATATTCTGTAGTGTCGAAGTGTTATTTTTATTGTCCTAGTCGATAGAGGTTGCCGGTCACACCACAGGGACTTGCTTCCAGCCTCTAAATTTGCCACACTGATCTTTTTTTACTGTCAATGTATTAGTGATTTTTAAGTGGGCAATACATTGACAGTAAAAAAATTCAGTGGGGAAAATTTAGTGGCAGGTAGCAAGTCTCTGTGGTCATCATACTTGAGGTACGTTGATGTACATCAAACATGTATGATATGATATGATTACTTAACAAATAGAGATTTATGCTCTGATTTTGATCATGATTCATTTTACCATTCTATTGAACATTATGCCTCTTGCAAAAACAATAAATACCAAAATATTTCGTTTCTGTATGACATACTGATCTATGTCTTACGTTGGTCATTGTACGATTACTTTATTTTGAGAAGATATAGGTCAAGTTGGATTTTGGCTGTGATTCAGTTTACTATTCTGGAGTTATGCCCTTTGAAGTGTTTTTTTTCCAATCCAAAACCATTTAATTTACTGGTGATATCTAGTTCTACATGTGCCATACGTTATTCTAATGTGGCAGGATTGTGAAATATACAGTTGTAATTCTAGTCGGAGTTTCGTCATGATATATTTTGTCATTCTAGAGCTATACCCCTTGAAAATATTCTTTTTTAAGTTTTAAAAAATTTCTGTATATCTTAAAATTAGCAATTTTAACAATTGCCGTGTGTTTTTCAACGATCGATTACTAGTACAATGTATATATACAAAGCATAGAAAATGCATTTCCCCACTCGTTCAGGGGGCTGTCGTGGTCGTGATAGCAGTGCCTATCACCACTGATGTTGTGAGTTCGAATCTCGGACAGAGCGAAGTGTACAACAACATTATGTGATAAAGTTTGTCAGTGACTTGCGACAGGTCGGTGGTTTTCTCCGGGTCCTCCGGTTTACTCCACCAATAAAACTGACCGCCACGATATAACTGAAATATTGTTGAAAGTGGCGTTAAACACTCAATCGTAACTACTCGGCCATTCTCGCTACCCTGCAAATAACCTCGTACGTACATAGTAGAAATTCTTCTTAAATTGTTTGCCGGAAGTTAAGTTAAGTTAAGCCGCACAAAAACATAGTCCACGAAAATCCAATATGGAAGACATACTAAGTAAAATCTAATCATGCAAAACTAATTAAAACTTTAATTGAAATATAGAAAATTGTTTAAAATATAACTTTATCAAACTTTCATGTAACTGACATGTTAAAAGTAGTGCGATTTATACGCCTAATGCATACGAGGTTATTTGCAGGGTAGCGAGAATGACCGAGTAGTTACGATTGGTTAAACACTATCAAACAAAAACATATGCTCTCATTCGGAATTGGGAACTTCAATTCGAGTGCACATCTGACTGTTCTATCGGCTTATTTCTTTATTGTCCCATTGGACAAATCTGTAACCCATTAAATACACGAAGAGGAAATAAATAATTCAAAATTTGCATATTTAACACCTTTGCAAACTTAATTATAAATGTTGTACCAAAATAAAAACAATTAAAATATCTGACACATTCTTATATATTTCGAAGTCAATGTTTCTACCTGGATATCTGCTCATTGAAAAAAATGTCTTACCCAACACCTAGACCAATCTTTATGGCTATCGCTTTTGACATTCTCTCTTATTAAACACTGTAGTTAGTCCAATATTCGCTGAAATCCAGAGCACCATAGCCGTGATGATGTGTTTCAACAAAAATCTCGCAGTCAACAAAGATCGATTAACTATGGAGTGGTGACACATGTTATTTTCAAGATTTGTTATATAGATTCAGTAAAGAAATCGCGTACAACATCTGTGTCTACATGGTTCATCTAATATACACCAAATGCTATGAAATTATATTCAGTTTTATTATGTGAATATCTGTTTATTTCCTAATAAGCCCAACGATATAACTGAAATATTGTTGAAAGTGGCGTTAAACACCATAACCCAAGAATCCCATCCTAGATAAAGTCTAAAGATTCTACATGTGTGCGACTACAACATGTCCTCTATACATTTCAAATGGTATTATTGAGTTAGCCTGTTTTAAAGTATATAGAGACCAATACACTTGGAAAAAAAAATGTCTCACTGTGTATCACTTTACCACAATCGCGCATATTATTATGGACAGTGCATACCATGTTTGTAAATTATTTGGCCATCTTTTTAATGTGGTTTTATTTTTGTACAAACACTTAGAGCATTAGACTTTAAACACTCATACTAACAGTGGGGCCGTCGTGGCTGTGATCGTATGGTAGTTGGATTTACAACTACCTATGTAATCAGTACATATCACCACTGATGTTGTGAGTTCGAATCTCGATCAGGGCGAAGTGTACAACATTAAGTGATAAAGTTTGTCAGTGACTTGCGACAGGTCGGTGTTTTTCTCCGGGTCCTCCGGTTTCCTCTACCAAAATAAAACTGACCGCCACGATATAACTGAACACGATATAACTAAAATATTGTTGAAAGTGGCGTTAAACACCATAAACCTAAACCTATTTTGGACAGTTTTTACCATGTTTGCAAATTATTAGACCATGCTTTTAATTTGGTTCTATTCTCTTACAAACGCTTAAAATATTAAACTGTAAACACACGAACGATGACCCCACTCTCCAATGTAATGGAATGATATGTCTCAGATGAAAATTAAATGATCACATTAAACATAATATTATTGTTATGTCACGGTTTCCATCTAATGACATATTTTGGTTTTGTAAAGATACTTGTCGAATTCGTTCTGACTAGAGTAGGATATTTACTGTAATAGTCGTCATAATGATGAATTTCTTTGTAAAGTGATTTATTTTTTATCAATATAAGCTGTAGAAAATAACAAAAACAATGCATAATTTCAAAGAACACAGGTTAGATAGACTAAATGACCTTTGTCATCTATAAAATAAAAAGCATGATGATATCATAGTATACCAAGAGAGAAAACATCTGGTGTGCGTCGACAGTGCCGGATTTATGACAAATGAGGCCCTGTGCTAGTTAAATTATGAGGACCAGTCCCGAAGGAGGTAGACCCGGTAGTCCCACACAGACAGTCAGGCATATATATATGCTCTAAAAATTTAGGAATATTTAAAATATTACGTCATACAAAAAAAAAATGTATTAGGTCAGATATCGCAAAAAAAATTGCCAGGAAGATGGCCCCTCTGGCCAACGAGGCCGTGTGCTTAAGCACAGCTAAGCACAATGGTAAATCCGGTGTCGTATAGTAAACCTTCCCCCTCGGAATATATAGTAAACCTTTCCCCCGTATACGGTGAAAAATTTACTATATAGCAAACATTCCCCCGTCCATAGAAAAAAAGGTCCGACAAACATCTAGTTTTTCTAGATTGGTTTACGTACTGTTCAGTGTTCTAAATCTACTTATTCGATGGTGAATTCAGATGACAGTGAACGTGTGCGTCCGTTAGGCATATAAAAGTACAGTCTTTCTTTTTGCACATGTTTTGAATATTTGAACGACTTACACGATCCCTTTCGATTGCAATCGGTATTTACTATGAAGGTAAGCAAGTCAGTTGTACGGTATGGTAAGGACCGGAACTTAATGGTCCCGTCAAACATGTCTCTCCTTTGTAAGGGAGATACAGACAATTAGTCCCATTTAAACGCTATTAACATGTGATCAGAGGTATATACAATTCAAAATTCTGCGTATTCATACAAAATCTCAAATTGGGGGCGTGGCAAAATGCAACATTTGTTGGTCTGCGTGAAACACAATATACAAATTTACTACTATTAACATATACACCAAGCTTGGAATTGGACGACTGGGTCGAACCCGAAACCAATCATTACTTTCACTTCGTACAACCTATGCACATTGTCGAGTAAAAAAAATAGGAAAAAACGCATTTCTATGAAGTCACCCCTTAATCTTATATAACGACTACAAGTGAATTTATAAGCTAAGCTGTGATTAAAAAATATGCATCTCTCTCTGATATCAAGAAATAAGATGTTCTAACTGAAATATTGTTGAAAGTGGCGCTAAATACCATATACCAAAACCAATGAGAGAGATTTCTATACTTACAATGCTATTTTATAATTCTTGTTTTCCTCCACATCCATTTGTCTAAGATTTGTGAGAATATGATTCCATCGTTCCTTAACGACAGATATATACCATTCAGCACGTCCCATCTCTTGCACCTCTCCACCCCCGGGACAATCCACCTCTGTCTCAGAAGTCATCCTGTTAGATCGTATTGTCAAGTCACCGTTACATCATTACGTTTAGAGATGCTACCGTAGAAGTTATGGCGGATTTATTGATTTGTTCCATAAACTTAATTATGTAGAAAAAAATGTTGTTTTAGAATTCATTGAGTATTGATTAGAAATCGATGAATCAAACAAGACTTTAGATCACAAAATGTAACTGGATATTTTAGGAATTAATACTGCTATTTCATTTTAAGAATGATTGTTACAGCATTAAAAATGTTAATGTAATTTCTAAAAAGTGTGAAATCGTAACGTTATGGTATTCATATTCATCAGAAATGAAATGTAGAAATATGATTTTGTTTATTTTAACAATTTTTTACAAAAAGCACCCTTGGAATCTGCTTACAGTTAGGCATTACATGCATATTATTTTACTAAAACCCGATTTATATTTCTGTAATATTTTACTATAGGATTACATCACGGAATATATAATTAGCCATACGGTATTTAAAGTGGTTTATGGTATATTGATCCGAGTGACGAGTTGTTACGTATCAATGTAGAAATCCGAGCTGTCCGAATAACGATACATAATATCCAGATTAGATACTTGTGGACTTTTTCCAGGGTGTTTTTAAAATCTAAACACACGAGTGTTTCAACGTTTATTGTAAATATATTTTAATTAATTAATTAATTCCTCATATACAACACACGTTATAAGGGAAGGTATTAAAGAATAATTAAAGGGTTTCTGAGTATGCACACACCGATTCCCTTTGTATGAAGTGTACATCGAAACTAAACTAGATTTGATATTTGCAGGGGCATAGAAGTTGGGGGGCAAGAGCAAAGTTTTGCTCATCTTCCAATTATTTGGCCAAAATTTAAGTAAAATCTGAATTGGCCAATTAGTTAAGAAATTTTAGCATGGAAACAAAACAAGTATTGTCCAGGATTCAAGGACATTCTTTGAAACCAAAGTGCCTTTTTTACTTGGCAGGACATACAACTTGACCCCCAAAAGCCTACGTTCATGGCGAGGTGAACTCGATACAACTTTATGTGATAAAGTTTGTAAATAACAGGTGGGTGGTTTTCTCCAGGTACACCGGTTTCCCCTTCCATAAAACTGATCGCCACGATATCAGTGAAATATTGTTAAAAGTGGCGTTAAATACCATAACTCTAACCCCACATACCGTCCATTCCAACACTCATGATTTGTGTGTTTAAATCCAAACATATTTGAAATCTAAGCAAGTTTAAAGACTCATGGCATAACTATTCTGATATGATAATATGTCAAACAAACTAATGAATATGAAAACTGATTATGTTTACATTCTAAATATACTTTGTTCTCTATCGGTCTGACGGACCCTAACAGCCAAAAAAAAAAAAACCAACCCAACGTATTAACACAAAAAACATTGAAGTCTTGTCAAAATACGGTATCCATACTTCACGTTACATATATAAGCTCTGATATATAAGTAGAGAATTAATTAATGATTTGGTTTAACTTATTTAAAAGTGAAGACGTCTTCTCGGTTCCATGTTGTCTTTCCTTATGTTCGAGTTGACATTTTGGAAGTATTTAGAATGATAGTGATAATCAATAATCTATAATTACAAGTCATTGAAAACTCATTAAAATGTTATGTGATAAGATACGTGCCCGGCGGGGCGACATGACATTTGTCCATTGCTATTTCTAAGAGTTTTTATTTACACAGTCCTACGGATTGGCGCATTGTGTTCAATCTGTCATTGATTGGAAGATAATTAAGAAACTTGTCATATCTAGTGTCATCTTTACCATTTCCTTTTTGTGGTGTTACGGTATCTGACGGCACGGCATATGAAATTTATCCGTGTCAAAAACAGCGCGAAACACGATATTAGCAGCCGGGAACTAGACACATTTACGGTGTGATAAAGGAAGATTTTGGTATTGCGAACAAAGGGGGGATAGGTGGGCAACAAACTAACTGAACAGAATAAACAGTTGCGAAAAATTCGCACATTACGCCCGTATAAAGTTGAATAACTCAACATGTATATAACCCCCCCTCCAGAACACAATTCCTAATAATCTGGCGAAGTTTGGGCGTTAGTGTGCGATATGTTTTCGACGGATAACTGTAGGTTCAATAAACTAAGTACCGCCTAAGGCATGTGAAAACGATATGTGAAGTTTAAAAAGATACATGTAATATAACTAATCCAAAATTAATAAAATGTCGGTCCTTATTATCTGTAGAAAATCTTAATTTCAATCGTAAAATTAAATTTCAATCTTTATTGAATTATTGCGCCAAAAATGTCGGTCGTGGATAAGATAGCAGCACCTGGCAATAAATATTCACCTTCGCAACGATTTAATTTTTCTATCCCACCCCCTGTGGGGACTTTATTTGACCATTGTCAGATTTAGAATAATTGGCGATAAAATCATAACAAGAACGTGTAAATTACCTCTCACTTACGTAACGTTAAATGGTAGATTAGTTGACATCAGAGGTGTACCGATCGTCTGTTTGTTATCCGTTTTGTCAATAAAATGACGCGGGAAATATAAACAATGCAAACAAACCTGCTTCCTCTCTTTATTTGAACATACATGTAATAAAAACATACAATTATGATGTCAATAAATAGGGTTTTCTACATAATGGTGTATGAATTTTTACTCAATAACTTACTGATACCAGAGACATTGTAATTTCGTACAGACTGAGAAAACTCCCCTCGATTTTGTACACAATAGATCCTTTGAGATTGACACAAGTCAAATCGCTACAACTTTCGTCCTTAGAAACCAACTAGATTCTGATCATAGCAATGGTGATATACCATTTTTATATTTTAATGTGAGTGAATTAAGTTGATTAAATTCATGGTTTGTGAATTTACACGGGACCGAAAACTATTTACATGATACATCTCCTGTTTGGACATCCTCTGGAAAACGAATTTTAAGTATGTTTGTAAAATATTGCAGCAATATAATAACATAGCATCATGGTAATAAAAAGAAGAATAGAACATTTTTAGAAGTTGTCCAAGAAAAGTCACCAAGTGATTTTAGTAACAACTATGACACCACTGGAAACGATTTAGCTGAACCCGGTCGATTTAAGAATTAAATCAGAATCGTCTTATTTTAAGCCAAATCAAGTGTCCATAATAACTATCATTGTGGAAGAAATGTTCCTGGTAGTTTTTTAATTCATTTTGAAGGACACAACAGTATATAGGCTTTATTGAAGATTTAGAATTTTCTCAAAAAAGGGGCATAATATATATTATCAAGCCTTATATTAAATTATTGTTGATTTCAATGTGTAACCGTGGGAGGTTATATTGACTTCACCTTGATTCCATAAACATAATATAGTTGATATATTTTGCTCAGATGATGCACTTAATTTTCAGACATCTTGGAATTGGCCGTTATTATTAACAGCCAATTTTTGTCAAACTTCAAGGGACATCATTTATGAACTTCTGATGCAAACCTTATCCAAGCACTGTTTAGGAACTTGTAAACATAGTGTACACAAGTTATGATCTGAACACCTGACAAAGGATATAATTACATAACACTCATTTTCAAAATAAAATATTTGGGGTACCAATCAAAACCAAGTTTAGAGACAGAAATGTCCAGTGTCTTCATTTTGTCATAGACTAAACCAGTTGGAGCCCAAATGTCCACTTGAAAGTGTGTATAGTTTGTCTTCAGACATCCCCAAAGACCAGTGATTTCACCATCACTATGCTATAACTGTGGAGACATCTTTCCTTCATTAAGTGTAGTACTCAACAGTACTGTATATATAGCTGAAAAATTGCCCAGTGAAGATTACCACCACTCTCCAAACCCAAAATAAAGTTGAAATCCTACCAAATGTTAGTTTGATACTAAAATATAGGTGCTAATGAATAGTGAATGTTGTTCAACCCCAATTCAGCAATTTTTTGTTTATATCACGGTGAGAACAAGTTAATTATCAACAAGATGATGATGAGGTCCGCTTTGTTCTAGACCAACATGCGGAGTTGGAATTTTGTAGTGCTAACAGTCCGCGGGTAGACATGTCGCTCCACTCGGACACATTATTCTGATTCCGAGCCAACCACTGAACCAGTCTTGGCTCTTTCTCCTTAATGCTGTGTGCTTAGCAGAGAAGCAACAGATACCAATTTTAGTCTTTGGTTTGACCCAACTGGGGCTCGAACCCACGATCTACTGCACTCGAGGCGAGCACGCTAACCATTACGCCACCCCACCGATGCGGTAGGTGCTAATGAATATTTGTGCACAATTTAAATATGGTTAGACCTGACTTTTTTCAGGTTTCAAACAAACAAGATCAACACCCATACTTTGAAACACTCAAGACAAAACATCCTTCAATTCTGTTAAGTCCTTTAAAAAGTTGATAGTCTTGTGTTGATTTGATAACCAAAGAAAATGAACAAATTTAAAAGTAACCTCTGGACTGGGTTGCAGACATTAATGAAATTTAAGTATCAATTAAACCTTAAGTGCAAATTAGTGTCATGTACATTTCAAGTATTTTTAAATGTCAATTGACACTTAACTTTAAATAATGTTTGTGCAAACCCAGTCCTGGTTTTTTCTTAAAATAAAAATTATAATTGACAGACCAACATGCTTGTACCAGGACGAAGATGGTCCGGAATAAGTTGTCATTGATTGTATTCATGACAAATGACCAATAACTTTATAGAGGATCTTCCATAGATGCTTCCTATCAAGTTTCTGTCCATTTGGCCAAGCTGTTTCAGAGAAGATACAAAGGCCATGTTTGTTAACAGATCAGGATGAAATGAGCAATCTTTATACAGGACCTTCCATAGATGCTTCCCAGAGTTTTGATTTATTTGCCCAAGCAGTTTCAGAGGAGATTTTTTGAAATTGACCAACCAGAAAAAAGAATTGCCTATGGGCAAATAATGCCAAATGGGTTTCAGAAAGGAATATCAAAACATGGACAAGTAGACAATCTGTCACCACTGTTGCTCAAATGGGTCAGATCAGGCGAGTTAAAATATATACAAAAGCACATTGAAACTGTTCAAGGAATACCACTATATTCAGAACCATTTAAATTCTTTAGATGTTGAAGAAGAGAAGACTGTTTAAGTTATAAAAAATCAATAGTTTATTACAAAACATTGTATTTACAATTTTTTCTTGTGTACAATTCATTTAAGTACGGTACATAGAATTCCATAAAATTATTATATAAAACTTAACAATTTTGACAACAACAATTGCATCAATCTTCAGATTTACTCGGCACTATTAAAATAGATAAAAGAAACTTGAAGTTTCTGGCACTGACAAGACATAAAAACACTCACATACATACAGACATACATAAATAAATCATTCATATTATACATCATGCTAAAACTTGTAAAACTAATTAACAAGATATAACAAATTTTAGTTGAGCTCATTAATAAATAATAATTCATACAGTCTATCATCTAACATGCACACACATCTACTTTCTATCGCCCATTGCCCAGCAAAGAAGCCACACTAAACACTGATATCAGGGAGATCTAGTTTTCTAACAGTAGAGGAAGTCTCTTTTGAGATCTGAAGAATACTACTTGAAGATAAAGGAACCAACCCTCCAGGGGTGCTCCTGTAAAATTGAGTAGTTACTGGCCTATCTGTCGGAGTGACAAATTTAGGAATGGTAATTGCTTTTTTCATCTGAGTTGCTCCAGAAGTCTGAATCTGTGTTACCATAGTGGTCTGGTTTGTAGAGGATGGAAATGTAAATAAAGATTGACTAGTGTCTGGTGTCAAAGGTGGACTAAATGTAAGTGGTACCATGAAATTAAATGGCTGTCCATTTCTGCCAGTTGTACTGACAGGCATGCCCTGAAGAATCTGCACATGTGATGGTGTGACTCTTGTTGTTTCTGTTGGTGATCCTACACTAACAACAGGAAACTGAAGAATGGTAGGTGACTGATTTGGCAACTGAACGGCTATTCTTTGAACATTTGATTGTGACGATTTTAGCACTTTTCCAACCATCGAGGAACTTAACTGAGTATTAGATTCACTAGTATCTTCAGTTTCTGATAATGGCACAGCCAATTCAATGTCATTACTACATTTTTCTAAGTCACCGTTCCCTGAAAATTCTTGAGTTTTGTGAAGTGCTTTAGGTGTTTTGCTGCCTTCAGACAATATTTTCTGTTCACCATCATCATCAGATGGTGGAGATGGAAATTCTACTTTAAACTTTTTAGGTGCAGACTCAGAATCACTATCAATTGCCGATCTTTTATTTGAAGATTTAAGATCTGTTGAGTCGTCAGAATGTTCACAACTACTTTTCTCACCTTTTAAAGGTATTGGAACTTTTAACGATTTTAAAACAGCATCAATCTGATCCTTTGTAAGAGGTATCATTGTTGGATTTTTACATGCAGGTATTCCAGTTTTGATAATTATAGTTTCTGATTTCCGTGTTTTTCCTAGTTCCTCACACACTAGATTGCCATTTTTATGTTGCAGCACTATTTGTTTAGCAGTAGATTTTCTCTTTAGTGGACTTGCAGTTGGTGTGTCTCCTTGACTTAGACTTTTGGTAAACTCTGGAAAAGATAGCAAACAATATTTTTTTCAATTTTATTTTCTACATCTCAAAAATTATAAACTCAACAATGCATATAATCAAGAATCCAGCATGCTAATTAATAATCAAGATTATGTAAACATGTATTTTGTTAAAATTTATTACATTAACAAAATTCATTAGCCTCAAATACTGTACAGTAGATAATTTACGCCAAATTTAAAACAGTCAATATAAAAAGCCAAATATATAAGTAACGGAAATATGTCCCAAAAGCCAAATATCTTTTTGACTATTTCTTGCCAAATTATTTATTGGTAAAATTTTCTATAGTAAAAACTATGACATGAATATGTGGAGAGCACGAATCAGCACTGAACTACCAATGCAATAATTATGTTGTGGTCTTTATATATATATATATTTTTTTTTAGTTGAGAGGTGATTATTTGTTTTGTTTGATATTGGTGGAATTATTGACTGTCACTGTTTAAATTTTCTTTTCAAATCTTCAACTAGAGGCTCAGCCCGCTGAGCCTGTATCGCTCACCTGGCACAAGAATGATACTGAAGCAAATTTCAAAGTGAGATCATCATTACCTTAACTGTTTTCTATATTTATGCAAAAGGTAATGTTAAGTGAGAGCAGCTCTCCTTTTTGTAAATTTTCATATGGTGCACTAGCTGTGTGCAAAGTTCCACTGAAATCAGATTAACCATTTTGGAATAATAGAGGACCTTACATAGATGCTTCCTGCTAAGTTTGGCTCCATTTGATCAAGCAGTTTCAGAGGAGAAGATTTTTAAACATTAGCCAATCAGAAAAAAGAATTGCTCTTGGTGGCCATGTTTGTTGGCCGAATGGAACCAAATGAAGAAGCTTTATAGCAGAGTTCCTGAAAAGTGTCGGTTTTGTTGGAAAAAATTGATTCTTTGTCGGTCCGCAGGACCAGTAAAGAATTTCCGTAAAAAATTTGTTTCCTTTCCGATATTATTTTTCTATTCTGCAATTTAGCTTGTCCGGTCAAGGACAAATATTCAGTAATGGCCGATATCTTTATCCCCTAACGCTAACCCTGGGGTAAAACGGAAGCAAGAAAATGTTGCCACCAAGGCAAACAAAAGAAAATATGAACATAAACGTGATCGTTGTTTTCAGGAGCATCGGCTTGAAAAAATTCCATGGTTGCAACACGACGAGAGGGGTACGAGGTGCACAATTTGTTGCAACTTTTA
The DNA here is from genome assembly GCA_963383655.1 of Bathymodiolus septemdierum. Lineage (NCBI taxonomy): Eukaryota > Metazoa > Mollusca > Bivalvia > Mytilida > Modiolidae > Bathymodiolus > Bathymodiolus septemdierum. The sequence goes on along the minus strand of OY726517.1, from coordinate 90,782,464 downwards.
CGATAATTCCAAACAACAACAAGGGTCTAGTACGAAGAATTAAGAAAAGAGACTTTGTGAGAATCTGAGACAGAGACTCAGGTTACAGTTGTTGATGAGAATGAGGTTGAGAGAAGTGATAAAGAGAATGAGCAGGAAGAACAGACAGAACCAGTGAATGTTGTAGAGCAAACAGATGAGGAAGATACTGAAAGAGAAAGTGAGATGAGTAGCTCTGAGTGTGAGATGAGTGAGGAAGAAACCTTTAGAAGCATCAACAGAATAATAGAGTATGAGATAGAATATGTGTAGTTAAATGAGTTTTGTTATCATTGATGAACTGTTCATTGTCTAGATTCAATTAATATATAAAAATAGCAAAAATTATTCGGATTGACAAAACTTGCCCTCTTGTCAGTCCGAATGTCTGACAAGATCAAAATCTTTTCAAGAACTCTGTTATAGAGGATCTTACATAGATGCTTCCTGCCAAGTTTGGAGGAGAAGTTTTTTTTTATACATTAGCCAATCAAAAACAAGAATTGCTCTTGGCAGCCATATTTGTTGGCCAAACGGAACGAAACAAAGAAACTTTATAGAGGACCTTACATAGATGCTTCCTGCCAAGTTTGGCTCCATTTGGCCAAGCAGTTTCAGAGAAGATTTTTTTTTTACATTAGCCAATCAGAAAAAAGAATTGCTCTTGGCAGCCATATTTGTTGGCAAATGGAACGAAACGAAGAAACTTTATAGAGGACCTTACACAGATGCTTCCTGCCAAGTTTGGCTCCATTTGGCCAAGTAGTTTCAGAGCAGAAGATTTTTTAAATAGCAGAGTTTTTGAAATTCGTCGGACCCAGGGGGCAGCAAATCATGAGGTCTGCCAACAACGTCGGTAATGCTGGTCCCCATGTCCGCCAAACATTTTTGAATGTGTTTACTTTTTTAACGGAAGTCGGAAATGCAGGTCGTATTGTAAATACCGGAACAAGTTCAGTCAACTCGGAATTAGTAACCGCATTGAAGACGTGATATTTTATGTTTTTGGTAAATATTATTGGTAACTGTCACGAAAATAAATATATTTTAATATATTGTGATGCGTAAGATGATCTTTTCGAGTGAAAAGCCCCCAAAAAATTAATAAAATAAAAAAACACGACGTCCCTGATTTGTATCGTTCCCTTCACCGAATCCATTTCTATTTAGAATTTTGTTTAGTTCCGGCAACATGGCAATGTGTCGATCATAAAAATGTGGTCGTTCCTGAAGCATTACGACGGAGCTCAGCCGGGCAAACGTAAAACGGCCAGCAAAATGAAAACAAATTTCAAAGTCTGAAATAGTAGCCAATCAGAAACAAGAATTGCCCTTGGTGGCCATATTTATTGGCAGAACGGGACGAAATGAAGAAACTTCATAGAGGATCTTACATAGATGTTTCCTGTCAAATTTGGCCAAGCAGTTTCAGAGGAGAATATTTTTTTAACAGTAGACAATCAGAAACAAGAATTGCCCTTGGCAAACATATTTGTTGGCGGAACGGGACGAAATGAAGAAACTTTATGGAGGACCTTACATAGATGCTTTCTGCCAAGTTTGGTTCCATTTGGCCTAGTTGTTTCAGAGAAGATTAAAATGTGAAAAAGTTAACGGACAGACGACAAGTGATGGCAATACCTCAAAAATTCATATTTATAACAAATTTAAATCAAAACCAACATTGTAAACCAATTAACTTTTCTGTTATTTTTTATGGCCTACTAATATATTCCTCAATGACAATACAGAAAACAAGTATTGTTGTTCTACTTCTTGCAGAGAAATTATTTTAATTTTCATGTTACTGTTGTAAAAAGTATGGTTATGGAGTTTAACTCCACTTTCAACAATATTTCAGTTATATCAAGAAGTCAGTTTTATTGGTGAAGTGGTCATAAGTCACTGACAAACTTTATCACATAATGTTGTATCGCCCGAGTGGGATTTGATCTCGCGTTAGTGGAGATAGGTACTGATTGCATAGGTAGTTGTAAATCCAACTACCATACGATTGCGAACACGACGGCCCTGTAAAAGGAATGCTACTCAGAACAGTAAAGTTGGTCCAAAGGTTTGGTTTCACTGTATTACTGTCAAACATAGGGTTTGTAGAAATAAATAATTAATACATTTTCCCTTCACTTTCAATATTTTACTTTTCAACTAACTAATCTTACTTCAAGACAATAATAAAACATACCATCACATGACAAGTCTTGTGTGGGACTAGATGGTTGTGACATAGATTCATACAGTTTTTGTCTCTCTTTCTCAGCTACCTCACATATCTGTTCAAATGATGAATGCCTAGGAAATGAAGCTGATTTCTTTGGAGTATTCCCCCTTTTCTTCTTGTCATCTAAAAATAAAAATAGTCATTAATTAAATTTTATAACTTATCGAACAAACACAACCTGCAGATTTTGCTGGTTATCTTCCAATGAAGTTTAAAGGAAAATAAATGAAAAATTGAAAAAACTCCACCCACATTTTTGGGGGGTTTCTATGTCAAGTGGCCATAGGATTTCAATTTGGTTTTTTTTCCAGGTCAACTCGCTTCGTCTAAAGATTATTCCCACAAATTTTCTTGAATTTCTGTGCAGCTTTTACCATGCAAGGATCGTTTTTGTATTTAGGCATATCATTGGTAACTATGACAATGGCGGCCCCATTCTGAATTCCATTGTAAATGTTTACCTTATATTTAGTATTTTAGCAACTTATTTCAGCAATTTTTTAAAATTTTAAATCCTGAAACACTTGTCTACATCACAAGGCTTCAATGAAGTATGGAGATAATTTTTTTTACCCTCCCCTTCCCTTTTTATACAATGACATCACAGGCATTATTGAAAATTTCAAATTCTAAACAAGTTTCGGTGGTAGCCATGTTTGTTAACCGATCGGGACGAAAAGAGCAATCTTCATAGAGGACATTCCATAGATGCTTTCTACCAAGTTTCGGTTCATTTGGTCAAGTGGTTTCAGAGGAGAAGTTTTTTTAAAAATGGGCCAATCAGAAACAAGAATTGCCTGTGGCGGCCATGTTTGGTAACGGATCATAACAAAATGTGCACTCTTTAGAGGACCTTCCATAGATGCTTCCTATCAAGTTTCAGTTCATTTGGTCGAGGGTTTTCTGAGAAGATTAAAATGTGAAAAGTAAACGGATGACAGATGACAGACACCAAGTGATGGCAAAAGCTCATATTGCCTTTGGCAAGGTTTGCTAATAAGAATATTAAAATGTGAATACCTACTTGTAATGTATAGAATAAATATGTTACACTAAATCAGCATTAGTTACTTTCTAAGGGAGATAATGGCAAGAGTTATCTTTTTTTTAACAGAGAATTTTTTTTTAGAAATCAACCAATCAGAACAAAATGAGCAATCTTTATAGATAGAGGACCTTCCATAGATGCTTCCAACCAAGTTTCGGTTCATTTGGCCAAGTGTTGGCCATGTTTGTTAATGGATCAGGACAAAATGTGCAATCTTTAGAGAGGACCTTCTATAGATGCTTCCTACCAAGTTTCAGTTCATTTGGCTGAGGGGTTTCAGAGAAGATTAAAATGTGAAAACTTAACGGACGACAGACGCCAAGTGATGGCAAAAGCGCACATTGCCTTTGGCACGGTGAGCTAAAAAACTTGCCTCCATCATAAGGATCATTCTATGAAGCTTTATGAAGATTAGTCATAAGTTTTCCATTGGTGGGCTTTTTTTTTTTAAAGGGAAAGTTATTCAGGGTAAAAATCAATCAGTAAACACCTAATCAAAATACCAGTATTTTATCAGGTACTCATTTAAGTTTACTTTTGAGTAGTTTTATCCACTTACAAGTAGTTTGAGCTTCTGATGTTCTGGTATTTTTAGAATCGGATGACATCATTTCAGCAACTGAAAAATAAATAACACTGTTAGTGGTTTCAAGCATTACAGATTTCACAGAGGATCTGTCGATAGTTTCTGGAAAACAAAATTTCAAAACGAAAATATAAAGTAAGTACTTTGCCAGTCACCATCTTGGACATCCAATTCTTTCAATAGATAGCAACATAAAAAGGTCCAACAAAAATTAAGTGAAATTTTGATAACATGCAATGATTTATTGCTTTCACAAGATGAATTTCAATATTACCCACATGAATATATGTAGAAACAAGGACAATGTCGGCAGCCACCCACATTTAGGGGGATGGTTATGGTGTTTAAAGCCACTTTCAACATTATTTCAGTTATCTTGTGGTGGCAAGTTTTATTGGTGGAGCAAACCAGAGTATCTGATGAAGACCACAGACCTGCTGCAAGTCACTGGCAAACTTTATCACATAATGTTGTAATGAGCGGGATTTGAACTCACATAGGCACCGATTGCATAGGTAGTTCATCTACCATACAATCACGACCACGACGCATATGTTCAAATTAGGACAATGCTGGCAGACATCTTAAGATTTTCTAAGCTCAAAAAGATAACAATACTTTGTCAGGAATAACTCTAAAATATTTTGTTTCATTATATCTCAGTATAAGTTTTCCTATTAAAAAGACATGTCTATAAATATTATATTTACTGGTAAATTGTGTAATGAACTATTCACTGGAGACGTGATATATTTTCGCACAAGTTTTAATCCTCTTGATTCATTTGAGGAAACATGATAATGGACATTAAAAATTCTAAAAACTAAAATTGTGAAACCTGCAGATGACAACAAACATAACAAGCATGTGGTCTATTATGTTGTATTGTAGTATGTTATGATGTTCTCTATAATAAAACACTTTTTGACTATATTCGGGCAACAGCGACTTTATTGTTCTCCTCGACACCAATTATTTCCTTGGCTTCACCTCCGACAATATTTGATGCCTCGAGGAACAATAAACTTGCTATTGTCCTCACACCTGTCAATATGTGTATAATATTTCCCAAGTAGATTTTCAGTAATGAGAGTAACAACAGTAAAACAAAATTTTAAAAGATAAATGTTATTTGAGCCAACTTGAACAAGATAAGCTCTTTTGAAAATCCACAACCTTCTCAACTATATATAAAAGATTACAAATACACACCACTATATAGTCTTAAGTTTTTACTAATTTGTAACTCTTACCCTTATTATTTTTGACGCAATCTAACAGAGAATGTCTAGAACTTGGTCTGTGATATCCATCATTATAACAAACTGAAAGGATAACGTAATAAAATTTAGTCACTAAAACAAATCTTATACCAAAAAAAAAATTGTGATCAACCTAAATCTGAATAGAATGCACTAGACAATGCAGGCACACTATTAGTACAAATACACTTCAGATATCATTATAAACATGTATGTTTAACGATAAATTTTCAAGACAGAAAGAAAGATATTTATTACATCTAACAATATAACAGTTCTAGCCAAGTATATATACTCTAGGCCATCTAATGACTTCACTGACAATCAAGCTATCTATCACAAACACAAAAGACTTGCTATAGTACTGCATAAATGGAAGCAAGAGTGAGTAATTGTTGTTTAAAACCAAGTAAACAATTTCAGCTATATCATGGCAATAACAATTTACATTTCAAAGATATGATGATGATGTCTGCTTTGAATTAAACCAACACACTCAAGTTCACTGAATCAACAGTCCACTATTAGACATGTCACTTCGAGCCAATCAGTCTTTGATGTTATTCCTTAATGCTGTGTGCTTAGCAGAGCAGCAGCACATACCAATTTTATGGTCTTTGGTTTTACCTACACTCAAGGCAAGCAATACCACCGATGAGGTTCAGTGCATATAAAGGTTCCTTCATTGAAATAAATTAAAACAATTTTGCTAGTATTAAAGTAACAATCTCACCACTTATATCATTCATTTGCATAATATCAGGTCCTATGTACTTAAATGCTGGTTTTCGTCCTCTAAATTCTGTGACATGTACTTTTCTTATCAAATCCAGACTGGTTAGGATGTTAGCTATATCATACAGTCTTCTTATCTTTGCTATAGAAAGGTACAGAATATAGGTTGATAAATATTAAAAGCAACTTTACAGTTCATAGAAATAAGACATCTTTAAGATGACAATGATGAAAATTTTGACAGTTTTTTTTTTTTTTTTTTTTTTTTTTTAGAAAATATTAAAGGTAAAACCTAAATGAAATTTTAATACAATTATAATCAATATTGTTATATATTGTAATTTACTGTTAATAGGATTCTCCTGGACATGAAATACATATTATTGTTTCTATTATTATATAACATTTTCAAGCTGTCCCAAGCCAGGACCTGTATTTCAAATGTCAAATGCCATTCACATTGTCAACCTTTTTTGTGTTCAGTGAACTAAGGTGAGAGATGATTGTTTGTTTTGTTGACCATCAGTGTTTAAACTTTCTCCTTATAAAATGTCTACAGATGAAAGGAATCAACAGACCTATACAATTTTTCAATTTTTTTATATATATAATTGTGGTTTTAGGAAATAAAATTTGATTTTACTGGTCCGAATAAATATCAGTCTTGGGTCCGAGGACCGGTGATCATCGTGAGGACTGCTACATTGTACTTACTTTTAAATTTAGAATAATCTGATCTATCAATATTGGCATCACCAATCAGTATCTTTGCTGCAATATCTAAATTCACTGTTTTTTGCTGAAAGAAAAAAAAAAAAAAAAAAAATGCAAATTAAATAATATTAACATAACCTCTAAACCATGCTGTAAAAAATTCTATATGGTGTGCACCTGGTTATTCTTCAGTGAAGGCATATGAACACTTCTTTCTTTATTTCAATTAACAAGAACAATAATTTTGGTAATGTACATTTCATTTAAGAAATAAATCATGGAAGCCAGAATGTGTTGGCGGATATTAGTATTTTATCTCGAGCCAGAGGCAAGGGTTATAAAATTTACTATTATCCACCAACCTATGTTAAAACTCAAAACACATTCTGGCTTCCATGATTTATTTTGATTCTGATAAGTCTAAGAGTACAAATATGGTAATATACTTTGATTGGAAGACGGTAATTTATATTTACATTTGCGGAAAATGTCGCACACAATTTATGCTGCCAATGGAAAAGTCAGTCACATTCACCGACGCATGTGCGAATGAGATTATACCATCGATAAATCGCTCGTTTGTCCACAAAGCGAAAGAAGGACGCCATGTTAGAATTATGTATAATAACTAACATAAACATTATTTTGGCATAGCCACAGTGTATATTCATTTACAAATCCATTAGGATGTACTCGTGTTTATATGTTCATTTCAGCTGAATTCTTAGAATAAATAGGTACAGGGTCATTCGTCAAAATCTTACTTGGTACGAAAGAAACGATACAAATTTCTTAGGTTTTCAAAGATCTTTTATTTATGAAAAAAAAACCCCACAAGCTCAAAGGTTTGAGTGAGTGAGTGATTATTGTTTAATGCCAAATGAGCAATTTTTCACCTATATCATGGCGAGAACAAGCTACATTCAATGAAATGATGGTGATGCCCACTTTGTTCTTGACCAACATGTCGCTCCACTCTGAGCCAACCAGTCTTTGCTCTAACTCATTAATGCTGTGTGATTAGTGGAGAAGCAACGAATACCTCTTTTATAGTCTTTGGCTTGATCCGATCGAGGCTCGAACCCACGATTAAATAAATGATTTTTTTTTAGAACATACATTTCAATTATATTGGTGTTATTCTATATCTTACTAATTAATAAAAATAGTAACCCGATGTTCAATTTTTACTGACATTCAGCATTAATTTGTTCAATTGCAATGCTACTGGTAATACTAAGCTATGTCCCAGAAAATAGTTACAATTAAGAAACAACAGACTGATCAATGAAACAAATTAATGGTTCAACCATGTGTTCTGTCAGCTAAATGATAAAACAAAAGTATTATTTAACCACACCAATATTTTTTTTTATTGACCTCAAAAAAGTGTATTTACCAGTTTTTGCTTAGAATACTAACCTCTGAAACTAAGAACAGCATTAAGAATTTCTGACTCATTATACCAAGTGACTTGTCCTTTCTCATCATTGCTGAAAAAGTTACATTTCAAATTTTGTATTATATTATGATTAAATCAATGGTTAACAAACCATATCTGTCATTAATTAAATGCAAATTCATTAAATACTCATGTATAATGTTTATATCATGTACTGTGTAAAAAATGCTCTCCTTTATAAAGTTCACAATAGACAAAAAGCTGAAATGGAGTTCTTTCAACACATTTATCTGACCATCTTCAGTCAAACTAATGGTTGTTTTTGATGGAAAAAAACAATGCAAGTATAAATTCTATAAATTAGTACCTCAAATATTGTCTATGATGAGGTTAGGGCTATCTATTTATTTAATAATTAAAGGTATTCTATTTTTTTTTACACAAAACACTCAAATTCTTTTGTTGAAATCAAAAATGGCAACAACTCCATTAAGAACAGTCTCATCAAACTGCTGTAACGATATACAATTCCTCATATGGTAATAAGATAGCATGCCAAGTTTTGAGGAATTCTCATTTAAAAGGTAGTACGGTGTACACACACAGTTTTGTGACAGATGCAGACAAGATGATAACAATGTTTTCCATAGAAGGGACAAGAAATCAGTACTAACCAGTACATCCGACACTCAGCATGACCACAGGTTTTTTCATCTGGGGGTACATGTACCCTTTTACCTTCATTTTTGGGGGTGCAATGCACCCTCCAACTCTTCATTTGGGGGTATAAAGAAAATGAACTGCATTTTTCTCATTTCACATGTCCAGTTTTTGTATGTTTTTTTTTTAAGCATATGAAATAAAATTTCAATTTGTTGTTGTTTTGAGTGCATAATTTGAACTGTTATATTCTGATGCTTAAAGTTGTTTGGCCATTTTTTTTTTTTTGCCGGAGTTGGCACTGGTTCACTGACAATAATTACATTATTGTTAGGATCGACACTGTCATCGTCGTTGTTACTGTCATGTTTTCTTTTAACAGTTTCGTTTCTATTTTTGGTGAAGAAATCATTGAAGGATCGCTGCATAGTATAATACCAAGTAGGTCAGTAGGCCGATAGATAGAACGCCAAGGTCGTGCACCATGCTGTTTTTTGTAAATATTACGGGTTTTAACAGTAACAGTTCTTCTGATTGGACAATTAAAAAATAAGGAGCCAATAGAATTGGGTGATCTATAAATCATATCATCTCACGTAAAATATGCAAGGAACGCTCCGAGTCTGATTTGATAATATTGCCGAAATTAACTAATCAGAACAACTCTATTATACGTACTTTGAAGTGAATTGTAAACAAAAGGTAATTTTTATACAGTGCTCGCAACGGGTTCTTTCAATTATAAGTGCATGATTTTTATTCTACGTGAAACATGTACTGCAGTACGTGAATGGGCATGCCGAGACTGTCTATTCTAAGATAAAGGTTAGGGTGTTTATCACCACTTTCAACAACATTTCAGCTATATCATGGAGGAAGCCAGAGTACCCGGAGAAAACCACCGACCTGTCGCAAGTCACCAACAAACTTTATCACATAATGTTGTATCGAGTGCATCTCGTAATGAGCAGGATTCTAACTCAGTGGTGATAGGCACCGATTGCATAGGTAGTTAAGGACTATCTACTTAATCTAAATACTAACCAGTACCTCCAAGATTATCTATGTTGAGCTTAGGACTATCTACTTTATGTCCAGTCATGGCTGCATGTTGTTCAGCTAATTCTCTACTCAATTCAAAATCTCGTAATTTTTTCATCTGTTCAGCAAAGCCTTCTGCATCACCAAGTGCCTACATTGGTAAAAGATATTCTATGTTAACAATTCTAATTTTCTTTAAATCACCCCTGAAGATATATGCTATACCGTATATGACTGCACTTTTTTCTCTATTCATATTTCACCATCCAATCATATTCCAGATCCAGGGTGGCTCAATGAGTTAGGTCGTTGGATTTAACAACTCATACAAGCCTATCACCAATACGGCGTGGGTTCGCGCCCTTTTTTTGTAAATTACAAAAAGGGTGCACTCGACTCGCAAGCGATAGTTTACCAGTTGCTTGCTTGCATGAAATGAGAAATTATTCAAGTTGTATTGTTTATGTGACACTCCTTGACTGTTGAACAGAAGGCGATATTCATAGGTTTTTCAAACGAGGAGTGTTGTTTTCTAGAAACATTCAGTTCGGATGCACTTGTTCATTTGTGGACACTATATAATATATATATATAGGTTTGGCAGAGGTTTACTGCTTATAACTTAAAGAAAGATAATGAAATGGAATGGAATGCAAGTTCAACATTTATCAGCTAACATATTATTCTGTCTGCACAGGAGGTGTGTGTCTTTTGTTTGTCCCAACACAGATTGTCTGTCTACTGTTGTCCAACACCAAAACATGAAATTTCTTTTCTTTTTTTGCAACTTGTACGCTTGTTCCTATCATTTAGCAAATTAAAATTTCCTTTCCAATATTTGGAATCTACCAATTTATCTATCCAGGAATATGAAACAAAATCTGGTTTTGTCGCCTTGCCATAAAAAGTCTGTCCTTGTTCGTCCAACCATTTTACTGTTTTTCCTTATTATAAAAAATATGTCCTATTGTTTTGACTTTTTAAGATATGGATAGGATTTTAGATGCTGAAACTCCTTTACACCACAATTCTAACAAATATAAATCTGTGTCTTGCTTATTATTCATAAAATAGTCTGTCCCTGTTTGTCCCAAATCTAATGCTACCACAATAAAGTTTAGAGGATTTTTTTTTAAATTTTGGTGCCTTTTATTTATATTTTCTTGGTTAAAAATGAAAAGATGAAGGTCTTAACTTGTCAGAGATCATGTTTTAAACACAAATGGATGATATCTAAAAATTGACAGGCATGCAACACATCCATGGGCACCATATCAAATAAGGACTCATATATATATATAATTTCTTATTTCTATGATCATATTTAGTCTTTCCCAACAGGTAAAATTGTTGTCGGTCCGACGAACTACGATTTTTCCCCCCGGACCAAATGTCAGACGTGTTCTGTGACCAGTTCCATGATTTATATTTTTTGAGCATGCACGATTACAAGGAATAAACAGATCAAATTTCCGGTTTTAAAGCGGCATATGATGTTTCAACTTAAATACGTAGAGGGAGCAGTCCCTGGGAAATCATTGAAACGTCAGACTATTCTTTCCGAAGATGAACAAAACCAAAGGAAAAAGAAATACGAAGAAAATCAGCCCGATAGAAAGTTCAACAAAAACTGGAAAGAAGGGAGACAGTGGCTCCAGTACGATGAATTCACGAATGTGATGACCTGCAAAATTTGCATTGATCATTATGGAAACAATGCAAGTGTGTCGTCGAATTTAAAAATACAAAACACATTTATTATAGGATGTTCAAACTCTCGGTTGTCAGCTATTTTATTCAATCTTTCTCAACATTTTCACATGAACAATTTAACAAAGTAACATGATTAAGGCAGACAGTATAAAAATTAAAACAACAAATGAAATTGTATACCATTTATTACAAAATACAAGCTAAACGTCAATACGACAGCCACCTTAACAATTATAGTAGAAACTTTTCGGTCAGACAAAACCAATCAGCCTGTCTGACCGAATGACAGACAGATCCTCTGACAATTTGGCAGACAGTATTTACTAATTTATATATTTGTTTATTTACTTTGTAAGAATATCTACAGTATACTTGTACAATATTTTGTTGTGGACAGGTATAGTTACCTTTAATTTTGCTAATGTTACAGGCAAGTTGGATTTTCCATGCCAGGCATATCTGTTTTTAGCAATTCTACTGACTATTTCTACACTTTCTAGAACATTAACTATATCATATATTCTTCTTCTTTCAACACCTAAAACATAAAAACAATACCATTTGTTATTCAATATTTTTCTTGGTTCAAAGAAATTGATAGATTTCTCTTCTTTTTTTTTTAATTCTGTTTTTATTGAATCTCATTTTATATTCATTCTAATAACCAAATGAAGTGTTTTCAAAATAAACAAGACAATCACTCAATTATTCAGGAATTCATTTTCAGATAGGATCCCATATCATAATATTGGATGTCTGATTCATACACAAAAAACATTTGAAGAGGACTGTCCAGGGAACATTCCACTCCAGTTTGATTTCAAATAGATATTTTAAAATAGTTTCATGTTTGTCCATAGGTCCTTTGTAAGCTTTTTGCTGTGGTTGTATCATCACAGATTTCCTATTAATGCAAAAAATGAGATCATTGTTAGGGTTTAATCATGAACATTTTAGGTTCAATCAAAAGTCTAGTTGTTAAAAATGTCCTTTTTCTTTAGAAGTAGATTTGCTACACTTTTGTATGCATGTCAAGTACGAAAAATATCCTCTTTTTTAAATATATGTTAAGATCATATTGGATTTTGCTATATATATACATACCCAATTCTTTAGCTATTTCATCTAAACTTATAACATGTTTGTCCTTGGCAGTTGGATTTTCTGGATATTTATTTAGGAACCTGCAATAAAACCAACCTCAAATATTAACCACTGTAACCATATACAATGTACATGAACTGTAAGATCTGTTACTTTTTTTTATTAAATCAATTCTGGAAAAATGAACTTCTACATAGAATTTTAACTGGTTTGGTATTTGCCAGTGTCTCAAGTATTCATATTGTCATTGATGTCAGTTATATTGTATTTATATTTGGTAGATATTTGCCAGTGTCTCCAGCAATCCTACTGATGTCAGTTATATTGATATTCCACTTTTCACTGCTGTATATACAATAAAATGTTAAATTATAGTAGTTTATATATATGTACATGTAGTGTCTTAAGAAATTAAGTCATACTTGGCACACAACAATCCTAGAGATTTCTCTTTTCTTGAACCAGCTGGCTTCCAATCATAATCATCACCAAAATCTGGAACATCGACGACTTCTACATTCATATCAATCAAATCATCATCATCTGTACCAATGGATATATCTCTCATCTTACTTTCTCTATGTCTGATTTCTGGACTAACAGCACTAAAGAGCATTTTCAAATTAGTAGTTGGTGTTAATGGAGCAGCTATATCTTCGTCCTTATCTTGTACTGGTGTTGTTGGTCTACTATTATTGTCTTCTAAAGGCTTTGGAGACTCCTCCGGTTTAGGACTGTCTTTACGTTTTATGGATTTTGTTTTCTCCGAGTCTGAAATTCTGTTTAAATTTGTTGACTTAGAAAATGGAACTCTTTCCTCACCTTTCGAAGCCTCCTCTGACATATCTGCAAATATTAATATGTATACAAAATAATAATAAAAATAATTACATTGGAAATACTGTAATTTTTCACCTGATTTAAATTTGATTATCAACAAACATTTTTGAAACATCATCTCCCCTCAACCCATGTGAGGTACATTTGTGTGTGAACACAACTTCATCTCCTGTAAAAGGCTATACATATCTTTGGTTGTTTTCTATACAGTGGTTTGTTCTTGGGCTAAAGATCACAAAATTACAACAAAAAACATACATTTCTAAATGAAATATTTTACAATTTTATTTTTTTTATAGAGATCATGCATTCATTAAAACTTCAACAAGAGAAAATTTGGCTACTAATTTACTTTTAAGATAACATAACTGATCTTTAAATTTGGAAAGATTTTGATTTCCAACGGAAGTTGTCACCATGATTGTATGGTAGTCAATATACACCTTACTACGCAATCTGTGTCCATCACCACTCAAGTTATGAGTTTGACTTGAGCCCATGACAAGGTGTATCATGTCGACGGTGTCGTGACATCTGCTCGGCCATGCGTTTTGATTTACAAATCTCGCTCAGCACAAGACCGATGACGTCATTCTGTATATCTATAGCGTACATAAGCAGCGGGAATTCTTTTAAACTTCAAGATTACAAGATGAGATTAAAAAGGATAAGATTGAATTAAATAAATTCCACGCAAGTAAAAAAGGTCCTTTTAACTAATGTCTTTTTTTCCTGGTCCATTATGCTTGTTAAACATGTTTTAAGCAATGGTATTTCCCAAGCATTTTTACCTTTCTGGTTTGTTGATGTAATCGTTATCACAGATCATGACCTTTTCTGGAATGCAGACCAAGCAAATTGTATTTTAAAATACTTTGAAAATATTGATGATTGATCATTCAGAATTCACCATTTTCTAGAAAATGGCTGATTTTGCCTGGAAAATACATACAAGTGCTCTCCATTAGTCACAAAATGGCAGATTATTTTACATTTCCACTGCTGCTTTAATAACAAATATAACCCTTACTTCTTGGTGTAATAATAGAAATAATCAAAATTTATAGCATAAACTGAACAGAGAATTAAATTAAACCAGACAGATAAATGATATTATCTGGGGGTGGGGGACCCTGTCATTATTACAAATAGCATCAACAAAACTGTATTGTTACCATCCTGTGATAATAAATGTGATTGAAATGAACAGGAATCAGTCATTAATTGTTTTACATGTACAGTAGTCAGTCTAATATATTGCATTGACAAAAACAAAAACACCAAATTCACTGGATTAAATATTTTATTATATGGGTAAGCAAGTTCAATGTTTGCATCAAATAATTAATTTTTAATACTTAAATTTCAAACTATTTGAAAAAAAAACCATCTTTTGAAATTTTTCAGACAAAACAATTACACAGAAAAAGCTAAAACACTGCACTTTCTTAATCTGGTTTACTTTTTAAGTTTGGTTGGCCTATGACAAAATCATGTGATTTATTTACCACTGTGACTGACCGGCCTTATGTCACGTTATACGACTCCATTTACAAAAAGGGTAGTAAACAAATATGGGTCAGTGTGTCATTGTTATCGATCTTTTTTCTATGGAATTTTACACATGTGGGCAAGAATAGATGAGGAACATAATTATAAAGAAAACATGTTTACTTTTCAAACATGAAAAAAAATAATCAAACGTTATCCAATGACTGGCCGACTTTTTGTCACACGAAGATACTTGATAAAGCTACTGTATATTCAATGTATGTGAATTTGTGATCAAATGTGTCAGACCAGTGGTTTTCTCCAACTAAGAAAACTGACTGTTAGTGTTAATGTTATGATTGTTTTGTTGCAACTATGACCATTTTGATTTTGAAAATTGATAATAAATGAATTTGACAAAATGATGCCATGGGGACAACAAAGGTTTGTATGGGTATTTAAATTCTCAATAGCTTCCATATTTTGCACACATGACACAATCACAATGTTGCTGGAACTATTAATTTACATTTTTATGTGGCAGCTGTATGTGTACCTACTGCCCAAACCCATAAAATCTAGTAAAAAGACTGGAAATGTCATTATGTTCACCTTGAAAAATTGGCTCTGTTATTTTTTGTTTTTATTATTTTCTCTTTATCAGGTATTAACTAGTGTGTATCCTGATATATTGACTGTTGTCAACATTTCTGTACAAAAATTGTAAACAAAACATTTCTAAATCAGTTTCTTGTAGTCTGCACACAATTCTTTTTCTTGCAGCTACAAATCTTACCATTCACAAACTTGTCTGTTTCATCAGCTAAATCTTTACATTCACCTCAAAATACAATTTGTTTTTTTTTATATTTTGAACGGAAAACTGTAGTCGTTTTCTGGCGTTCAAAAATAGAAATATAGCGCGTTCAAATTTGGCGCGTGATCGTGTGCCACGCCGGCCCGCCTACTGCATACAAAGTTAGAGGACAATGTTTATGATCTTTTCTCACAGTTCATTCCATATGAAAGAAATCGATTAATCAATGATGGACAGATCAATTAATACCCTTTCTATTGATTTCCAAGATAAATACTTCAAAATTGTAAATTTATAGTAACAAATAAAATTTGTAACAACTCCTGTAGAAGGGCCTAAATGTGGGTCAAATGATCAAAAATGGCACGTAATAGTTCGCGGAAAAAATACCGGCTTAGACACGAACAAGCGCGATAAATCAATTAGACGAGATAATTAACATGAAATAAACCTTAAAATATCACTACCTTTGAATAAATTGTTTATAGAAAGGCAAGCAAGTGTAAAATAAAAGCAATTTCTACGTAAAACAGTCATGTAAGAGTAGTTTCTTTGGCCATCGCGTCAAATGTTCTTCAAATCTGGGTCAGGCAATATCTGTCGGTCGTTTACTACTCTGGTAGCTACAGAAAAGGAACACGGTTTCATAACGGAATAAAAGTGAATACAATAATAATTCACATAATTTGAAGGTGAAACTTACTTGAATCTTCCTTCTCTTGTTTCATACTTGGTTTTTGGCTCCTTTCCAAATGAATGTTGGTTAGCTTTCTGGATGACGTAGGTCAGGTTTGAGAGATTGGTAATAAAATATGCATCCAGTGTTACTCTAAAATTGCATTATTTAACAGTTCAGTTATAAATTTTAGTAATATATAACTCATTGATAATGTAAACTCAAATATTTTCCCTCAACTTCCAACCACAACATAATATTCCGCGAAAATTTGGCGCGAGATGATGCGGGGTTTAAGAATCATTGACAACGCCCACTTTTTGATTTCCAATGAGATTTGAAATTGATTTTGATAGAAAGAAAATAGACCAATCATATTTGAAGTAGAAGGGTCAGTTCAAAGTTTGACAGGTCAACGTATCTGAACAAGTCCATGCCATGTGCAATACAGATTTGGTACGAAAACAAGTCATGACAAACTCTGTTTATTTTTTCCTATGCTTACTTTTTAAAGAATATACTTGTGTGTTCTTGAAATTATCCCAAATCTGAAAATATTAAAAGCCCAAGTTATTTTTTTTTTTATCATCATTTCATTTATGATATATTTTTTTCAAATGCTAAGGCTAGAATAAACACTCATAATGGTGACGTATTACACAAGGAAGCGCGTGTTATAAATTTAATCCACACCTGTCATGGAATACACAAACACGAAAATGTTGACTTTGTGGCTCTGATGGTAATTTCTTTTAAAATACATTCGTTATTTATAAACAAATGTAAATATGAATGGCAAGGGAAATTATATAAATACAAAATGGTGAGGATTCGCAATATAATTGGGACAAAATAAGAAAATCTGCATGAAACATAAAAATTATGTGACATGTTTTTATTTACATTTCAGAAATTTGAAGATGTTGTAGCATAAATAAGGAATGGCTACACATGGGGATCATTATTACCAGCCCATTTCCCTTAATTCTGTAGAAGAAACGATCAAGGTAAGAAATAATTTAATTTTTAATCAACTAAATTCAGGTGTTGCTGTTGCTACATCATAGTTAGATAGTACATGTCATGAGTAATGATCTATTATTAATTAAAAAATAATAATGATAATAATAATAATAATAATAAGATACTATAATAATTATTATAAAAGACTCTTCTCTTTTACAATTATGTTTAAAAGATGTAAAAAAAAAATTGGTATAGGTAAAAAAAATTGGTATAGTTAAAGAAATAAGGTGGAGAGAACAATCTCTTAAACTCTTTACAATTTTTTTTTATATATGACCAAAAGAGAAAATATTTTTTTTGCCTTTGATGGCTTTGACTTTATTCAAAGTTTCATCATAGGAGGAATTATGTTTATACTGGACATGTATTTCTACAACTTCTAACTTGTGGTATATTCAAGTGCTCATAGGTGAACCCATGTTATTGATATAGACTGTACTAAATATTGATTTTCATAGATTTGTTCAATTGCATATAAATTAATCATCCATTAGTTTAACAAACCCTTGATTAGTATTTCAAAATTGAAATCATACTAGTGACTGAAAATCATATTACTAGAGGTAACAGGTTTCCAACAAACTATAAACTTGTGAGGGTTAGATCCTTGCAAAATTCCAAGGATTAAAAAAAAATGCTTCAGTACCCTTGATTTATGGTATTAAATAATCACACCTTTAGTTCAACAGAAAGTATGTATGTATGTAATTGAATATTCAATCAGGAGATTAAGAATATATAACTACATACAGTGGCAGAAATCAAACAATGTTTTTCCATTTATGACAAATTCAAGGCAATTTAAAAAATATTATGTAGATGTATTGCGAAAAATAATATTACTATGTAGGTTTTTAACAATTTTTTTTTTTTTTATATATTACAGTTATATTGTGATTGTCTGTTTTATTGTTAAAAAAATCCCAGGTACATTGAGAAAATCACCAACATGTTACAAATAACTAACAATCTGAAGTAAGGAATTGATGTACTTCTAACAAGAAAACATATTACAGAGCATTTAAAATTCAAAAGTAATTACCAGTAATGCAAAGCATTCTATGTACCAATGTATATATGTAAATACAGATAAAGGCAATGTACAGATTGGTAAAAAAATATGTCACAATCTGGTTACACAAAGCAACACCAATGAAAAATAAAATAGGAAAAAATGTAATGAAAAGAAAAAAATATAAAATAAATAATAATCATAATTTGATTTCAGTTTGAACAGTTTATTTAGAAAACATTAAGACATATATAAATGTGTAACATGAAGTCAAATAAACAAAATAATGTGTTAATTTCAAAACTCGAAATTACTCAAAAAGATATAAAAAAATAATAGATAAAGATTGACTATTGGATTGATTAAGTTCCCTTTACTCGACCTGTTTAAATTACAAATCACTTTCACTTCATTTAATCTATTGCATTTCATTATAATATGAGATACAGATGAATCATCATGAATTATTGACTACTAGAAAAAAACAAATTCCTGCAAAGTGTTGTGGAATTTTTAAATTGAGTAGTTCAGGAAAGAAAGCAATTTGATCAGTAAGGGTCATGTTGACATTTTATTCTGTGGAAACATGTAGTTATGGGTCATTTCAAATTTGGCATGTATGTTTTGGTTTAATTTGTTTCTTCATGAAAACAAAACATTTTTTTCCATTAATTAGAAGGAAACACATTCTGTTACTATTGAGACCATGAGGCGGTCACTTGTTGAAGGCAGTCAGTATTTAGTAAAAGTAGAAGAGGGTGGATTGGAACTTCAGTCTGTGCTAAAAACCATACCTCAGTCTAGTAAAAATTGCATAAAATTTGCTTAATCTAATAGACAAAATTCTTCTAAAATGCTGTTCGGGCTAGTTTGTCAAAATGTTTTTGGCACAAACTGATTGAATCACAATGTTGTAGTTGTCTTACTGTGATGCATATTTTTTTCAAATCTAAAAAAATCTAAAATTTGTCGACATTTTTTTTTTAATCTACACCAGACAAACCATGTGTTTATCTAAGCCTACATAACATTCGTTATATAGTAGATTATAAAAGCTCATTAAAATTTGTGTTGTATGTATACTATGTATCTACTTCAAACAAAACTTTGAACTGAAAATTGAATTGAATCTACAATAGTATAAAAATAGAAATGAGGAAAAGAACAATATACACCTGTATTAATTAAAAAAAAAAGGTCTCATTTGAATCTGCCTATAGTATTGTTTAATCTTTTTTAGAGCGTCTTAAATTAATACAATAGCATATTTTATTGGAGATAAATTGTTGTAACAACACTTATGATTGATCCTACCATGTCCTAAAGCTATTTCACCTTATTGTTTTAAATCTTTTGACATTTGAATTTTTCCTGATCCTGTGTCATTTATTTACTATTGTCCAGGGGGGCAATACTAGGAATATTATAGTTTAAAATGTTTGTTTTAGTATTTAAGATAAATAGATGACAGACTTATTTCTATCCTCCTTGATAGTAATTACTGGTATTTTTATCTTCAAATTTGAGTAGACTTGACTTTCTAGAGATAAAACAACTAAAATATATTGACCAGACATGTATTTCTCTACTTACAGTAGCTGAGAAACCATATACTGTAGCTCTAAATAGTAAAAGACTGTTATCTGTAAGATCAAGATTCTGCAGCTATGCATACTTTTAAAAGAGCTCTATTCTATTTTATGAATCAATTTATATATTAGAAAAAAGATTTATTAAAATGAGATAGCAAGAAAGTATCACTATTGAATTTGATTATATGAAAGACAAAAGTAGGGTTTGGGTTAGGGTTATTGTCTTTAATGCCACTTTCAACAATATTTCAGTTATATTGTGGTGGTCAGTTTTATTGGTGAAGGAAACCGGAGTATCTGGAGAAAACCACTGACCTGTCGCAAGTCACTGACAAACTTTATCACATAATGTTGTATCAAGTACACCTCACCTGAGCGGGATTCGAACTCACAACTTTAGTGGTGATAGGCACTAATTGTATAGGTAGTTATAAATCCAACTACCATACGATCACGACCATGACAGGTCCTGAAAGATCAAAGTAGATTTTTCTCTATTCATATATAACTATAATCAATTTTATAGTTGATATAATTTCTCAGTATTTCTGTGGGAGGTTGGAAAAATATATATGAAAAATATTTGAAATTTTGTTGAAAATCTGACATCAGCTGATTTCTGATGATCTTCAACAATGTCAGGTTGAGGAAAGTGTGCTACTGTTTGACATTGATAGAAATTAACTGTTTTTATATAGACATCTTATGGAGAATCAATTATATCACCAATTAACAAATGTGTGAAAGTTACACCATGTCTGTCATTGACTGGATCCCTGTCAGCATGAGTCACCTTAGGGAGTCTCTTCACACTCCTATAGTAACTGATAAAAAGTGTCTAAATTAAATTAACAGTTAATTGAGAAAAATATAAATACACTTACCACAAGATAACAAATTAATAGTTTAAATAACAAATTAATAGTTTTAAATAGAAGTCAGTTTATGCCATATTAAACTATGGGGGAAGGGAAGGAGTATATAAATTGACAAAAGAATTGCAGCAATTTGTTTTATTATAATTATTTATTAATAAGTTTTAATATGATGTTGTTTTATTTTTCAATTATTTCTTGTTATATTTGATTTATTGTTGTATATTTTTTACTTTCAGTTTTATGTTTGTTGGCATGACAGATCGATGAAGCATGGCTGATTTTTGTTTTGTTGGCATTTTTAGTTTTATGCTTTTATTGTTGTTTATGTTATGAAAACAGACAGTCAAGATACAGACTGACTTAAAACAGAACCAACTATCCAGTTCTGTCCCATGAACAGTATTTGAAGTTGGTATTCAGTTTTAGTCAGCCTAGTAATGAGGATGAAATTTAAAATTTATTTGTCAGGTTTTTAGACAATTCAAGAGAAGGGAAATGATTATACAAAATTAAGAGAATTTTGCACCTTTATATAAATTTGTGTTAAAAACACCTTTATTGCTTTTCTTCACCAAGAAGTATTAATTTATAAGATTTGACTCCCCTTAATTTGAACTTTGCAATTTTTTTTTCGTTTAGAAAAAGTTTACCACTGACTGGCAGTGACTTACAGGAGATTTTTGGTTTCTGCAGGTATTTCAGTCTTCTTCATCTGCAATTTTATATGATAAAGTTTCTAAGTTGCATGCGGAAGGTTGGTTGTTTTCTCAGGTACTTTTGTTTCCTCCACAAAAAAGAACTATTGCTTTTCAAAATATAACAGGAATCTTGTTAAAAAGTAGTTTTAAACAGAATCATTCATATTTTTTACATGTCTGACAACACAAATTTCAAACTTGATCCAAACTAACTGGGGAACCATAGCTTTCACAGTCTTTTTTTTCTATATTGAAAAAAATAAATAGACCGCTAAGAGCCTTGGTTCCGCAGCTAGATCAAGACTGTCTACAAAAATTACTCAACTGATAAAACTTGACATTGTTATCAGAGAAGAATTCAAATGTTTTATTGATAAATAATTGATCACTGATGCAAAAGGGTTTTGCCTTGATCAAAGTAACGATTAATTTAGGAGAATGTTTAAAAAAAAACCACCATATAAGAATGAACCTAGTTATCAACTTATCAGAGATGATTTCAAATGTTTTAGTAATTAATAACTGATCACTGATGTAAAACTGGTTTTGCCTTGATCAAAGTGACAATTGGTTTAGGAGAATGTTCTAATCAACCACCATGTAAGAATGTCAAAATACAAGGTTAACAGAAAAGTCACCCTCAAGCATAAAAAAAACTACACTTGTACTGTAAGATAGTGGCTCCTGCATGGGATAATTCCACTGTTGACAAAAGGGGACAGCTGACATTTGTAACCTTACAAAAAGATCAAAATAGGGTTGAAGCTCATTGGACATTATCTTAGTACCTATCATATTCTTGCAAAGTTTTTTTTTTAATCCTTTCTCAGTTCTACGACAAGTTTAAGTCATGTATCAAACAAAGTAGGTCTTTCCTGTGATGTAGAAGTCTGAAGTTCAGACTATCGATAAAGCATATCAGTTCAAACATTGATTAAATGCATCTGTAAAGACCAGATTTTATCATAAAGATACAATTAAACTTTATGTGCAGCATAATAGAATTGTTTAAATGCTTAAAAAAATCAAAATTAAGACTATGGTAAAGTATTAAAAAAAAGTTACCATGTTAAACAAATGCCTATATTGGAGGTAGGAAAAAATTGTAAAGATTCCAGTATAAAGGGGTATTTTGAACAGTATACCAGGAACCAAATTTGTACCTGACTTAAAAACATACCCAGTTATTAATTTAAGAAGTCTGGATGTTTCTTTTATTATTTTAAGTGTACAATTTTGATTTTTATCAGAAAATTCTTTTATTTTATTGCAAAACAAAAGATAAGGAAAAAGGCCTCCAACACCAGGTGCTGACAAGGCATTAAAATCTACTACAACCATTGAAGAAAAACCTTCATTATACAATAAAACTACAAATAAATCTATATATAAAATATTGTTAAGTGAAATGAAAGTTTCAAGATGTTATACTTATTAATAAAATCCTAAATAAACAGCTTAACATTTGATATATCAGGAGAACTTTCTAACATTAAAATGCAGATTTCTTATTATCTTGTGAGGGGCCCCGGGTGGCTCAATGAGTTAGGTAGTTGGATGACCTTACAACTCATACAAGCCTATCACCAATATGGCGTGGGTTCGCACCCGGCTTTGTAAATTACAAAAAAGGGTGCACTCGACTCGCAGCCGCAAGTGATAAAGTTTACCAGTTGCTTGCCTATGGTCGGTGGTTCTCTCCAGGTACTCCGGCTTCTTCCACCACTAAAACTGATTGCCACAATATAACTGAAATATTTTTGAAAGTGGTGTTAAAAACCATCAAACATCAAACATATTATCCTGTGTTAACTTTCCAGCATTCATTCATACATAGATGACCTTAGCTGATCTTGTATTATCCTGTTTAGACATATTATCCTGTGTTAACTTTCCTGCATTCATTCATACATAGATGACCATAGTTAATCTTGTATTATCCTGTTTAGACATATTATCCTGTGTTAACTTTCCTGCATTCATTCATACATAGATGACCATAGCTGATCTTGTATTATCCTGTTTAGACATATTATCCTGTGTTAACTTTCCAGCATTCATTCATACATAGATGACCTTAGTTGATCTTGTATTATCCTGTTTAGACATATTATCCTGTGTTAACTTTCCTGCATTCATTCATACATAGATGACCTTAGCTGATCTTGTATTATCCTGTTTAGACATATTATCCTGTGTTAACTTTCCAGCATTCATTCATACATAGATGACCTTAGTTGATCTTGTATTATCCTGTTTAGACATATTATCCTGTGTTAACTTTCCTGCATTCATTCATACATAGATGACCATAGCTGATCTTGTATTATCCTGTTTAGACATATTATCCTGTGTTAACTTTCCTGCATTCATTCATACATAGATGACCTTAGCTGATCTTGTATTATCCTGTTTAGACATATTATCCTGTGTTAACTTTCCTGCATTCATTCATGCAGAGATGACCTTAGCTGATCTTGTATTATCCTGTTTAGACATATTATCCTGTGTTGACTTTCCTGCATTCATTCATGCAGCGATAACCTTAGCTGATCTTGTATTATCCTGTTTAGACATATTATCCTGTGTTAACTTTCCTGCATTCATTCATACATAGATGACCTTAGCTGATCTTGTATTATCCTGTTTAGACATATTATCCTGTGTGAACTTTCCTGCATTCATTCATACATAGATGACCTTAGCTGATCTTGTATTATCCTGTTTAGACATATTATCCTGTGTTAACTTTCCTGCATTCATTCATGCAGAGATGACCTTAGCTGATCTTGTATTATCCTGTTTAGACATATTATCCTGTGTTAACTTTCTAGCATTCATTCATACATAGATGACCTTAGCTGATCTTGTATTATCCTGTTTAGACATATTATCCTGTGTTAACTTTCCAGCATTCATTCATACATAGATGACCTTAGCTGATCTTGTATTATCCTGTTTAGACATATTATCCTGTGTTAACTTTCTAGCATTCATTCATACATAGGTGACCTTAGCTGATCTTGTATTATCCTGTTTAGACATATTATCCTGTGTTAACTTTCCTGCATTCATTCATGCAGAGATGACCTTAGCTGATCTTGTATTATCCTGTTTAGACATATTATCCTGTGTTAACTTTCCTGCATTCATTCATACATAGATGACCATAGCTGATCTTGTATTATCCTGTTTAGACATATTATCCTGTGTTAACTTTCCAGCATTCATTCATACATAGATGACCATAGCTGATCTTGTATTATCCTGTTTAGACATATTATCCTGTGTTAACTTTCCTGCATTCATTCATACATAGATGACCTTAGTTGATCTTGTATTATCCTGTTTAGACATATTATCCTGTGTTAACTTTCCAGCATTCATTCATACATAGATGACCTTAGCTGATCTTGTATTATCCTGTTTAGACATATTATCCTGTGTTAACTTTCCTGCATTCATTCATACATAGATGACCTTAGTTGATCTTGTATTATCCTGTTTAGACATATTATCCTGTGTTAACTTTCCTGCATTCATTCATACATAGATGACCTTAGCTGATCTTGTATTATCCTGTTTAGACATATTATCCTGTGTTAACTTTCCAGCATTCATTCATACATAGATGACCTTAGCTGATCTTGTATTATCCTGTTTAGACATATTATCCTGTGTTAACTTTCCAGCATTCATTCATACATAGATGACCTTAGCTGATCTTGTATTATCCTGTTTAGACATATTATCCTGTGTTAACTTTCCAGCATTCATTCATACATAGATGACCTTAGCTGATCTTGTATTATCCTGTTTAGACATATTATCCTGTGTTAACTTTCCAGCATTCATTCATACATAGATGACCTTAGCTGATCTTGTATTATCCTGTTTAGACATATTATCCTGTGTTAACTTTCCTGCATTCATTCATACATAGATGACCTTAGTTGATCTTGTATTATCCTGTTTAGACATATTATCCTGTGTTAACTTTCCTGCATTCATTCATACATAGATGACCTTAGCTGATCTTGTATTATCCTGTTTAGACATATTATCCTGTGTTAACTTTCCAGCATTCATTCATACATAGATGACCTTAGCTGATCTTGTATTATCCTGTTTAGACATATTATCCTGTGTTAACTTTCCAGCATTCATTCATACATAGATGACCTTAGCTGATCTTGTATTATCCTGTTTAGACATATTATCCTGTGTTAACTTTCCAGCATTCATTCATACATAGATGACCTTAGCTGATCTTGTATTATCCTGTTTAGACATATTATCCTGTGTTAACTTTCCAGCATTCATTCATACATAGATGACCTTAGCTGATCTTGTATTATCCTGTTTAGACATATTATCCTGTGTTAACTTTCCTGCATTCATTCATACATAGATGACCTTAGCTGATCTTGTATTATCCTGTTTAGACATTATCCTGTGTTAACTTTCCTGCATTCATTCATACATAGATGACCTTAGCTGATCTTGTATTATCCTGTTTAGACATATTATCCTGTGTTAACTTTCCTGCATTCATTCATACATAGATGACCTTAGCTGATCTTGTATTATCCTGTTTAGACATATTATCCTGTGTTAACTTTCCTGCATTCATTCATACATAGATGACCTTAGTTGATCTTGTATTATCCTGTTTAGACATATTATCCTGTGTTAACTTTCTAGCATTCATTCATACATAGATGACCTTAGTTGATCTTGTATTATCCTGTGTTAACTTTCTAGCATTCATTCATACATAGATGACCTTAGCTGATCTTGTATTATCCAGTTTAGACATATTATCCTGTGTTAACTTTCCTGCATTCATTCATACATAGATGACCTTAGTTGATCTTGTATTATCCTGTGTTAACTTTCTAGCATTCATTCATACATAGATGACCTTAGCTGATCTTGTATTATCCAGTTTAGACATATTATCCTGTGTTAACTTTATAGCATTCATTCATACATAGATGACCTTAGTTGATCTTGTATTATCCTGTGTTAACTTTCTAGCATTCATTCATACATAGATGACCTTAGCTGATCTTGTATTATCCTGTTTAGACATATTATCCTGTGTTAACTTTCCTGCATTCATTCATACATAGATGACCTTAGTTGATCTTGTATTATCCTGTTTAGACATATTATCCTGTGTTAACTTTCCAGCATTCATTCATACATAGATGACCTTAGCTGATCTTGTATTATCCTGTTTAGACATATTATCCTGTGTTAACTTTCCTGCATTCATTCATACATAGATGACCTTAGTTGATCTTGTATTATCCTGTTTAGACATATTATCCTGTGTTAACTTTCTAGCATTCATTCATACATAGATGACCTTAGTTGATCTTGTATTATCCTGTGTTAACTTTCTAGCATTCATTCATACATAGATGACCTTAGCTGATCTTGTATTATCCTGTTTAGACATATTATCCTGTGTTAACTTTCTAGCATTCATTCATACATAGATGACCTTAGCTGATCTTGTATTATCCTGTTTAGACATATTATCCTGTGTTGACTTTCCAGCATTCATTCATACATAGATGACCTTAGCTGATCTTGTATTATCCTGTTTAAACATATTATCCTGTGTTAACTTTCCAGCATTCATTCATACATAGATGACCTTAGTTGATCTTGTATTATCCTGTTTAGACATATTATCCTGTGTTAACTTTCCAGCATTCATTCATACATAGATGACCTTAGCTGATCTTGTATTATCCTGTTTAGACATATTATCCTGTGTTAACTTTCCAGCATTCATTCATGCAGAGATGACCTTAGCTGATCTTGTATTATCCTGTTTAGACATATTATCCTGTGTTAACTTTCCTGCATTCATTCATACATAGATGACCTTAGCTGATCTTGTATTATCCTGTTTAGACATATTATCCTGTGTTAACTTTCCAGCATTCATTCATACATAGATGACCTTAGCTGATCTTGTATTATCCTGTTTAGACATATTATTCTGTGTTAACTTTCCTGCATTCATTCATGCAGAGATGACCTTAGCTGATCTTGTATTATCCTGTTTAGACATATTATTCTGTGTTAACTTTCCTGCATTCATTCATGCAGAGATGACCTTAGCTGATCTTGTATTATCCTGTTTAGACATATTATTCTGTGTTAACTTTCCTGCATTCATTCATGCAGAGATGACCTTAGCTGATCTTGTATTATCCTGTTTAGACATATTATCCTGTGTTAACTTTCCTGCATTCATTCATACATAGATGACCTTAGTTGATCTTGTATTATCCTGTTTAGACATATTATCCTGTGTTAACTTTCCTGCATTCATTCATACATAGATGACCTTAGCTGATCTTGTATTATCCTGTTTAGACATACTATCCTGTGTTAACTTTCCAGCATTCATTCATACATAGATGACCTTAGCTGATCTTGTATTATCCTGTTTAGACATATTATCCTGTGTTAACTTTCCAGCATTCATTCATACATAGATGACCTTAGCTGATCTTGTATTATCCTGTTTAGACATATTATCCTGTGTTAACTTTCCTGCATTCATTCATACATAGATGACCATAGTTAATCTTGTATTATCCTGTTTAGACATATTATCCTGTGTTAACTTTCCTGCATTCATTCATACATAGATGACCATAGCTGATCTTGTATTATCCTGTTTAGACATATTATCCTGTGTTAACTTTCCAGCATTCATTCATACATAGATGACCTTAGTTGATCTTGTATTATCCTGTTTAGACATATTATCCTGTGTTAACTTTCCTGCATTCATTCATACATAGATGACCATAGCTGATCTTGTATTATCCTGTTTAGACATATTATCCTGTGTTAACTTTCCAGCATTCATTCATACATAGATGACCTTAGTTGATCTTGTATTATCCTGTTTAGACATATTATCCTGTGTTAACTTTCCTGCATTCATTCATACATAGATGACCATAGCTGATCTTGTATTATCCTGTTTAGACATATTATCCTGTGTTAACTTTCCTGCATTCATTCATACATAGATGACCTTAGCTGATCTTGTATTATCCTGTTTAGACATATTATCCTGTGTTAACTTTCCTGCATTCATTCATGCAGAGATGACCTTAGCTGATCTTGTATTATCCTGTTTAGACATATTATCCTGTGTTGACTTTCCTGCATTCATTCATGCAGAGATAACCTTAGCTGATCTTGTATTATCCTGTTTAGACATATTATCCTGTGTTAACTTTCCTGCATTCATTCATACATAGATGACCTTAGCTGATCTTGTATTATCCTGTTTAGACATATTATCCTGTGTGAACTTTCCTGCATTCATTCATACATAGATGACCTTAGCTGATCTTGTATTATCCTGTTTAGACATATTATCCTGTGTTAACTTTCCTGCATTCATTCATGCAGAGATGACCTTAGCTGATCTTGTATTATCCTGTTTAGACATATTATCCTGTGTTAACTTTCCTGCATTCATTCATACATAGATGACCATAGCTGATCTTGTATTATCCTGTTTAGACATATTATCCTGTGTTAACTTTCCAGCATTCATTCATACATAGATGACCTTAGCTGATCTTGTATTATCCTGTTTAGACATATTATCCTGTGTTAACTTTCTAGCATTCATTCATGCAGAGATAACCTTAGCTGATCTTGTATTATCCTGTTTAGACATATTATCCTGTGTTAACTTTCCAGCATTCATTCATACATAGATGACCTTAGCTGATCTTGTATTATCCTGTTTAGACATATTATCCTGTGTTAACTTTCCAGCATTCATTCATACATAGATGACCTTAGCTGATCTTGTATTATCCTGTTTAGACATATTATCCTGTGTTAACTTTCTAGCATTCATTCATACATAGGTGACCTTAGCTGATCTTGTATTATCCTGTTTAGACATATTATCCTGTGTTAACTTTCCTGCATTCATTCATGCAGAGATGACCTTAGCTGATCTTGTATTATCCTGTTTAGACATATTATCCTGTGTTAACTTTCCTGCATTCATTCATACATAGATGACCATAGCTGATCTTGTATTATCCTGTTTAGACATATTATCCTGTGTTAACTTTCCAGCATTCATTCATACATAGATGACCATAGCTGATCTTGTATTATCCTGTTTAGACATATTATCCTGTGTTAACTTTCCTGCATTCATTCATACATAGATGACCTTAGTTGATCTTGTATTATCCTGTTTAGACATATTATCCTGTGTTAACTTTCCAGCATTCATTCATACATAGATGACCTTAGCTGATCTTGTATTATCCTGTTTAGACATATTATCCTGTGTTAACTTTCCTGCATTCATTCATACATAGATGACCTTAGTTGATCTTGTATTATCCTGTTTAGACATATTATCCTGTGTTAACTTTCCTGCATTCATTCATACATAGATGACCTTAGCTGATCTTGTATTATCCTGTTTAGACATATTATCCTGTGTTAACTTTCCAGCATTCATTCATACATAGATGACCTTAGCTGATCTTGTATTATCCTGTTTAGACATATTATCCTGTGTTAACTTTCCAGCATTCATTCATACATAGATGACCTTAGCTGATCTTGTATTATCCTGTTTAGACATATTATCCTGTGTTAACTTTCCAGCATTCATTCATACATAGATGACCTTAGCTGATCTTGTATTATCCTGTTTAGACATTATCCTGTGTTAACTTTCCTGCATTCATTCATACATAGATGACCTTAGCTGATCTTGTATTATCCTGTTTAGACATATTATCCTGTGTTAACTTTCCAGCATTCATTCATACATAGATGACCTTAGCTGATCTTGTATTATCCTGTTTAGACATATTATCCTGTGTTAACTTTCCTGCATTCATTCATACATAGATGACCTTAGTTGATCTTGTATTATCCTGTTTAGACATATTATCCTGTGTTAACTTTCCTGCATTCATTCATACATAGATGACCATAGCTGATCTTGTATTATCCTGTTTAGACATATTATCCTGTGTTAACTTTCTAGCATTCATTCATACATAGATGACCTTAGTTGATCTTGTATTATCCTGTGTTAACTTTCTAGCATTCATTCATACATAGATGACCTTAGCTGATCTTGTATTATCCTGTTTAGACATATTATCCTGTGTTAACTTTCCTGCATTCATTCATACATAGATGACCTTAGTTGATCTTGTATTATCCTGTGTTAACTTTCTAGCATTCATTCATACATAGATGACCTTAGCTGATCTTGTATTATCCTGTTTAGACATATTATCCTGTGTTAACTTTCCTGCATTCATTCATACATAGATGACCTTAGTTGATCTTGTATTATCCTGTTTAGACATATTATCCTGTGTTAACTTTCCTGCATTCATTCATACATAGATGACCTTAGCTGATCTTGTATTATCCTGTTTAGACATATTATCCTGTGTTAACTTTCCAGCATTCATTCATACATAGATGACCTTAGCTGATCTTGTATTATCCTGTTTAGACATATTATCCTGTGTTAACTTTCCAGCATTCATTCATACATAGATGACCTTAGCTGATCTTGTATTATCCTGTTTAGACATATTATCCTGTGTTAACTTTCCAGCATTCATTCATACATAGATGACCTTAGCTGATCTTGTATTATCCTGTTTAGACATATTATCCTGTGTTAACTTTCCAGCATTCATTCATACATAGATGACCTTAGCTGATCTTGTATTATCCTGTTTAGACATATTATCCTGTGTTAACTTTCCTGCATTCATTCATACATAGATGACCTTAGCTGATCTTGTATTATCCTGTTTAGACATTATCCTGTGTTAACTTTCCTGCATTCATTCATACATAGATGACCTTAGCTGATCTTGTATTATCCTGTTTAGACATATTATCCTGTGTTAACTTTCCAGCATTCATTCATACATAGATGACCTTAGCTGATCTTGTATTATCCTGTTTAGACATATTATCCTGTGTTAACTTTCCTGCATTCATTCATACATAGATGACCTTAGTTGATCTTGTATTATCCTGTTTAGACATATTATCCTGTGTTAACTTTCCTGCATTCATTCATACATAGATGACCTTAGCTGATCTTGTATTATCCTGTTTAGACATATTATCCTGTGTTAACTTTCCAGCATTCATTCATACATAGATGACCTTAGCTGATCTTGTATTATCCTGTTTAGACATATTATCCTGTGTTAACTTTCCTGCATTCATTCATACATAGATGACCATAGCTGATCTTGTATTATCCTGTTTAGACATATTATCCTGTGTTAACTTTCTAGCATTCATTCATACATAGATGACCTTAGTTGATCTTGTATTATCCTGTGTTAACTTTCTAGCATTCATTCATACATAGATGACCTTAGCTGATCTTGTATTATCCTGTTTAGACATATTATCCTGTGTTAACTTTCCTGCATTCATTCATACATAGATGACCTTAGTTGATCTTGTATTATCCTGTGTTAACTTTCTAGCATTCATTCATACATAGATGACCTTAGCTGATCTTGTATTATCCAGTTTAGACATATTATCCTGTGTTAACTTTATAGCATTCATTCATACATAGATGACCTTAGTTGATCTTGTATTATCCTGTGTTAACTTTCTAGCATTCATTCATACATAGATGACCTTAGCTGATCTTGTATTATCCTGTTTAGACATATTATCCTGTGTTAACTTTCCTGCATTCATTCATACATAGATGACCTTAGTTGATCTTGTATTATCCTGTTTAGACATATTATCCTGTGTTAACTTTCTAGCATTCATTCATACATAGATGACCTTAGCTGATCTTGTATTATCCTGTTTAGACATATTATCCTGTGTTAACTTTCCTGCATTCATTCATACATAGATGACCTTAGTTGATCTTGTATTATCCTGTGTTAACTTTCTAGCATTCATTCATACATAGATGACCTTAGCTGATCTTGTATTATCCTGTTTAGACATATTATCCTGTGTTGACTTTCCAGCATTCATTCATACATAGATGACCATAGCTGATCTTGTATTATCCTGTTTAGACATATTATCCTGTGTTAACTTTCCAGCATTCATTCATACATAGATGACCTTAGTTGATCTTGTATTATCCTGTGTTAACTTTCTAGCATTCATTCATACATAGATGACCTTAGCTGATCTTGTATTATCCTGTTTAGACATATTATCCTGTGTTAACTTTCCTGCATTCATTCATACATAGATGACCTTAGTTGATCTTGTATTATCCTGTTTAGACATATTATCCTGTGTTAACTTTCTAGCATTCATTCATACATAGATGACCTTAGCTGATCTTGTATTATCCTGTTTAGACATATTATCCTGTGTTAACTTTCCTGCATTCATTCATACATAGATGACCTTAGTTGATCTTGTATTATCCTGTGTTAACTTTCTAGCATTCATTCATACATAGATGACCTTAGCTGATCTTGTATTATCCTGTTTAGACATATTATCCTGTGTTAACTTTCCAGCATTCATTCATACATAGATGACCTTAGCTGATCTTGTATTATCCTGTTTAGACATATTATCCTGTGTTGACTTTCCAGCATTCATTCATACATAGATGACCATAGCTGATCTTGTATTATCCTGTTTAGACATATTATCCTGTGTTAACTTTCCAGCATTCATTCATACATAGATGACCTTAGCTGATCTTGTATTATCCTGTTTAGACATATTATCCTGTGTTAACTTTCCAGCATTCATTCATACATAGATGACCATAGCTGATCTCGTATTATCCCGTTTAGACCCTTTGGTTTTATTGCTTCTAAAGATCTTTTAAATGATTTTGCTTTCCTATTTTTAGACATAGAGGGTACCTGATGATGGTTGTTTCAGAAATGTGTCGTCTGCTCTAAACTAGATGTCTATATTTTTATTGATAACAAGCTGATATCAGGAAAGATGTTACAGTTATTACATATTTTTATTAAAAAAAATGAGAGATTTACACTAAACCATCTTAAATTGATTGAGAAAATCAGTAGAAAAATAAACTGATTGATTTTTATTCAAGCTAGAATTATACACACTGTATTACAAGACAACAAAGGATGAACCTCTCTAGCAGCAAACCTATAGGAAAATGAAGGGAAACAATTAAATGCTTTCCACATTTTTAACCATTACTCTGCAACCCTCTGCCCAAAAATTCAGAGATTTTTTGGTTGATATCTGTGCCTTCGGAAACAATCGACAGATTTCCACATTTTTAACCATAACTCCACAAACCTCTCTGCCCAAAAATTCAGAGATTTTTTGGTTGATATCTGTGCCTTGGGAAACAATCGACAGATTTCCACATTTTTAACCATAACTCTGCAAACCTTTCTGCCCAAAAGTCCAGAGATTTTTTGGTTGATATCTGTGCCTTGGGGAAACAATTGTCAGATTTCCACATTTTTAACCATAACTCTGCAACCCTCTGTCCACAAATTCAGAGATTTGTTTGTTAATATCTTGGCCTTGTAAAATAGAAAGATAGAGATGAAAGCTTTAACTCTGAAGATGACAAGGCTATTTATCAGTTGAGTAGTTTATGTTTTTATTTATCGTTTATTGTTCTAGTTTAGATTTGTTTACTGGATTTTGTTTACAAGTGTATTTTATTTTACTGACATTGAATTATTAGGCTTATTATTCACAGCTTAATGGTTATGGACACACAATAAAATGTTTGTTTTCCAAATTATGCTTGAATTTTGTTATCAAGCCACCTTAAGATATGTTTGTTTCCCGCACCTGACCCTCCATTTCTCCAATGGCTCGGTAGGTAGGGAGATTTTTCTCTTCTTCTCCAAAATATCTCAAGATTTGGACATCATATGAAACAATTGCTTCAATGCTGTGTTCATATGACACAAATCTGGTTCTGGCTCAGGTCGAGCAACAGATTTTGATCATATAAAACAGTGTAAACCAGTTCTGAACGTAAATTCTGGAACAGCATAGGAAACTTCTGGTCATGATTTCCGGTAACCAAAATAAAAAAAAAGACGTCGCCAAATCACCCCATAAATGTTGCCAGTCGTAGCGTTCGGTTGGGTTCGGGAAACGAACAAGTTTTAAATTTTGCCCTCAATGTTTTTTATTTTAGGCCACGTTTAAAGATATGTATGTTTCCCCTCGGCCGACCCACCCTTCAAAAACAGGGTAGATAGATAACTCGAATAATACTGTGCCCTCTATCGCTAGATGAGGGCTTGAATGCGCTTAATGGAAAAACTCCGTCAGTTGCTGTCTGGTTCAGACGACCAATCAAATGTCAGGTATTAGCGCGTTTGTGCATTCGTGACTTCCGTTTGTAATATTGACAAAACAAACAGAGAATGATTGTGCCTTTGCAAAATTTAGAAGACAAATACACCTTTAAATGCAAAGAAAAACAAAAAGTGGCAGTAGAATCTATACTACACGGTCCATTGAACATTATTTACAAACATTTGCTTAGCTCCTCCTATTTTACGTGCCATTCATACCTAATGGCAATGTCATAATACCCATAAATCATAGCGATTTACTATTTCCGGTTTGACGGATTTTATCAATGAATGCATCCAGGCGTTAATGCAGCGACCAGCGGAAGAGTACCGTAATATAGCGACTGGATTATTCGGGTTACATAGGTAGGTAGGTAACAAAATTTTTTTCAGAATTCCCGCAATCGTATCAACAGAAGCTTCCGGTTATAGTAAAATGCAGAAATGGAAATAATGATGACGGAAACGGACCCGAAATTCCGGAAATAAAAAAAAACTTCGATCAGAAATTCAAATAAAAACTTTTGAGTCGGCAGGCTTTTCAATGAGTCGGTCGGCCGAGGGAAAACATACATATTTTTAAATGTGGCTTTATATGTAATTTATATAACATATGCATTTTGTATTTCATTCTGTATCCCTTTTTCTTCCTGATGTCTATAATACAATGTATTTGTTATCAAAATAGATGTTGTGAAGGTAAGGTAAGTGATATTTGTTTGAAATCTGATGTTAAATAACCTTTTCTTTCATGTAACTTAATAAAAGGTAGATATTATCATTAAATGTCTGTCTGTGTATAACTGATGGAGGAAGATTTCTATGGCTAATAAATACTGTAACCAACAATTCCTTTGAAGAAATTATTTTTGTCTACTCCACATTTGTATCCTTTAATTACAAAAAGCAGGGGGTAGGAGTTGGGTATTTTATATTTGTTCTACAAAAAGCAGGGGGTAGGAGTTGGGTATTTTATATTTGTTCCAATCTGTAACAAATTGACTTCTGAACAAATAATTGTATGCACTTGTCCTTAATACAGACTAACAGTCGATGGGAAAACAACATCTATATAGACTTGCTCTTTATAGACCCTTTATACAGTAGATGGAAAACACAATTTTTATACACTTTTTTAGTCAATAGGAAAAAAACATATACATTTGTCCTTTCTACTGACAACTGAAGAACAACATTTTTCACACTTGACCTTTATAGACCTTTTATACAGTCAGTGTGAAAAGACCATTATTAGCTGTTTTACCTCTGTCCGTCTGTCCGTCCGTCCGTCCGTCCGTCCAAGATATTTTTCTCAGTAACTGTTGATGGCAGAAATCTGATATTTGGTCACAAGCGTCATATAGATATACCATATTGTGGGTAGCGTTTTTGGACCCATCAAATTCCTACTTCCTGTTTACCGACTTGATTTTTATACACATTGAAAATATATGCTCATTTTTCGTCGCATTTTTCTCAGCAACTA
Organism: Bathymodiolus septemdierum; assembly: GCA_963383655.1. NCBI lineage: Eukaryota > Metazoa > Mollusca > Bivalvia > Mytilida > Modiolidae > Bathymodiolus > Bathymodiolus septemdierum. Next base: position 90,746,047 of record OY726517.1, on the reverse strand, counting down.
TTGATGGCAGAAATCTGATATTTGGTCACAAGCTTCATATAGGTACCTCATATCGTGGGAAGCGTTTTTGGATCCGTCAGATTTCTACTTCCTGTTTGCCGACTTTGTTTATACATATTGAACATACATTTTGTATATGCCCATTTTTAGTCGCATTTTTCTCAGCAACTATTGATGGCAGAAATCTGATATTTGGTCACAAGCTTCATATAGGTACATACCCTATATCGTGGGAAGCGTTTTTGGATCCGTCAGATTTCTACTTCCTGTTTGCCGAAGAGCAGGGGTATCATAAGTGAGCATTAACTCACAGTTCATCTTGTTAGCTCAATTGACGAAAGTGAGGGTGAGCTTTTATCATCATACAGTGTCCATCATCCTGCATCTGTCTGTCTACTAACTTTTAGCATTTTCATCTCTGATGCATTAAGCTTAACAGGAATGGTCCTTGGGTGGTCCCATTCTAAAATGTATGTGATATGTCTGAACTCCATCTAAGATTCTGAAATTGGCCAAAGCAGCTGTATTTGAATCCAGAAACAGCTTAGATTTAACTGTAAGAGCATAAATAGGAGCTCTTTAACGTAAATTCTGCTTTATATCAAGTTTATGCTTCAGTCGATATCAGAAAAAATACATCTTTATGTAAAAAAAATCATTAAAAAACTTATGTAGAACAACATTTTATTATGAAAATGATTTGTAATATTTGGTTGCGTAATATTTTTGATATATAATGTGAAATAAAAACATCATTAGTTATATTTAAATTATGATTTATCTCAAGTATATACCATATTGAATTATTATACTAAGTCAGGGTATCCCCCAGTAGCTTCTGCTAACTATGATCAGATAAGACAAGATATTTTATTTACCAATAAATGGCTCAGATCATATACTGTAATAACAATTAAAAACTGACACCAGTTTACAGTAACAAACATAAAACAATATTTAAAACCTTGCCACTGATAATAAAATATATACCTCTGATATACCATCATGGCATGGTAATCAGACTGAAAAAGGTACAGAGCCAGAGGGACCATGCAAACAGGGATGCTGTTGTCAAGAATTACCCCTAGCATACATTCCTTGTGCCACATGTAGAAACAATTGCAAGGGTATATGTTTATTCTCCACACCAAGATATGATGCCAGCATGCATGCTAAAGTGGTCAGTTTTAATTATTGCAAAAATAATACCACCAGCATACCTAACTTCTGCCTTAAAAAATTAGGGACTCAAAAGTTTCAAATTCCACTTTTACTTGTCAGATTACACAGACTAGGTAAAATTTCTATAATCATTCATAAGCTGATTCAGGATAAAACTTTTGAAATTTAAGGCTAGTTTAGCTTTGGGAATATGAATAAAAAACTTTAAAAACTTGCTTTTACCCAAGCAATGCATCAATCACAGGGTGAGACTCTAGTTTTAAGATGGACCCCCCCCCATTTAAAAAAAAAAATATCAGTTTATTACTTAAGAAAATGTTGTAGTTTCAAAGACTTATCTCCCTTAGATTATAAGACAGGTGTTTTGTAATTAACTTTTTATGTGAAAGGTGTCAAAAATGTACTTGTACAAATTGTAATTAATTAACTCTGTTAATTGTTATAAAAGCTGTGATAAAATTTGTATTTGATTATATCCTGTAATATTTGTTTGTAGCGATTGTCTTGTAATAAATAATTTAAAATTTGACAGTTGTATTACTTATATAAAAAAATGAATGGGAAAAGTTGTATAAGGATGATATTATCTGATTAAAGTATGGCAGATATATAATAATGGGATTATAGTTAGTGGTAATATAATATCACATGTCACTGAAAACAAGTAAGGAAGTGGATAATCATTAAGATCCTGGTTTTGAAGAAGGGTTGATTTATTAAGACTTGTATTGGGGCTTTTGAGATTGTTGAATAAAAGGTCCACAAACATATCTACAAATACATATAAAGATATAGTGATTTTGTTAAGTTTTATTTATAATTGTGTTTTTGTAGATAAAATATATGGATGTATGGATGGTAACATACAACCATCAATAAAACTGGACTGTCTTGGCTGTGGATCATATGGTAGTTGGATTTACAACTACCTATGCAATCTGTACCTTTCACCGCTGATGTAGTGAGTTCGAATCCCACTCAGGGCAAGGTCTCAGGTGTACAACATTAGGTGATAAATTTTGTCAGTGACTTGCGGCAGGTCAGTGGTTGTTTCCGGGTACTCTGGTTTCCTCCACCAATAAAACTGAAATATTGTTGAAAGTGGTGTTAAACACCATAAAGCCGAACCAAGCCATCAATAAAACTGATTTGTGTGAATATATTTTGGATAGCATTGTTCTACCATAACAGGGGTAATTGGAAGACAAATGTGATAAAAAAGTTTAAACAGTGATGGACAACAGTTCACCAATATCAACAAAACAGACAATAACCTCTCAACTCGAACAACAATAACCTCTCAACTCAACAACAATAACCTCTCAGCTCAACAACAATAACCTCTCAACAAAACAAACAATAACCTCTCAACTCAAGCCAATAGACACTAAAAAACACCATGACATATGATTTTAAAAATGAGAACAGATGGTCAAATGAAAAACAATGGTTCACAAAACACTGAACATAAAACACTACACAGAACAACACATATCCCACTTAAAACAGGGAGCAAACTCCTGAACTCCAGAAGGGTAAGAAATTTATGCACTGTAGTCATTCCATGCTTAATGCTAAGAAATAATATCCAGATTTTTGTTTTTTGACATTTCGAGCAAAATTGGAATTTCTGTTGAAGTTGGCACAATCAGGTTATGGAGATACATGTACTATTAAATCAACACAAAATAAAAGGGGTTAGGGTTATGGCATTAAGCATCACTTCCAACAATATTTCAGTTATATCGAGACGCTAAATACAGGTTTAATTAAAATGAAATGCTATTTGAACAGAAATTAAAATTAAGGTCACATACATGTAATATAGGTTATTGCTTAGTGGAGGAGGTTGTCTTTAAAGCAGCTTTGACTATTATTATTGTTTTTGGATCTCAGTTGAAGCATCCTGACATATCACATGACCAAACTGTGCTAATGATATATTTAAAATTGAAATTAGAGTACTGTTGACACGTCTGCATGACTCAAATTTTTGTCCCGAAAAGTAGATCACATTAGCCTATTTTTTCAAACCCTATTGCGATATACTTTTATAATAGTCAGAAAATTATAAGCACTATGATGACATGAAGGAGTAAGAGTAAAGACTGGTTGGCTCGTAATCGGGATAATGTGTCCGAGTGGAGCGACACGTCCCCCGTCGGACTGTTGTTTCAGTGAGCTAGCACTATAAAAATTCAATTGAGTGTGTTGATCAAGTACAATAAAAATGTAGATATCCAATTAAGTGTGCACAGCATGTTTCTAGACTAACCTTCATCAGGTACGCTCAAAATCAAAAGATCGGAAAGTCAAATAATTTAAAAGTTCTTGGGAGTAAGAACACCAAAGGACTAAAACAGGATAGTACAAATCAGCAAGAACACCAAAGGACTAAAACAGGATAGTACAAATCAGCAAGAACACCAAAGGACTAAAACAGGATAGTACAAATCAGAAAGAACACCAAAGGACTAAAACAGGATAGTACAAATCAGAAAGAACACCAAAGGACTAAAACAGGATAGTACAAATCAGAAAGAACACCAAAGGACTAAAACAGGATAGTAAAAATCAGCAAGAACACCAAAGGACTAAAACAGGATAGTACAAATCAGAAAGAACACCAAAGGACTAAAACAGGATAGTAAAAATCAGAAAGAACACCAAAGGACTAAAACAGGATAGTACAAATCAGAAAGAACACCAAAGGACTAAAACAGGATAGTAAAAATCAGCAAGAACACCAAAGGACTAAAACAGGATAGTACAAATCAGAAAGAACACCAAAGGACTAAAACAGGATAGTACAAATCAGAAAGAACACCAAAGGACTAAAACAGGATAGTACAAATCAGAAAGAACACCAAAGGACTAAAACAGGATAGTAAAAATCAGCAAGAACACCAAAGGACTAAAACAGGATAGTACAAATCAGAAAGAACACCAAAGAACTAAAACAGGATAGTACAAATCAGCAAGAACACCAAAGGACTAAAACAGGATAGTACAAATCAGCAAGAACACCAAAGGACTAAAACAGGATAGTACAAATCAGAAAGAACACCAAAGAACTAAAACAGGATAGTACAAATCAGCAAGAACACCAAAGGACTAAAACAGGATAGTACAAATCAGCAAGAACACCAAAGGACTAAAACAGGATAGTACAAATCAGCAAGAACACCAAAGGACTAAAACAGGATAGTAAAAATCAGCAAGAACACCAAAGGACTAAAACAGGATAGTAAAAATCAGCAAGAACACAAAAGGACTAAAACAGGATAGTAAAAATCAGAAAGAACACCAAAGGACTAAAACAGGATAGTAAAAATCAGAAAGAACACCAAAGGACCAAAACAGGATAGTAAAAATCAGCAAGAACACCAAAGAACCAAAACAGGATAGTAAAAATTAGCAAGAACACCAAAGGACCAAAACAAGATAGTACAAATCAGAAAGAACACCAAAGGACTAAAACAGGATAGTAAAAATCAGCAAGAAGACCAAAGGATCAAAACAGGATAGTAAAAATCAGCAAGAACACCAAAGAACCAAAACAGGATAGTAAAAATCAGCAAGAACACCAAAGGACCAAAACAGGATAGTACAAATCAGAAAGAACACCAAAGGACTAAAACAGGATAGTAAAAATCAGCAAGAACACCAAAGGACTTAAACAGGATAGTAAAAATCAGCAAGAACACCAAAGGATCAAAACAGGATAGTAAAAATCAGCAAGAACACCAAAGGACTAAAACAGGATAGCAAAAATCAGCAAGAACACCAAAGGACTAAAACAGGATGGCCAAAATCAGCAAGAACACCAAAGGACCAAAACAGGATAGTAAAAATCAGCAAGAACACCAAAGGACCAAAACAGGATAGTAAAAATCAGCAAAAACACCAAAGGACTAAAACAGGATAGTAAAAATCAGCAAGAACACCAAAGGACTAAAACAGGATAGTAAAAATCAGCAAGAACACCAAAGGATCAAAACAGGATAGTACAAATCAGCAAGAACACCAAAGGATCAAAACAGGATAGTAAAAATCAGCAAGAACACCAAAGGACTAAAGCAGGATAGTAAAAATCAGAAAGAACACCAAAGGACTAAAACAGGATAGCAAAAATCAGAAAGAACACCAAAGGACTAAAACAGGATAGCCAAAATCAGCAAGAACACCAAAGGACCAAAACAGGGTAGTAGAAATCAGCAAGAACACCAAAGGACCAAAACAGAATAGTAAAAATCAGCAAAAACACCAAAGGACTAAAACAGGATAGTAAAAATCGGCAAGAACACCAAAGGACTAAAACAGGATAGTAAAAATCAGCAAGAACACCAAAGGACCAAAACAGGATAGTAAAAATCAGCAAGAACACCAAAGGACTAAAACAGGATAGTAAAAATCAGCAAGAACACAAAAGGACTAAAACAGGATAGTAAAAATCAGCAAGAACACCAAAGGACTAAAACAGGATAGTAAAAATCAGCAAGGACACCAAAGGACTAAAACAGGATAGTAAAAATCAGAAAGAACACCAAAGGACTAAAATAGGATAGTAAAAATCAGCAAGAACACCAAAGGACTAAAACAGGATAGTAAAAATCAGCAAGAACACCAAAGGACTAAAACAGGATAGTAAAAATCAGCAAGAACACCAAAGAACTAAAACAGGATAGTAAAAATCAGAAAGAACACCAAAGGACTAAAACAGGATAGTAAAAATCATCAAGAACACCAAAGGACTAAAACAGGATAGTAAAAATCAGCAAGAACACCAAAGGACTAAAACAGGATAGTAAAAATCAGCAAGAACACCAAAGGACCAAAACAGGATAGTACAAATCAGAAAGAACACCAAAGGACTAAAACAGGATAGCAAAAATCAGAAAGAACACCAAAGAACCAAAACAGGATAGTACAAATCAGAAAGAACACCAAAGGACTAAAACAGGATAGTAAAAATCAGCAAGAACACCAAAGGACTAAAACAGGATAGTAAAAATCAGCAAGAACACCAAAGGACTAAAACAGGATAGTAAAAATCTGAAAGAACACCAAAGGACTAAAACAGGATAGTAAAAATCAGCAAGAACACCAAAGGACTAAAACAGGATAGTACAAATCAGAAAGAACACCAAAGGACCAAAACAGGAAAGTACAAATCAGAATGAACACCAAAGGACTAAAACAGGATAGTACAAATCAGAAAGAACACCAAAGGACTAAAACAGGATAGTACAAATCAGAAAGAACACCAAAGGACTAAAACAGGATAGTACAAATCAGAAAGAACACCAAAGGACTAAAACAGGATAGTACAAATCAGAAAGAACACCCAAAGGACCAAAACAGGATAGTACAAATCAGCAAGAACACCAAAAGACTAAAACAGGATAGTACAAATCAGAAAGAACACCAAAGGACTAAAACAGGATAGTACAAATCAGCAAGAACACCAAAGGACTAAAACAGGATAGTAAAAATCAGCAAGAACACCAAAGGACCAAAACAGGATAGTACAAATCAGAAAGAACACCAAAGGACTAAAACAGGATAGTAAAAATCAGCAAGAACACCAAAGGACTAAAACAGGATAGTACAAATCAGAAAGAACACCAAAGGACCAAAACAGGATAGTAAAAATCAGCAAGAACACCAAAGGACCAAAACAGGATAGTACAAATCAGAAAGAACACCAAAGGACTAAAACAGGATAGTAAAAATCAGCTAAGGTCTCCTATGCCTCGGCGATGAGAAACAAAGCCAACATAATCTCCTTGAATGTAACATGTTCTTGTCGTGATATAGGTAAAAAAATTGCTCACTCACTTGAGCCCTATAATGATCACCTAACATGGAATTGATATTACATACATAGAAGTTGATGACTAACAGCTCTTTGTTTTTCTGGAATGATTTTATCAATCAAATATAAACTTTGTGTTCCCACACATCTATAATAAACATAGGTAATAATGTGAACCTATATTTGTTCCTTTGTATAATTTATTATAAGCTACTCAATAATATTTGAAAGGGGCCTTTGTAGTCATGATCTTATGGTAGTTGGATTTACAACTACCTATGGAATCAGTGCCTATCACCACTAAAGTTGTGAGTTCGAATCCTGTTCATGGCGAGGTGTACTTGATACAACATTATGTGGTAAAGTTTGTTCAAGTGACATGCAACAGGTTGATTGTTTTCTCAGGGTACTCGGGTTTCCTCCACCAATAAAACTGATCGCCACGACATAGCTGAAATAATGTTGAAAGTGGTGTTAAACACCCTAACCTCCCGTTCTTTGAGTAACAAATAATACTGTTTATACAGTGTGGAATAAATATTGTAATTTTTTTTCCATTGGAATAGATATACAATGTAATTTCATATTTGTTCTAGTCAGAATAAGTGCTATTATCTCATTAAAACTCTTTTTGATAATAATAAATTTGATAATAATAAATTTGATATCATTGTACTATTAAAATGGTTTACTAGTTCTCTGACAGTTCATATGCCCTTGTCTATATAACTTCTATAGAAAGAATTCACCATCTTCCCGACAAGAGTTTTGTAATTATTATACAATCTGTCTCGCATTAAAATCCAATTTACCATCTCACACGATTGAGAAAACGGTAAAAGAGGAAAAAAACCTACAACATTATTATAATGTCAAGTAAATCATCTGTTAACAAAAACGTGTCGATGTTACATCTTATTGATTCTATTGTAAATTAATTTTATATATAGATGTGCTTGTTGAAGGTTTGGTTATATATGTTTTATATAGAAGATATCTTTTCTAGTTTTTGAAGGAAGTGTCTTGATTTTCAGACAATTCCCTCAAGATTAAATAGTCTTAAGGCAGATTAGAACATACAATTTGATCCTTAATAGATTTTATGATTTTGTGTTGCCAGTAAAGTCTATAGATTACTATTTATATCATCATGGACCATGATTCTATATCATACTTTTCTTTTAAAACCCACAAATTTAGCAGACATAGGTGACCTTAGCAAATTTTGGCTATCCTCTTTAGGCCCTTTGGTTTTATTGCTCCCAAAACTTAAATTATTTGGTTGCCCAATCTTTCGATTTTGAGCATACCTTGATGAAGATTATTCCAGAATGTGTCTTGCGCACTAACTTTGCTATAGATCTACATTTTAATTACTATTACTGGGTCGATACTTCTGCTGGTGTACTATTAGGGCATCATCAACCTTTGAGCCGTAATGAAAGCGGGAGGTTTGGCGCTTTAAAATCTGATTCAACCCACCATTTCTTTAGAAATGCCTGTACCAAGTCAGGGTCATTACGGTTTTCAGTTTTCCGGTTGTTGACTGATTTTGTCTGTTTATATACTTATGAGTTTTGACTTTCCCTTTGTAAGATTGTTCAGAGTTCGGTAGTCAGTGCTTCGACACTGGTATGGTTTATTAGATATATTTATTACTAAAATTTACAGTTCCTAAATAATGTAAATATCAATAAAACTAAGGTTCTCCTCCCTCAGGCATAGGTGACCTTAGTCAATAATAAAACTAAGGTTCTCCTCCCTCAGGCATAGGTGACCTTAGTCAATAATAAAACTAAGGTTCTCCTCCCTCAGGCAAAGGTGACCTTAGCCAATAATAAAACTAAGGTTCTCTTCCCTCAGACATAGGTGACCTTAGTCAATAATAAAACTAAGGTTCTCCTCCCTCAGGCATAGGTGACCGTAGCCAATAATAAAACTAAGGTTCTCCTCCCTCAGGCATAGGTGACCTTAGTCAATAATAAAACTAAGGTTCTCCTCCCTCAGGCATAGGTGACCTTAGTCAATAATAAAACTAAGGTTCTCCTCCCTCAGGCATAGGTGACCTTAGTCAATAATAAAACTAAGGTTCTCCTCCCTCAGGCATAGGTGACCTTAGCCAATAATAAAACTAAGGTTCTCCTCCCTCGGGCATAGGTGACCTTAGCCAATAATAAAACTAAGGTTCTCCTCCCTCAGGTATAGGTGACCTTAGCCAATAATAAAGCTAAGGTTCTCCTCCCTCAAGTATAGGTGACCTTAGCCAATAATAAAACTAAGGTTCTCCTCCCTCAGACATAGGTGACCTTAGTCAATAATAAAACTAAGGTTCTCCTCCCTCAGGCATAGGTGACCGTAGCCAATAATAAAACTAAGGTTCTCCTCCCTCAGGCATAGGTGACCTTAGTCAATAATAAAACTAAGGTTCTCCTCCCTCAGGCATAGGTGACCTTAGTCAATAATAAAACTAAGGTTCTCCTCCCTCAGGCATAGGTGACCGTAGCCAATAATAAAACTAAGGTTCTCCTCCCTCAGGCATAGGTGACCTTAGCCAATAATAAAACTAAGGTTCTCCTCCCTCAGGTATAGGTGACCTTAGCCAATAATAAAGCTAAGGTTCTCCTCCCTCAAGTATAGGTAACCTTAGCCAATAATAAAACTAAGGTTCTCCTCCCTCATACATAGGTGACCTTAGTCAATAATAAAACTAAGGTTCTCCTCCCTCAGGTATAGGTGACCTTAGCCAATAATAAAACTAAGGTTCTCCTCCCTCAGGCATAGGTGACCTTAGCCAATAATAAAACTAAGGTTCTCCTCCCTCAGGCATAGATGACCTTAGTCAATAATAAAACTAAGGTTCTCCTCCCTCAGGCATAGGTGACCTTAGTCAATAATAAAACTAAGGTTCTCTTCCCTCAGGTATAGGTGACCTTAGCCAATAATAAAACTAAGGTTCTCATCCCTCAGGCATAGGTGACCTTAGCCAATAATAAAACTAAGGTTCTCCTCCCTCAGACATAGGTGACCTTAGCCAATAATAAAACTAAGGTTCTCCTCCCTCAGGTATAGGTGACCTTAGCCAATAATAAAACTAAGGTTCTCCTCCCTCAGGCATAGGTGACCTTAGTCAATAATAAAACTAAGGTTCTCCTCCTTCGGGCATAGGTGACCTTAGCCAATAATAAAACTAAGGTTCTCCTCCCTCAGGTATAGGTGACCTTAGCCAATAATAAAACTAAGGTTCTCCTCCCTCAGGCATAGGTGACCTTAGCCAATAATAAAACTAAGGTTCTCCTCCCTCAGGTATAGGTGACCTTAGCCAATAATAAAACTAAGGTTCTCCTCCCTCGGGCATAGGTGACCTTAGACAATAATAAAACTAAGGTTCTCTTCCCTCAGGCATAGGTGACCTTAGTCGATTTTAGCTATCCTTAAATTATTTGGCTGTCCAATCTTTCGATTTTGAGCATACCTGATGAAAGTTATTCCAGAAGCGTGCTGTGTTCACTAAATTTGATATCTATGTCTTCAGTAAATAGTTTTTTTATGCTGACTCGGGACATCTGTAAAGCTGACTTAATCCTGGCTACTCATGAATGATCATTGAATGGTTGTCTACAAAGTTTGTAAAAGTATTATAAAAAAAAATGTTGTGTAACCAGGACTTTCGCAACTTTATTAAATTGGATAACCAAGACTTCCTTTTGTCATATTCTGCTGTAGCTATAGGATATTTATCATCTGATAAAAAATCAAAAAGTTGACTAGTAGAATCTGTTCCATCCATTTCAAATTAAGTTTATACCTGTTTTAATACAGGCAAACTTTAGTGATTGGTAAATAAACCCACCTTACACCTATCATAAACATTCTGTAAACATTTAAATGAATCTCCTCTTTTGAAAAGGACATACATTTTTACAGTTATGGAATATTGTCCTGTTTAGATAACCAATTGGATTTATCTCCCTTTCATTGTTTCATACCAGATTTCTATGAAATTATGTCCTGCAAAACAATATCTCACAGAGCATATTTTTACTTGATAATAGCTGTTGTTTTCTTCAATCAAGAATTCATAGTTGTTTACATGTATACTTTAGCCAAGGCTTTATAGGTGTTTTATACCTTAGCCAGAGTTATATATTACTGTGGTATATACATTAGCAAGGTTTCATTGTTGTATTCACTAGCCAAGACTTCATAACCATAATATAGTCAAGCCTTCATAGCTGTTATAAAACAGACTTCATAGCTGTTGTATTAACTTGTATGCATTAAGCCAAGATTGCATAATTGTTCTAGACTTCATAGCTATTGTATTCAAGACTTCATAGCTGTTATAAAGCAGACTTCATAGCTGTTATAAAGCAGACTTCATAGTTGTGGTATGCCTGAACTAAGGTCTCAGCTGTTATAAAGCAGATTTCATAGCTGTGGTATACCTGAACTAAGGTTTCATAGCTGTTATAAAGCAGACTTCATAGCTGTGGTATACCACAACCAAGGTTTCATAGCTGTTATAAAGCAGACTTCATAGTTGTGGTATGCCTGAACTAAGGTCTCAGCTGTTATAAAGCAGACTTCATAGCTGTGGTATACCTGAACTAAGGTTTCATAGCTGTTATAAAGCAGACTTCATAGCTGTGGTATACCACAACCAAAGTTTCATAGCTGTTATAAAGCAGACTTCATAGTTGTGGTATGCCTGAACTAAGGTCTCAGCTGTTATAAAGCAGACTTCATAGCTGTGGTATACCTCGACCAAGGTTTCATAGCTGTTATATAGCAGACTTCATAGCTGTGTTATACCTGAACTAAGGTTTCATAGCTGTTATAAAGCAGATTTCATAGCTGTGGTATACCTGAACTAAGGTTTCATAGCTGTTATAAAGCAGACTTCATAGCTGTGGTATACCACAACCAAGATTTCATAGCTGTTATAAAGCAGACTTCATAGTTGTGGTATGCCTGAACTAAGGTCTCAGCTGTTATAAAGCAGACTTCATAGCTGTGGTATACCTCAACCAAGGTTTCATAGCTGTTATATAGCAGACTTCATAGCTGTGGTATACCTGAACTAAGGTTTCATAGCTGTTATAAAGCAGATTTCATAGCTGTGGTATACCTGAACTAAGGTTTCATAGCTGTTATAAAGCAGACTTCATAGCTGTTGTATACCTGAACCAAGGTTTCATAGCTGTTATATACCTGAACCAAGGTTTCATAGCTGTTATATACCTGAACCAAGGCTTCATAGCTGGTGTATTCATTAGGCAAGGTTTCATATCTGTTTTGTAACTTAGCCAAGATTTCATAGTTGTTGTATACCTTAAGCCAATGCTTATAGCTGTTGTACAGTCAAGACTTCACAGGTGTATTATACCTTGTCCAAGATTTCAAACCTTAGCCAATGTTTCATAGCTGTTGTATACCTTAGCCAAGGTTCCATAGCTGCTGTATACCTTAGCCAATGTTTCATAGCTGTTGCATACCTTAGCCAATGTTTCATAGCTGCTGTATACATTAGCCATTGTTTCATAGCTGTTATATACCTTAGCCAATGATTCATAGCTGCTGTATACCTTAGCGAAGGTTCCATAGCTGCTGTATACCTTAGCCAATGTTTCATAGCTGCGGTATACCTTGGCCAATGTTTCATAGCTGCTGTATACCTTAGCCAAGGTTTCATAGCTGCTGTATACCTTAACCAAGGTTTCATAGCTGTGGTATACCTTAGCCAATGTTTCATAGCTGCTGTATACCTTAGCCAATGTTTCATAGCTGCTGTATACCTTAGCCAAGGTTTCATAGCTGTTGTATACCTTAGCCAAGGTTCCATAGCTGCTGTATACCTTAGCCAATGTTTCATAGCTGTTGTATACCCTAGCCAGTGTTTCATAGCTGCTGTATACCTTAGCCAATGTGTCATAGCTACTGTATACCTTAGCCAAGGTTTCATAGCTGTTGTATACCTTAACCAAGGTTTCATAGCTGTTGTATACACTAGCCAATGTTTCATAGCTGCTGTATACCTTAGCCAATGTGTCATAGCTACTGTATACCTTAGCCAAGGTTTCATAGTTGTATACCTTAGCCAAGGTTTCATAACTGTTGTATACCTTAGCCAATGTTTCATAGCTGCTATATACCTTAGCCAATGTTTCATAGCTGTTGTATACCCTAGCCAATGTTTCATAGCTGTTGTATACCCTAGCCAATGTTTCATAGCTGCTGTATACCTTAGCCAAGGTTTCATAGCTGTTGTATACCTTAGACAAGGTTCCATAGCTGCTGTATACCTTAGCCAATGCTTCATAGCTGTTGTCTTCCTTAGCCAATGTTTCATAGCTGCTGTATACCTTAGCCAATGTTTCATAGCTGTTGTATACCATAGCCAATGTTTCATAGCTGCTGTATACCTTAGCCAATGTGTCTTAGCTACTGTATACCTTAGCCAAGGTTTCATAGCTGTTGTATACCTTAGCCAAGGTTTCATAGCTGCTGTATACCTTAGCCAATGTTTCATAACTGTTGTCTTCCTTAGCCAATGTTTCATAGCTGCTGTATACCTTAGCCAATGTTTCATAGCTGTTGTATACCTTAGCCAATGTTTCATAGCTTCTGTATACCTTAGCCAATGTTTCATAGCTGCTGTATACCTTAGCCAATGTTTCATAGCTGCTGTATACCTTAGCCAATGTTTCATAGCTGCTGTATACCTTAACCAACGTTTCATAGCTGCTGTATACCTTAGCCAATGTTTCAGAGCTGCTGTATACCTTAGACAATGTTTCATAGCTGCTGTATACCTTAAGCCAAGGTTTCATAGCTGCTGTATACCTTAACCAAGGTTTTATAGCTGCTGTATACCTTAGCCAATGTTTCATAGCTGCTGTATACCTTAGACAATGTTTCATAGCTGCTGTATACCTTAGCCAATGTTTCATAGCTGCTGTATACCTTAGCCAATGTTTCATAGCTGCTGTATACCTTAACCAATGTTTCATAGCTGCTGTATACCTTAGCCAACGTTTCATAGCTGCTCTATACCTTAGCCAAGGTTTCATAGCTATTGCATACCTTAACCAAGATTGTATAGCTGTTGTGCACCTTATCCAATGATCCATAGCTGTTATACAACCAAGACTTCATAGCTGCTGCATTCATTAACCAAAATTTCATACCTTCAAAATGAAATAAAAAAGTTACATCACTAGGAATAATTTATCATGTAAATAAAGTATATATTTAGGCAGTCAATACAATTAGTGTAATATGTTTACATCACTAGAAGTTAAAATTTTCAACAGGTGTTGTTTTAAGTTACCTGGCAGAAGCAAAAATATAAACAAAAGAAGGGTAATTACACAACCCAGAAATTACAGGAGATAACCGTATTACCAAATTATCATATGACATTTTATGCCGATTTATAAAAAATAGCTAAAAACTATGTTTATGTTTGTTTTATTAATATTCTGGAGTTTGTAAGAACTATTAGTGTGATGATATTGATTTGGAAATTAAGTTGTTAAAATGATGATTTCAAATTTTGGAGTATGTATAAAGCGTTGCCATGATACTGCAGCAGAAAGTCGGGTAAGATAATTAACCCCAATGATTTTTTACTGGGTTTTTTTTGTAGGTAAAAAAACTGTGTTTTTATTTTAAGGTTTCTAAGATAAGTAATTACTTTGATTTAGCTAAGAACAGATCACCTTTTAACTTCACAGTGTTTAAAGATTGAGAGAATTTACAGATAGTACAAAAACTTGCTGTTATACCTTGAACAGGCATTCTACTTCTACTTCAACCAAACCTTTCATGTTGTAAACATTATTTTTCCATTTTTAGCCCACTGGAACCAAAAGTATATGTGAGCTATTTTGAAGCTTTCTTCCTATTTGGTTTGTAAACTTTTTACAATCTTTCATTATAGACTAGAATTTCCTCCCCATTTTGAATTCAGTCAAACCGATTTATCCTACGCTTGAGTACGCTATAACAAATTAATCTTTGTCTTTTTTAATGAAGACCAGTTAGTTGAGTGACATTTTCAGAAAAGATGCTTAGTTTTTGACTTTAATGCACCTATCTAACACACAGCTGATTATTTTTACTAGTAATAGCCAAATGTCTATACTTTCGAGTATGCCCGGTCATAAGAAAATCGTATGGTGCGTTTTTTGTAAAATTAGAGTTAACGTCAAGTTATCATTTCAAATGCACAAAATACTATCTACATTTAAACATATATTATTTCCAATTCATAACATTTTTTGTAAACATAATGAGTTGATTTTCTGCAAAAGACATAAGAAAGTATGAAAACACATCTGTAATGTGTAAATCATTTCATTTTTGTAGATATTAAATCAGTTTTGCTACCATTTTATCGTTATTTCAGATAATCAATCACATCTTTTCACTTTAGAATTATTAATTTTATCATTTTTGTCGATAACCAAATGCAAACTGTTCATAGAATTCATTTAAAACAATAACTCTGGTCAAATAAAGTCATTAAAGAACACATTATAAAGTGAATATAATGTTGATAAGTGTTATGTTAAGGGCGTTCACTAATTGTTGAATCTGTGCTGGAAAAATCCGTGTAATGTCTACAATTTGTAGTCCGGTCAAATTAACACCTCCACCTGCTACAAAGGGCAGACCTTCCATCGATTGGCAACGTTGTATCATTTGTCAAGTATTTACGGCAGAACGGCTTTGTATTCCAACTACTAAGGGAAGGTCAACTTTTATTTCTGCTGTGAATAAACGGAAGGATGAAGTTTACAGAAAACTTGTTGACGAATATACAATTGTCGAAAATGCTCCATTTGGAAATATCAAATATCACAAAAGCTGTTACAAAGCATTTACCAGTAAACAAAACCTGTCAACATGTTCCAACTTTAAATCCACACGTCCGACTTCAGCATCATGCAATCAGAATCCATCATCAAATGAAGATAATTTCACTATTGTGACACGATCTAGAGCTTCCGAAATCGATTGGACAGCTTGCATATTTTGCAAACACAAAGCCTTTAAACACGACAGAAAAATGCACAAAGTTTTGTCGGAAAATAGAACCCGAAGTATTAAGCGTGTTGCTGAACAAATATCAGACAGTCAAATGATCTTCAAAATGACGTCTGAAGACATTGCTGAAAATGCTTTGTATCATTCAGCATGTATAACACGATATTTGCTTAGAAATATCAAAACAGAGATTGAGGAACCTCTGATGTCAGAGCATGAAAATGCATTCGATCAATTTGTTTCCACCATCCAAGAAGACTTGCTGATACACAAGAAAGTGTTCTACCTGAACCACCTACTGGAGAAATGTGTACCTTTCCTCCCTGAAGATATGCATGAAAGTTACACAATGTATCGGCTTCAACAAAAGTTGGAGAAACACTTTGGTGATGCTATCGTTATTCAATGTCAACAAGGGCAGGGTATGTCTAATATCGTGTACAGCAGCTCCATTTGTCTCTCTGAAGCTATCGACACGGCCAACCGTCTGAAAGCTGATATGAAGTCTTCTTCATCTGTTTGTGATGAAGATCTCATACTTCACAAAGCTGTCGGCATTTTACGTAAGCCTATTGGCGATCTAGTCATCGAAAGTAGCGAATATACGTCTCCTATGGCACTTCACTTAGCCATTCTCTTAATGTTATGCCACCAGTATTGAAAACATTCCTATGTTGGCTGTTGGATGATGTTGCCTATGACACTGTCAACAAAGACCACACAATTCCACCAGAAAAGTTGCGGAAATGCATGGCTTTAGCTGAAACAATAGTATCAATAAATAAAAACTCCTTCACACCATTCAGCCTGGGTTTAGCTTTACAAATGCATCATGTCTATGGTTCTAAAAATCTGGTTGAAACTTTACATAGTCATGGGTTCTGTGCTTCATATAATGGGCTTAGACGGCATCTTACAAGTTTAGCTGATGGAACATATATTCCTCATGGTATTTGTTCGTTGCCCGGAGAAGTCACACTTATTCAGGAAGGAGCGGACAATGTAGACATCAATACCGAAACCATAGATGGTAAGGATACTCGATGGCAAGGGCAGTGTTTCAGGTTAAATCGGCACCACCTAGCAGTGAGGCTTTGAATGATGCAAGGATCAAGCGAAATCAAGAGCGTTCTCTTCCAATAACAGAGAAAACTTTTGCTCTGATCAGTTGTTTACCATACGACAAACCCAAAGAACGCATGGAACCAATACACCATGAAGATGCACATGACAAAATTACCAGATGTGAAGTAAAAAATGCTGAAACCCCGGACGTATCTTGGACGCTTCTTAGGCTTTTTTCAAGAAGCGCTGTTGAATTTCCAATTGCGTGTCATGTTCCTCGTAGTGAACAAATTATTCCATTTTGGACAGGATATTACAAGAAAACATCTGAATACTGTGAATCCTTTAGCTTAGTATCATATGCACCTATCGTCGATTCCAAGCCCACCGGTATGGCAACAGTTTATACCACCATGAAAAAGTGTGTTGAAATGTGTTGTAAAGCGGAGCAGCAGTATTCAGTTCAGACCTTTGACCAGCAGTTGTATGCTATTGCACAGCAGATAAAATGGTCCAGACCTCTTGAATTTCAGAATCATATCATTCATTTAGGCAGATTCCACACCTTATCATGCTTTATCACATCTATTGGCAAACTTTGGGGCGATGGTGGTCTGGCTGATCTACTCGTTGATTCAGGTGTATACGCTGCATGCACAGTAGAACAGATGCTTTCTGGTAAACAATTTAACAGAGCAGTGCGAGGTCTTACTCTGACTTATGAAGCAGTAATGTTGTTATGGCTTGCATCATTTTTTGACTGGTGTGGAACAACAGAACGTCTCACTGACATGCCAGATCTATTTTGGGGCGCCCTTCTGAGGTGCCATGAAACTTTCATTGGCGATATGTCCTCATGGAATGAAGATATTGCTGTTCTGAATTCTTTATTTGAAGCGCATCTTGCACCTCTAATGAAAGGCTTTCGCGAATGGGGGTGTGCTGTTTCCCCGACGTTTAGATTTTGGGACATGTTCCTGCTAGCAGCTAGTATTATGCTCCAAAATATAAGAGCCGAGAGAAACGGTGTATGGTCAATGCATTTGAGTTCAGTTCGTTCTATGCTCCCATTCTTTTTTGTTACCAACAGGAATAATTACTCTAGATGGACTCCTATATACCTCTTAGACATGCTCAATCTCCCCTCAGAAATTGAATCCCGCTTCAAGGCAGGTTTCTTTGCTATTCGATAGAAAGCTGGTTCCTTCAACGGAGTGTGGAGTGACATGGCCACAAAAAAGACCATCATTAAAGATAGCAAGAGTAGCGGTGGTATTGTTGGTCTGACCTGAAAGAAATCTGCACTGATAAGATGGAACATTACATGACATATTGTGGGACACTTCAGTGCAGCAATGAAAGTCATATCAGGGTTGGTTACCATGGACGACGAAACTCACGATGAAAACAGATCGGCATCGATGAAATGGGATGAACAGCAAGTGTCAGACTTAATCAGCAGGAGAAAATGATCAACCCATTCGACATTCAGCAACACCCTCCTGAATTGATTAATGTTTCTACGGGCCTCAAACCTCAAAGGAAGTGCAAGAATTGCTCCTAAAATCAGTCGATACGGGTAATGCTATGGTCAAAACATTTATTGGTTCTGCTTTGTCTGTAGGTAAGTCTGGAAGTTTTTATGGTCCTATTAAAAGATCTAACATCAAGACATTTTCAGATATGAACAAGAAGACGAAGCTAAAATGCCGATCAGGAGAGACAGTACAGGGAAACATCAATCCAGAACTTATATTTCGTCGTGCATTAGCACTAACGACATGAAGAGATGATGTTACTGTGAAAAAACTACTCTCTTCCCCTATTGGACCCATACCAACTTCCCTGTTCCATGATGACAACACCATGAGAAAATGTGTCAAGGCTGATCTTACTCATGAACTTGAACGTGAGTTATGTCCATCTTTCACTCTTCCTTCATTTGACAAAACAATTACAGTTTTGATCCGTGATGGTATGGGCATTATTCAATCTTTAGATGTGAAAAAGTTCTCCAATTTTGGTGATCTGGCGATCTTCTATTTGAAATATTTGTCGATGCTCTTTCAGTCTGCGGAAACAATTGTAGATGTCTTTGATAGGTATGACCTTGAGGACTCTATCAAATCTGCTGAAAGAGAACGTCGCTCTCAAGCAGCTGGTGGGCACAGGATCTATCATGTAAATGAAGGCAGCACCATCCCAGACTGGAAAAAATTCATGTCGAACAATAGAAATAAGCAGGAATTAATCAGCTTTCTTGGAGAATTTATTTCAAAGTTCGTCAACGCCGATAATCCCTTGCCTGTTGGACAAGCTTTATATTTAGCAGGGACTTTCCGGAATCCAGAGGTCATGAAAAAAATAGCAGGTGATCAAGTTACAGACTGTAGATTTGTTCAGTATCCAAGAAGAGGCAGATACTAGAATTATTTTGCATGCCCTTCATGCTGACGAACAATTTGGTAAGTCTAGTGTTAAAGGCAGAATCATTATCAAATGTTCAGACACTGATGTGTTAGTTCTCTGTGTCCATTACTATCCACGCATGCAGAACACGGATTAACTATGGCTGTTGATGGGTTCGGTTACTAGCATTAAGGATGGTAGGCGATATATACCAGTTCATGACTTGTGTAGTTCTCTGTCGAGCATAACTTGTGAAATTCTCCCCATGGTTCATGCTCTGACTGGTTGTGATACCACTTCTGCTATCTTTGGTATTGGAAAAAAATCTGTTTTTAAGCTGATTAAATCTTTATCTGCTGAGCTTTCGGACCTTTCACAGCTTAAGGACCCAGATCTTGAATCCTCAATATGTGTTGCAAGAAAAGTTGTGGCAAAGTTGTATGACCCAAAAGCAAAGTATATGTCTTGCCACACCAATTTGAATAAGCTACATGTCAGACTTGCTACCAGCAAAGACTGCTCCCTTGTTAGCATTCCACCAAGTGAATCGGCATTTAAACAACACGTCCTGAGAACTTCCATTCAAGCAAAGACGTGGATGACATCACACCAAGCAAAACCACCAGTAGCTTCACCTTATGACTACGATTGGCAAAAAGGTAGCAACGGTCCAACTCCAATTTTGTTCTCTGGTCTGATGTCATCAGACTTCCTTCAAAATTTGATTTGTTCGTGCAAAGGTAAAAAGATATGTAGCCGAGAATGTGTTTGCTACGAACAAAACCTCTGTTGTACAGAATTATGTCCTTGTCAGGACAGTGATCTATGTTTAAACATAATTACAAGCCAACAGAACCCTGATGATGACGACGAAGAAGCGGCATATGATGATTAATTTGAAGGCTGCAGTGGTTAAATGAAATGGAATTGTGAATTTTAATGGATATGAAATATGAATATGTATATACATGTATGTAGTCCACAATCAAAACCCATGGAAAAAAAAAAGAAAAAAAAAGTGAAAATATTATCCTGATTTTAGGTTAAATCTTGCAATATGATTGGTTGATATTGTCCTAATAAATTTCAGTGCAATGTTTTATTAAGTCAATTCGAATTATCTCCCTTACACTGTTGACTTAATATGAAAAAAAATGAAGTCAAGAGGTGAAATATGGAGACAAAACCATGACAAATTCCATATCCCATGGAAAACTGAAAGATGAGATACATGGTTGTATGGATTCAAAATCATGATAAATTCATTGTCCTAATATGGAAAACATTAGATATGTGTAACTAATAATATCCTACCAGACGGCCCTCCGACCTTGACGTGGTTGGTAGGCTTTCAACAAACAGGAGGCCCAAGTTATTGTGATTTATGGATGATTTGTCAATGATGTCCATTTTCACCCTTTTTATACCCCCCGCAACGAAGTTGTAGGGCCGTATACTGGTTTCACCATGTCCGTCTGTCTGTCTGTCTGTCCGTCCATCCGTCTGTCCGTCTGTCTGTAGACAAATCCTATGTCGTACGATAACTTGAGTTGTGTTTCTTAGAATCTTTTAAAATTTTATCAGCAGCTTACCGGTGAAGAGAGGAGGATCCCTTTCTTTTTTGACGATTTTCACTTTTGCCTTTCCAGAGTTATTGGACTTGATATGACAGAAAATAGGATTTTTACCCTATGTCGTATGATAACTTGAGTAGTGTTTCTCAGAATGTTTCGAAATTTTATCAGCAGCTTACCGGTGAAGAGAGGAGGGTCCCTTTCATTTTTGGTCGGAACAATCAGTAATGTTTTGGTTATGGAAATAGGTTGGACAGATGCGGGGGGGGGGGGGGGGGGGGTATATATTAATGAGCTGTGCTCACAGTAATATTAGTTATGATGATATTTTTTTCGATCTTCTATGCTTCCTACTCACAATTTTTTTTTCTTCAAATATATGTGCTATATATATGTGTATATTTATGGTTCAAAACAATTTTAAAAGTTTGTTTTATAACATGCATCGCTGATTTACCACGGCCTTAACGAAAACGTCAATATGACGTCACACATCTCGTTGTTTTTTACTGATGTGAGTTGGAATGGAAGAAATATTAGTTGCATGGTGCATTAATTAATTGCTTCAACTTAGCTCATTATGTAACATGAGGATTAAATTTGAAAATGTTCATATTTGACCTTTGACCCAGATTTAAAAGAAATTGCACCATATTTAACTTTTACGACCGGGCAAACTGAAATCTACACTCTTTTACCTTTCCAATGATATATGATATAGCCGTGTGTTAGGTAGGTGCATTAAAAATGAATTGTATCCTTGTATGTCACTCGACTAAGTGAGTGTTTAGACCATTGTTGATTGCTTGTGTATGTTCTAGCAAATTTATGTTAGATGTCAAGTTAAGTTAGAAATGAGTGATATCAGAATCATTTTTTTTGTGGCAATTATTTATTTAATGGAAAACTGTGAATTTGAGAATCAGTGATTGTGTTTCTAGCAAATTCATTCTTTCATGGTTTCCCACCAAATTTTTACAGGATATTTATTTCAATATTGTTTATTATTAGAATTCCAACTTGGATAAATATCTTGGAAGGCATGTAGACCTGTTAATTTTTGGAAAAGTACCTAACAACCCAACATATTTCTGGAATAAGAACAACAAGAGCTGTGACCTGGAACAATTGGATTGAATATCCCAACATTTTTTTTTCATGTTGTAAATTAAAAAGAAGACAACTCTGCTTATAATATGATACTTTAGAATATTGAAATGATGTCTTCTGAGAATAAAATGATATTTAATAATATGAAAAACGTCTTATAAAATAGTTGATTATTTTGAAAGAAAGTTATAATTTCTTAAAGATTTAAGTTGAAAAGAAATGCTGATACTTTATGAACAAAGTTATCTGAAAATCGTCATTTCTGAGCTTAGTACCCAGGATGTCTCTTACAGTACATAGGAATATGTGAGTGACAGTTTCATTACAATCTGTTTGTTTAAAATTCTGTTTTAATGCAGACTGGAAATTGTTAACATGCCTCCATACCTGTGCTTCTTGAAATAAAATGGAATTAACAAAGATACTAACCAGATAAGAGGAATACTCAGGTGAACCTCTGGTAATATTTTGTTTTTAATTCATTACAAAAAAGTTTAAGAAAAAGACATGCAGTAAATATTTGAAAAAGTAAGAATGTAATACTAGTACTGCTTTTATAATAGTTGATTATAAACACAAAGGTTTTATTTTAAAATACTGTTTAATATGTGTTGAAATTTTGAAATAGTGGATGATTTGTCAACTTTACATTAAGTTAAGTAAGAGTTATCTCTCTTTGAGTTTGTACAGATAAACTTCCCCCAAAATAGTTATAAAGTAAAATACACTTAAAAGGAAAAATGAGTCCAAATGACTTTTGAAGATTTTGTAAAAATCGCCTCTATTGTTAGATAGAATCATTAATTATTGGAATATTATAAGTATTAAAATTTTGTATGAAATTAGACAATGTAATTTCCAATCTAATAAAAAATTAGATGTTTATCAGAGCTTCAGATAAGCTGCGTATTTGCGTTTGTCACACTATGAAAACGAGTAAAAACGCATGTATTATTAGATCAGAGTGTACAGATTACGCATGCATATTGCTGTGTAAGCAAACTTTCCAAATTCGGAGCGTACTTGTACAGTTGTGTACATAACAATACATTTTTGTCTTTGAGAAATTCCCCGTAATTACTTCCCTTTATACTTTTCGAAGGAGAGAGCGTATACATTCGAGGGGTGCCGAATGCTTGCCTTTCTAAGCATCGATGTCAAAAGAGATCTGATTGGATGCTTATGATAAATCATCCAATCGCAGTCAATATTACAAATAAATGCGGTTTACGTAATAAGTAAGAACTAAAGCGAAAGTAAATTCAAGATAAGATAAGAAAAATTTGGGAACACGTTGTTCGTTGAAAATGAGCAAGAACATGAATAAGCGCGCTACTAAGCGCAAGAGCGCTACGGAAAATTATATACTTAAGTTCCTGACAGTTTCATCTGTGTCTAGTGACGGCATAGTTAAAGGAATCATTGATGACATTATCAACATGGCTGTGAAAACTGCCGAAGTCGAGGAGCAAAAAACAAAATATTTACAACATTTTATTAATAAACATGACACAATCGTGTCAAATTAAACAGAGATATACATTTCACTTGCATCCTGCATTTATTGAATAACACTTGTGTCAAACATAATTTTAAAAGTGTACATGTAAGCAACAGTGCAAAGGAAATATGCAAATACCCATCATTTTCAAAAGTAGGGGGTAATTACCCTTTGGACTTGAAAATTATCTGGAGTTCTGTTTATTGTATCACTTCATTTTTTTTAGGGTGTTCTCTAAATGTATTACTTGCTGCAATAATTGCTAAGATTAGCATAAAAAATCTGCTAATATTTCAATTTTTCAATTTTAAAAGATTCCTCCTTACAGATTTTAAAGTAAATAAGTGAAATAAACACATGTCAATATACAATGAATTCTGATTATTACAAGAGTATTTGGTCTAATATTTAAAATTTCTTTCTTTCATTTCATCTGAAAATGCAGCCTTTTTAGTGTGAAATCATTGATATTCATGTGGTGTCATTTACTTTTATTCAGTCCCCAAAAATTACAACACAGACAACTTGAAATGCCCAAATTATTAGTGTACAGGAAATACTTGGTTGGCCATGGATTTTAAGTGTAATAATTTTGATCAGTAAAACAAGACTGTACTTCCATAAAATAAAAGTTTGTAGTATACTCTTATAAACTATCCCTAACTTTTTAGATTTTATCATGACATTTTATTTCCAGTTTTCTTTTATTTTTTGCATATTTGTTTTTAAACTTTTGTTTGTGATGGAAAAATCATAGATGTAAGTACTGCTGAACATATTCAGAAGTAAACAAACTATTTACTCTCCTCCCTGCACAGGGGTGGGTAGTATAGCAAAGGACCCTGTCTGTCATGTAACTGTCTGTCACCACGCTCTCTTGCTTACATGATGATTTGAGTAAGTATGATTTAATTTCAAAATTATTTTGCATGGAAGCTGCAAGTATAAACATTTTGATCATCTAAATTCTTAGATGAAAGAGACTAAACATAGGATTTTTGGCAAAATGTTTATTTTCTTGATAAAAAAACCCCCACAAATTTTGAGAATTTAGTCCTGTTAATGCAATAATTAGAATAAATATGATTTGATTAAACAAAAAGTTTGTGAATATGTGAACTATATTAAACATCCCTGAAGACTTTCATACCATTTTTTTTTGGAACTGTGTGGGATTCATTGTGCATTCATGTTCATTTATTAATGTTTTTTTATTCAAATAATATCCAAATGTACTACAGATATGATACCAAACTTATATTTGACATAGATATTTTTACATATTAAACCAAAAACCATTGAACTTGAGTGTCAATGTGTGGAGTAATTTGGGTGAAGTAAGACATGGGATTTATATTACCATTCCGTTCCAAATTCTGTTGATGTGTGTTGAAAGTAGGACACATTTTGTCAAAGATAAGCTTTAAAAAATTTAAATGAAGGGATTTTGTGGAAAAGTGCAAAAATAATTTTTTTTGGGGTAAGATTTAAACTTCCTAAGTTAATTATATGCTTTATCTTTGTCACAAAGCTAAGAAAGATTTCCTTATGTATAATGTATAAAAAGCAGTTTGAAAATATTAGAGTAACTTCCCTTTGATAAACTATTAATAGTCTTTTAGTGTTTGAAGTTATGCTGAAATCATTTCGTTTTGGTTTAGCTTAATGTTTTATTCAGGACTTAAATTACCAATCAATATGTAAATTTGTGTTCTCCTAGAATGTTAGTTTGTGTTCTGTTTCTACGTAGGAGTTTTATGTACATAATAAAGATGTTAAAATAACAAAATGGGATAAAAATTTATTTGTAGATATTATATAACATAGATGAATGGAGTCATTTTTGTGTATGATAAGCTATCATTGATCTACATTGATTGCATTAGACTTTCTGGGGTCGAGTTTGGTCTCTGAACAATTAAATCTGTCTGTTAAAGCACTGTATGTGGAGACATAGAAACAAAAACTCGGTGAAAAATATTGTCTGTCAAAGAGGCGACGAGGAATAAAACTGTTTAAGCAAAAAAAAGTGTCTGTGTCTGTTATGTTTGATTGTATTAAATGTTTACTTTAGAGCTGTGAACACCAAAATAGAAATAATAAACAAATTTGTATATTTAAAGGCATACAGGCTGTCAGAATTGAATTTTTTTGTTTATATTAAAAGTTGCCAATATTTGATGTTTTATACTAATGAAATTTTCTGAACAAGAAGCCAGGTTTAAAAAAATATGTTATAATGTCGTAATTAGTGAAAAGAATTATAATGTATGTCGGTGGAATCGCCATTAACACACCTAATTATAAGTCGGCTTCTAATTATTTCCGAAGTTTTCCAAATACTGATAACTGCTATAAATAACCAGGAAGCATTTTGCATGTAAATTCGTTAGAATTAATATAATTTAAGAAATATATCTATGAAATTGGATCCCGAGGTAATCAGTTAATATTATATAATGGTATTTAGTAAGAATGACACTTAAAATCGGAAATACGTGATGAAATCAATAAAAACAAACCCAAACTTTGCAAAGGGGCCCGATAAAGGCAAAATTGTAAAAAAATTGTATTGCATATTATTGACAACACTTGAGTTGACTTGATTATATTTTTTTCGAAAAAAACCCAGACATGAAGTTCATTATTTTAGTCTCTAATTTAAAAGAGATATCACCTAGCGTTTTCTCCTGAAAAAATTAATATATAAAAAACTACGATGCAATTCTACTGTCAAAATACGATTCGGCCGGAAAAAGATACTAAACTATGCTTACGTGTTGAAAAATGGAGTAGGTCGGTATAACATCTTTTTTTAATTTTTACACAAAGCTTGCTGAATCCTCCTTTTTGTGTCGTTTTCGTGTAGAATCCGTCAATGTTTTGGTTTGTGCCATGTGCTTTTTCTTCAACAAACAATTTCGCACATGCGCAAACGCTTTACCGAATGAGTTCTCTGTGTAGGTCGTATGAATGTTGTGCAGGTAAACATTGGAGTCTTGACTGGATGGAAGAAAATCAAACAGCGACGTATTTCCTTCGTTCTAGGCTATTTACGTATAATATTGTGAAAAATTTCAATTGCTATTAGTATAAAGCATTGAATATTGGCAACTTTTAATATAAAAAAAAAATTCAATTCTGACATTCTGTATGCCTTCAAGATGTCAAATAATCTTTTGGGGTTTTGCTTTTTTTCTTATGTAAATACCTTTTCTGGTACCCTTCACGAGCACCTGAGTTCACCCCCAGATTTTGGCGCGGTCCGTGTTGCTCACCTTTTTAGTTTTTTTATGGTGTCCTATTATGTGTCTATGTTCTGAGTTCCGTGTTGTGATGTCCGTTACGATTTCTGCATAAAAAACAATGTTCAGTTCGTCTTTACCTCCAGTTGTTTGTAGGAGGGCTCATGTCTTATTTACGTTATTTGTGTTTGTTTGTATAGGGGTGACCAACACATTTTGTGTTGTGTATTTGTTTTGTTTGTTTTCGTCTTGTGTACCCTATGTTACCAGTTTCTCTGGATTGACCATTTTTGATTGCCCCTTCGGTATTCTCTTAATGTTTATTTTATCACATGATAATACACAATATTCCCCAACACCAATTGAAGAATTTGACTAACCTTTGACCTGAAATATGCATTCTGATTAGCAAAAATTGTTTGTATGCAACCTTTGATTGGTTTCCTTTTCCTTTGTATCTAGTAGATTTTCCAGTGTAGTTCATCTTGTTGATTTTCCAGTATAGCTCATCTTGTTGATTTTCCAGTGTAGCTCATCTTGTTGATTTTCCAGTGTAGCTCATCTTGTTGATTTTCCAGTGTAGTTCATCTTGTTTATTTTCCAGTGTAGTTCATCTTGTTGATTTTCCAGTGTAGTTCATCTTGTTGATTTCCAGTGTAGCTCATCTTGTTGATTTTCCAGTGTAGTTCATCTTGTCGATTTTCCAGTGTAGTTCATCTTGTTGATTTTCCAGTGTATTTCAACTTGTTGATTTTCCAGTGTAGTTCATCTTGTTGATTTTCCAGTGTAGTTCATCTTGTTGATTTTCCAGTGTAGTTCATCTTGTTGATTTTCCAGTGTTGCTGATCTTGTTGATTTTCCAGTGTAGCTCATCTTGTTGATTTTCCAGTGTAGTTCATCTTGTTGATTTTCCAGTGTAGTTCATCTTGTTGATTTTCCAGTGTAGCTCATCTTGTTGATTTTCCAGTGTAGCTGATCTTGTTGATTTTCCAGTGTAGTTCATCTTGTTGATTTTCCAGTGTTGCTGATCTTGTTGAGTTTCCAGTGTAACTCATGTTGTTGATTTTCCAGTGTAAATCATCTTGTTGATTCTCCAGTGTAGCTCATCTTGTTGATTTTCCAGTGTAGTTCATCTTGTTGATTTTCCAGTGTAGTTCATCTTGTTGATTTTCCAGTGTAGCTCATCTTGTTGATTTTCCAGTGTAGCTGATCTTGTTGATTTTCCAGTGTAGTTCATCTTATTGATTTTCCAGTGTTGCTGATCTTGTTGATTTTCCAGCGTATCTCATGTTGTTGATTTTCCAGTGTAAATCATCTTGGTGATTTTCCAGTGTAGCTCATCTTGTTGGTTTTCCAGTGTAGCTTATTTTGTTGATTTTCCAGTGTAGCTCATCTTGTTGATTTTCCAGTGTAGCTCATCTTGTTGATTTTCCAGTGTAGTTCATCTTGTTGATTTTCCAGTATAGCTCATCTTGTTGATTTTCCAGTGTAGCTCATCTTGTTGATTTTCCAGTGTAGCTCATCTTGTTGGTTTTCCAGTGTATTTCATCTTGGTGATTTTCCAGTGTAGTTCATCTTGTTGATTTTCCAGTGTAGTTAATCTTGTTGATTTTCCAATTTAGTTCATCTTGTTGATTTTCCAGTGTAGCTCATCTTGTTGATTTTCCAGTGTAGTTCATCTTGTTGATTTTCCAATTTAGTTCATCTTGTTGATTTTCCAGTGTAGCTCATCTTGTTGATTTTCCAGTGTAGCTCATCTTGTTGATTTTCCAGTGTAGTTCATCTTGTTGATTTTCCAGTGTAGTTCATCTTGTTGATTTTCCAATTTAGTTCATCTTGTTGATTTTCCAGTGTAGCTCATCTTGTTGATTTTCCAGTGTAGTTCATCTTGTTGATTTTCCAGTGTAGCTCATCTTGTTGATTTTCCAGTGTAGCTCATCTTGTTGATTTTCCAGTGTAGTTCATCTTGTTGATTTTCCAATTTAGTTCATCTTGTTGATTTTCCAGTGTAGCTCATCTTGTTGATTTTCCAGTGTAGTTCATCTTGTTGATTTTCCAGTGTAGCTCATCTTGTTGATTTTCCAGTGTAGCTCATCTTGTTGATTTTCCAGTGTAGCTCATCTTGTTGATTTTCCAGTGTAGTTCATCTTGTTGATTTTCCAGTGTAGCTCATCTTGTTGATTTTCCAGTGTAGCTCATCTTGTTGATTTTCCAGTGTAGCTCATCTTGTTGATTTTCCAGTGTAGTTCATCTTGTTGATTTTCCAGTGTTGCTCTTCTTGTTGATTTTCCAGTGTAGCTCATCTTGTTGAGTTTCCAGTGTAGTTCATCTTGTTGATTTTCCAGTGTAGTTCATCTTGTTGATTTTCCAGTGTAGCTCATCTTGTTGATTTTCCAGTGTAGCTGATCTTGTTGATTTTCCAGTGTAGCTGATCTTGTTGATTTTCCAGTGGAGCTCATCTTGTTGATTTTCCAGTGGAGCTCATCTTGTTGATTTTCCAGTGTAGTTCATCTTGTTGATTTTCCAGTGTAGTTCATCTTGTTGATTTTCCAGTGTAGTTCATCTTGTTGATTTTCCAGTGTAGTTCATCTTGTTGATTTTCCAGTGTAGTTCATCTTGTTGATTTTCCAGTGTAGCTCATCTTGTTGATTTTCCAGTGTAGCTCATCTTGTTGATTTTCCAGTGGAGCTCATCTTGTTGATTTTCCAGTGTAGTTCATCTTGTTGATTTTCCAGTGTAGTTCATCTTGTTGATTTTCCAGTGTAGTTCATCTTGTTGATTTTCCAGTGTAGTTCATCTTGTTGATTTTCCAGTGTAGCTCATCTTGTTGATTTTCCAGTGTAGTTCATCTTGTTGATTTTCCAGTGTAGCTCATCTTGTTGATTTTCCAGTGGAGCTCATCTTGTTGATTTTCCAGGGTAGCTCATCTTGTTGATTTTGTCTGTATTAACCAACCTCTTCTGAAATTTTACTATTTCAAGGATTTCTTTTGAGGAATATATACATTGTTGAGTTGAAATTAGATCTTCTTAAAGCATGTCTGAATACCAATCTATCTTAGAACAACAGTACTGCCTTATACAAGCCTTATCTATCTACAGTTATAAAACTGACTGGCCTAAAATCAGATAGGAGGAATATATCTGGTCTTATATATAGAAATGACCTATAGTCAAATTGACCTTAGTAGAGGATGGAATGTAGATCTTATATTTTTTTTGTTACTATGTTTTCTAGGAGTCCCCCACCCTCTCCCCCCTTTAAAAAAAAGACCATATGGTCACACAATAAAAAGGAGACCACAAAAGCTACAGTTCTGAAGCTAGGATGGAATACTGTAATACCTATCCCATGTTGTGGCACAAATCGTAAACTTTCCTTTGATGTCCACACAATAAAGTGGTATCACTGATGCCTTGTTCAGCTAACTTTTACTTTATATGTTAAATATTTTGTCCTTGAATAATGAAAGCATATAATTCAGTTTATTTTGGCGATTGAATGCAGGTTCCTTAAAAGACCTTTTATTTTATCTAATATCTTATGAATAAACTAAAAATAATGTAAGTTACTTGTATAATATTGAAAAATACTTTTTATTCATGAAAAATTATCATGTTATTGAATATACAATATACATTCACTGATGATTTATTTTGTAAGAATCTTGGAAATGGAAACAAAAATGTGAGATTTGTAAAGTGAAAGGGGAAACTTTCACAATTTTCAGAAATAAGTAGCTGCTAAATTACATAATTTACACATACATGTATTCACATAGCAATATGTTTAATAAATAAGTGAAAAAAGGGAGATATATACTGTCTTGTTAAAAGCTAAATTAAATAATTTACACATGAATGTATTTACAATGGTAAAATGTTTAACCTATATATATAAGTTAAACAAAAAGGGAGATATATACGATCTTGTAAAAATGATATGAAATAAGTTCAAAGATTGAATTTTTTGCACAAATTGAATTTGACAGTTAAATTGCATTATGAGTTAATTTGCATAATTTTGATTGTTATTGATTTAATGTTATACATGTGATATCTAATTTTACCTACATACAACTGTTATCTATTTTGTTTGTAGTCACTATCTATTTTAACTTCCTTTCTATAATTACATTGATTTGTAGATGTTGTATTTAATTGTTGCTGTTAAGTAAAATTTTACGAGTCTTCCTTGAATTTTTATTACATTTCTTGATAAATAAAAATGAAAAACTTATGAATATTGGATGTACATTTTATTGTCTTTAAGTTATTGGCTTTCCCTTATTTGTGAGAAATCTTGAGAGAAAATTTATTGCAAAGCAAATACTAGCTTTTCAGTCCACAGAGAGGCATTTTCTTTCATGTTATTCAATGTTAATTCAGATATACTGCCATGATAAATTCTGAAGTAATTCTTTTAGAATGAGGCAGAAAACATGTACATTAGTATATTATTTATATATTTATACTTGGCAGTATTGTTATCTAAAGATTTAGTGTTTGCCCATTTAAATTATGTCTCAATTCAAAGATGGAGATTGCCTAGTAGGCTTGCTAGTGTAAATTATGTATGTTAATTCATACACAGTTTGAAATTGCATGCTAGACTTGCCCATGAAAATTATGTCTCATTCATCTACAAGTGGAGTTTGCCTGGCAGACTTGTCCATCGGGCATGCAAATTATGTCTTTTATTCATCTACAGGTAGAGATTGTTTGAAAGACTTGCCCAGGAAAATTATGTCTCAATGAATTCATCTATAGGTAGAGATTTCCTGGCAGACTTGCCAATGAAAATTATTTATCAATTCATCTACAAGTGGAGTTTGCCTGGCAGACTTGTCCATCAGGCATGCAAATTATGTCTTTTATTCATCTACAGGTAGAGATTGTTTGAAAGACTTGCCCATGAAAATTATGTCTCAATGAATTAATTTACAGGTAGAGATTGCCTGGCAGAATTGCCCCTGAAAATTATGTCTTAATTAATCTACAGGTAGAGATTGCCTGGCAGACTTGCCCATGAAAATTATGTCTTAATTAATCTACAGTTAGAGATTGCCTGGCAGACTTGCCCATGAAAATTATGTCTTAATTAATCTACAGGTAGAGATTGCCTGGCAGACTTGCCCATGAAAATTATGGCTTAATTAATCTACAGGTAGAGATTGCCTGGCAGACTTGCCCTTGAAAATTATGTATTAATTAATCTACAGTTAGAGAGCATGACAGACTTGCCCATGAACATTATGTATCAATTCAACTACAGGTGAAGATTGCCTGGAAAACTTGCCCATGTAAATTATGTATCAAATCATCTACAGGTAGAGATTATATGGTAGACTTGCCCATGAAAATTATGTATTAATTAATCTACAGGTAGAGATTGCCTGGCAGACTTGCCCATGAAAATTATGTATTAATTAATCTACAGGTAGAGATTGCCTGGCAGACTTGCCCATGAAAATTATGTATTAATTAATTTACAGGTAGAGATTGCCTGGCAGACTTGCCCATGAAAATTGTATATTAATTAATCTACAGGTAGAGATTGCTTGGCAGACTTGCCCATGAAAATTATGTATCAATTCAACTACAGGTGAAGATTACCTGGAAGACTTCCCCATGTAAATTATGTATCAATTCATCTACAGGTAGAGATTATATAGTGTGGTAGATGGGGAACAAAATTTTTTACTTTAATGTACCCACCGAACATATACCTAAATTATATATCATTGGAAAGAAGAATTCATACTCTACCAGATAGTCGGGTCGTAAAAACGGGAACTGGTTGCATTTCCTTAAAAAGGGAGATAATCGTTCTACCCAAAATTTTAAGAAAAATATATGAGTTATAACTTTTGGGTTGCTCCACTTGAATTCAGTTCCCACAAAGGGATGGAATTATCGTTTTTGCAAAATTTGGTATACACTATTAAGTCTTTCATATAGACTTTAAGGTTTAGTTGTGAAAAAAATGTGTATTTTTGTAGGTTTTGATGACATAGTCAGTTTCCTTCACATTTTTAATGTCACCAATAGGGACCTGACCTTGACCTTTGTATGGAAACGTCTTGACCTGAATGTGCTTTAATTAGTTGATGATAACATTGATACTATTTTTTACAATGAAATTTAACTTCTATTTCACAAATTAAAAATTCTCTGGCGTATAGAAAAAGGGGGGTGGGCGTCCTTCATTAGTACATAAACATCATTGTTCTTGTTCCTGTCACTGATATGAATGTGTCGTATTCTTAATCAATGTTTTTGCTCCGCGTTTGTTACAACGAATGCTGTATAACCTAAAGAGGTCATAAAACACCAAAATAAGCATATAAGTCGATAGCAACACATTTATATTAGTCAGTATAAATAGGACTATCCTGGTTCAAATCAAATGACAGAACAACATCGCTATCTAACTACAAAATGACTATTGTGGATTTGTCACGACATTACATGGCAGATAATTTTGTCCACAACAACAAAGCCTTGTAAAAATCTACTAAATTTCAGACATCATGACCATCGTCTTACAGTAAGGTAACATTCTTTGTTATGGCATTTTTACACATGTCGCTACCATAACAGGGACAAAGATCTGTGCACGACAGAATCTGTTCAAAACAAACACAGCTACTGGAACAAATTGATTTGCCTTTGCAACTGCACACGAGATGCTGCAGAAAGTCTGATGACATTTGTCCCTGGAAGAAGACAGGTACCAGACCACCCTTGTCTTCCCATCCGAACATTAAAGGAGACCTAACAGGGGACTGCGCTTTTTGTGAGGATTTCCAGATATAGGTCTGCAAATATGCTCTTAGTACATGCTGATGTAATGTCGCTTCGCATGGTGGTAACTTGGCCAGGCTTGCTTCTTTTTTTGTTGCAAGTCGAACTCTGAATTTATTGAGATTAGAGTAATCTGCTCGTAGATTGGCTTTTTGGATAGTCTTCAACTGAGATTTTCAGCTTCTCAATATCACGTCTTAAGATACCTACAGCAGAGTGTAAAATTTGTTCATCAGAAATACCTTCAACATCAACTTTGCTTACATCTCGCATACAAATCACAGGTTCTGCATTGGAACATTGACATATAATGCATTGCTCCCAGTTCAACGTTTCTTTTCTCCTTTTTGGACTAGAAGGAGAAAGTTTCAAAGGACTACTCAAAAATGCCATCATACGGAATATGAACGTGTCTGTCCGGTTAAATTCTGGTACTACAATAACCTAATTACTAATCAACAAAATACACTAATTATCGACAAACAAACGACAAAAACAATGCCAAATGAAGTCTAAAAACCTCAGTAAACAGTGTGCGAAAAGCCGAACACATAACAATGAAATAAATCAGAAACTAAGCCATTTCATTCAAAGAAGACAACGTGCTATTTAATGACTCGAAGATCAGTCGAACTATATTTATAGAATCGGAAACGGCATATCAAATTTCCACGTATAAAAGTCATTAAATGAGAGAGGAAACAAACAAAAAATAGCATTTTTCTGCATATCTGCAAGTATCTTATGATATGAAATTTGGCATGAATTTTTGGACTAATGTAACGTTACTTTATCAATACTAAAAATGTACGGAAAACACAAAAAAAATTTGTTAAAAGAGAAAACTTGTCTTATTTTCCACCAAAATAAAGAGTATTTTGAGAGGCTAGTTATATTAAATCAGACGAGAATTAACTGTTCTTTTTCATCTATTGATACAATTAAATGTCTGTTTAATTGTGTAATAGATATTTTTTTATCGATAAGCGATCACGTGTTATAGATATGAAATTTTATTTTCACCTGGTCAACTATGTATCAGTTGGGTACCTTCGGAAAACCAAAATTTCCAAGAAAAGTTGTCTTACGATTTGTTTACGACCCACTTAATTTGAAAATATAGACATTTTTCTATCGAATGAGCATAGTTTTATCCATATGTTATTTCGCTACATTAAACTCTGAATTCATGCATCTTTTCAGTCATCATCTACGCTACTAATATGGTAGACTTGCCCATGAAAATTATGTATTAATTAATCTACAGGTAGAGATTGCCTGGCAGACTTGCCCATGAAAATTATGTATTAATTAATCTACAGGTAGAGATTGCAAATTATGTCTGATAATAAAGGGTCATATTTTGTGAGGTTATAGTAATTTAAAAAGTCATATATTGTGAGTTAATAGTATTGAAAGGTTATATTTTGTGTGATTATAACAAATAGAAAAATTCAATTGTTTTATCAAATGGAAATGTTTATTATTCTTTGGGTCCTTGTGTTGACACTACTGGCAGTGATAAACTTCCAGGCATGATTTTGATATCTGTTCAAATTTACCCAGATTTACCCTGATTATAAGATTAGTGACTTGAAAGAAATCACAAGCTATTTTAACCAACCACTGAATTCCTTGATATCAATTTCAAGAAAGAAATTTGTTTGTATTTATTTTAAAAACTTTAAAAACTGTTAACATTAGAGAATTTGCTGTATATCATTAATTATGTATGCAGCAGACAATATCCAGTACTTAACTCATTATTTCCATGTTATTTTCTGGACTAGAAATGTGTGTTACTGTCAGGATCTAATAACAATGACAGGTCACAACACAGAATATTATTCTGGTCAATGAGCTTGTAAGCTGAGATCTGATTTGATATTCTGGTATACATAAGTAGATTCTCTACTTAAGGATATATTTTCCCCAGTCTGACTTGTGTCTCAGGAGAACCATTATCCATGTTGTACAAAGAATATTTGATTCTATCACAATAGGAACAGTATATCATCATTATAATTGAATATCTCCAGGGGAAGCTGTGAATGTATAGTCTGCTCCAAGAGGGAGGGGCTTGTGCACTCATATTTGTTTCTCTATCCCAGTTTTATTATAGTTCTGATTGCTTTCAAATACCTGTCTGTCTGTAGTTATTTTAACAATAATTCTGAGACATGTTCTGCAGTCTGCTATATTTTGCATGCAAGCTACAAATTTGTTTGACGCTGTCATTACAATGAAATATATTAAGTCTAGAAAAGCTATGAGAACTTTTGATTCTTAAGATACTCACATATCCTCTTCTGACTGTAGATCTCCAATGAAGGCCTCTTCTGTCAGCTCCTCGTCTGAACTATTTATAAGTAGGTCGTGTCTGGTCGTGGTTTTCACAAGTGCCTTGTTGAAGTCATATTTTCGTGGTTGGTCTTGTCCAATATTCCTTCAAATGATCAGATAGTGGGCGTGGTTACAACTGAGGATGGTACGTTGTTCTAAGCTACATGATATTGATAATGTTGAGTTTATTTAGACTGAATTCCTCATTATTATGGCAGACTCTAAACTGATTTTCACTTTTTAAAAATCAAACCATTGAACCATCTAAGCCAGTTTGAAGCTGGTGTTTGGGGGTATATAACACTATCTTAGATGGTCACCATCTAGAAAATTTGATTTCAAAATATTGAGATTTAAATAGAAGATGAACTATTTGTGTACTTATGGTTTTTTTTAAACTTTATTTTTTGCAACCATGCCTAAGTACACTTATGTCAAATTAATATTGGTATTATAGGTGAGGTAGTAATTACCTGTAAATGTCAGTTTATCTTAATTAATAGATTGAAAAAAGAAGTGAGTGCAAGATACCACAAATATAGCCATTTTGAAAATTTATAGCTCATGAAATGTTACACTAGATTTTGTATTCCTTTAAAATTTAATCTGAGCACGATTTGATCAATTCATTTTATTCTTGTTTTGTGTAAAGACAGTATCAAACACTTTCGTGCTCAATAATTTAATTTCAGATTTGAATTAATGAAACCCCAACCCTCCTTAAATTTTGAAAAACAAATTATTTGTTGGATTATTTTCCATAACGAGTTCAATATTATGCAATCTAAATATATTTTTAAAGACAGTTTGTCTTATGGATACGTTATTAATTATACCTGTATAAGATAACAAGCGATATTCTTTTAATCTTTTACCTGGTTTGGAAACAATATGCGTAATTAGCCGAGGTCTCCGGAGATATTTTGAGAGATCAATATTTAGTTTTCACAGATGGGGAAACTCTCAGTACATAAATCTGTAAAATTAAACAGCAATAACTAGTACTTTACTACGCTGCTTGTATAGTTATGAATTGCCAAAGTAGGAGGTGATTTTCAATTATGGAATTAACTAAGAATTACACAGTTATATATGCTCTATAGGGACATAATAAACTTGGGACGGTTGATTTCACAAACTGCTGAGGTAGCTTTTGTCAGGATATTGGAGAAATTAAAAGCTTTGTAGGTTTCTTGTCAATACAACAAATACTTGCAGGAAAGTTATCTAATTAAAGAGATATAGATTTCTATTGTATATTACTGTATGCCTATATAGAGATATATGCCTCCGATTGACGTGTTTTATTGCAGCACGATGGAACACTTTATGTTCTGTTAGATGCATTGGATATTTTTGTCATTTACATTTGTGCAGCAGATAGAGAAATATTGGGTAAAATATTGGTAAAACATGTAATTGATAAAATTACTTATGGCGTCTTCTGCTGATTCTAGACAGACAACACCGACTAAAATACCTTTACCGAAACATGTAGGATCAAAAGTAGTAAATAAAAAATCATGTGATA
Source organism: Bathymodiolus septemdierum (assembly GCA_963383655.1). Lineage (NCBI taxonomy): Eukaryota > Metazoa > Mollusca > Bivalvia > Mytilida > Modiolidae > Bathymodiolus > Bathymodiolus septemdierum. The sequence continues at coordinate 90,708,412 of OY726517.1, read as the reverse complement.
CAAATTCTTCTGCCAGGTCAACGGGAAAGTCTAAAAAGGAAATTGGACCTAGAAAGGTTTCTTCTGCTGCAATTAGAGAGGTTGGAACAAAGCAAAGTCCGTCTGCAGTTTCTAGCAAAGTTCAAACAAGTAATACAAAGGAGTTGCCTGGGTCAAGGGAAACTAAATCATCAGTTACTAAGAATATTAAGAAGGACCAGCCAATTGTTTCTAAAGAAATTAAAAAAGAAAGACAGCAGACTACCGTTTCTAAGGATATCAGAAAGGAGCATACATCTGTTTCAAAGGAAGTTATAAAAGAAAAGGACCAGACTATTGTTTCTAGGGATGTTAAAAAAGAGCAGACTATTGTTTCTAAGGATTTTAAAAAGGACCAGACTGTTGTTTCTAATGATGTAAAAAAGCAGAATTCAGCTGTGTCTGTCAGTGATATACAACCAGCTAAAACTACTTTAAAGGACCAAGCAGACGACACCACTGAATACAGCAGTAATGTTCTTAGGAGGGAGCAAACAGTCATATATGTTGGACCCCCCATCAAAACTGATAATATATCAGTAAATAAGTTGCCACTGGTTACCGATACCAATCAAAAGACTGGTACGACAGATATAGGAGAAGATAGTAATTGTTCACATCAAAATGAGGAACATCCAACTCCCTCCAAAATTGAAATCTCTTGCCAAAATGAGACACCAAAATTAACAAGCCTTAATTTTAGAAATGAAGAGGACTCTGTAGTAATGGAAAACGTTAAAAATGAATTAAGTCCTGATTCTAAAGAAATTGCAGACTTTGTTGATGGTATTCATATTACAAAACATACTTGCCATTCTCGTAAAGAATCGAGGAAAGGAAAGATTTCTGATTCTTCTGATAGTGGAGTGTCATTAGGGGGTGCTGACGTCGCCCAAATTGACGATTTCTATGATGATACCATCGGAGTTCAAGCTAAAAAAGAAGTACAAGAGTTTTCTGAAGTGCTAAATACATGTGATGATGAAAACGATACATCTTTAATTTCTGGAGTAAATTCTAATGTAGTGGAAACGTCGCTGGCGACTGTTACCAATTTAAAAGAAGGAATACCTGATTATGATTGTGACGAAAATCATGGAGAAAGGGGATCTAAATTTCTTGGTTTACATAATTACGTACCAAGTAACTTAAAGGTAAGGCTGTAATTTTAGGGCACCAGTTCAGTTCTGAGATGTTCACAAAATTATTTAAAAAAATTAACTTAGATACAACTTTTTGGGGTTTATTTTGTAATTAATATCTGAAAAAATGTGCAAGGCAGCCCGGTTCCATGGAACCCTTTATTTGATCTGCTTTCCATATAATGTTCATAGCAGTCAATGCTTAAATATTTTTTATTGCTTTTTTGCAAAAGTGCCTTATCAAATGAAAAAAAAATAATATGAATATTTTTTTACAGATGTACTATGTTCAAATTCTAATGAAAAAAAACCAGAAATTGATAATTATGTAAAAATGTAAATGTATTTATAACAATATTTTTACTTCTAAATAGGCCTCTGTGAAAAAGTTTCATGAGATAATATAAAGGTTTGCTCAAGTTTTTCAAGATTAAAAAACCTTATTAGCCGGTTAATCTATCATAATTTACCTATAATTTCAGAATTTGAATGTGGGTTCACTATTTTAACAATAGCAAAGCTTCTGTACAAATTCCATGAGATTATATGAAGAGTTAATGATGTTTAACAAGATAACAATAAACTTTAATTATGGTGAAAACAAGAAACCTTACCACAAAATAACTAAGTTAAAATTCTGTGCAAGAACTGATATAAAAAAAAATTCAAATGTTTTTTGTAGCTTATGTCCAAGGTTCATGAAACTATATCAAGACTTGATGTAATTATTCAAGATTAAAAATCTTTAACATTAGAGATAAACTAATGCAATTTGTAAAAAAAAAAGTCCAAATTCTCTGCCAAAACAATTTTTAATATTTTTTTTCAAACGGTACAGTATTTTGACCACAAAGCACTTTTTCTGTGTATGTTTTATGTAGTTGTACAAGATTTAAAAAACCATGATACTTGAATTAATCACTATGGTGATTGTGACGACCACACCACGACGGATAGTGTGATTGCTATGTTTTGCCTTAGGTGACTTTCATTACAGGAGAGAATCGTTCTAAGAAAAGTGTTTATTTCATTTTTGTTTCCAATAATGTTTAATCTTACATAATTTTTAATGATACATATCTAATTCTATATTTCTCCTTTGTTTGATGGGTGGAGAGGGGGAGGGGGGAGTCTTAATGAACCATCTGTTTATTAAATTTTTATCCATCTATGAAAATTTACCCTAGTAGGTAAAATGAAGTTAAAATATTGAATCTCTCTCAATATTAAATTCCATAGTTAACAGTTAGACAAGGAAATACTGTTCTAATTTCATATTAAAAAATGAAGTTAAAATATTGAATCTCGCTCAATATTAAATTCCATAGTTAACTGACAAGGAAATACCATTTTAGTTTCTACACATTTATTCCGTTCATCTGTTATTAACATTATAAAACTGAGAAAATTCAATATTATTTTTAAAAGTGTGGTAAATTATAGATTTGTCTCGTTGAAAACGATATAAATGTTTTATTCTCTTTTATACCTAATAGTACCTACAACTTCAGAGACGGTGTTCGGATAAAATGAATGCTACATTATACTGGCTTTAACTGATCATATGAAGCATGCTACTGTTTACAGACAACATACATAGAATAAATCAATTTAGTCTGTATCTATAAAAAAAATATCTCCTTGGGTTAAATTGACTGGTCAGCTATTAATTCTATCAATATATTGCTAGCGTGATCATTAGGCTGACCATGGTCACCACAGTTGGACATCTATGTAACAATAAATTTGATTTATATCAGTTTTCAATGCAAATGTCCTAGTCATTACCTTTTAAGGTAAAATTGATCTATATTTTTTAATACCTTGAGAATTCTATGTTAATAGACACATGTTTAAGTGGAGATTTTTATCTATATGAGTTTATTACATATTGATTCTAAACTAAACTGATACTTATTAGATGATTTATATAATACCCATTTGGTCCTGCTATCCACCTACTTATGTTCTGTTAGACTTGGAAAATTTTAATTGCACCAAACATTTTCTTATTCTTCAATTACTATATTTTATCTAAGTCATGTCTTTTTCTAATTTGATCTAACTCATGTCTTTTTATATGGACTTATTTCGCTAGTAACTGTTCCATCTGGACCAATTTTGTACAGGACTTATTTTACTATTGTACACTCCATATTCAACACTGTCATTTGCATAATTTGTCCCAGTTTATACCATCCTATCATCAATACAAAATATTTTTATATAGTCTTCTTTTTTTGTGCCAATTAAACATTGCTGAGGAACCTCAACATATTTTTTTTTACAGAAATACCAAAATGTCATCATAAACTTCATGTCTGATTGAAACTAACTTTGTAGCAAAAATTTGAAGATCCCAAAAGGATAATCTGAAGCCGTAATTCAAAGGAGGACTGGCAATACAATGACCAAAAGAAAAAGGACAAAATATTACACAGAAAACTACAGATTGAGTGACACGACCTTACTAAAAAACCTTAGGAAATGTTCCTCGTTAAATCTAAAATGGCATGTTCCGTGAACAATCATTTAGTATCTCCTTACAATTCTACATATAAATTGTGTATTGAGAAAAAAATAGATAATATGTTATGTCAATCCATAAAATAATAACAAATTGAATAGAGATGAAAATCAGGTCAGATAAAAACAATAATATTATGATTGATGTTTTTTTTAGATTTATTGTAAAATTCCTGAAAAATCCAGGAAAATCTTCATTGTTTTTAGAAAGTAGAGTTAGACAATGTATTAACTGTGAAATTGAATTTACATTGGATACATTAGATACTAGTGGCATGTAAAAATGAAGCCTGTAATCCATCTAAATTTGATTTATTTTGCTTCTTAATACTTGAACAGTAATTGTTTTTTTTTCAATGCATGTTGTTAAGTTTTAATCTACCAGTATTCTAAAAGGAAGAAATGTGGATTTGTAGAGATAGATACTGTCTGGGTTGATTTAATTTTTTTTTTATCAAGTTTAGCGAGTTGTATGTGATGTGAGCTTATTAAGCTTTATTTATTTCAATAAAAAAAAGAAATAATATACCGTACATTATATCTGATATTTTAGTCCTATTTTTCAGGGGAATTCTTGATGCAAACATCAGGTGTTCATTTTGAAAAATTAATGGTCCTTTTCTACCATTGGTTTGAACCAGTTCAACCAAGTTAATTATAACCCTGTCCTTATTATGCCAGGCAAAGAAGCATTAACAAATAAAAATCTTACAATTCTAACTCTATAATGGAAAGGTACATGGTTTTATTGATGCTGGCATTATTTCATGGTGATATGAGAGTTTTGTAATTGAGAGGTAACTGTAACTTTGAATAATCTGCATGTTTACTGCATATATTTTTATATCTTTAACTTTGCATCAAGTGAATTTAAGATATTGTAAATAAAAAACAACCATTTATATAGGAAGTCACAAGTGAAAATTTAACTAGAATGTGAGTGTTATCTTAAAAAAATGTGTAATATACATTTTGTTGTTAGATGCTTTGTAGAATAATTCAATATTGTGGTTTATTTTTGCTTTTGTGTCAGTGAGTTCAGATGAGAGGTCGTTGTTCGTTTGGTTGATATTGGTGGAACGCAGTTGACCATCACTGTTTAAACTTTCTTTTCATATGATATTAATAACTTCTCTATTTGAGTAAGTATAAAGCAACAGTTATTATTATGAGTAATAGCAGGCTACATGGGGCCTCTGGTTTGATTTAGTATAATCTTTGCAGGTACTTATTTCTGTATGCTTGATATCAAAAACTAATTGTGTTACGTTTGTTTTGTACAAAATGTCTGTGCTTTAATCTTGAATGTGGATAATTGCTACCATTTTCACAGGAAATCAATCTTCAGAATTCTCAGTTAGAATTACCTAATATGTCAAAAACCATTACTAAATCTACTGCTTGTTTCCTGTATTGTCTATCATAAGGCAAAGATGTTCAAACAATTTTGGAGATTTTTTTTATGATTCATGGAAGGAAAAAAAAAAGGTTATAATATTAAGTATTTGATTACATAACGTGAAGGAGTTTATTTTTATGCAACTGTATTATGATTTTTATCAATCGTTAGAGTTGTTTTTCACGATGGTTTATAGTGTTTAGCGCCACTTTCAACAATATTTCAGTTATATCGTGGCGGTCAGTTTTATTGGTGGAGGAAATCAGAGTACCAGGTTAAAACCACCGACCTGTCGGAAGTCACTTACAAACTTTATCACATAATGTTGTATCAAGTACACCTCACCATGAACGGGGTTCGAACTCACAACTTTAGTTGTGATAGGCACTGATAGCACAGGTAGTTGTAAATCCAACTACCATATGATCATGGCCATGACGGCCCCACGATGCATGGAAGGAACAACCTGTAAGTATAAGCATTGGAGTACTTAACATGATGGAGTTTAAAAAACTTGAAGGAGTTTATTTTTATGCAACTGTATTTTGACTTGTATCAATAGTTTGAGTGATTGATTGATTGTTGTTGAATACAAATTGTACAATATTCTAGCTATATTGATGACCAGACAAGTTGACAATAAATCATGGAGATAAAATTTGATACCTATGTTTTTTTGTTAACCGATTTAACACCAACACATTTTTGTGCCTGTCCCAAACCAGGACCTGGATTTCCAACGTCATATGTCATTGTATTTTTGTGTTCAATAATTTGAGGTGAGAGGTGACTGTTTGTTTTGTTGATATTGGTGGAATTGTTGACCGCCAGTGTTTACTTTCTTTTCGTAATGAATAAAACACAAATTTAGGTCAGATGTACTCCCAGGAAATATAATAGATTACCATAACAGGTCTTTGACATTTAACAGGGAAGATATTTTTAGAATATTTATCCTCCAATGTTACAGACATTATGAATGAAATGTTGTTTTAATAATTTAGCAGTTGGCCAGAAGCCTTTTCATTATATACATACACATATTATGAATGCAATGGTATTTTTTTTCTAATAATTTTGCAAGGTTAGAAAGAAACCTTCTTATTTTATATGAACATACATTATGAATGATTTTTTTTGTTTAATAATTCAGCAAGGTCTGAAGCCTTTTCTTTATGTACATACACACGTTATGAATGCAATGTTTTTTTCTCTAATAGTCAGCAAGGTCAGAAAGAAGCCTTTTCAATTTATATAGACATACATTATGAATGCAATGTTTTTTTTTCTAATAGTCAGGAAGGTCAGAAAGAAGCCTTTTCATTTTATATAGACATATACATTATGAATGCAATGTTTTTTTCTAATAGTCAGCAAGGTCAGAAAGAAGCCTTTTCATTTTATATAAACATACATTATGAATGTAACCAGAACCAGGATTTCTGAACGTCTGTTGTGGTCTTTTTTATGTTCAGTGAGTTCAGTTAAGATGAGAGGTGATTGTTCGTTTAACCGATATTGGTGGAATTGATGACCATCACTGTTTAAACTTTCTTTTCATAATAGTATTTTTTTTCTAATAATTTAGCAATGTCAGAAAGAAGCCTTCTCATTTTATAGACAGATATTATGAATACAATGATATATTTTTCTAAGAGTCAGCAAGGTCAGAAAGAAGCCTTCTCATATTATACAGATATTACGAATGTAATAATTTTTTCTATTCAGAAGCCTTTCTCATTATATACATTTATGTATATTTGAAGTTTTTTATTTGATGTGAAATACATTGATGTACACGAATCTCACAAAATATTATGTTAGTAGATATCTCAGTTTCCTCCATTAAAACCTCGGAAGCATCTCTTATAGCATGATGTGTCAGTTTATATTTATTATTTAAATGAGGAAGGATATGGATGGAAATGAACATGGCAGACTGTCCAAATTTACACTTAGATACAAATTAAAGTAAAGGAACAGTGTTTTTATTGCTGGTCTACATGTCACATCACAGTAGGGTCTTCTACAATGAGCATATCTCGAACATTAAAAATGAGTGTGAAACGGCTTCTAGCATGTAGCTGAGCCGTACTCTTTACTTCTGCTGATAAACACATGCAGCTGAGCCGTACTCTTTACTTCTGCTGATAAACACATGCAGTTGAACCGTATTTACTTCAGCTGATAAACGCATGCAACTTAGCCGTACTCTTTACTTCTGCTGATAAACACATGCAGCTGAGCCGTACTCTTTACTTCTGCTGATAAACACATGCAGCTGAGCCGTACTCTTTACTTCTGCTGATAAGCGCTACATCTAAGCATCTATTTCGTGTTGAATGTCACTAATAGTTAGCTCAGAAGCAGGGGGATATTATTCTATTTATGAGAATCCTGCTATTTCTTGTCAGTTTCTATTTCTTTTTCTTCATGGCGAGACAGAAGAAAATCAAAAAATATTGGTCCCTGGATTGTTGTTTTCTCTTGTATGAATTGTCATAACAATTATGGCTGAATTCAAGATCAATAACTTGAGGCTAACAAACAGGCATTGTTTTTTTATTTTATTTTATGACCTTTATGTTTGATAGTGAAGGGGGATGAAGCCTGATCTAGTCATCAACAGGGGTTCATTACTCCCTATTATAGTATAATTATCATTTATTACCACAGATTTATTGCCTTAGGGACTAGTGTTGCTCATATTTACTGTTTTTGGATGGCTGTAATGGGAGAAATGTTTTTAGTATTAATAAAAAAAAAACATATTTCAGCATGAAAACTTAGATCTGTCATTTTGCATGTAAGGAGTTCATTTCCCAGAACGGAACCGATTTTCAAAAAGATATTTTTACAAGCATATCAGAGTCTTATGGTACGTTGGTAGTTAGATTAAAAATATGATGGCAACAATTCATTGAAATAACACATGAATTTACGGAACAATTGACCCTGCAGTACCATAGGATCGGACTATGCCTATGTAATCAGTGCCTCTCACAACTAAAGTTTACTCCCTGCTTGTGACATGACACAGCCTTGTGTGATAAAGTTTGTCAATATTACTAACAGCAACATGGTAGTTTTTTTGAAGGGGTCCTAGGTTTCCTCCACCAGTAAAACTGATCATCGTAATAAAAAAAGAATTGAAACAAATCACTTACTACTGAATAAAACATAGTTACAGGATTATTGAGGGGGCGATGTCTGTTTATGGATCTCCATTTATAAAACAGTTTAAAAAATAACTACTTTTTTCATTAAAATATTTTCTGTAGAATCGCAATCTCTAGGTAATTGCTATTGAGAAAGGTAAAAAAATTGTTTCTAGGGAATAAGCACTTAAGATGTCACCATGACATGTAAAGACTAAGTTATTTATGTAACTATATGTAACATGAGTCAAACTTTGTGGGAAATGCTTTTTATTCGTGGATACCGATTCTCGTAATTTGAGAGAAATTGATTAGTTTTGAGAGATCTTCAGTTTTGTAGATAATTATGTTAGTGTATTATAGGTAGCATGTTAGTATCGATTTTACCTAGCCAACATTTTTGTGACATTTTTTTGATTTTTCATCAGATCCTAGAATATAGTGACATATGTTGCTGAAGTAGCTACGTTCCCTTTTAGAAAAATAACTGTCAAACATACTGACGACCATTTTCCTACTTCACCAAGTGCAATAAGTGCAGTTATTGTAAAAAATCAGGATATTTTAGTTGTTATTGTATCAAATATATGTGTTCATTTTAAATGTTTGAATTATTTTGGGGAAAAATATTCACTTAGATTGAATGACAGACAATTACATAAAATTTCCAACAGGTTCCTGTTTACTAACCACTACCATGCTATCTTTAATATATTTCTTAAATATCTCTATTTATAGGGGTTAGGGTTATGGTGTTTAATGCCACTTTCAACAATATTTCAGTTATATTGTGGCAGTCAGTTTTATTGGTGGAGGAAACCAGAGTACCAGGAGAAAACCACCGACCTGTCGCGAGTCACTGACAAACTATCACATACAGGAGCGGATCCAGGATTTCAAGTTAGGGGGGGGTGCACTTAAACAAATTGCGCCGAGTGGAGGGAGACGCAAACATTTTTGGGGTATTTCGTGTGAAAAATCACGATTTTATGCCAAAAAATCATATTTTTTCCAATTTTAGGGGGGGTGCGCACCGGGTGGCGCACCCCCCTGGATCCGTCCCTGACATAGTGTTGCATCAAGTACACATCAGCTGAGTGGGATTCGAACTCACAACTACTATAGTGATAGACACTGATAGCAAAGGTAGTCGTAAATCCAATTACCATATGATCACACCCACAACAGCCCATCTCTATTTATAAGCTGTAGCTTATTTAATTAATTATGTAAATCGTACTGATATACTGCAGCGCTGGAGATCTGAAGAAACCCCATTACGGATCACATGCGAGTGACCCGATATTACTGTCCAATGAAAATTATGGTTAGGTTAGACTATGAAAGAGTTAAAATTAAAAATTAAACAGCTTTGTTTGCTGTGAGCCATCATATTGGTCGAAAAGAGACATAACCCTTATATCCATAAAGGGGAGGAAATGGGATATGTGATTTTAATCAAATTAATAGTACATGACCATTAATACAACAATTTAATATGGACTGAACCATAAAAAACATTTTAGTTTGGATGATGTTGGCGCATTTGACAAAATGAAGTGGTTTAATGGTTCTGAAGTTTGTCTTTAACATTAAAATTTCTACAAAAAACACTTAGATCTGACTGACAATTTTACACTATAAAACTTGACACAGATACTGAATCTATAACAATTTTACACTGTAAAACTTGACACAGATACTGAATCTTAATATGTCGATCCTCTTTAAAACAGTATGAGTTAAACAGATGTTTGTGTACAAGATACAATAGAAAAGCAAGATAAAAAACAATACTTCCTTTTGTTGCCATTAGATACATGTCACTGTGGAACCGTCTTCAACTTTTTTTTTTACCGTAGAAAAAAAACTGTTAAGAGATACGATTCTGCAACTAAAATAAAATGGAGTCTATTTTTTTCAGTTTGAAAGAGCTTTATATGTATAGACTACACTCTGAGCAGTCTTCTTTTTTTTTTAGTGTAGAAAAAAAATGTTAAGAGATGCAATTCCGCTGCTATTATAACATGGAGTCTATTATTCAGTTGTCAATTTCATTTTTTTTATCTCGACCAAAGAATACAGAAGGAAAAATATTTCAGTGATTAAGTGAGTGAGTGAGTGTTGTTTAACTCTAATTCAGCAATTTTTCAGCTATATAATGGCGAGAACAAGTTAATTTTCAATGAGATGATAATGATGTTCACTTTCTATAAGACCAACATGCTGAGTTGGATTTTTATAGTGCTAGCTCACTGAAACAACCGTCTGTGGATAAACATTTCAGCGTTATTTTTCTTAATATCAGTAAATCAATCTGTCATTTTTTTGTCACCATTTTATGACATTTAAGTGCCACCTGACAAAACAGTAATGGTATATAGTGTAGAACTAATTGATGCCATCTTGTAACAAAAATGGCAATCTTGGCTGATAATGATTGTTTGTTGCCTAACTAATACTAATTTGTGTTATTCTAATGGGACAAGTTAGAGAGAAACTTGGTTAAAACGATTATGTATTGATCTTTTATTGAGTATCCTGGTTGCTTTTAATGAAGAATTTGTACAAAAGTGGAAAATTAAAAACAATATTTTTCCACATTCTATGTTGTTTCTAAAAAAAAAGAAAGTACAATAGAGAAAAAGACTTGGTTCTAAATGATGCTTTCTTTTTTTTCACAATTTTTTTTCCACAAAACACAAACAGACAACACTGACAGAAGTCACTAGAAATCTATTCAGACTTGGAACAGGAATAATAAAAAATGCTGGTGATATGAAGAGGTTTGTGATTCTACAGCCCCCACCCCCCTTTATTATTAGATCAACAGTGGCCAAAAAGATAAACAATGTTTCACCTCCTAGAAAATATTTTTTTAGGTTTAGGTTTATGGTATTTAATGCCACTTTCAACAATATTTCAGTTATATTGTGGCATCAGTTTTATTGGTGGAGGATATTATTGTTTCTGTATAATGTATTACCAAACTTTTTAGTAAGACATATCACTCATATCAATACAATACTGCTTACTTTACACATTTACGATATTACATCAATAATTCTCCTTAATAGCCTGGCTAAAAATCATAGAAAATCTAAAAATATGAATAATTTATAAGCAAATAAATCTGACTGCTATTATTAACTGTGATAATTAGTCTGTAGATGGGAACATTTTTGTAATTGTCTAAAAATCTATAAATGGAATAAATTCAGATGTATTTTGTATGTGGCAAACAGACAAATTTCTTTCATGTAAAATTTTGATTTATATTATATAACATTTCACATGCATTCACCCATATCAAGTTAAAAAAACAAGTGAAATTTATATGAAAATGTTTTTCCACTAAATATCCAGTAAATTCAGAAGAAATTCACATGAATTTTTCTAAATATATATTACTGTGTATTCCATTACACAATGAATTGTTATCCCCTCGCCAACGAAGTTGCGAAGGGATATAGTAACGCTACCGTCCGTCCTTCCTTCCTTCCTTCCTTCCGTCCGCCCGTCCATCTGTCCGTCCTTCCGTAACATCCTTGTGAACACTCTAGAATCAACATCCTTCAATGGATTTTGACCAAACTTGGTACATACTTAGTCCTTAAGAGAATCTGGAACCTATTGATTTTCTAGGTCAAAGGTCAAGGTCACCAGGTCAATTTTTTTACTGCGTAACATCCTTGTGAACACTAGAATCAACATCCTTCAATGGATTTTGACCAAACTTGGTACATACTTAGTCCTTAAGAGAATCTGAAACCCTATTGATTTGCAAGGTCAAAGGTCAAGGTCACTGGGTAATTTGTTTTACTACGTAACATCCTTGTGAACACTCTAGAATCAACATCCTTCAATGGATTTTGACCAAACTTGGTACATACTTAGTCCTTAAGAGAATCTTGAACCCTATTGACTTTCAAGGTCATAGGTCAATGGTCAAGGTCACCGGGTCAAATTTTTAGGCAAGGGGATACGCCACGCTTTGCATTGCCCTTGTTTTATTTGGTATGCATTTTGAGAAATCACATGAAATTCATATAATGGTAATATAGAAACATATTTTTTAGGAGGTGAAACATTGCTTATCTTTTTGGCCACTGTTGATCTAATGATAAAGGGGGGGAGCTGTAGAATCACAAACCTCTTTTTATCTCCAGCACATTTATATTATTTCTATTCCAAGCCTGAACCTAGATTTCCAATGACGTCTGTCAGTCTTATGTGTTTATGTTTTGTGATTTGATGTAAAAGTGACTCACGTTGTTATGTTCTGTTAAAGAGTAGGCACATTGTAGCTGTTACAAAAAAACAAAAATTTGCCCATACCCAACTTTCCATACTATTTCAGTGACAGTCAAAAGTCATTGACCCGGTTAACCCATCCCTTCCCTCATATCTATAAAGTTAACCCATCCCTTCCCTCATATCTATAAAGTTAACCCATCCCTTCCCTCATATCTATAAAGTTAACCCATCCCTTCCCTCATATCTATAAAGTTAACCCATCCCTTCCCTCATATCTATAAAGTTAACCCATCCCTTCCCTCATATCTATAAAGTTAACCCATCCCTTCCCTCATATCTATAAAGTTAACCCATCCCTTCCCTCATATCTATAAAGTTAACCCATCCCTTCCCTCATATCTATAAAGTTAACCCATCCCTTCCCTCATATCTATAAAGTTAACCCATCCCTTCCCTCATATCTATAAAGTTAACCCATCCCTTCCCTCATATCTATAAAGTTTTTATATATTATTGATCTTGCTCTTATCCTGAATATGGCTGAAATACTGCTCTCTGGACGTTAAACAATAATCCATCAATCAATCATTTGTTATGGTTTGATATTCAGTACCCCCTCCTATAAGGCCATCCCTTTTGTATTGTAAAGTGGCCTTAAAAGGGAGTGACCTCTCTTGAGGGTGACAGAGGAGTGACCTCTCTTGAGGGTGACACCGGAGTGACTTCTCTTGAGGGTGACAAGTGAGTGGTATTTTACAATTTTAGTGCATTAGAGATCTGGCTTGATAAGAGGAGTGGCCTTTGACAAGAATGACCTCATAAGAGGGGGACTATAGTATTATAGACCATTATTCTTTGATATCTTTTTTTAAGTTGAAATATTTTCAGATTGAGTGTACATGTATAGATATTTCCTAATTGTTGTAATTATACACAGTTTACAAAGTAGTAGCCATATCCCAATGGACCCTTTGCCCTTCTGACCTGTTCTTCAGTAATTCCTTTTGTTGTATCTATTTGGTTCTACCTAACAAACAAGATGAATACAGCCAACACTTAATGTATAGTTGGTCAATATTATCTAATTCTTAGTAGGCTTCTGATGGCTTTTTTTTCTACATAATACCGTCAAACCTGCCTTAAAGGGCACCTCTATATAGCAAATCACTGTTTATAAAGGGCAGTCTCATTTTTCCCATTAATGAATAGTGCATATAATTTTAATCTTTATATAAAAGGCAACTGCTCATAAAGACAACATTTTCAGATTCTCTTGGGTGGACTTTATATACAGGTTTGACTATTCTTATTTTAATTACAAGAAGAGAAAATATTTATGTAAATATAAATGAGAAAAGACCACATTATGACAAGTCAGTGTGTGTGGTAAGATTTTCCATTATTAACACACAGTCTGTCAGTGACTTGTGACAGGTCTGTGTTTTTCTCCCGGTACTCTGGTTTCCTCCAGCAATATGACTGCCACAATATAGCTGAAATATTGTTGAAAGTGGCGTTATACATCATAACCCTAACCCTATAAAAGATACATTTGGACTTGTATCATATTCTAATGTGAGTTTGAAATTGCTGTTTATCTCCAGGTGTATCAATTCATTATATTTATACAGAATGACCTTAATTATTGACATCTTGCTGATGTAGATAAAATAATATTTTTTTACAAAATGTCACTAGGTCCATCAATAGTTCGATTATAGGATTTCTGTATATATAAGATAGAATTGATTGGACAGGTTGAGATTAAAAATTCTGTCCTTTAACCCGCCTGTAATATTGGATGATGTCTTGGTTTTCTATAACAGTTTCTATGAGCACTTTAGCAAGTGCTTGTCAGATGTAATGTTCTTTGAAATTGTACAGGCAGAAAATAATTGAATTTGAAATTTTTTGTTTGAATGTTATGCAATCACTACTTAAGATTGAATGGCTGGTATGGGAGGAATTTGAATATTCTGAGGAAAAAAATCATAGAAAAATTGTGATTGAAATTATATTCAAATTGTATTCAACTGTTTAATGGGGTTAGAAAAATATTAGGTATTTAAAAATGTGTGCCTCTTGTTTTACTGGTTTTTGAGATTGTAGTTTAGTGTTGCTGTCTTTTTATATTGATATTTTATATTGGTATTGTGTAAAGTGGTTATGGTTGACAATCCCACTGATCATAACAAATATAAATTGGTTGTCACTGTGAGAAAAAGTGCAAAAATCTGCTATTTTGTCCTGTGGAAGATTACTTATCTGCGTTTTAATGGCAAGTATGATTTTTCTTGGTTTTGAAATTATACTAAAGCTTTCTTTTCATAATTAAACAATAAATCTGTCAAAAATGGCCTTTCTGATACTGAGAATGTTTTATTATCTAAAAATATGGAGTCTAGAAATCTATGAGAAAAATATTTATTTGAACAATTTTTCTTTGATGTCCCCAAGTGGTATTGTGATTATCAACATACTGAAAAAGAAAGTCACGAGATACATTATCACTAGTATTGCAACTTGTCCTATCGGACTCGCTGTTATAAATGTTCTAGTGATAATGTCTGTCTCGACCTTCAAAACTGACGTTATTCTATATGTGAAAACAAAACAATCTCATTAATACATAAATGGTTATTGAATAGTTCTGTTTATATGTATTTTTTTCTACGCTGATCAGAATCCAAGATGGTTGCTACCCTAGTGTTATTATTTACCGATAATAAAGATCATTTTTAAACTCCAGGATATTATGAAAAGTTAATTGTTCAGTGTCACACTTGACATATGTCACAACTTATCGTAACATCGTAATGTATTATCACAGCAACTCTCCAGTACAACTTAAACCTAGATATCTGATGCTTAATTAAAAAATCCTGTAAAATGATATTGTATTACAATAAAACCCAACACTGATTTTTTTTTATTGTAAAATATGCTGTTGTTATATATGATGTTTTAAATTGATCAAATAAGAATTGTTTGTGAATGGTCAAGATCTGCCATTTTTGAATAGGATAAAGGGGTAACATGGGTATCATGGCAACTAGATAGAAGTCACAACTGCTTAATGTGACCACTTCCTCCAGAAGCCATGTTAAAAAATGTGCAAATTTACAAGTAATGAAAAGAAATGTTAAACAGTTATGGTCATCAATTCCACAAATATCAAGAAAACAAACAATCACCTCTCACCTTAAAGCATTGAACACAAACAGACCACAACACATGACAATGTTGGAAATCCAGGTCCTGGTTTGGGACAGGCACACAAATGTGGTGGTGTTAAATCATTTATGTGATCCCAACCCTCCCCTCTTGATAATTGGATCTCCCACTGCTATACAGATATTAGTACTGGTATTAAGCAGCAGTGTATCTAGTAAGGACATGTTCCGGAATCCTCAGCAGGGGGATCTCATCTATTAATGCAGGTTTGACTTTTAATCATAAAAATATTTAGATGTTACATTCTGCTGGACATGTAATATTTCCTTTAAGACATGTTTATATAATGTCGTCTTCTGTGGAGACATGTAATATTTCCTTTAAGACATGTTTACATAATGTCGTCTTCTGTGGAGACATGTACTATTTCCTTTAAGACATGTCTACATAATGTCGTCTTCTGTGGAGACATGTAATATTTCCTTTAAGACATGTTTACATAATGTTGTCTTCTGTGGAGACATGTAATATTTCCTTTAAGACATGTTTACATAATGTTGTCTTCTGTGGAGACATGTAATATTTCCTTTAAGACATGTTTACATAATGTTGTCTTCTGTGGAGTACTATTTCCTTTAAGACATGTTTACATAATGTTGTCTTCTGTGGAGTACTATTTCCTTTAAGACATGTTTACATAATGTTGTCTTTTGTGGAGACATGTAATATTTCCTTTAAGACATGTTTACATAATGTCATCTTCTGTGGAGTACTATTTCCTTTAAGACATGTTTACATAATGTCATCTTCTGTGGAGTACTATTTCCTTTAAGACATGTTTACATAATGTCGTCTTCTGTGGAGTACTATTTCCTTTAAGACATGTTTACATAATGTTGTCTTCTGTGGAGTACTATTTCCTTTAAAACATGTTTACATAATGCCGTCTTCTGTGGAGACATGTAATATTTCCTTTAAGACATGTTTACATAATGTCGTCTTCTGTGGAGACATGTAATATTTCCTT
The DNA here is from genome assembly GCA_963383655.1 of Bathymodiolus septemdierum. Lineage (NCBI taxonomy): Eukaryota > Metazoa > Mollusca > Bivalvia > Mytilida > Modiolidae > Bathymodiolus > Bathymodiolus septemdierum. Next base: position 90,691,711 of record OY726517.1, on the reverse strand, counting down.
TAAGACATGTTTACATAATGTTGTCTTCTGTGGAGACATGTAATATTTCCTTTAAGACATGTTTACATAATGTTGTCTTCTGTGGAGACATGTAATATTTCCTTTAAGACATGTTTACATAATGTCATCTTCTGTGGAGTACTATTTCCTTTAAAACATGTTTACATAATGTTGTCTTCTGTGGAGACATGTAATATTTCCTTTAAGACATGTTTACATAATGTCATCTTCTGTGGAGTACTATTTCCTTTAAGACATGTTTACATAATGTCATCTTCTGTGGAGTACTATTTCCTTTAAGACATGTTTACATAATGTCATCTTCTGTGGAGTACTATTTCCTTTAAGACATGTTTACGTAATGTTGTCTTCTGTGGAGTACTATTTCCTTTAAGACATGTTTACATAATGTTGTCTTCTGTGGAGTACTATTTCCTTTAAGATATGTTTACATAATGTCGTCTTCTGTGGAGTAATATTTCCTTTAAGACATGTTTACATAATGTCATCTTCTGTGGAGTACTATTTCCTTTAAGACATGTTTACATAATGTCATCTTCTGTGGAGTACTATTTCCTTTAAGACATGTTTATATAATGTCGTCTTCTGTGGAGACATGTAATATTTCCTTTAAGACATGTTTACATAATGTCGTCTTCTGTGGAGTACTATTTCCTTTAAGACATGTTTACATAATGTTGTCTTTTGTGGAGACATGTAATATTTCCTTTAAGACATGTTTACATAATGTCATCTTCTGTGGAGTACTATTTCCTTTAAGACATGTTTACATAATGTTGTCTTCTGTGGAGTACTATTTCCTTTAAGACATGTTTACATAATATCATCTTCTGTGGAGTACTATTTCCTTTAAGACATGTTTACATAATGTCATTTTCTGTGGAGTAATATTTCCTTTAAGACATGTTTACATAATGTTGTCTTCTGTGGAGTACTATTTCCTTTAAGATATGTTTACATAATGTCGTCTTCTGTGGAGTAATATTTCCTTTAAGACATGTTTACATAATGTCATCTTCTGTGGAGTACTATTTCCTTTAAGACATGTTTACATAATGTTGTCTTCTGTGGAGTACTATTTCCTTTAAGACATGTTTATATAATGTCGTCTTCTGTGGAGTACTATTTCCTTTAAGACATGTTTACATAATGTCATCTTCTGTGGAGTACTATTTCCTTTAAGACATGTTTATATAATGTCGTCTTCTGTGGAGACATGTAATATTTCCTTTAAGACATGTTTACATAATGTCGTCTTCTGTGGAGTACTATTTCCTTTAAGACATGTTTACATAATGTTGTCTTTTGTGGAGACATGTAATATTTCCTTTAAGACATGTTTACATAATGTCATCTTCTGTGGAGTACTATTTCCTTTAAGACATGTTTACATAATGTTGTCTTCTGTGGAGTACTATTTCCTTTAAGACATGTTTACATAATGTCGTCTTCTGTGGAGTACTATTTCCTTTAAGACATGTTTACATAATGTTGTCTTCTGTGGAGTACTATTTCCTTTAAGACATGTTTACATAATGTTGTCTTCTGTGGAGTACTATTTCCTTTAAGACATGTTTACATAATGTCATCTTCTGTGGAGTACTATTTCCTTTAAGACATGTTTACATAATGTTGTCTTCTGTGGAGTACTATTTCCTTTAAGACATGTTTACATAATGTCATCGTCTGTGGAGTACTATTTCCTTTAAGACATGTTTACATAATGTCATCTTCTGTGGAGTACTATTTCCTTTAAGACATGTTTACATAATGTTGTCTTTTGTGGAGACATGTAATATTTCCTTTAAGACATGTTTACATAATGTCATCTTCTGTGGAGTACTATTTCCTTTAAGACATGTTTACATAATGTCATCTTCTGTGGAGTACTATTTCCTTTAAGACATGTTTACATAATGTCATCTTCTGTGGAGTACTATTTCCTTTAAGACATGTTTACATAATGTCATCTTCTGTGGAGTACTATTTCCTTTAAGACATGTTTACATAATGTCATCTTCTGTGGAGTACTATTTCCTTTAAGACATGTTTACATAATGTTGTCTTCTGTGGAGTACTATTTCCTTTAAGACATGTTTACATAATGTTGTCTTCTGTGGAGTACTATTTCCTTTAAGACATGTTTACATAATGTCATCTTCTGTGGAGTACTATTTCCTTTAAGACATGTTTACATAATGTCATCTTCTGTGGAGTACTATTTCCTTTAAGACATGTTTACATAATGTCATCGTCTGTGGAGTACTATTTCCTTTAAGACATGTTTACATAATGTCATCTTCTGTGGAGTACTATTTCCTTTAAGACATGTTTACATAATGTCATCTTCTGTGGAGTACTATTTCCTTTAAGACATGTTTACATAATGTCATCTTCTGTGGAGTACTATTTCCTTTAAGACATGTTTACATAATGTTGTCTTCTGTGGAGTACTATTTCCTTTAAGACATGTTTACATAATGTTGTCTTCTGTGGAGTACTATTTCCTTTAAGACATGTTTACATAATGTCATCTTCTGTGGAGTACTATTTCCTTTAAGACATGTTTACATAATGTTGTCTTCTGTGGAGTACTATTTCCTTTAAGACATGTTTACATAATGTCATCGTCTGTGGAGTACTATTTCCTTTAAGACATGTTTACATAATGTCATCTTCTGTGGAGTACTATTTCCTTTAAGACATGTTTACATAATGTTGTCTTTTGTGGAGACATGTAATATTTCCTTTAAGACATGTTTACATAATGTCATCTTCTGTGGAGTACTATTTCCTTTAAGACATGTTTACATAATGTCATCTTCTGTGGAGTACTATTTCCTTTAAGACATGTTTACATAATGTTGTCTTTTGTGGAGACATGTAATATTTCCTTTAAGACATGTTTACATAATGTCATCTTCTGTGGAGTACTATTTCCTTTAAGACATGTTTACATAATGTTGTCTTCTGTGGAGTACTATTTCCTTTAAGACATGTTTACATAATGTCATCTTCTGTGGAGTACTATTTCCTTTAAGACATGTTTACATAATGTTGTCTTCTGTGGAGTACTATTTCCTTTAAGACATGTTTACATAATGTCATCTTCTGTGGAGTACTATTTCCTTTAAGACATGTTTACATAATGTCATCTTCTGTGGAGTACTATTTCCTTTAAGACATGTTTACATAATGTTGTCTTTTATGGAGACATGTAAATATTTCCTTTAAGACATGTTTACATAATGTCGTCTTCTGTGGAGTAATATTTCCTTTAAGACATGTTTACATAATGTCGTCTTCTGTGGAGTAATATTTCCTTCAAGACATGTTTATATAATGTCGTCTTCTGTGGAGTACATTTTGTATTTAAGAAAATCATCTTTGTATGCTTAAAAGGATTAGGTTCTTTTATATTCAATTATATTTGAGAAGGCCCAATGGGAGGCTGTCAGTTTGACTTGGATTAGGAAGTTTGTATTTTATCATTGTTTGTATGAACTCTAATCAATAAACCACACATATATCCACACTCATGGAGGATATCTCTGATCTTCAATGTATTCTCATTAGAGAACCCATCAATCTCTAAGAAACCCATACTTCACTGAAGTACCTTGTTAAGAGCTGTTTTTTTTTTTGTATCCTACTTCCCTAGGTAGAGATCGCATACCTATTTTAAAAGCTGAGAGATGACATTTTGTTTTCATTCATAGAATTTTCAATAGGCGAGGACCATATATCGTTGCACTAGCTAAGTATCAATAAAATATTTCTATTATGATATATATGGCTGTTTTTTAATTTTTTTTATAAAAGAATTCTAGTTCTCTATACTGTTCGTTAAGCATGATTATATATGGCCCTTTTTTTTTGAAAAGAATTCTAGTTCTTTGTACTGGTCGTTAAAACATGATTTATTGATTTTAGAATAAATACATGTAAATACAATATGTGGAAATGCAATAGATTTTATGCTAATATAAAGCAATATTTTATTGAATTGCACCACAGTTTATTCCAGTTTTAGTGGTTCTATACAATTAGTCTATACTTAGCATCACCTCGTCTCTGTTATGGTCTGTTATTAGTTGTTTGTTTCCTTTTGTTCATTACATTTCTGTAATTATCTGGTAAGATTCATAATTCATACCTGGCTGCCATTTAAAGATACTTTTTAAAGAAAATCGCTAATATGTATCTGAGTTGACATTTTTCTTTATTATGGAATGAACGGTAAAGTTTTGTTTTTTAATGTTGCATTGATGTAGTTGAATGAAGCTATAAATAATATTGAGAATTGAGGAATTTAATTAAGAAAATGTTTCTGAAATGTGTTACAAGATCAGTATTGATGTCTATATATTCAGATGCAGTATGGGATGCATAGTTAAGGTGAAGGTCACAGACAATAAGGGTGTACTGAATTTTAATTTCTCATCATTATTTAGTGAAATGTTTCTAAAATGTGTTACAAGGTCAGCATTGATGTATATGGATTCAGATGCATGATGGGATATGTAGTTAAGGTGAAGGTCACAGAGAATAAGAGTGTTCTGAATTTTAATTTCTCATCATTATTTAGTGAAATGTTTCAGAAATGTGTTACACGGTCAGCATTGATGTCTATGTATTCAGATGCAGTATGGGATAGGTGAATAAGGTGAAGGTCGCTGAGAAAAAGGGTGTTCTAAATTTTAATTTCTTTTCATTTATTCAGTTAGAAGCAAATCCATTGTGTCACCACAAAAAATTTGTCTAGACATCTAGGGATTGGTTTTAATCATGTCTCTAAATCTGATGGTAGGTTCAATGTCATTATTAGTAGGGACAGAGGGTCTTTCTTGATTGGATAATATTTAATTAAAACATGAAAGGTCACAAAATTTGAAAAAGGGGAGATAATTCATTTACATTGTATATCCAAAAAGGGAGATAATTCATTTACACTGTATCCATTTACACACCAGTAGGCAGGGGGCTTGGGATATATTCCCTTGAAAACAAAGAAGGACTATTTTGGTTAAATTATGACTATTAAAAAGTCAAGATTTTGATTGAATTATAACAATTAAAGTCCAGATTTTGACCCCTGCAGCAAGACCATGTCACATCACAAATTTATCGGACCCCCCTTTGGAAAACCCTGGATGTAGGACTTGTTTACTTAATTCAAGATAGGTTTGATGCTTTATAGACAACAATTAGTTTCTTAATGTTATCTATTTATAACAAACAATGTATTTTAAAATTCTCCCACTTTTAGCAAAACTACTTAAACCAAACCACTATCATATTTCAACACCGGAAATTATATAATCTTAATGAAGTTTTGATGTACTGATTATGTCATCATCAGTGTTTCATAGTTTCTTTAAGAGAAAGCAATTTATAAATTGTCAGATATGCCATTCCTTTTAGTGAGGAATGTGAGTTGCTTTTGACAAATTGTAATTGTACGAAAATATAGCAGCAGTGTATATGTAGCTACTATAGCCTGTAAAATATAAGGATTTCTGTAAAGAGAGTTTTCTCCCTTGCATATTGATTGCTATCGATGAAGTTAAGACAGTGATATGCCATTAGACAATTGTATCTAAGGTGTGAGAATGTTTCTCTTGTTTTGTTATTTCTATATCTCCTCCTGGACATGTAATGGAAGCCTATATTTGTACTTCCATAGCTATAGAAGATAATATCGGTCTTTGCCTTAATTTTTTTTCACCTACTGGGTACTTGCCCGAAAGGCAAATTTAGAAAAAAAAATGTATTTATTCAAACAAATTCTTTCATAATTTTCACTTGTCTGAATCCAGTTTTACTTGTTCCCAGGCTTTTGGCAAGTGGGTTAGCGTGAAGACAGTAATATACTGTATGTTATATCACCTGCAGGAAGTGGTATTATCGTAATGAAATTTTAATGTCCTGTCCCTTGATCAAGTCAGCACTTTGTCAATTTGTTTCCTTAATTTATCAGTAGAAATTAATTTGTTTTATAAGTGATCTTTCATTTAAATTTTGTTGTGAAGTTTTACAGAACATATTGATTACATGGTAAAGTTAGATTGAGGCAAAACTATAAATTCAAAATGATATTTAGCTAAATGGAAATAAATGGGATTTGTGTAATAATGTTAAATGACTATTCTCTTAATAACTGGATTTTTTCAGAAAATGTGAAGCCTTTTATGGTAATGTTGAAGAAGATTGTTTTAATATTAAGATGTGTGTCTCATCAGAAATAACATTATTAAACATTATGCAAATTTTAGTCTTGGTAATGAAACTGTAAAATGGAAGTGGATTTTGAGTTTTTAACTCACCATTCAAGATGGCCATTGTTACTAAAAATTAAAATTTCATTAAATTTTCAAAATTTCTACATTTTAAGCAAGAATGCACTGAAATTTAAACTACAGTCAAACCTGTATTAAGAGGTCATCTTTTGGACAAAGAAAATGTGGCCTTATAAGACAGATGACCTCTTAAAAGAGGTTCAATTTTCTATCACATGACACGGAAAAGGTGACCTTGTAATACAAGTGACTGCGTAATAGAGGTGATGGCATCGACGGTTTGACTATAGCTACATAAAAATTAGTTATTTAATATATAGCAGCAGTTTCTATTATTATATACAAATATCGTTGGTAAAAATTATGATATGATAAACTTGCGCGTTCAAGTCAAATTAAAGTTATACATCTACGAGGGCTGTCCGTAAAGTTCGTGGACAATCTCTGTAATTTGTTATTTAATTTGTTGAAAAAAAGAAATTGCAATTTTCATTTATTTTAGAGTTTACTTGATAAGTGAACAAAATTTTGTATATAAAAATGAATTACAAGTATGAATTTTTCTTGATCTTATAAATAAGCATACTCACACCCGGAGCACAGCGGTAAAAGTTTTTGACGTTAAGCGATGTCAAACGCTCAAACCAATTTAACTTTTTTCGACGTAGTCACCTTTAAGTTCCACACATTTCTTGTATCGTCTTACCCAGTCATCAAAAATTTGCACAAACTAATCAGTTTTCATGTGAAATATTACATTCATGACAGCTTGTCTTAATTCACTTAAAATGTCAAACCTCATTCCCCGTAAGAAGGAATTGATGAAGGGGAAAACTGCAAAGTCCATTGGTGCTAAGTCCGGGCTTTACGATGGATGTTTTAAACACTGAAATTCAAGTAAATCTATTTTTGACAGAGGAGAGTCGACATTTTTCCATTGACTTCATTGTTGCTTTGTTTCTGGGTCATAGTAGTGAAACCATGTTTCATCTGTGGTTATTATTCTATCCAGAAATCCAATTCCGCTCTGGCTAAACTTTCTAAGAAACTGTCTTGATGCCTCAGTTCTGTTTGTCATATTTTCTTCTGATAACATTCTGGGTACCCATCGCGCACAAATGCGATTCATGTGTAGTTCTTGAACTAAAATTTCATGTACCGTTGTCTTTGATATAATGCACTTGTTCGCAATTTCACGCACAGTTAAACGTCTGTCGCCGTCAATAACGTCACGTACTTCATTTTTCACAACATCTGAAGTCTTAAAAGACGGTCTCCCCTCGCGTTTATCATCCATTAAACTACCTCTACCGTCAGAAAATCTCTTATGCCACTTAAACACTAATGAGCGTCTAACATTGGAATGTGTTACTGACTGTTCGATTAATTTATGTGTTTCAGTTGGCGTTTTTCCTATGTCGACACAAAATTTTATAACGGCCCTCTGCTCCACCTTATTTGAAAACAGAGTTTTTTCCGATGAAGAAGGTTTCATCTTCAAGGTTTGAAAACTGGACTCCGCAGCCATCTGAGAGTACTTCCGATTCAAATTTTACAGATGTGACATCGAGAGCACTATCAACGTCACAGTACAAGTTTCATTCAAATTTGCACGATAAAATGAAAAAAAATCATGGCCAACCACAAGTAACTACATAGAAGTTACACATAATTTATACTGTGCTCCAGGTGCCCTATGGCAGACATTACAAAATCGATTTTATTAAGTTAGGAAATTAAAATCTGATACAGATTTTTTATATCTAACATCGCATTTAATTAAGGAATACAGTTATCACTAAAAATTTTGAAAAACATGTTGTTTTTTAGGAAAATTGGGACCTGTCCACGAACTTTACGGACAGCCCTCGTACATCCTCAATGTACATAAAGTGATGTCATATGAGTCTGATGTCATAATTCACATGCATTTTGCATCTGCTGTCATTCTGTAGAGATCTCAAACAGAATGATGGACAGATGCAGTGATTTGTCATCAGTGATTTAAAAAGTCATTGTAGCACTTCGTAATGTATATTCTGATTTTTTTCTGTGAAATATATCATTTTTACAATTTTTGTTGAATATGGAAATTACAGGTCGACCTATTTTGACCAAAAATCAGTCTTCACATCTGATACCAATTTAAATCAGTCTAGCTAGGAACCAGTTCTTGTTTTTCCTGTTGAACATTATATCTCACAGATCCAACCTCCATCCAAACAGGCTGTAATTGTTTACAATTCAATATTTTATTTAATGTGATGCCCATTCTCCCAAAGAGTTACATAAAATGTGATAATTTTCTTAAAAAAATGTTATAAGAAACGAGGAAAAAATAAAATTTACATTTTTTTTTTGTAAAGTGCAATGTTAGATATCTCAATACTGATAATTATAAATTCTCCATTTGAGCAAATATAAGACAGTTGTTTATTGGTGAGAGATAGCAGATTCTGTGGAGCCTCTTGTTGTAGATTAATTAACAAGTTTTAGTATTTATATGTAAAGATGTAAATAAGAAGTTAATATGAGAGCCTGGAGTATTTTTGTTATTCAGGTTTTCTTCCATTATTCCTTGGATCAATTACTCATCAGTCAGTTGTTACAGAAAATAATTAGGCCAACACTTCATTCAAGTTTTCTATTAATTTTTTAACAAGAAATGCAATTTATATTGAGAAAAATTACTAAGAATTCAGTTTCAAAATACAGTTCATGAAATCAAAATATTTTTCGTTCCAATAGTTGTGTTAGTTGTGTTAAATATAATCCTTTTAACTCTGTGACTTCCTAAGTGTTTAACAGTTAATAATTAAGATTGTAACATGAATACATTCTGTTCATTTGATCTTTTTATGGTTAATATACCAGAATGTAAGCAACAGCTATGAAATAATACATGCAAATACCAGATATTGCACACTTAAAATCTGGGATGTAGTTTTATTACATCAGAGAGCCGTGCAATAACCAACGACTTAGATGTGATATATCATGACTTCATGTTACAAATCATTTATACCAAGGTTTTCAGAGTCAAACGGTTAAACAATCTCATGCTTCGCTTTCCATTGTTTAAGCATTTAACTCGGAAAACGGTGGTATTAATATTACGTAGTCAATGGTAATTTATAAATAGATAAGAATATCCCTCATTAGTACAGATATTACTCAATATAAGTTGCTTGGTTGATTGGTTGTTAATGTCTGGCTACCATCTCGGTGTATTGTGGACTAATGGTCACTCTTGGAAATCAGTGCTCTTCTGCTTTCTTCTTGCTTTTCTTTCATGTTACACTTGTCGTTGTTCATTGGGTGTTGGATGTCAATCACTAAGGTCTGCATCTGTTTGTTAAGTTGGATTGGGACCACTTATATTACACTGTAGACAGTAATAACATATTTAACGTATATTACAATGTAGACAGTAATAACATATTTAACTTATATTACACTGTAAACAGTAATAACATATTTAACTTATATTACAATGTAGACAGTAATAACATATTTAACTTATATTACAATGTAGACAGGAATAAAATATTTAACTTATGTTACAATGTAGACCGTAATAAAATATTTATCTTATATTACAATGTAGACAGTAATAAAATAGTTAACTCATATTACAATGTAGACAGTAATAAAATATTTAGCTTATATTACAATGTAGACAGTAATAAAATAGTTAACTCATATTACAATGTAGACATTAATACAATATTTAACTCATATTACAATGTAGACAGTAATAAAATATTTAACTCATATTACAATGTAGACAGTAATAAAATAGTTAACTCATATTACAATGTAGACAGTAATACAATATTTAACTTATATTACAATGTAGACAGTAATAAAATAGTTAACTCATATTACAATGTAGACAGTAATAAAATATTTAACTTATATTACAATGTAGACAGTAATGAAATATTTAACTTATATTACAATGTAGACAGTAATAACATATTTAACCTATATTACAATGTAGACAGTAATAACATATTTAGCTTATATTACAATGTAAATGGTAATAAAATATTTAATTATATTACAATGTAGACGGTAATAAAATATTTAACTTATATTACAATGTAGACAGTAATAAAATATTTAACTTATATTACAATATAGACAATAATAAAATATTTAACTTATATTACAATGTAGACAGTAATAAAATATTTAACTTATATTACAATGTAGACAGTAATAAAATAGTTAACTTATATTACAATGTAGACAGTAATAAAATAGTTAGCTTATATTGCAATGTAGACAGTAATAACATATTTAACTTATATTACAATGTAGACAGTAATAAAATATTTAACTTATATTACAATGTAGACGGTAATAAAATATTTAACTTATATTACAATGTAGACAGTAATAACATATTTAACTTATATTACAATGTAGACGGTAATAAAATATTTAACTTATATTACAATGCAGACAGTAATAAAATATTTAACTTATATTACAATGTAGACAGTAATAAAATATTTAGCTTATATTACAATGTAGACAGTAATAAAATATTTAACTTCTATTACAATGTAGACAGTAATAACATATTTAACTTGTATTACAATGCAGACAGTCCTAACAACTTTAGTGCTACAGATGTATGTCTGATATCAAACACCTCTAACTTTTAAGAGAAGTCTTATTGCACATTGCACTTAGTAATAAGATATTAAACTTATATTTGCTGTAATAGGAGTCTGACAAATGACCAAAGAGATGAAAGCCTAACTACCATCATCCATTAGGGTAGAAAGAAATGCCAGACAAATTGAAAAAGGTTTGACCTTGTGAAATGAGGACAAAATATTCTCATATTGCTACCACTCAGAAAGTGAAGATTTCAATGAATTTTACGACAGAAATCACGTTAATCATATTGACTATCTGACGTAATTCAATAACGGAATAAATTTATTACTGTTCGTTCGTCTATGTAAATGGTGTAATATGATGTAAACAATATTCCATCAATTGATCTGTTTTCAGTAACTAGTAAGACCCTTTCTGATGTACTTAATTATTTATAGAAAATTGAATTTCCTAATACACTATTAGGTCTAGATATTACTTATTTATATAGATTTTTTAGTTAGGATTGCTGACCATTGAATCGGATAAAGACAAAATTCCAATTTATTTGTTTTAGTGCTCATTGTCAATAGATTATCAGTCTTCGCATTAACCCACTTGCCCGAAGCCTGGGATAAGTAAAACTGAATTCGGACAAGTAAAAATTATGAAAGAATTTGTTTGAATAGATAGAAATTTTTTCTAAATTTGGCTTTTGGGCAAGTAGGTGAAAGAATTGAAGGCAATGACTGGATTATTATTTTGGTGTAAATGGTCATACCTTATCTGTAAAATTCTAAGTTGTAAACTTAATTGTCAATTTCAATACACATAGTTATTTTTTATTACAAGAGGGTCGTTGTGGTTGTGATCGTATTATAGTTTTATTTACAATTGCCTATCCAATCAGTGCTATCACCACTAAAGTTGTGAGTTCAAATCATACTCATGGCGAGGTGTACTTGATACACCTTTATGTGATAAAGTTTGTCAGTGACTTGCAGTAGGTCAGTGGTTTTCTGTGGGTACTCCGGTTTGCTCCACCAATAAACTAGCAGCACGATATAACTGAAATATTGTTGAAAGTGGTGTTAAACACCATAACCCTAACCCTTAATCCTTATTACAACAGATTTGAAGACTAACATATATGCTGCAGATTCCTTTTAGGTTAAATTTTTCTCTTTCATAAGTGATGCATTTGTGAAGTAGTACTTTAATTTTAAATTTATATGGATTCAATTTCATTTCTCGCTCACGATATTTGCAGATCATTAATTTCTTGCTTATAAATGATGACTTAAGCAAAAGAGCAAATCAGTTATGAGCTTTGAGTGATGAGAAACTGTCCTGAATAAAATCAGAGATATTGTAATATTAATTAAGAAAAAATTGAAAAATATTATTTTCTTGAGAAAAAGATCTTTTTTTACTTTTCAATGTTATTTGAAATTGAGTTTAATTGGTTATTTTTATAAGCATTATTACTGGCTGGGTACATTTTACATTGGATTTTACCCCAGTAAAACTGACTGCCACGATATAACTGAAATATTGTTGAAAGTGGTGTTAAACACCATAACCCTTAACCCCTACATTGGATTTTTAATCTAATATAAAGCCTACCATTCATGTACATTTGAGGATATATGATAACATTTTGCAAAATTAAATGTATCACAGGGGACTCGGTAGTCTAGTGATCTGAGACATTACTTATACATATAATGATAGATGAGAGTCTGGTTATTGTTCATGATAATGGTGAAATTGATGAACATTAATGTTTAAACTTTCTTTTCATAAGTTTATGACAAGCTGAGGAAAGTTGTGCTTTAGACTAGTGTACCAGAGTAAATGGTGCATTATCAGATACTAATGGCTGGTGGTTTTCTCCTCATATTCTTGATTCCTGTACAACATCTAAGAGGGGGCCTGTACACCACCTAAGAGGGGGTTAGGGTTATGGTGTTTAACAATATTTCAAGGATATCGTGGCAGTCAGTTTTATTGGTGGAGTAAACCGGAGTGCCAAGAGAAAACCACCGAGTCGCTGACAAACTTTATCACATAATGTTGTATTGAGTACACCTCGCCTGACCGAGATTCAAACTCACAACGTTAGTGGTGATAGGCACTGATTGCACAGGTAACAACTACCTTACGATCATGTCCACGATGGCCCCTTTACTACATAAGAAGAACACATGTAACTGTGTATAATTTAGGTCCTGAAAAATTACTAAAATTTGGCACTAATATTATATTGTGGTTGTACAATATAACACTAGATAATACTGTTTGTACTTGAAGGAGAACCCTAGCTACATGATATATATCATAGTTTAATACAAAAATAAATCTACTAATTTTCAATACATCATGAGATATGAATGTTTATGTTTTTATCTTTGATTTAGTTTATTGATCTTACATATCAGACAGCAATCCTCGATTTGTTTTTTCTGCGATACAGATCAAATTGGAGAAGACTTCTTATATTCGATAGATCCCCCATCTTTTTGTCAATCATTAATAATCACATGACCACTTTATTCTGAAAGGAATTAGTCTTCAGACTATAAAACATGAAATTAATTGTATTTGGAGCATGTTTTGACCTATTAGTAAACATCCATTAAAGGAAACTGAACAAATCTTTTGTTGACAAGCATTTATGTGATGCAGATTACATCTACTTGCAGACTATCAAGTGTTGTAAGGAGTCAGATATAGATTTCTACTTTTGTTTGCTAAACTATGCAGTGGATGTTCTCTTTATTGTATTTTATAGGTCAAATACGTCTTGTTTTGATCAAATAAAGTCTATTCAATAAGTTTAAATGTCTACCTCTTGTACAGCCATCTAGCTTTTTTCCTACAACTACCTCTTGAATGGACTGAATAAAGTCTAACTAACTATCTAGCATTATTCCACAGCATCTTGTATTCTAATAATATCTAGCTAGCTTTATCCTACAAATACATCTTCTACTGACTGAATAAATTCTATCTATTTGAATCTAGCTGAATACTACAACTACCTCTTTTATTGACCAAATAATGCATACCTAATATCACATTTCTTTTGCCTACAACTACCTCTTGAACTGAGTGAGTAAAGTGATTGTTTTTTTTAGCTCCAAATGAGCAATTTTTCAGCTACTATCGTATCAAGAACAAGTTACATTCAATGAGATGATTGATAATGATGTCCGCTCTCTACTAGACCAGCATGCTTAGTTTGATTTTTATAGTGCTAGCTCACTGAAACAACAGACTGCGGGTAGACATGTTGCTCCACTCGGGATACATTATTCTGATTCCAAGCCAATCAGTCTTTGCTCTTTCTCCTTAATGCTGTGTGATTAGCAGAGAAGCAACAAATACCAGTTTTATAATCTTTGGTAAGACCCAACCCGGGTTCGAACCCACGATCTACAGCACTCGAGGTTTTACATTATAATGTCCCATGTTAACGCCACTTTCAACAATTTTTCAGTTATATCGTTGGGGTCAGTTTTATTGATGGAGGAATATTTTTTTGAAGTATACAATAAAATAATACTTATTTACTGCTGAAAAATAGTATTAATTGTGACCTGAACCGCTAGAAAGGCTGAAGGGATTTTGTTTCTAATGTTTTCCAATGGTCGTCAAATAAAGACTATAATATTTGGCAGTAACCATACATTTGTTCACCTTTCCTTGTATAGTTGGCTTTAATTTGTTAAATGCATCTGCTTGTACCGTATTTAGGGTTACATAATGTGCACCCCCTCTTGGCCTTGAAAATCTCCAGAAAAAAACTAGTTTGTCTATAATGCGCATGGACTTTTGAAAAAAGTCGTCGTCGGAAATGTAAGAATTAAATATCAGTCGTATATATTTTTCAGTCCTTTGAGCATGTTTCATTTGCTGGGAGAATTTTAGATCCATTTATCTCTTTTCATCTTCAATAAAGTTGCAAAATATTAAATGCATTGGGTTTTATTGGCGTTTTCATATGATGCTTTTATTATCCGGATGTTGTGTAATGGATTTGAAATCTAGTACAGCATCGGTAAATATAAGTTTAAATTCCGGATCTGAGAAAGAGTGAAACACATTGTTCCTGTTTATAATGCACACACCTCCTACCAGATAAAGAATCTGGGCAAAATCCTGCGCATTATACAACCCTAAATACGGTACATACAATTCATATGCCTAGTTATTTGTATAAGGGAAGAATCTGGTCTGTTAATCTTATTTTTAAAAAGGATATCACTTGACTATCCTTATCCTCTTGTCATAGTCTTTCAAATATTTTTTTTAAAAAGGATATAACTTGACTATCCTTATCCTCCAATCTTAGTCTTTCAAATGTTTTTTTTAAAAGGATATCACTTGACTATCCTTATCCTCCTGTCTTAGTCTTTCAAATGTTTTTTTATACCCCCGCTCAACGAGAGTTGGGGGTATATAGGGATCCTCATGTCCGTTCGTACGTCACACTTTTGGTTTCCGGATAATAATTAAAGTACCGCTTTTCACTTTCACACATTGCTGTGTACCATAAAATACAGGTCAAATTTGATTACGGTGTATTTCACATTTACCGTTCATGAGTTATGGCCCTTTTTCTATTAGAAAACAGGGACTTTTTAGGTTTCTGGATGATATTTAAAGTATGGCTCAACCAAATCTTTTCAAACTTTAACACAATGCTGTGGACCATTAGATACAGGTTAAGTTTTATTACGGTGTATTTCACATATACCGTTCTTGAGTTATGGCCCTTTTTCTCTTAGAAAATAGGGACTTTTCAGGTTTCCGAATGATATTTAAAGTACCGCTCAACCAAATCTTTTCAAACTTTTAACACAATGCTGTATACCATAAAATACAGGTTAAGTTTGATTATGGTGTATTTCACATTTACCATTCATAAGTAATTGTTACACCAGTTCACTTTTCTCAGCATTCCTTCATTACAAGTGTGTTTCCATCATATGTCTTATAATCAGTGTTTTGATGTAAATAGTGAAAGAAAAAACGAACTGATTACAGGTAATCTGATATAAATTAATTTGGCAAGCAATAAAAAGTTTACTACATTGTCAATTACAAGAATGTGTAAATTTTTGATGGCCAAGAAATGAATAAGTTGTAAGATAAATCACAGCATGTTTCATTCCTTTCATTGCCTCATTCAAAATTTGGAATGCAGGGGTATCTGTGATCACCAGATCAACTTTCTTTAGTTTTAAAAGGATATCACCTGACTATCCTTATCCTCCTGTCTTAATCTTTCAAATGTTTTTTTTTTAAAGGATATCACTTGACTATCTTTATCCTCCTGTCTTAGTCTTTATAAATCTTATTTTTAAAAAGGATATCACTTGACTATCCTTATCCCCCTGTCATAGTCTTTCAAATGTTTTTTTTAAAAAGAATATCACTTGACTATCCTTATCCTCCAATCTTAGTTTTTCAAATGTTTTTTTTAAAAGGATATCACTTGACTATCCTTATCCCCCTGTCTTAGTCTTTCAAATGTTTTTTTATACCCCCGCTCGACGAGAGTTGGGGGTATATAGGGATCCTCATGTCCGTTCGTACGTCACACTTTTGGTTTCCGGATAATAATTAAAGTACCGCTTTTCACTTTCACACATTGCTGTGTACCATAAAATACAGGTCAAATTTGATTACGGTGTATTTCACATTTACCGTTCATGAGTTATGGCCCTTTTTCTATTAGAAAACAGGGACTTTTTAGGTTTCTGGATGATATTTAAAGTATGGCTCAACCAAATCTTTTCAAACTTTAACACAATGCTGTGGACCATTAGATACAGGTTAAGTTTTATTACGGTGTATTTCACATATACCGTTCTTGAGTTATGGCCCTTTTTCTCTTAGAAAATAGGGACTTTTCAGGTTTCCGAATGATATTTAAAGTACCGCTCAACCAAATCTTTTCAAACTTTTAACACAATGCTGTATACCATAAAATATAGGTTAAGTTTGATTATGGTGTATTTCACATTTACCATTCATAAGTAATTGTTACACCAGTTCACTTTTCTCAGCATTCCTTCATTACAAGTGTGTTTCCATCATATGTCTTATAATCAGTGTTTTGATGTAAATAGTGAAAGAAAAAACGAACTGATTACAGGTAATCTGATATAAATTAATTTGGCAAGCAATAAAAAGTTTACTACATTGTCAATTACAAGAATGTGTAAATTTTTGATGGCCAAGAAATGAATAAGTTGTAAGATAAATCACAGCATGTTTCATTCCTTTCATTGCCTCATTCAAAATTTGGAATGCAGGGGTATCTGTGATCACCAGATCAACTTTCTTTAGTTTTAAAAGGATATCACCTGACTATCCTTATCCTCCTGTCTTAATCTTTCAAATGTTTTTTTTTTAAAGGATATCACTTGACTATCTTTATCCTCCTGTCTTAGTCTTTATAAATCTTATTTTTAAAAAGGATATCACTTGACTATCCTTATCCCCCTGTCATAGTCTTTCAAATGTTTTTTTTAAAAAGAATATCACTTGACTATCCTTATCCTCCAATCTTAGTTTTTCAAATGTTTTTTTTAAAAGGATATCACTTGACTATCCTTATCCCCCTGTCTTAGTCTTTCAAATGTTTTTTTATACCCCCGCTCGACGAGAGTTGGGGGTATATAGGGATCCTCATGTCCGTTCGTCCGTCACACTTTTGGTTTCCGGATAATAATTAAAGTACCGCTCAACCAAATCTTTTCAAACTTTCACACATTGCTGTGTACCATAAAATACAGATCAAATTTGATTTCAGTGTATTTCACATGTACCGTTCATGAGTTGTGGCCCTTTTTCTCTTAGAAAATAGGGACTTTTTAGGTTTCTGGATGATATTTAAAGTATGGCTCAACCAAATCTTTTCAAACTTTAACACAATGCTGTGGACCATTAAATACAGGTTAAGTTCTATTACAGTGTATTTCACCTATACCGTTCCTGAGTTATGGCCCTTTTTTTCTTAGAAAATAGGGACTTTTTAGGTTTCCGAATGATATTTAAAGTACCGCTCAACCAAATCTTTTCAAACTTTTAACACAATGCTGTATACCATAAAATACAGGTTAAGTTTGATTATGGTGTATTTCACATTTACCATTCATAAGTAATTGTTACACCAGTTCACTTTTCTCAGCATTCCTTCATTACAAGTGTGTTTCCATTATATGTCTTATAATCAGTGTTTTGATGTAAATAGTGAAAGAAAAAACGAACTGATTACAGGTAATCTGATTTAAATTAATTTGGCAAGCAATAAAAAGTTTACTACATTGTCAATTACAAGAATGTGTAAATGTTTGATGGCCAAGAAATGAATAAGTTGTAAGATAAATCACAGCATGTTTCATTCCTTTCATTGCCTCATTCAAAATTTGGAATGCAGGGGTATCTGTGATCACCAGATCAACTTTCTTTAGTTTTAAAAGGATATCACCTGACTATCCTTATCCTCCTGTCTTAATCTTTCAAATGTTTTTTTTAAAGGATATCACTTGACTATCTTTATCCTCCTGTCTTAGTCTTTATAAATCTTATTTTTAAAAAGGATATCACTTGACTATCCTTATCCTCCTGTCTTAGTCTTTATGAATCTTATTTTTAAAAAGGATATCACTGGACTATCCTTATCCTCCCATCTTAGTCTTTATAAATCTTATTTTTAAAAAGGATATCACTTGACTATCCTTATCCTCACTGTCTTAGTCTTTATGAATCTTATTTTTAAAAAGGATATCACTTGACTATCCTTATTCTCCAATCTAAGTCTTTATAAATCTTATTTTTAAAAAGGATATCAATTGACTATCCTTATCCTCCTGTCTTAGTCTTTATAAATCTTATTTTTAAAAAGGATATCACTTGACTATCCTTATCCTCACTGTCTTAGTCTTTATGAATCTTATTTTTTAAAAGGATATCACTTGACTATCCTTATTCTCCAATCTAAGTCTTTATAAATCTTATTTTTAAAAAGGATATCACTTGACTATCATTATCCTCACTGTCTTAGTCTTTATAAATCTTATTTTTAAAAAGGATATCACTTGACTATCCTTATTCTCCAATCTAAGTCTTTATAAATCTTATTTTTAAAAAAGGATATCACTTGACTATCCTTATCCTCCATTTTTAGTCTTTATAAATCTTATTTTTAAAAAGGATATCACTTGACTATCCTTATTCTCCAATCTAAGTCTTTATAAATCTTATTTTTAAAAAAGGATATCACTTGACTATCCTTATTCTCCAATCTAAGTCTTTATAAATCTTATTTTTAAAAAAGGATATCACTTGACTATCCTTATCCTCCATTCTTAGTCTTTATAAATCTTATTTTTAAAAAGGATATCACTTGACTATCCTTATTCTCCAATCTAAGTCTTTATAAATCTTATTTTTAAAAAAGGATATTACTTGACTATCCTTATTCTCCAATCTAAGTCTTTATAAATCTTATTTTTAAAAAGGATATCACTTGATTATCCTTTTCCTCCTGTCTTAGTCTTTATTAATCTTATTTTTAAAAAGGATATCACTTGACTATCCGTATCCTTCTGTCTTAGTCTTTCAAATGTTTTTTTTAAAAAGGATATCACTTGACTATCCTTATCCTCCAATCTTAGTCTTTATAAATCTGATTTTTAACAAGGATATTACTTGACTATCCTTATCCTCCTGTCTTAATCTTTATAGATCTTATTTTTAAAAGGGATTATCACTTGACTATCCGTATCCTTCTGTCTTAGTCTTTCAAATGTTTTTTTTTAAAAGGATATCACTTGACTATCCTTATCCTCCAATCTTAGTCTTTCAAATGTTTTTTTAAAAAGGATATCACTTGACTATCCTTATCCTCCAGTCTTAGTCTTTATAAATCTTATTTTTAAAAAGGATATCACTTGACTATCCTTATCCTCCAGTCTTATTCTTTCTAATATTTTTTTTTCTTTCTCCTCAACAATTGAAGGAAACTGATCTATAATAATTACTAAAGAAAGATAAGGAAGCTTGCTGTCTTTAAAGTTTTAAATTGATTGAATATGGTTTCTGCGTTGATTAGCCTGCAGAGTTGTACTCTTGTTAGAGAATGTTGATGTTTACAGTTGTATAACACATCAGCTGTAAGACAATGCCTTAATTCATCAAAAGTTTAAACTTCTTATGTACCTCTCATCAAAAGAATTCATTTCATGCCTTGACTTTCATAAGAAAATATGACAAAAATGACAATTGTGATCCGGTAATCTATCGTTTTCTATGGTAAATCAATACTACAAACGATACAGTTAGGCTTATTTTACATAGTAATTTGGCCAGGGAAATCGCTCTTTTTGTTTTAATCAGCATAAAGTTGGCAAAATTGACTTGAACATGCCACAAATCATATTTAGAATATACATTTTGTAATAAACGAGAATCTCTGAGAGCAGACTACATTTTATATGATAAAATTATGATTTTTCATTTTTTCAATATTGCATTGGTACTAAGTAATATTAGTAAATAATAGCCATGTTTATTGTCTAGATAAAATTATATATTGATGCCAGACAGATGGAGTAGTATGACATTTGTAAAAATTATAAAGATATAACAAAAGCTATCTATTATTAATATAGATAAATAAGTAATAGGATTATTCCATTTAACAAATTACTTTTTTAACTTTTTATTTTGGATATTATATGGATGGTAGATCAGTGTGTAAAACGGAGGAGAATTTAAATAACGGAATACCGTACGATATTATTGCATTGTAAGTGGGTTAGTACAGGATTTGGAAAGGGAGGGGGATTGTGGATTGCAATTAGGGGATCGCCAGATTATAAAAGATGGACTAAGCAAATATTTAATTTAAATTTAATCATAATTCTAATATTACATCCCGTATTTGGTATGCAAATAAAGGCATATTCAAATATAGGCCACACATGCGCGCTGTGCTAAAAAAAAAGCACCTACATAAACACTGACTATTTTCAGAAAATTCTTCATGGTTAGCGATTTTCTATTATTGTTTATCTAAAAATTGTTGAAATAAATGAAGTTAAAATTAAATAAATCCTAATCAAGTCTTATCATAATTAAACTCTTATAAACACGTCTTTGTTGTGGCTTTTCTCTGTCTCCATGTTTATCTCCGATCCGACTGGCTGCGTTCAACTGGTAATTTTGTTGTTAATCACTTAAAGTTGTTTATTTGTAATAAAATTCTTTTTGGTATTTTAAGCCACAATTTCAACCACAATTTCGCTTTCAATCTCTCAATTCCCAATTTTACCATTTTTGATATTCCGTAAGAGATTGATGGAATAGCCACTACCAGTGCATCACCTTGACTGCCTCGAATTTTAAAATAACTGTATTTGTCCTATTAGAATCAAAATGATTCATGCCGGCCATAATTTATTGTTATTCAAATATGGATAGGCATTATATTCATGAATATTTAACCCCTAATATGGGTAGGCATTATATTCATGAGATTTAACCCCTCACCATCGTTCGGGGTTAAATATTCATGAATATAATGCCTACCCATATTTGAATAACATATCGCCCTGGGTTAAATATTCATGAATATAATGCCTACCCATATTTGAATAACAATAAAGTATGGCCGGCATGAATTATTTCTTAATTGAAATTTGAAACTAGATTTGCAAGAAACTATATTCCAAAACACCCTGGAAAACAGAATTTCTAATTTCAAGTTGAAAAAGGGGACCAAGAACATTTGACAGTTTTCTAGTTGGATGAACATTATTCCCCCATTTATAAGATCCCTACCACCAAAGGTCTGACCTGTGACCACCCCTGTTCTAGTCTGTTGATATAACCTGTGACATCTCCAGTCCTGTATTACAAGTTTGACCAGTGATATGTCAAGCACTACTGTTCTGACCTGTGACCTCAGTCCTACTCTATTGATATGATCTGTGGTATCTCATGTCATGCACTGTTCTGACCTGTGACCTCAGTCCTACTCTATTGATATGATCTGTGGTATCTCATGTCATGCACTGTTCTAACCTGTGACCTCAGTCCTACTATATTGATATGATCTGTGGTATCTCATGTCATGCACTGTTCTAACCTGTGACCTCAGTCCTACTCTATTGATATGATCTGTGTTATCTCATGTCATGCACTGTTCTAACCTGTGACCTCAGTCCTACTATATTGATATGATCTGTGGTATCTCATGTCATGCACTGTTCTGACCTGTGACCTCAATCCTACTCTATTGATATGACCACCTGTGATAACACCCTTGTCCTACTCAGTTAGGAACATACACCAGTATTACAATGAACTTTTTTTTATTATTTAATAAAAAAAAATACACCAATCTTTTTACAAGAGAGAAAGACAAGAGAAAGACAATTTAACGTTCACTGAGGTTAAAAAAATTATCTATTTGATATATTAGATTTATTAAAATTAGATAAACGGCTATCAGGGAAACACATCAGGAGATTTGGGTTTTTGTGTCGTTTAAAAACACATAGACTTGGCTCAATCTTCAGTCACTCGAGTTTTGTCTGTGACAAATGATGGATGTCAATACAAACTCTTTCTTACTCGTTGTTTTGTATCGTAATGAAGATTGATGGCCATCTTCAGACTACTACATCCACTACACGGTAATCGACCAACGTCAAAATCGTTTGACTAAATTTGGCAGTATTTATATTTTCCAATGATTACGTCATGATATTAACTGACATTTATATTCGTTACAATCCTAGTTTGAGTCATGTTAAACATTACCTCATACTACAGTAGGAAGTCAATGGCCTTTTATAGTTATTGTAGCAAAAATCAGTTATACGTTGTATCATATAGGACACATGAACCTTCGTCTGTATAAAACTTTCACACATTTAGAGATATAGATATAATGGTAATATTAGAATATTGTGTCCTGTCTGTGGTTGTATTGTATTGTTTGTCATGTCTGTCATATATTGAAATTTTCAAACAATAAAAAAAAACAAGAACAAACAAAAAAAGCAGCAAAAACAACCAAAAAAAAACCCAACAAAAAACAACAAAACATACAATGGTCTTGTACTGAATAATGAAGATCACAACTAAATATTGCTTCAGATAGAGTCATTCAACATTTTTACCAAAGTGCTACTGTAGATTTTGTAAATTACTTTTCAAATATATATAAAAAAAACTTGTTGTAAAGACAATACAGAAAATATCACATTGTAATCACTTGATGGCAAGTAAAATATACGATGGATAGATTTTTGTGAAACATTTTTAACAGTGGTGCAATATCTGCAGCTAGTATCAAACTTCATACTTTCTGCACCGAAAGCAAGTGCTCTACCAACTGAGTGAAAGGAGAACTCCACCCATAGCCAGAAATGATGTGTAATTTGCTCATTTCCATATCTAAGATAGCAACGCCGGGACGTCTGCAATTTTCATATGATCTATATAGACGATATCATTCATAATTGCATGTGTGTCATTTTCTGAACTTGAAAATGATACATTGAATCAAACTGAATTAAATGAAATAAAAATTAATGAAAACAATTAAATATTTGAGGTTCCTGGACTAAATGAAAATCCGAGGCGATGAACCCTTATTTGGTCTTAAGAGTCTATGTAAAAATGTTTGAAATACAAGAAACTGGTGGTGTTTGACACAAAATTTAACAATGAATGACATTTGACAACATATTTTCTGAAATTAATTTAGATTCCTCAATAATAGATGTAATTATATTGACTATCCTTATATTTCTAGCTTCTAAACTTGTGGTTCACACATTAAATACAATATGATCATTTTTGCATGATCACGATATCAAAGA
Source organism: Bathymodiolus septemdierum (assembly GCA_963383655.1). NCBI lineage: Eukaryota > Metazoa > Mollusca > Bivalvia > Mytilida > Modiolidae > Bathymodiolus > Bathymodiolus septemdierum. Next base: position 90,667,866 of record OY726517.1, on the reverse strand, counting down.
CATGTCTAAAATCGTTACAAAACAAAAAGATTTGAATTTTTACAGAAGAAAAACTTTGCGGAAATAAACAATAACTTTTAATTTTCGAATCATTGACGAACACATTGAATTTCCATACAGTATGCTATTATTTGACAAATCTCATAAACGATCCATCAAGCTTGAAACTGCAGTCACGTGATCAAAATCTAATTTAAATATGATGAATATTTATAAGTACCATCAATTTCTGGATATGCAGATCAACTAGCAGAGGGTATATAAATCTGTAATGATATCTGAATGGTCAGGCTGTAAACCTAATTTGTTACATAACCTCCCATGCAATTCAAGCGTGGTTGCGAAGCTAAACCATTTTTAGCACATGGTTGTTTGGCCTGATGAGCTGTCCAACGCCATGAAGATTTGAAAAATATTGATCAAGGTACTGTTCAGACAACCACACTGTCACCATTGCAACATCCTGAGCCAGAATTTTACCCTGTACCTTCTGTACCTAAGGCAATTGCTCTACCAATTAAGCTAAAGGAGATCTTCACTAGATCAACTAGCAAAGGGTATTTAAATCTATTATGAATGGACAAACTATTAATCTAAATTCATAACAATGAGTCAAACTAGCACTTTAAATAAAAAAAAATTTAAGTTATATATTTTATGTTTGGAAAATATGCATTGAAGGATTGTAATTATAGACTTTGAAAACATATAAGAATATAAGCATCAAACATGCTCTTGGGGTAAAATAATTATTATTTAACCAATAACACACTAATCATTAATTTACAGACAACAGTAGGTTACTTAGTCTAAGGGTCATAAAGATTTCCTCAGTGATTTCTCACATTGGTTCAAATTAAATATCTGCTTAAAGATTGTTGCTAATTAAGACATCATGTGGCTGTACATCTTTAGTCAATGTCAAATTCCTATAGACATTTCAGGTCCAACTAAATGCCTTTTGGTCACTGGCAGTTATTGATTATGTTTTTCCTTTTTTGTTCTGTTAGGTTTTAGAACTAAGTTTTGTCATATTTTGCTCATCTGCAAGTTTTGTAACAGACTCTATATGAGAATATACTACAGTGGGATTTTTCTAAACCGACCACCCTTTAACCTTAATCTTTTGTTCAGAATAGACAGGTTTACTTTATAAACATTTTAAATATTGGAACAAAAGTTCTGACCTCATAATCATAAAATTTTAGAGTACAGTTTTATACTCATACTCCAAAATTGTCCAATCAGAATGCTGTATTTATTGGATATACAGTTCTAATTGGATGGTTCTCGAATATGAGTATTAAACTCATACTCAAAGATTTTATGACTGTAAGGCTTGATTGCACAGGATTTCAAATTAAAGTGTGCGGTTTAGATAGGTCTCATCATACTATAATTCTACTAATGACAGACAAAACTTAGTGTATTGCCAGAAATAAAAATAATAAAAAAAGATACAAGCATTTAATGTTAATTAGATTGACATGAATGTGTACTATTCACAACCTAATACGGTAATCATAATTTTTTTAATTTTTTTTTTAATAATTATTTTAAACCTATTTGTGTGTGTGTGTGTGTGTTGTATATAGATTGCATGACTCCATCAATCTAAAACAACTTTCATTATCTCCCAGTACAGTTCTACTTATTATCTAGAGGTGTGATAGATTTCCTTAAGACGACACAACAAAACTCCATTTTATGACTTCTTTCTCCGTTAGTGAAACCAAGAAATTAACTTTCGTTTGATCACGGAGCAAATAATTACCGTAAATACCACAGAGTAATTGCGGAAAGAGTTCCAGGGAATAAACGATAATCTATGAAGCTTTCCGTCAGGTGACAATAATTTTATCTTCTTCTTCATATGTCATTTGTAGCTTCTTTTGTTATTAATTGTCGACTAAATCAAAGACATTAAACCTGACTGCTGCCGTTGCCAGGGACAGCCACGAAAATATAAATTAAGGAAAAAGTGATGGAATTCAACACAAATTATTTAATAATAGTGGCTCTGAAAGAAGCTGATTAGCAGTGTAATTCTGAGAGCTGATTATATAGGAAAGCTTACCTTAATTGATCACCTGTTAATTTAGTTTGCATAAGGTTATGTAGTGCTAAGTAGAAAAAAATACTGTGAAATGAATAACATTTTCTTTCCAATTAAGATAATCTGAGAGATTAATTCACCATAGGAAAACATGAATGGGAAGAAACGGTTTTAATTAATTTAAATTGATTGAATTGTGAAAAAAGGGAATTTTAGATTTGTTTTTAATGATTCATACAGTGTCCTAGTAACTTTTGTTATTAGAAAAAGTTGTGGTTTATGAGAAGAATGTGACAAGACATAGGAATACTGTGTTTTTTCCTCTTAGCTATATTGATATCTCAGAGACAGTGGACTGAACAGACTTGACAATTTTATTGTCAATAAGACAGTTGACAAAAGCTGTTAGTTAAAGAAAAGACATTTCTTCCTGAGTAAGATAAGGTCATATGGACGGAAAAACTTGAAGATATTGTGAATTGAAACATTTCTTACTGGGTTATGAGATCATATGGACGGAAAAAATTGATGATATTCTGAAATGAAATCTTTCTTACTGGGTTATGAGATCATATGGACGGAAAAAATTGACGATATTCTGAAATGAAATCTTTCTTACTGGATTACAAGATCATATGCACAGGAAAACTTGACGATAATCTGAAATGGAACGGTTTATTTTATAGAAATATGTAAGCTTCTTTTTATGCATAATTAAGTTTGAAAAAATATCAGAAGCATTGAACACTGATTATAAGTGACGTTCTGTATGGTTTAATGCCATTACCGAGGTAGAACCAAGAGGACATTTGTCAGATAAATGATGCGAAAATACAATTATATCTGATGTGATTAGAACGGATTTAATAGTTCACGCCGTAATAAAAAAGAACCGGAGATTTTTTTTAAAACCTAAGCTGGTTTTCCATAAAGACAAGCCAGAAAGCAAAGCCAATAATAGTTAAAGAAATTGACTTGTTGCTGTTAGCCGACTTAATGGGGAAAAAAGTTTTATTACAAGTGACAAAATCATTAGCTAAGAATTGTTGCTAATGAAATTTTGTGGAACTTTAACTGTACGTTGATGTATATAATTGGTGACACTGGCTTATAATGGGAGATAACTTAATTGTAAGGAGGTTGAATCTAACCTATATCTTATACTGTGTCTGGTGTAACTTAAGGATAGATAAATGACCGTGGAAGTAAGCCTTTCTGAATGACAATGAATCTGTGTAAAAATCAGGATCATAGCATTGAAAAATTCTTTCAGAGAAGAATTTGTCTACCTTAATGGAATGGAATAATCAATTATTTTATTATGAAGTGTTATAAAAGATGTGAAGCTGACTGGGATTTTCAGCTTTTTATTATGTTTGTGTTGATGCTGAGAACATTGTTTATTATTAATTACTCTCTGGGGATGCATTATCAGTAGTTGTGAGGTCAAAAATACATAATATTTCTGTGGTTACAAGTACATTTTGAGATCAAAGACCTTCAGATTTTTAGCAGTGACGAGTACCTTTTGATATCGAAGACTTTCTATAACACTGTTACATACTGTGGTCAAATGTACCTGTACTTGTTGAGATTCAAATTTTTGAAATACTGCAAATTTACATTTAAATGATCATGGTTGCACTTTTAGATATAAACAGATTTGAAAAATATTACAGACGAGTAAATTTAATATTAAAGTACATTTTTATTGATCAAAGATCAAATTCAGCAAGCTGTTTATTAAGCAGTAAATGCACAAAAGTACACGAAATTAGATATGCCACATCACCTGAAATATTTAATTAAGTACTGTAACAAGATAGCTGTCTGAACTAGAAATCAGTAAATGATTAACAAGGGAACTAACTCTGGATAAACCAAATATTTTATTGGAACGGTTTCTCGTAGATTTCTTTGTTTGAAGCAAGATGTAAAACAGTTACTATACCAGAGTAGTTTTGTTGGAATCTCAATTTTTTTATGACCTTGTCACAAAGAAATATTTAAAACGTGTCAAGATTCAACTCTTCGAGGTTGATTGAATTACATCCAAACAATGAATTAATATTAACTGATTTAAAAATCGTGGATTATTTGTATAGAGGAGTGAGTTTATTGTGAGGAAATTGAGAATGAATGTGAGGTTATGGAGGATTCAGAGTAACAACGAGCACATCTTAAAGGTGGGTAAAATAAACTACAAATACAATTATAATAGTAGGAAAGGTCAAGGTCATAATACTGAAGGTCATGGTAATGAATATCTAAAGCTAAAAGACATTCTGACCTTTAAGAATGGAATCAAATTCAATCGTAGTAATCAGCAAGCAAAAACACTAAGGGTCAAGGTCATTCTAGCTATTTGTTTTTAATGATCAAAGGAAATAGTTCAAAGTCAGCCTCTAATAAACAGAACTCTTGTGATCCTTTTGTCTGATCGGATTCATCAAATGTCAAGGTCAAGGTCAGACTTTCTTTTTCTATACTGCTCTCTAATCGCTTTTCATTTTAAGTCTTGAATGAATTTAAAAAATATTCTAGTTGTCAATTTTGTTTTAGGTCAAAAGGCCAAAGGTCAAGTGAGCTTTATGTATCACTTGTAGTCCATCTCGTTAACTTTTTACATTTGAATCTTCTCGTACAAAATTACTCGACCAACATGGAACAAAATCTTGGCAGGGAAGACTTGAGGAAGAGGAGGATAAGTTTTGTATGTATAATTGAAGTTGATCCTCCACTGTGGAGGGCCTATTGGGGGAATTATGTAAATTAGTAGTAGAAATGCTGCAATATTTGTTGTGTAGCATCATTTTGTTGTGTAGATTTAGATTTGTTAAAATGAAATCCTAGGATCTATGGGACTCAAGCCCTAGGGGTACAAAATTTAGCACAGGCTACAGTGGGAAAAATAAAAAATAAAACATCTTTTAGAACCAAGAATAGAATTATAATTGTATATGGCTTGAACAGCATTGTGTAATAAAAAGTCAATTTTGTATCAATGATGGTCCTGTGGTCTTATTGAGCTCAAGTACTTAAGGATCAAAATTTAACATATGCTACAATAGGCAATACAATCTTTTTACCAGGTAAGTGATAGAGACCCATGTTGAACCCCTAGAATTTAAAACTGGACACTTTATGGTATAATTTTAGACCTTATTTTTTCTTCTTAATAGATTCAAAAGTTATTTATTGCACCAGTAGAGCTGCAAACAAACAAAAGATGTTTCTCATTAAGCTGTTATGTATCAAGTAGAATAACATACAAAAAAGACTAATAACTCTAGTACTTGCAATATTACATACAATACAACTTACGTCAGGAAACATTTAATAAAAGCTAAAAACATAAAAATAACAATAGTGTAATTATTTTGCTTAGGTTAATGGATTGAAGTGCAGTATCTAATATATATAATAACAATTAATTGATCATTTTTAGACCGGTGGGTCAAATCTAGCAGACCGCAACTATCATTTATATTGTACCATTACAAAATAGTAATTAAATTATTGTAGGAAAATGTACACTTAAGAAATCTGGAACAAAATATTACAGAATTCTGTTCAGGGATGAATTTTTTTCCCAGTTATTTAACTGATTTCAACTATTTTTCGGTGAACAAATATCTGAAAGTTGCAGGATAGATCAGAACAGGTCAAAAATGACCTTTTTGAAAGGGGGTGTAGATGGTTTCAGTTATTTTATTTTCTATCCACAATCATCCATGATAATTATGACTCTACTTTATAATAAGAGCTGTGAATAACCACAAGATGATATGTACAGTTCTAACATTGAAACATTGTAAATGTTTTTTATAATAGTTAGATGGACATACAACATCTCCAGGTTGAATGGAGGTATCACATTGTAAATGTTTCTTATAATAGTAAGATGGACATACAACATCTCCAGGTTGAAAGGAGGTATCACATTGTAAATGTTTTTTATAATAGTAAGATGGACATACAACATCTCCAGGTTGAAAGGAGGTATCACATTGTAAATGTTTCTTATAATAGTAAGATGGACATACAACATCTCCAGGTTGAATGGAGGTATCACATTGTAAATGTTTCTTATAATAGTAAGATGGACATACAACATCTCCAGGTTGAATGGAGGTATCACATTGTAAATGTTTCTTATAATAGTAAGATGGACATACAACATCTCCAGGTTGAATGGAGGTATCACATTGTAAATGTTTTTTATAATAGTAAGATGGACATACAACATCTCCAGGTTGAAAGGAGGTATCACATTGTAAATGTTTCTTATAATAGTAAGATGGACATACAACATCTCCAGGTTGAATGGAGGTATCACATTGTAAATGTTTCTTATAATAGTAAGATGGACATACAACATCTCCAGGTTGAATGGAGGTATCACATTGTAAATGTTTCTTATAATAGTAAGATGGACATACAACATCTCCAGGTTGAATGGAGGTATCACATTGTAAATGTTTTTTATAATAGTAAGATGGACATACAACATCTCCAGGTTGAAAGGAGGTATCACATTGTAAATGTTTCTTATAATAATAAGATGGACATACAACATCTCCAGGTTGAATGGAGGTATCACATTGTAAATGTTTCTTATAATAATAAGATGAACATACAACATCTCCAGGTTGAATGGAGGTATCGCATTGTAAATGTTTCTTATAATAGTAAGATGGACATACAACATCTCCAGGTTGAATGGAGGTATCACATTGTAAATGGTTCTTATAATAGTAAGATGGACATACAACATCTCCAGGTTGAATGGAGGTATCACATTGTAAATGTTTCTTATAATAGTAAGATGGACATACAACATCTCCAGGTTGAATGGAGGTATCACATTGTAAATGTTTCTTATAATAGTAAGATGGACATACAACATCTCCAGGTTGAATGGAGGTATCACATTGTAAATGTTTCTTATAATAGTAAGATGGACATACAACATCTCCAGGTTGAATGGAGGTATCACATTGTAAATGTTTCTTATAATAGTAAGATGGACATACAACATCTCCAGGTTGAATGGAGGTATCACATTGTAAATGTTTCTTATAATAGTAAGATGGACATACAACATCTCCAGGTTGAATGGAGGTATCACATTGTAAATGTTTCTTATATTAGTAAGATGAACATACAACATCTCCAGGTTGAATGGAGGTATCACATTGTAAATGGTTCTTATAATAGTAAGATGGACATACAACATCTCCAGGTTGAATGGAGGTATCACATTGTAAATGTTTCTTATAATAGTAAGATGGACATACAACATCTCCAGGTTGAATGGAGGTATCACATTGTAAATGTTTCTTATAATAGTAAGATGGACATACAACATCTCCAGGTTGAATGGAGGTATCACATTGTAAATGTTTCTTATAATAGTAAGATGGACATACAACATCTCCAGGTTGAATGGAGGTATCACATTGTAAATGTTTCTTATAATAGTAAGATGGACATACAACATCTCCAGGTTGAATGGAGGTATCACATTGTAAATGTTTCTTATAATAGTAAGATGGACATACAACATCTCCAGGTTGAATGGAGGTATCACATTGTAAATGTTTCTTATAATAATAAGATGAACATACAACATCTCCAGGTTGAATGGAGGTATCACATTGTAAATGTTTCTTATAATAGTAAGATGGACATACAACATCTCCAGGTTGAATGGAGGTATCACATTGTAAATGGTTCTTATAATAGTAAGATGGACATACAACATCTCCAGGTTGAATGGAGGTATCACATTGTAAATGTTTCTGATAATAGTAAGATGGACATACAACATCTCCAGGTTGAATGGAGGTATCACATTGTAAATGTTTCTTATAATAGTAAGATGGACATACAACATCTCCAGGTTGAATGGAGGTATCACATTGTAAATGTTTCTTATTATAGTAAGATGGACATACAACATTTCCAGGTTGAATGGAGGTATTACATTGTAAATGTTTCTTATAATAGTAAGATGGACATACAACATCTCCAGGTTGAATGGAGGTATCACATTGTAAATGTTTCTTATTATAGTAAGATGGACATACAACATTTCCAGGTTGAATGGAGGTATCACATTGTAAATGTTTCTTATAATAGTAAGATGGACATACAACATCTCCAGGTTGAATGGAGGTATCACATTGTAAATGTTTCTTATTATAGTAAGATGGACATACAACATCTCCAGGTTGAATGGAGGTATTACATTGTAAATGTTTCTTATAATAGTAAGATGGACATACAACATTTCCAGGTTGAATGGAGGTATCACATTGTAAATGTTTCTTATAATAGTAAGATGGACATACAACATCTCCAGGTTGAATGGAGGTATCACATTGTAAATGTTTCTTATAATAGTAAGATGGACATACAACATTTCCAGGTTGAATGGAGGTATCACATTGTAAATGTTTCGTATAATAGTAAGATGGACATACAACATTTCCAGGTTGAATGGAGGTATCGCATTGTAAATGTTTCTTATAATAGTAAGATGGACATACAACATCTCCAGGTTGAATGGAGGTATCACATTGTAAATGTTTTTTATAATAATAAGATGGACATACAACATCTCCAGGTTGAATGGAGGTATCACATTGTAAATGTTTCTTATAATAATAAGATGAACATACAACATCTCCAGGTTGAATGGAGGTATCGCATTGTAAATGTTTCTTATAATAGTAAGATGGACATACAACATCTCCAGGTTGAATGGAGGTATCACATTGTAAATGTTTCTTATAATAGTAAGATGGACATACAACATCTCCAGGTTGAATGGAGGTATCACATTGTAAATGTTTCTTATAATAGTAAGATGGACATACAACATTTCCAGGTTGAATGGAGGTATCACATTGTAAATGTTTTTTATAATAGTAAGATGGACATACAACATCTCCAGGTTGAATGGAGGTATCACATTGTAAATGTTTCTTATAATAATAAGATGGACATACAACATTTCCAGGTTGAATGGAGGTATCACATTGTAAATGTTTTTTATAATAGTAAGATGGACATACAACATCTCCAGGTTGAATGGAGGTATCACATTGTAAATGTTTCTTATAATAGTAAGATGGACATACAACATCTCCAGGTTGAATGGAGGTATCACATTGTAAATGTTTCTTATAATAGTAAGATGGACATACAACATTTCCAGGTTGAATGGAGGTATCACATTGTAAATGTTTCTTATAATAATAAGATGGACATACAACATCTCCAGGTTGAATGGAGGTATCACATTGTAAATGTTTCTTATAATAATAAGATGGACATACAACATTTCCAGGTTGAATGGAGGTATCACATTGTAAATGTTTTTTATAATAGTAAGATGGACATACAACATCTCCAGGTTGAATGGAGGTATCACATTGTAAATGTTTCTTATAATAGTAAGATGGACATACAACATTTCCAGGTTGAATGGAGGTATCACATTGTAAATGTTTCTGATAATAGTAAGATGGACATACAACATCTCCAGGTTGAATGGAGGTATCACATTGTAAATGTTTCTTATAATAATAAGATGGACATACAACATCTCCAGGTTGAATGGAGGTATCACATTGTAAATGTTTCTTATAATAATAAGATGAACATACAACATCTCCAGGTTGAATGGAGGTATCACATTGTAAATGGTTCTTATAATAGTAAGATGAACATACAGCATCTCCAGGTTGAATGGAGGTATCACATTGTAAATGTTTCTTATAATAGTAAGATGAACATACAACATCTCCAGGTTGAATGGAGGTATCACATTGTAAATGCTTCTTATAATAATAAGATAAACATACAACATCTCTAGGTTGAATGGAGGTATCACATTGTAAATGTTTCTTATAATAGTAAGATGGACATACAACATCTCCAGGTTGAATGGAGGTATCACATTGTAAATGTTTCTTATAATAGTAAGATGGACATACAACATCTCCAGGTTGAATGGAGGTATCACATTGTAAATGTTTCTTATATTAGTAAGATGAACATACAACATCTCCAGGTTGAATGGAGGTATCACATTGTAAATGGTTCTTATAATAGTAAGATGGACATACAACATCTCCAGGTTGAATGGAGGTATCACATTGTAAATGTTTCTTATAATAATAAGATGGACATACAACATCTCCTGGTTGAATGGAGGTATCACATTGTAAATGGTTCTTATAATAGTAAGATGGACATACAACATCTCCATAATAGTAAGATGGACATAAAACATCTCCAGGTTGAATGGAGGTATCACATTGTAAATGTTTCTTATAATAGTAAGATGGACATACAACATCTCCAGGTTGAATGGAGGTATCACATTGTAAATGTTTCTTATAATAATAAGATGGACATACAACATCTCCAGGTTGAATGGAGGTATCACATTGTAAATGTTTCTTATAATAGTAAGATGAACACACAACATCTCCAGGTTGAATGGAGGTATCACATTGTAAATGTTTCTTATAATAATAAGATGAACATACAACATCTCCAGGTTGAATGGAGGTATCACATTGTAAATGGTTCTTATAATAGTAAGATGAACATACAGCATCTCCAGGTTGAATGGAGGTATCACATTGTAAATGGTTCTTATAATAATAAGATGAACATACAACATCTCCAGGTTGAATGGAGGTATCACATTGTAAATGTTTCTTATAATAATAAGATGGACATACAACATCTCCAGGTTGAATGGAGGTATCACATTGTAAATGGTTCTGATAATAGTAAGATGAACATACAACATCTCCAGGTTGAATGGAGGTATCACATTGTAAATGCTTCTTATAATAATAAGATGAACATACAACATCTCCAGGTTGAATGGAGGTATCACATTGTAAATGTTTCTTATAATAATAAGATGGACATACAACATCTCCAGGTTGAATGGAGGTATCACATTGTAAATGTTTCTTATAATAGTAAGATGAACACACAACATCTCCAGGTTGAATGGAGGTATCACATTGTAAATGTTTCTTATAATAATAAGATGAACATACAACATCTCCAGGTTGAATGGAGGTATCACATTGTAAATGGTTCTTATAATAGTAAGATGAACATACAGCATCTCCAGGTTGAATGGAGGTATCACATTGTAAATGGTTCTTATAATAATAAGATGAACATACAACATCTCCAGGTTGAATGGAGGTATCACATTGTAAATGTTTCTTATAATAGTAAGATGGACATACAACATCTCCAGGTTGAATGGAGGTATCACATTGTAAATGGTTCTGATAATAGTAAGATGAACATACAACATCTCCAGGTTGAATGGAGGTATCACATTGTAAATGCTTCTTATAATAATAAAATGAACATACAACATCTCCAGGTTGAATGGAGGTATCACATTGTAAATGTTTCTTATAATAGTAAGATGAACATACAACATCTCCAGGTTGAATGGAGGTATCACATTGTAAATGTTTCTTATAATAATAAGATGAACATACAACATCTCCAGGTTGAATGGAGTTATCACATTGTAAATGTTTCTTATAATAGTAAGATGGACATACAACATCTCCAGGTTGAATGGGGGTATCACATTGTAAATGTTTCTTATAATAGTAAGATGGACATACAACATCTCCAGGTTGAATGGAGGTATCACATTGTAAATGTTTCTTATATTAGTAAGATGAACATACAACATCTCCAGGTTGAATGGAGGTATCACATTGTAAATGGTTCTTATAATAGTAAGATGGACATACAACATCTCCAGGTTGAATGGAGGTATCACATTGTAAATGTTTCTTATAATAGTAAGATGGACATACAACATCTCCAGGTTGAATGGAGGTATCACATTGTAAATGGTTCTTATAATAATAAGATGGACATACAACATCTCCATAATAGTAACATGGACATAAAACATCTCCAGGTTGAATGGAGGTATCACATTGTAAATGTTTCTTATAATAGTAAGATGGACATACAACATCTCCAGGTTGAATGGAGGTATCACATTGTAAATGTTTCTTATAATAATAAGATGGACATACAACATCTCCAGGTTGAATGGAGGTATCGCATTGTAAATGTTTCTTATAATAATAAGATGAACATACAACATCTCCAGGTTGAATGGAGGTATCACATTGTAAATGCTTCTTATAATAGTAAGATGAACATACAACATCTCCAGGTTGAATGGAGATATCACATTGTAAATGCTTCTTATAATAGTAAGATGGACATACAACATCTCCAGGTTGAATGGAGGTATCACATTGTAAATGTTTCTTATAATAATAAGATGGACATACAACATCTCCAGGTTGAATGGAGGTATCACATTGTAAATGTTTCTTATGATAATAAGATGGACATACAACATCTCCAGGTTGAATGGAGGTATCACATTGTAAATGTTTCTTATAATAATAAGATGAACATACAACATCTCCAGGTTGAATGGAGGTATCACATTGTAAATGTTTCTTATAATAGTAAGATGGACATACAACATCTCCAGGTTGAATGGAGGTATCACATTGTAAATGTTTCTTATAATAGTAAGATGGACATACAACATCTCCAGGTTGAATGGAGGTATCACATTGTAAATGTTTCTTATAATAGTAAGATGGACATACAACATCTCCAGGTTGAATGGAGGTATCACATTGTAAATGGTTCTTATAATAGTAAGATGGACATACAACATCTCCAGGTTGAATGGAGGTATCACATTGTAAATGTTTCTTATGATAATAAGATGGACATACAACATCTCCAGGTTGAATGGATGTATCAGGTTATCAAAGCAGCATATTTACAATCTACTTTATAGGAACAAATTTGTTTATGAATCTTGTTTTAAACCATCTTAAGTTACACATTGAGCCATTTTAAAGAGACCTTCATTAATGTTAGTTAAAGACGACAAGTACTGTTAAAACTAGCAACAATCATCCCCTTATAGAAGATTATCAAGTCGTTTTCAGAAATAAAATTGAGGGAGAGAAAAAACTATACATTGAATCATTGATTTTGTAGTATTAATGATACAGTTACCAAACATAGTAAAAATAATTGTAAAGGGAGTGAAGCATATCTCATTAACAACACTTATCTCACAGTAATCATGGGATTTTAAACGATTTATGGCGTCTCATTGTCTTAATTTGAACAGCCATCTACATTGTATAGATTGATGTAAATCACAAAGCTGTTCCAATGGACTGACCTAATGTATTTTTCATCAATTTACAACAAGGATTTACATAACTTTTGCACATTACCATGACGATACATTAAATCTAAAGTGATCTTTGAGAGTTTCTCTAGTTTTCTATGATCTGCTCGTGTTTCCTATCAGGGGTTATAACATCTCGTGGGGTCAGTGATGTGAGAAGAGATGCATCTTATTTAATGTAATATTTCCTGGGTTTTTCATGAAAACAAGGAAATACAATCAATTATAACACTTGTATGATTCAATTGTTGAAATGTTTTAAACGAGATATCATTAGGTAGCTAAAGCCTAATAAGTTGGTTATTATTAATGAGTTTTATCTTACTACCGATTTTTCACCTGGTATTTTTACGACTGATATAGGAAACATCAATACTATAATTCTGATCTATCATATATATTATTTCAATTCTATGAATAAAATGGCAATATTAGATTTGAAAGAAATTCATTGAAATACATATTTTTTTTATATAGGTACTATTCATTCAAACAATCTTACAAGCAATATGTCACATATGGAAAAAATTTAAATTCCAAATCTAGATCATCAATTGATTTTCAAATATCACAGTTTTTTTTGGTACATGAGGTTGATATTTGTATATAGAATGCATTAAAATTTTAGCAAACAGGGGAGATAACTCTTGAAAAAATACTGGAAATACTTGCAATGAAATAAAGTAGCTTCTAAGACAATTAACAGGTATGCTGTTGTGTCATATAAGTTGAAGTAACATTGTATTTATCGAAAAAAACAAAAATTAGCCCCACCTTGAGAACAGTAAATTTTTGTTATTAACTTGCATGGTTTTGAAGTGGTGACTTACTGACAAACTAACAAACAACTTTCCATTATAATAACTACTGGTACATTTTGCTGTTGTGAAATGACCATAACTTCTGCTTCTTTTGTTTGTTTTTAATGAAATTAATAAGTTCACCACAATTAACAATAATGAAACCAAATAACAAACTGCAACAACATGCCTTTTCCTTTGAGAAACCTCAAACTCTAAAAGACTAAAAGAAAATCTATAGCTTGTGATTTGTGACAGGTTGGTGGTTTTCTCCACCAAAAAAAACTGGCTGCCATGATATAACTGAAATATTGTTGAAAGTGGTGTTAAACATCATGACCTTAACGTGCAAATAGATATTTTTCAAACATAATTTTAGCCTATTAATTTTCGACTACAACTTAAAATTGCTTTTTGAGCAACATCCCCCATAGAAACAGTGATAACAAATATTAGCTTCCACAAAAGCAACGTTAAGAAACATTATACATTTACAGATTAAATTATATTTGTATTTTATATCTTTATAAAGGAATTAGATTTAGTGATGTTTTCAATAATAAGGCCCCCCTACCCATTGTATTTTGACCCCCCTACCCATGGTATATCGACCCCCATAGACATGGTATTTTGACCCCCCTATCCATGGTATTTTGACCCCCTCTACCCATGGTATATTGACCCCCTTGCCTATCTATTGATTAGAAATGAGGGGGGATCAAAATACCATGGAGGTTCAATTTACCATACAGGATGGGGGGGGGGGGGGGGGGGGGGGAAATAAACATTGGGACTGGAAGATTTTGGAGTGGCAAGCAGACTGCATTTCAATTTTATATAGACTAGTTATAGCAATTTTTAAAAATGTAGTGTTATTTATTCTACAGTCAAATTAATTTTATATATGAACTCCAAATTCTGTTGCATTCTGGGAAGATATTATGTTTCATTTTAAGTTTTCTTAGGTAAGAAACCTTTTTCAGGAATTCTGAGGTAGCTCAATTGTAAGACAAAAGTTTAAATCCTGTTTAAACTGGTTCAGACTGAAAGTTGTTCGTAAAAGTGTTTTGTTTGTATTCTTGCTACAATTGTAAATATAAAATTTATTACAAGTACACTAATCTTACAGTGAAAATAGCCAATTAAACATCTAAATTTCAATGATAAGTCTAGAACTGCTGATTACTCCGTGCTTCTGTTGATTGTAGTAGTTTCCGCTAAACAAGATTTCTTTAATCAATGATGAAAATTTCAACAGAATTTTCTGCTTAATTTCGTGTATAAATTGTATGTGTTATGTGTGATTATTGTAAATTGAATTTCAATCAAATGCATGATGGGTAAATCAATAAAGCTTCTCAAAGATCCTGCTTTGATCAGCAAAACTCTTGACTGCTTCAACGGGAAATATCAAATTAGGCATTTTTCTCTGCTAAAAGTGTCAGTTACAGTCGGAATTGAAATTGAATATTTTTTACAACATAAAAAAATTATTGGTAAAGGTGATTTTAGGTTCATTGGGTCATGTTATTTGGTATTCATGGTCACTTCCAGCAATGTTTCAGCTATACCATGTTTACCAGACTTGTTTGGGGCAGAAAGCCTGCAGACATATAAAACAAACTGACAATGGAAACCCCTGGCCTTGGATAGGTTTTTAAAACCAAAGAGAGACTGGCTATACAGGCATTCGGGCAATGCCTGGTGAATCAATCAGAAAAACATATTAATGATGGGTGACCAATGCCCTGGCTTGTTTTAAGACCCAGGTGTCTTCTTTGCTTGAAAACACAAAACTTGAGGTGGTTTCTAGGTAAGAACCCATGTCATAGTTTTTAGGCAAACCCTTGTAGTCAGACTTAACCGCTACGCCACCAAGGCCCTGCTAATTTGGCTATGAAATAGTGTTTGTGAAAAGTAATTACATTGTACACACTGAAGTATATACAGTCAAAACTGTATTAAGAGGTCACCTTTGGTACAAAGGAAAAGTAGCCTTATAAGACAGGTGACCTTTTAATAGAGGTTCAATTCATAGAAAATTTTCTATGACAGAACTAGAAAAAGGTAATCTTTTAATACAGGTGACTGCTTAATAGAGGTGATCGCATGAGCAAGTTTAACTGTATATGTAATGGACATATTATATAGATGATATCAATTAGTATTGTTACAAAAAAGATCGATGGCTGTTTAAATTAGAATAACATCTATTATGCATTAATTAAGATTTGAGTATTGATAAAATGTAGATATGGAAGGCGACAGGGCCAGCCTCTCCCTAAGCAATAAGAAAACCATTAGAACTATGGATGATATGTGAATAGCCATTTAAAATATTGTAACTAAAAAGAAAACAATTTTTTTTCGTTTTTTTTTTTATTACCATATAGATTTTCCATACATCATTCCTGTATGTTATTAAGACTTTTATACACAAAACAATGCTTCAACAGTATCTTGTGAATGAACAAGTTTATGACCTGGTTCAGAATGCCAACCAGATTATAGTATGATAAATGGCAGGTTTGATGGAAAAAAGGATACTAGAGTATATGTTGTAATAAACTCCTCCCAGTTTTCAACCCAGATCCTTGAAAATTTATTAGAGAATTCAATGTATTGTCATTATTTTGTATGTAAATGCATATTGAAATTGTGCACCTAAGCTTAATGGTTATTTCAGACTCCATAGAACCTCTGCTTATCTTCCTAGAATCATAAAATATTAAACATTAGTTACTGGATAAAATCTTTAATTAATGCACATAATTCAATATTTCTCATACAATGCTCTCATTTTTAAATTTTTAGGTAAAAAGGACTGATATATTTTTTGAGGAATCTCAGTTTTTTTTTCATTAAAACATTGAAATAAATGGACTTATAAGGCTTCACCCCTACAATGCTAAATGCACCTCAGAAAACAATGTTTCCAGCAAGGCTATTTTTATTGTTCATTATATTGAAAATTGATATTTGAGAATGACAGAAATCTGAATCCTGCTAGAAATTTTTATTATTTATTGTGAAGATTAAAGCTATGATGTATTGACTAACTATTAAGTAAAAATAAAACAAAACAAAAAGACATAAAAATCAAATGTCATGTAAATATAACATGTCAGATTGAATTTCAAATCAAATAATCGTGACAATGTTTGTATGCTTTCGGGAATTTCAAATCTAATTTTCGTAACTATGTTTTCATGATTTCTAATATATTTATTGACTTGTCATTTTCATATTGATTCTCTAACATACAAATATTAAAACTTTTATCATGTTTACTGTTAAGGTTATCCTTGTAGATAAAACACAGTTTAAAATACATTTGATTACTCATCAAGCTTCAGTTTTGATTGCATGGTTTAGTTTTAGATGAACATCAAAGATTTTAGAGCATTGGAAAGCAGTATCTGATCATAAAATATTTATGCCCCATCAATCTCAATTAAATTTGTTAACTTTGAAATTTAAGCCAATTTAGATTTTTCAAATGTTTTGAAATCAATCAATTACTGTATTTATAGACATTACACTTTGAGAAATATGATAAAGTTGTGTAATAATTTTTTTTTTTTTAAATCTGTGAAAAAAATCTCCAAATCCTTTCATATACCAGTGTCCTTTCTAATTTAAAGCATACATGTATCAGAGTTTGACATATGTCAGTGATTCAGCTAGGCACCTGTCTCAGGACATTTTCCCACCTATTTCTCAAATTGTCCTGAAGAACTTTATGAAAATTAACTTAATTATTAAAGAATGTCCGGAAGAAATTTTGATAAAACTGGCAATTGTCCTGAAGATTTCAAAGTCTAGCTGAAACATTGATATGTTCTGGTACAAGTACCAACATACTGGGTACAAGTACCAACATACTGTGACTGAAAGGTACAAGTACCAACATACTGGGTACAAGTACTAACATACTGGGTACAAGTACCAACATACTGTGACTGAAAGGTACAAGTACCAACATACTGGGTACAAGTACCAACATACTGTGACTGAAAGGTACAAGTACCAACATACTGGGTACAAGTACCAACATACTGTGACTGAAAGGTACAAGTACCAACATACTGGGTACAAGTACCAACATACTGGGTACAAGTACCAACATACTGTGACTGAAAGGTACAAGTACCAACATACTGGGTACAAGTACCAACATCCTGTGACTGAAAGGTACAAGTACCAACATACTGGGTACAAGTACCAACATCCTGTGACTGAAAGGTACAAGTACCAACATACTGGGTACAAGTACCAACATACTGGGTACAAGTACCAACATACTGTGACTGAAAGGTACAAGTACCAACATACTGGGTACAAGTACCAACATCCTGTGACTGAAAGGTACAAGTACCAACATACTGGGTACAAGTACCAACATACTGTGACTGAAAGGTACAAGTACCAACATACTGGGTACAAGTACCAACATCCTGTGACTGAAAGGTACAAGTACCAACATACTGGGTACAAGTACCAACATCCTGTGACTGAAAGGTACAAGTACCAACATACTGGGTACAAGTACCAACATACTGTGACTGAAATGTCAAACAGCGAAAAAAAGCCATGTTTTTTTTACTTTAATTTGTTTTTAAGTGCAACATTGGATGTTCTTTCATGTTCATTTACATCCATATCCTTTTTGTACCAGTATTTGATTGATACAAATGAATAGTAAAATATTCCTATCCATATTTTAACTGCCTGTCTCACTTCATAAAATTACCCATATACCAATGGACCATGAAAGGAAGGAAATTAGCTATTTAAAATAATAATAATACTGATTGTCATATACTGTAAAACACATGTGTGAATGGTAGTAACTACAAGCTGATAGATATCATGTAATTTGTAAGCAGATGCCCTCTACATATATTACAATTAAAAAGTACTGGTAATGAAATAGATTTGGTTGTTTTAGTGTATTATAAGTACACTCCACTATATCCTCCATGGATACTTATAAGGAACTGACAGATAAAACAGGCCATGGGTAGGCATATGGAAACCTTAGCACTTTAGATGAGTGTCTGAGAGCTAACCCACATCAGTGGAGTAAGGCTTGTGGCCAGAGGTCAATGATCTGAACCACTCAGCCATCAAGGCATCTTGTTAAAGTCAAATATCAAAGTAAGCTAAAATTAAAAGCATAAGCCTTAATTTTTAGAAATTTCTATTGTGGGGATCAACATTGCTTTTCATTCATAGTTTTTTTCATCTACCTGTATAATCTATTACAATATAGGAAGTATGAAATACCAACATTTACATTATAATCTCTTGAATTAATTTTAGAGTTATCTCCCTTTGATTATGTTGATTTATATATATTTTTTTTTTTTCATTTACAGGTAAGTTTTCAAATATAAAATAGTTCAGATGTTGAAGAAAATACCAGGTAAGTCTCTTATATTATTATATACATCCATTCTGAAGGATTTTATACATGTATTAGTTTACATGTATTTACAGTTCAGGATCAATGTACCTCAGTGACAAAATACTGGTATTAATTTGTCAGTTGTGAATTACATACAATTGCTCCAATATTGTATCCTGTAAAATCATCAAGGTTGGAAAATTACTTGGTACAGTTTACATCTCTCTATACAGGAGTTAGAATATAGCTGGTTTTTCTCTCTCCTTCCATCTGTGCTTCCACAGTTTTAGAGAAAGTATTATTATGGTAGAACCGTTTTTCTAAGGAATTGACATATTATATCTTTGTTTATATAGATGGTACTTTACCTAGGGTAAAGCAGATTGTTTGATCCTTTATTTTATTCTTACAACAGCTGATTTTCACATTTGTGCTCAATTGGGCCACAATTAAAAATATTTCAGTTTGCCCAAACCCGACCCACAGATTTAGGTATGGGTAGGTAGGTAGGTAAATTTTTTTTTTTTCTGAATAAAGTTTGTAAAACATTATGTTGTTGTTTTCTAGAAAAGACACCTTAACAGTTTCAAAATTTATTAAAAAAATATGACTAGAAACAATTATGCAACATCAAGTTCATGTTTTGTCAGTTTTTGATAGGATGTAAGTATTGGGTTTTTGTCCCTCAGACAGGCTTGACACAAAGGCAGGACAACTCAGTACTTCTTCAAGTCATTGTCCTGTTGCTGTTGAATTCCTTCTGCAGCACAATAACAACACAAATCTGGCTTTCCAATGCCAGAAGCATATAGAAGGCCCACTCAATTGGTGACTGACAGTTGATTTGTACTTCAATAAAAAAAAACTTTCCTTGAAGGATGTGACCTGAAATAACAAAATAATTATCAGATCTGGAAGTGAAAAGGCAGTTGAAATTCCAAGGCAAGAATAAGCAGTCCAAAGAATATTAATTGCATCTTGTACATCATGTTCATACCTCACCAGAAGATATAGTGACAAACTGCAGCAACTATTTTTTTATTTTTATTAAGAATTGATTCATCTTCCTGATATCATAATATTGTGAGTGTGTGATGAAGAATTTCAATTAAAGTGATTATTGTTTTTACCACATTTATATGTCATCTAGAGGTGGTCGTGATCATATGGTAGTTAGATTTATCTATCTGTGCAATCGGTGCCTATCATCACTAACGTTGTGAGTTCGAACCTCATTCATGGCTACGACAGCACAAAAGTGGTCGTTTATGTATAATTCTTATAGAATTAATGTATCTTGTTTTCTTAACATGACCATTTCCCAGAAAGGTGCGGATAAGGTGTGTGTGAGTGCATTGGCACTATGTACACATGCATGAACTCCTGAAAAGAAGCGTTTAATCCTATATTGTTTTGTTGTGAAATAGTGTGACAGCACTTTCCCTTGTAAACACATGACAACAATTTGAATAAGAATACTTTATTGATCAATTAAGGATCCACAAGGGGCATAGCAATTACAATAGGAGTGTTTAAGCAGACTGGTGTCAAATGCACCATACATATAGAACCATTGAATATTGAGTGGTGTCTAACATCGTGGACTATACGATTGATGTGCTCTATTGTCTACAATTTTCAATTTGTTCCAAGGAAAAAAAAAATTGGGCAGCACTCCCCCTAGTAAACACATATTTCTCATTATTCCCGAATTCCCAGGTCAAAAAAAAAAAAAAAATGAGTGTGTGGGCAAGCTTCATTTATTAGTGACATGAAGCTTTACACAATCTCATTACAAAAGCCTAACAAAAAAACTCACCTGTAAACTGGTGCTTCCTCACTGAATTTGTTTACAGGGACTTTATTGCACGAATTTTGAAAAGCACTCTTTGTGGTGGTGGTGGATGTATATTATTATTGACATCCTCATCTTCCGGGTCTCTATGAACGGTAAAGGTTACAAATTTCAATTGGGGATCAAATTCTTGTACGACGTCACTTGGATAGGCTCTTCGTAATCTGGTTGAAACGTTTGGTGACGAGTTTTGTCAGAGTAGAGAGACAGTAACGGCCACATGGTCCATTTTTTTCAATGTCGATTCTTCTGGATATACGACTTCGTCGAAAACCTTTTCCATGTTAGTTTGTTGTTGAAACTATATAACCTGTTCGACACAATATTCCTCATTTTGTTTCCCTTTTTCAATATTGACAGACGACGCAATCGTGTAATCTGCCATTTCACGGATATCTGAATAATGACTTAGATAACCACAGAGAGAAGTCGAATGAAGAAGAACTAAATCAGTAAACCGTTTGAAAGTGTTACAAGTTTACTATTCAAACATCGGTATGATATAGAATTTTAAAAACAAATTTACCGTAGGGAACCAGAAAATTTCCGAACTACCGAAGTACAACAAAAAAAAAAAGTTGCGATTTTTTTGGCAAAAAAAATATTTGGGTCAGGCTTGTTTTTCGGGTCGGCCGCGTTCGGGCAAACAAACATATTTTTAATTGTGGCCTTGAGCCACAGCACTCAGTAATTTTTTCATATCCAAACGACCTTGACCACCAGTAGATGTATATAATATAAAGATGTTTATTTAAGGATTGATCGCAATTTTTGTTCGGTTCATGAAGAAATAACCTCAATCAGGTTGTACACACCCTTGCGTAACCCGCTAATTTCGATCAATCCTTATAAATTAATTCAAACTTTTTGTTATGATATTGAAAAATATATTTATTTTTCAAAATAAGGCAAATAATCGGAAATAAATTTAGATAATCTCAAAGGTGCCTCATTTAAAGAAAATCGCCTGATGACAACGGCACGTGACGCCTTGAGAATGACGTCTATTTTCAGATTCAGTACATATGAAATTAACCTCAACTTTTTTTTCATAACCTCAACTTTTCAAACCAATCAAAACATGTATAAAATGACATGTGACTCTAAAATTAATTTATAAACAGTTAATCACACCAGTAAAAGGTGACTCTGTGACTCTGTGATAGACCTATGGATATATTTTTGATTGTCACAAGAAAGAGAGAGAGAGAGAGAGAGAGAATGGATACTATTGAAAAAGTTTGCCCTGCAATGTGCCACCAATAACAACTTCTAACAGTAACACCAATGACCACTCCTACCAAACTGTTGCTTATTAGAAGCTGCTAGAAATTGTATTTTATATGAAAGGAACATGACATTCTCCATACAATAAGCATGTGTCATATCCTATGGGCAAGTTGAATATATGATTAGTCCCTCAAATTCAGTGAACAACCCTTTTCGGAGGGGATTTTACCCAGCAGCTAAGAAAATATGTTCTATTTCAATACCACTCTAGGGTTCCCTTAGGGATTTAGAATAAGAAGCAGTAAAAAGAATTGAAATGAATGAAACAATTAATAGATTTCATTTTACTGACAACCTAATGATATTGATAAAAGAGTAAAAATTGTCATGCACAAAAGTGGCCTATCAAACATTTGACTGTAGTATTGGATGATTCACCCAGTAATAAAAAGTTAATACAACTCATTACTGTTGTATTATTATTTATACAGAGGTCAATATTGAGGACACAGCTGCTGGTCACTACATGGCCATCATTGATGTTGTTGTTCTCAAATTAGAATCTAAATTAGGTTGTCAGTACTTCAGCCATTCAATATGTTTATTCACTATTCCCCATTCTTAGTTATTTAGAACATTGTCAGGGACTGTCAGCAAGATGTCATATATTTATGTATTAGCAGATGCTCTTTCAGGCACTAAGATTCTGGCCAAGCAGAGAATTATAATTCCCTGGGCCAAGTAAAAGCATGGAGGTATTATAATTTGAAAAATGTACAAACCCTCACCCCAAACAATTGAACTATGATATCTGAAATAATATGGAAAAGTGTGTACACATTATGATTTGTCTTTAAAATGTGTCCTGATATCCTATAGTGAAAACCATTAATTAGTTTAAATCTTTTCTATGGCACAATAACCAAAAGAAATATGGCTTATTGACATGACCAATATCAAGACCATTTAAAATTCATATTTGATCCTGGAGGTTTTTTTATGCTTCCACCACTAGGCATGGGGAGGCATCAAGTTTTACCCCTGTCTGTATGTACATCTGTATGTACGACATTTGTTATGCTTCCACAGCTAGGCATGGGGAGGCATCAAGTTTTACTCTTGTCTGTATGTACATCTGTATGTACCACATTTGTTATGCTTCCACAGCTAGGCATGGGGAGGCATCAAGTTTTACTTCTGTCTGTATGTACATCTGTATGTACCACATTTGTTATGCTTCCACAGCTAGGCATGGGGAGGCATCAAGTTTTACTCTTGTCTGTATGTACATCTGTATGTACCACATTTGTTATGCTTCCACAGCTAGGCATGGGGAGGCATCAAGTTTTACTTCTGTCTGTATGTACATCTGTATGTACCACATTTGTTATGCTTCCACAGCTAGGCATGGGGAGGCATCAAGTTTTACTTCTGTCTGTATGTACATCTGTATGTACCACATTTGTTATGCTTCCACAGCTAGGCATGGGGAGGCATCAAGTTTTACTTCTGTCTGTATGTACATCTGTATGTACCACATTTGTTATGCTTCCACTGCTAGGCATGGGGAGGCATCAAGTTTTACTCTTGTCTGTATGTACATCTGTATGTACCACATTTGTTATGCTTCCACAGCTAGGCATGGGGAGGCATCAAGTTTTACTTCTGTCTGTATGTACATCTGTATGTACCACATTTGTTATGCTTCCACAGCTAGGCATGGGGAGGCATCAAGTTTTACTTCTGTCTGTATGTACATCTGTATGTACCACATTTGTTATGCTTCCACAGCTAGGCATGGTGAGGCATCAAGTTTTACTTCTGTCTGTATGTACATCTGTATGTACCACATTTGTTATGCTTCCACAGCTAGGCATGGGGAGGCATCAAGTTTTACCCCTGTCTGTATGTACATCTGTATGTACCACATTTGTTATGCTTCCACAGCTAGGCATGGGGAGACATCAAGTTTTACTTCTGTCTGTATGTACATCTGTATGTACCACATTTGTTATGCTTCCACAGCTAGGCATGGGGAGACATCAAGTTTTACTTCTGTCTGTATGTACATCTGTATGTACCACATTTGTTATGCTTCCACAGCTAGGCATGGGGAGGCATCAAGTTTTACTTCTGTCTGTATGTACATCTGTATGTACCACATTTGTTATGCTTCCACAGCTAGGCATGGGGAGGCATCAAGTTTTACTTCTGTCTGTATGTACATCTGTATGTACCACATTTGTTATGCTTCCACAGCTAGGCATGGGGAGGCATCAAGTTTTACCCCTGTCTGTATGTACATCTGTATGTACCACATTTGTTATGCTTCCACAGCTAGGCATGGGGAGGCATCAAATATTCTTGTCTGTATGTACATCTGTATGTACCACATTTGTTATGCTTCCACAGCTAGGCATGGGGAGGCATCAAGTTTTACTTCTGTCTGTATGTACATCTGTATGTACCACATTTGTTATGCTTCCACAGCTAGGCATGGGGAGGCATCAAGTTTTACTCTTGTCTGTATGTACATCTGTATGTACCACATTTGTTATGCTTCCACAGCTAGGCATGGGGAGGCATCAAGTTTTACTCTTGTCTGTATGTACATCTGTATGTACCACATTTGTTATGCTTCCACAGCTAGGCATGGGGAGGCATCAAGTTTTACTTCTGTCTGTATGTACATCTGTATGTACCACATTTGTTATGCTTCCACAGCTAGGCATGGTGAGGCATCAAGTTTTACTTCTGTCTGTATGTACATCTGTATGTACCACATTTGTTATGCTTCCACAGCTAGGCATGGGGAGGCATCAAGTTTTACTTCTGTCTGTATGTACATCTGTATGTACCACATTTGTTATGCTTCCACAGCTAGGCATGGGGAGACATCAAGTTTTACTTCTGTCTGTATGTACATCTGTATGTACCACATTTGTTATGCTTCCACAGCTAGGCATGGGGAGACATCAAGTTTTACTTCTGTCTGTATGTACATCTGTATGTACCACATTTGTTATGCTTCCACAGCTAGGCATGGGGAGGCATCAAGTTTTACTTCTGTCTGTATGTACATCTGTATGTACCACATTTGTTATGCTTCCACAGCTAGGCATGGGGAGGCATCAAGTTTTACTTCTGTCTGTATGTACATCTGTATGTACCACATTTGTTATGCTTCCACAGCTAGGCATGGGGAGGCATCAAGTTTTACTCTTGTCTGTATGTACATCTGTATGTACCACATTTGTTTGCTTCCACAGCTAGGCATGGGGAGGCATCAAGTTTTACTCCTGTCTGTATGTACATCTGTATGTACCACATTTGTTTGCTTCCACAGCTAGGCATGGGGAGGCATCAAGTTTTACTCTTGTCTGTATGTACATCTGTATGTACCACATTTGTTATGCTTCCACAGCTAGGCATGGGGAGGCATCAAGTTTTACTCCTGTCTGTATGTACATCTGTATGTACCACATTTGTTATGCTTCCACAGCTAGGCATGGGGAGGCATCAAGTTTTACTTCTGTCTGTATGTACATCTGTATGTACCACATTTGTTATGCTTCCACAGCTAGGCATGGGGAGGCATCAAGTTTTACTCCTGTCTGTATGTACATCTGTATGTACCACATTTGTTATGCTTCCACAGCTAGGCATGGGGAGGCATCAAGTTTTACTTCTGTCTGTATGTACATCTGTATGTACCACATTTGTTATGCTTCCACAGCTAGGCATGGGGAGGCATCAAGTTTTACTCTTGTCTGTATGTACATCTGTATGTACCACATTTGTTATGCTTCCACAGCTAGGCATGGGGAGGCATCAAGTTTTACTCTTGTCTGTATGTACATCTGTATGTACCACATTTGTTTGCTTCCACAGCTAGGCATGGGGAGGCATCAAGTTTTACTCTTGTCTGTATGTACATCTGTATGTACCACATTTGTTATGCTTCCACAGCTAGGCATGGGGAGGCATCAAGTTTTACTCCTGTCTGTATGTACATCTGTATGTACCACATTTGTTATGCTTCCACAGCTAGGCATGGGGAGGCATCAAGTTTTACTTCTGTCTGTATGTACATCTGTATGTACCACATTTGTTATGCTTCCACAGCTAGGCATGGGGAGGCATCAAGTTTTACTTCTGTCTGTATGTACATCTGTATGTACCACATTTGTTATGCTTCCACAGCTAGGCATGGTGAGGCATCAAGTTTTACTTCTGTCTGTATGTACATCTGTATGTACCACATTTGTTATGCTTCCACAGCTAGGCATGGTGAGGCATCAAGTTTTACTTCTGTCTGTATGTACATCTGTATGTACCACATTTGTTATGCTTCCACAGCTAGGCATGGGGAGGCATCAAGTTTTACTTCTGTCTGTATGTACATCTGTATGTACCACATTTGTTATGCTTCCACAGCTAGGCATGGGGAGGCATCAAGTTTTACTTCTGTCTGTATGTACATCTGTATGTACCACATTTGTTATGCTTCCACAGCTAGGCATGGGGAGGCATCAAGTTTTACCCCTGTCTGTATGTACATCTGTATGTACCACATTTGTTATGCTTCCACAGCTAGGCATGGGGAGGCATCAAGTTTTACTTCTGTCTGTATGTACATCTGTATGTACCACATTTGTTATGCTTCCACAGCTAGGCATGGGGAGGCATCAAGTTTTACTTCTGTCTGTATGTACATCTGTATGTACCACATTTGTTATGCTTCCACAGCTAGGCATGGGGAGGCATCAAGTTTTACTCCTGTCTGTATGTACATCTGTATGTACCACATTTGTTATGCTTCCACAGCTAGGCATGGGGAGGCATCAAGTTTTACTCCTGTCTGTATGTACATCTGTATGTACCACATTTGTTATGCTTCCACAGCTAGGCATGGTGAGGCATCAAGTTTTACCCCTGGCTGTATGTACATCTGTATGTACCACATTTGTTATGCTTCCACAGCTAGGCATGGGGAGGCATCGAGTTTTACCCCTGTCTGTATGTACATCTGTATGTACCACATTTGTTATGCTTCCACTGCTAGGCATGGGGAGACATCAAGTTTTACTCTTGTCTGTATGTACATCTGTATGTACCACATTTGTTATGCTTCCACAGCTAGGCATGGTGAGGCATCAAGTTTTACCCCTGTCTATATGTACATCTGTATGTACCACATTTGTTATGCTTCCACTGCTAGGCATGGGGAGGCATCAAGTTTTACTTCTGTCTGTATGTACATCTGTATGTACCACATTTGTTATGCTTCCACAGCTAGGCATGGTGAGGCATCAAGTTTTACTTCTGTCTGTATGTACATCTGTATGTACCACATTTGTTATGCTTCCACAGCTAGGCATGGTGAGGCATCAAGTTTTACCCCTGTCTGTATGTACATCTGTATGTACCACATTTGTTATGCTTCCACAGCTAGGCATGGGGAGACATCAAGTTTTACTTCTGTCTGTATGTACATCTGTATGTACCACATTTGTTATGCTTCCACAGCTAGGCATGGGGAGGCATCAAGTTTTACTTCTGTCTGTATGTACATCTGTATGTACCACATTTGTTATGCTTCCACAGCTAGGCATGGGGAGACATCAAGTTTTACTTCTGTCTGTATGTACATCTGTATGTACCACATTTGTTATGCTTCCACAGCTAGGCATGGGGAGACATCAAGTTTTACTTCTGTCTGTATGTACATCTGTATGTACCACATTTGTTATGCTTCCACAGCTAGGCATGGGGAGGCATCAAGTTTTACTTCTGTCTGTATGTACATCTGTATGTACCACATTTGTTATGCTTCCACAGCTAGGCATGGGGAGGCATCAAGTTTTACCCCTGTCTGTATGTACATCTGTATGTACCACATTTGGTTTTTGCCCAATACAGAGCTCTTTACAAATACGGTTTCTCAGTATTTTCTACGATTTAGGGTAATGAAACTACGGTCTGTGGTCGTCGTGTTAAAAAAATTGTTTTGTTTTTGAATCGTCTCTTTAACAAATCATCTGAAATTTATACACTTGGTGAGGGACTGTAAAAGGAAGGCCAATCTCTATTTCTGACGTTACCACTTTTTCTGATCTAGAGTTATGTTCCTGTTTACTTAAGCTGGAAGTGCTGACATCCATATTTTATGGACTCAATTTTTTAACAAACTTGTTTTTGTGAACTTTGTACAGTGTTTGCTCTGATACTGTGTAAAGTTGTTGAATGGTTTAAGAATGGTAATGACAGTTACATATCCCTTCTTAAGAGAAAGTCATTATGAATTAATCTACGACTGCCTTATAATTCTCCATATCTTGCCCTGTGGACATTCTATGGTCAATAATAGATATATAATACTGGACATCTGTCAAGATATAACAATGGCCGATTGATCAAGTTTAATTTCCATTAATAAAGTGAATAATTTATTGATTTGATTAGATTGATTTGCTTGACAAGTGACAAGTATATCCATCCTGGTTTGATGCCCCTCAAGTCTTAGAAAAAATCAGATAAATAAGATAAGGACGAAAATGATTGATTTTATATGGAAATTGTTTTTTCTGGTCTAATTTATTATGATATTTTCTTCATCAATTTTTAATAATAGTACAATCATACCTCATGGAAAAACGCATATTATGTCTCCCCCCACTTTGGTGGAGAGACATATTGTTTTTGTCCTGTCCGTCTGTCCGTCTGTCTGTCTGTGTCTGTCTGTCTGTCTGTCAGTCCGTCTGTCCGTCACACAGTTTGTCAGCGCAACTCCTCTGAAACTACTGAACAGAATTTCATGAAACTTGGTAGGTAGTAAGGACACCAATTGATCGCCTGAATTTTGTGGGAGTTATGTACCTTTGAACTTAGAAATTTCCCGAAATATACTTCTGAAGCAGCTTGTCAGGGCAACTCCTCTGAAACTACTGAATAGAATTTCATGAAACTTGGTAGGTAGTAAGGACACAAAATGTGGTTGTGCGTATTACCAGGAAATTTTGATCTCCTGAATTTTGTGGGAGTTATGCCCCTTTGAACTTAAAAATTTCCTGAAATATACTACGATCAAATATGGAATAGAATGTGTCGCTGTGCATGTCAAATCTCTTCAGATCTTCGTTATCAATATTTACAGACCACCAGATCTAACAGTGAAATATTTCTGTGATGCGCTAAATCGTCTCTTGAAAGACTTGACACCTGGCATTCCACAAATAGTCATGGGCGATTTCAATGTGGACCTTTTATCCAGAAAAGATGATGTAATCACACGCACATTTTCTGCCTTTGAACAGAATATAAAATCTTCTACTACTCGTAAACTGACGTGTCTAGATCATATTTACACTCGACATTTGAATGCTCAACAAGCTGGTGTAGTGCCAATTTATTACAGCTACCATGATATGACATATATTTCTGTAGATATGCAACAACTTCAGTAGAATCATTTTATAAATATATTCAGGTATTACTGATCTTAAGTGGACACTGTTATTTGCAAACACTCTAGTGTAATATCCCTTACTGAAACTTGTATATATATATATATATATATGTACAAGAGTCACTATTTCCCTGAAAAAGTTTTTCATCACCAATTCATTGATTTTAGAAGAACAAAGCTCCTTTAAAATCATTGGAACATAGGCTGAGCAATTTTCTGGAATGGGAAACTTTGCCATAACAATATGGAATAGTACCTGTAGCCCTTGCTTTAGCACTTTTGATCAATTTTTTTTTGTGTTTCATGGATTAAAAAAATGTTTTTTTGTTATTCATTGAAGCTTAATTTTATTTGTCACCTAAATAGATTTTTTACCTTTGACTACAGTTTGTGGGACAGGGGGAGACATACGTTTTTGCGGGCAAAAACAAACTTTAATTTACCATAATATCATTGATGAGCATGTAAGAGTTGACTTGTCGATTTAAGATTTGTTTTCCTTTTTAAGTAGAAAAATTAAAACATTTCAATTTGTTACTGTGTTGTTCATATCTTTTCTTCTCCACTAGGTGAAGCCTGCTTTACAAGATGAACAGACAAACTGAAATTTGTGTTATGATAAATACTATGGACATCTTAAGGAATGATTAAGGATGAGGATATTTTTAAAATTTTGGTTAATTTCAGAAATCTGCCGAAATAATTACTACCAGTTGTAATCAATTTTTTTGGGTCATATTATGTCGGTTTTTAAATTTTTATTTAATTTTTTGCCTTTAGTTTTTCGCTGGAGAAACAGATCGCTGTGGAATCTTAAGAATTACAACACTTGATGATTCATCTGTTGATTAACGGCAAACTCCAGTTGACAAAATATCCATAATTGTTCTAAATTGACAACGGTGCTGCAAATAGCTTTAGCGTGCAGTGGACACAGTAGAGCTAAGAACAATATTAACAAAGCAATTTCCTTCTGTAAATCATCTTACTGATTCAATTAAAAGACCTGATGCATGTTTTTCCTGTCCTTATTTTGTCATTTTTATATCGGTCATTTTCTCTCTATTAGTAATTATTTATGATTGAAAATTTGTAAAAAGGCAGAAAATTTGTAAAAATGCAAAAAAGCGCAATGATATTGACTAATTTATATGAAGAATTATGTGATTTTCAGATTTTGTCAATGAAGGAACTATAAAATAAAAACCAAATGCAACTAAAATCTGGAGCCATAATAGAGTCATTATTAAAATGAAGGGAATTAGGAATATATTTAAATGTTACACACAAGAGATCGTTTCTTTGACTTTTGACTTGATAACTTGGTGGTATTAAGTTGAGATATAAGCAAATAATATTTGTTATGAATGGATTTGATGTTTTATTTTACGAATCATGATTTTTATTAAATGAAAATTATTACCAACGATATAAGAATATATAGAATGACTTGAAAAAAAGGATATTTAATGTATAAGACAGTCATGTGGTATGAAGAATGGGAACTTTTATAGAAGTTTTGGAGAAAATGTTGAAATTTGTGAAAAAAGAATCGTCAGCTAGACGAATACAAGTTACTAAGAAGGTAGGTTGTTAATCAATTTAGATTTTTTTGATTCACCTGGCCAAAAGGGCCATGTGGAGTATTTTCTTAACTTTGCGTCAGTCATTTGTAGCCTGTCATCTGTGTCCAGTAGATTTCACATTTCAATCTTTTTCTAAAAAATCACTGTTGCAATAGAACCAAACTTGACTGAAATGCTTCTTGGGTGGACCTTACATAACATTAATTGTCATATAACATTAATTGTCATAACCATTTCATTAAGAAATTCATCATGGTTTCTAGGATAATTATGTTTTCTGATTGGCCAAATTTTCGATAATCTTCATCTTCCTAGTAAAATCAAATGTGAGATGGAATTGTTACATGATAGGAAAGTTTCTTACATGACCTTCTACAAAATTTTATTTTTTTTGTTGATCCAATATGATCCAATATGACCGCCAACACAAGACATAATTTGACATAGGGCCATATGGGAAAATGAATAGCAATTTTTTTTAGCTCACCTTGCCAAAGGCAAAGTGAGCTTTTGCCATCACTTGGCGTCCGTTGTTCGTCGTCCGTTAACTTTCCACATTTTAATCTTCTCCTCTGAAACTGCTCAGCCTATGGAAAGTCCTCTCTAAAGTTTGCTCATTTTGTCTCAATCCATCAACAAACATGGCCACCATAGGCAATTCTTGTTTCTGATTGGTCGATTTTTAAAAATCTTCTCCTCTGAAACCGCTTGGCCAAATGAACCGAAACTTGGTAGAAAGCATCTATGGCAGGCCAAATCTTCTTCTCTGAAACTGCTTTGCCAAAATGAACCAATATTTGGTGGGAAGCACCTATGGAAGGTTCTGTAATAAGTTTCCTCAAAGCAGAATGAAAGGTGAGCAACGCAGGCTCAGCTCAGTGCTGAGCCTCTAGTTTCTCAGGTATTATAAACTTGAATGGACCCAAACTGTGCATGAGTAATCATTGGTTGATTTGTGTGGATCGAAAATTCAAAAAGTCAATGCAGTACAGGCTAACATGAGACCCTATGGGAAACATATTCGAAAATTATTATATGTGAAACCATTGAATTAATTCCCAGAAATTATGTAGGAGGAGAGCTTTGACAGTGATAATTTCTGATGGGTTAAACCCCTGGATATGGGTAGATCACTATAGGTGTATGCAAACCTTAACACTAGTTGTTGGTATCTGGGTGAAGATTCACGTCAGTAGTATTAAGCCTGTTGTCAGAATGTCAACGACCTAAACCATTCAGCCACTCAGACCCTCAGAAGATTTTGGAGGGTTAATAAAAACATAGGTATGAAATTTAGTGTACATGCCACATTTAGCCACTCAGACCCTCAGAAGATTTTGGAGGGTTAATAAAAACACAGGTATGAAATTTAGTGTGCATGCCACATTTAGCCACTCAGACCCTCAGAAGATTTTGGAGGGTTAATAAAAACACAGGTATGAAATTTAGTGTGCATGCCACATTTCTGGAATAACCTTCATCAAGTACTCTCAAAATCGAAAGGTTAGAAAGCTAAATAATTTAAAGTTTTGCAAGCAAGTAAACCAATGGGCCTAAATAGGATTTCCAAAATCGGCTTTGGTCACCTATGTCTGAGGGAGGAGAACCTTAGTTTTAATAATAATTATATTATTTGAAATATAAATGGTTTTGGTAATATCTTGTTTTCAGGAGTATTTAGTGATAAAAATTCAATAATACTATTACTGCATGTACTCAGAAAAATCTTCATTTTGATTGTACCTAATTTTACATCAGCACAGCTTTGTAGAAATAGAATGTTTTCTGCCTAAATGTTTACAATTGTAATAATAATAAAGCTTGAAAGCATTTATATAAAAGAAAGAAAAAAATGTGAAACACAGATGTGCTCTATCTTTCCCAAACTTTTGCAATAGGCACGAAAATTGTCAATTTGTAAATCAGTGTGAATGTAGTACAGGTTGCCATGACATCCTGTCTTTGACATCGTCATGACATCATAAGTAATGAAAACACAATTTTTAACATTTGTTTCCTATTATTGATATTTCTGTGGTAATTAAGGAAAAAAATATAAGTGAATCATTCTTTTATCTTTCTTGTTTCTCATCCAATGGGGGCCATATTGAGGCCTTACTGTATTATGTCTGCCAGTTGGGGGTCTAACCGTATCATCATCATGTCTGCCTATCGGGGTCCTACTCAATCATAGTCCTGTGGTTGAGATGAAGATAAAAACAAAGTAAAACTATATTGAGAGATTTATAGTTACATATAATGACCCCTGACTTATGTAAATAGCTGAATTTTAAGTCTACACTACATTTTTAGCCGAGACTGACTTTAATGCTCAATGATATGAAGGTTGTCTTCTTGGTATTATATTGGTGTTTTCAATGATCAACATCGTGTGATCGTGCCTAACATGTTCGATAACAAAAATCAAGACTCGGAACCATTGATTGAACTGGTGTATTTTTTTTCTAAAATGATCCACTTTCTAAAATATATCCCGCCTGTGGCAGGGTGTACTTGATACAGCCTTCTATAATAGAGTTCTCCAAGTGACTTGTGATAGGTCTATTGTTAGCTGTGGAACCATATCAAAAGAAAAAAGACTACAGAGCTACGGTTTTATCCACAGCTAGGCCTATTGTTAACCCTTAATACTCTAATCTCATTGACTGCCATTATACATCTAAAATGTTGTTGAAAATGGCCTTTATTCAACATAAGCAAAATTTCCATATTGATTTTTTCTGCCGAGGGTTAATATGAAGAATTGAATGAATAAGTAAGTGATTGTTGTTTAACGATACATTTGCTCTATATATCATGGTGAGAACAAATTGTCTTTCAATGAAATGATGATGTCATGTCTGCTTTGTGCTAGACTAACAGGCTTAGTTAGATTTTTATTGTGCTATTTTTTATCTGACCCAGGCTTGAACCTACAATCTACTGCTCTCGAGGCGAGTACACTTATCATTATGCCACTGAATGCGGTCTTTGATTGAATATTTGATAAACAGGAAATGAGTAGATTAATTTGGATTTTTTAAGGCATCCTGTCTGAGAAAGGATCTATTTCTAATTATGGCGATGCCCCACAAACTATTAATTAAATGAAAATAAAGTCATTAAAAATAAGATAAAAATTTGTAAGAAAATGGTAGAACCAATGACTACAGGTGTCATTGAGTTATTTCCCTTTAGTTGTAAATCTCCAAAAAATGAACCCTATAGAAATAGGTATTTGCTGGGAAATGGTGGAACCAATGATTGCAGGTGTTACTGAGTTATTTCCCTTTAGTTGTAAATCTCCCAAAAAAATTGAATCCTCTCGATACTTAGTGAATGCTAAGAAATGGTTCATTATCAATATGACTCAAGAATGGAAACATTTAACTCTATTTGATCAATCTATTGGTAATATTTGCTTGTGATAAATTCTTACGATGATTATATCATCATCTTATAGATGTTGTAATTAACAAATAAATTGGCACTATTTTCTATTTTCAGAGTTTCCTAATTATTGAACATTCTGTCTTCATTACTACCCAGCTTTCCTTCTCCTCTTGTTAAATTAACCATCAAACACAACATAATACTTCACAAGTCTATATAAACCATTGTAGTATGGGTTTTATGGAAAATATGAGATATGTAATATTTGTAAAGTTTTTGCTTTATTACAGAAAAACTGCATCAAGAAGAACACTAAATATTATGTTAGTACTTAGTCGTGGAGGTTGTTATATTAAGAATTTGGTAGAATGATTTGCTGGATATGTTTTTTGTGGTGGAATGTTTTGAAGTATGTTTAGTTTTGCCAAGTAACTGCTGTTTCATGTCTAACTAGCCCATCCTTGTGACCATCAGACTTATTCTTGTTCTTATTTTGTTTCCATGGTATTTGTATAATGGCAGTACTTTTGTTAGATG
Organism: Bathymodiolus septemdierum; assembly: GCA_963383655.1. Classification (NCBI taxonomy): domain Eukaryota; kingdom Metazoa; phylum Mollusca; class Bivalvia; order Mytilida; family Modiolidae; genus Bathymodiolus; species Bathymodiolus septemdierum. The sequence continues at coordinate 90,632,223 of OY726517.1, read as the reverse complement.
AGTAACTTTTCTTTACATGACAGGTTGTTCTTGAATATTTTTGTTGTTTTTTTCTCTCTCTCGATTTTCGATTTTCCGTAGTATGTATCTCGTTATCCACTTTGATCTGATTGTGACTATTCTTTTGATTTCGTTTTCAATCTCTGGATTTATTGATGTGTGTGACTTCAAACAACAATAAATACAAGTAACTCAAAAATCAACTTTGATCTGTATTTCTACATTTGGAAGATATGAGACTTTTAATAAATTGATGTTATGTGAACACGTTTTTTTGCACTTTTACAAGAATTTGTGCAGATATCAAATTAATCTGGATTACACATTATATCTGACTGTGTTTAATTATTCAATAAAATATTTTATTAAGTACATGTGCAACAGAAGTGTTTGCTGAATCAGTACATGACAACTTGTTTGATAAATATAAATTTGGAAATATAGGATGTGCCTGAATCATTCATTACAAGACATTATAACCTATCCTGGAGACACACTGTTGATGAAATTGATTTTTATGAATGAATCAGCTGATTGATGGGGAATTCCCCTAGTGGTCAGTCAACAGGCAGAAAACAATTAGTTCAATCAATAGGTTTAATATCAGATTACATCATTGGTTCATTTGTGGTCAGTAGAAACTGACCATATGCTAAATGTAGGACAGATAACAGTAGCTACTCATTTGTAAAGGTGTAAATAGAAATTAAAAGTTGAATACCAGCATGGGGAAGGTTGTAAAGTGCAAAGTGTGTTTATTGAGTGAAGTTTGTATACAGATAGAATATTGAAGACCAGTTGATTCATCAATAGAAGTTCTAAACATTTTTTTTTCTGCAATAATTTATTATCCTGTGCTTTTTGTAAAAATTGTGTTATTTCGCTTAGAAGTTGAATTGAAAACATTTTGTGGATTATTGGGAAAAAAAGGCAAAGCAAATAAATTTTGGAATCAATAATGGATAAATACAAATAATTTGTGTTTAAATTAGTGATATAAACTAATATTTACATATATTAATGACTTATTTGGATTATTAGTCAGCAGAATCAACATGAAAGGATTACCTAAATATTCAGAGAGTATTAAGGTAAGTTCTAATACATTTATCATCAAGACTGAAGCAGACATGGACATATATAGATTCTCCTTTTGCTACCAGTGGATTACAAGATTTCTTCACTCAAGATAGTTAACATTTGAATATTTGATTATTACAAGTGGAGAAATACTGTAATCCACTGGTAGTAGAAATACTGTAATCCACTGGTAGCAGAAATACTGTAATCCACTGGTAGGAAAAATACTGTAATCCACTGGTAGCAGAAAATACTGTAATCCACTGGTAGTAGAAATACTGTAATCCACTGGTAGTAGAAAATACTGTAATCCACTGGTAGAAGAATCTAACAATCTGTTTCTCCTATGACCAAAATGTCAACAATATTTTAAGGTTGTTAATGACCGTCAAAAGGAAATTTGCGGAATTCTCATTCTGAATGTTATCCCCCATGGTAAGTGAAAATATTTTGAAAATTTAACCAGCTGGTTAAGCACGCTAAAACATAATGTTATCCGTTCTTCAAAATTTATTAAAATTTTATAAATCAAACTGTTTTGGAAACACTAGCAATATTTAGATTAAACTATGTTCAGATGCTATTGTACAATAATACACTTATTTGGATATTAATAGTTACATTTTCCTATTTCATCCTTAGTGTATAGAAATACACCCAGAGACACCAGACGATTTGTAATGTTTTCCTATAACAAAATATTGACAGTAATTTTGAAATACTATTAGTCCATTCTTTTTTATAATGTTTCTTGACTTGAGAACCAAAGACTACCATGTACAATGTTTCTTAACTACCCTAAGGAGAACCTAAATCTACCATTAGTCCAGTCCCTGTACAATGTTTGGAATCCCATTAACAAATTTAACACAGCCACATTTTTGTGCCTGTCCCAAGTCCAGGGTTTGGATTTCCAACATTATATGTTGTGATCTTTTTTGATGTTGAGTTAGTTAAAATGAAAGGTGATTGTTTGTTTTGTTGATATTGGTCGAATTGTTGAAGATCACTGTTTAAACTTTCTCTTCATAAATTCTTATAACTCTCCTTAGGAGAACCTAAGATTACCATAGTGATGATAAACACAAATAATATATCCTTACCTTTACCATAAAATGGCATCATAAGAGGAATCCAAAATGGTATCATAAAAAGATTCTACTTGTACCTTGTATATCATGCTGTGTTTCAACTTGCACAGTCAAACCCTGTATTAAGAGGTCACCTTTAGGACAAAGATAAAGTGGTCTTTTAAGACAGGTGACCTCTTAAAGAGGTTCAATTCATATGAACTTTTCTTTGACAGGATAACAAAAATGTGACCTTTTAATACAGATGCAGGGTTTCAGCTGGATTTTATTATACTAAGGTCAAATGACCTAGCTCATATAAATTCCTCAGGCCTTTTGTCCTGAAAGGCACTTATTCAATAGGTCAATTGTGTTCTAATTTGCCTAAAACTTATAGGTCATTTAATGATATATTAAGGTGTGGTTTGATTCATTTAATGCAGCTGGAGCTTAATTTAATATTCATTTGTTTCAAACTTGCATACTTGTTTGGTTAATTTGGAATTGACAACCAAACAAGTTTTCAGAGGTCACCATCTCTTTCCAAAAAAAAGCTAAACTTAAGTGAAAATAAATAGAAATTAAAATCAAATTCCCCAATGAGGAATGAGTCAAAGACTTAAGAGAAAGCTACCCTAAATAGGTTACAAAAAAATCTGCTTTGAAGTAAACATTTTGTAGATTTTTTTTATATAAATAAATCAAAGTATTTTATTTAAATTCACAGAGAAATAACAATTTTAGTGGATCTTTTCAACCATTGGTCTTAATCAGGAAAAAGCTTGTAATATTTGTCCATTTCAAAGGTTTCGATATTTCCCAAAAACCTAAATCAAGTCCTCTATCATATTTTGCACAAAAGACAAGTTTAAATTTGGCGCCAAATTGATATCTGATAATTTTTACGTGTCTGGTCCGGAGTGATGCTTGTTCTTATATTTCAAATATTGATATTTTCATTCATTAAAGCGTTTCTGAGATTGCGACTTTAATTTTGTCAGTGTCCTTGAACTTCATCAAAGCATGGAGGAACGATAAATGATACAATAAAAGAGTTTTGATCTGGCGTTTCACTTTTGTTTTAATCAAAATAAATTATGGACAAATTGGAGAATACTTGATCATGTGTCCGATGCATACGTAGCATGTGTCTGTCTTTTTGGCCACTTGTTTTGAAACAAACGGTCATTTTGACAGCAATGTCAAATTATTTCCTGTCATATACGCAAATTATCGGCCCATGACCGATGACCGACGCCAAACGTAAACCCTGCAGATGACTGCTAAATACAGGTGACCACATGGACAGCCTTGACTGTATATGGTAGAATATTCATAAGTGTTAATAAATTAATTTGATGTATTTAAGAGATTTAGATTGGATTAAAAATTGATGTTATTTTCCATAGACAAAATTTTAAACCGGAAGTCACATGTTGGGGTCTCAATTGGGAATTTTTTTAATTTTAATTCTTTTTAAACAATTATTATCCGACAAAATATTCTTAGGACAAGAAAAAAATTAATTAGGAATTAATTTATAAGGATTGATCACAATTTTTTGTTCGGTTCATTCGAAATAAACTAAAAAATGTGGTACCAACCCTTGGGTTACACAGTGTGTACCACATTTTTGAGTTTATTTCTTCATGAACCGAAAAAAAATTGAGATCAATCCTTAATTAAAAAAATAATGCTTTCAAGATAATATATGTGATGAAAATTTGATAATGATCAAGAAATAACAGTATTCAATATATTTATTTTTGTTATTTTTCTTTGATTTGTGAAATACTACATCTGTGCAAATAAACCATTTTATTATATTTCAATAAGTTATTTTCAATATGGAGCTGTAAAGCTGTAAAAGACATAGCTGTTGAAAAGTTCTGTTAATAAAAAAATATTCACCATTTCAGAAGTAATAAAAAACTTAGATATATAATGTAGTGTGCACAACAGGTTTCTGGAATGATATAGAAATGTAAGTGTAAATTTTAGTATATAAGGGCAGAAAAATATTGTCTATAACAAACATGTTAGGTGCACAAATGGAGGTGGTTATAATCTTAAAATCCCTGATCCCTTTAATTTGTGTTGGAGTTCATGTTTATCATAGGTTTTTTTCTCCCCAGATTTTGGGAGCCAAAAGGGGTGTGGATAATGCACCAATGTGGGTAATATAAGGCCGTTTACTGTAGTTTTTGAAATGGCAAACTATATTGAATGTTCAGTAAAACTGACTTTTATGAAAAAAATATTATAAAGGAAGATGTAACTGGTAGCAACACACATGTGTTATTATGAACATGTAGGGTTTTATTAAACAAACTCTAGGATGAACAGATGTTCTTGACCAGAACATGTCAAAACAGTATTGTTGTATATTTACTTAAGTGATGATTTCCTCTCCCATGACTTGATCAATTAAAATAACAAGTCAGTATATATACATCTTGTATTTTACCAGTATACTGATATGAGCTAACTCATTGTTATTGCACCCTAAGGTATTTTAGTTTGTTTCTTCAAATTGCCTTTAAACATGAAAAATATAAAGAAAATCACTTTTGTTTTATAATGCCTCAGTGCTGAATGGTCTAGATTCATGCACCGTTAAAAAAAAACCATATCGTTGATATAATGTTGTGTTTGGCAATAAGGCTTTATCATGGAAGATTGTGTGTCTGAATGATCCACGCTCCTTCATACCACAAGCAATAAAATATAATTTGTTTTAACTGTTATTTCTCTATGAACACAGTAAGAGTAAAGATTGGTTAGCTCTGAGTCAGGATAATTGTGTAATGTTGTGTGTGTCTTTAGTGTGGAAGATTGTGTAATGTTGTGTGTGTTTTTAGTGTGGAAGATTGTGTGTCTGAATCTCACTGTTCATACCATAAACAGTAACATATAATTGGTATTGACTATGGACTCAGCATGAAGGAGTAAGAGTAAAGATTGGTTAGCTCTGAGTCAATGTGTCAGAATATGTTGATCTAGTATATACCAGCCATCATCATTAACTCATTATTGCTATGTATATACATTTTTTACATGTATATGTAGCTCAAAAATTACTCATTCAATCTCTTCTCAGAAATATAAGAAAGTTTCAATTCAATATTCAGAATTGTTAAAAGTCCCATCAAAGCTTGTATCAAATTTATTTTGTCATGTTATTTTATTCTTAAAACATATCAACTGTTCAGACTTGACCTGGGAAGTTATTTTGTTATTTAGTACATGTGCCTTAGGTCAGTGACGGACATCTGTCCTGAGTTACTAAGTACAACATAGAAATAAATTGATACCAAGTTAGTGTCAATAGTATCTGTATCAAGTCTTCTCAGCATCTGTAGTGATAGGCAAATTCAATTAAATGGCTACATTGAGGTCATTTAGCTTTTGTTTGTATAGGGAAGTGACCAACAAGCTTATAGAATCTACAATTTAGTTAATATCATCTTGTGTTGCTCAGAATAAAAGTTTTGATAATAGAACATCTTTTTATAATGTAATTTAAAGAAGAAGCCAGTCTTGTTTGGCTGTAGTTGTTATGACCCTTCAATATAAGTGTTTTACTGTTATGACCTTAAACCTGGAAAAAAACATGGTATAAAGTGGTCTAAAGCAAATTATAATTGTAAAGCCTTCCCGATGAAGGTTGGAAATATGGTATTCCCCCTCTTATAAGACCACACCTTCTGCAATATAAAAGTGGCCTTATAAGAGGGGGTCCTATATTTAAGTGGCCTTATAAGAGGGGGTCCTATATTTAAGTGGCCTTATAAGAGGAGGTCCTATATTTAAGTGGCCTTATAAAAGGGTCCTATATTTAAGTGGCCTTATAAGAGAGGGTCCTATATTTAAGTGGCCTTATAAGAGGGGTCCTATATTTAAGTGGCCTTATAGGAGGGTCCTATATTTAAGTGGCCTTATAAGAGGGGATCCTATATTTAAGTGGCCTTATAGGAGGATCCTATATTTAAGTGGCCTTATAAGAGGAGGTCCTATATTTAAGTGGTCTTATAAGAGGAGGTCCTATATTTAAGTGGCCTTATAAGAGGGTGTCCTATATTTAAGTGGCCTTATAAGAGGGGTCCTATATTTAAGTGGCCTTATAAGAGGGGGTCCTATATTTAAGTGGCCTTATAAGAGGAGGTCCTATATTTAAGTGGCCTTATAAAAGGGTCCTATATTTAAGTGGCCTTATAAGAGAGGGTCCTATATTTAAGTGGCCTTATAAGAGGGGTCCTATATTTAAGTGGCCTTATAGGAGGGTCCTATATTTAAGTGGCCTTATAAGAGGAGATCCTATATTTAAGTGGCCTTATAGGAGGGTCCTATATTTAAGTGGCCTTATAAGAGGAGGTCCTATATTTAAGTGGTCTTATAAGAGGAGGTCCTTTATTTAAGTGGCCTTATAAGAGGGTGTCCTATATTTAAGTGGCCTTATAAGAGGGGTCCTATATTTAAGTGACCTTATAAGAGGAGGTCCTATATTTAAGTGGCCTTATAAGAGGGTGTCCTATATTTAAGTGGCCTTATAAGAGGAGGTCCTATATTTAAGTGGCCTTATAGGAGGGTCCTATATTTAAGTGGCCTTATAGGAGGGTCCTATATTTAAGTGGCCTTATAGGAGGGCCCTATTTTAAGTGGCCTTATAGGAGGGTCCTATATTTAAGTGGCCTTATAAGAGGGGATCCTATATTTAAGTGGCCTTATAAGAGGGGGTCCTATATTTAAGTGGCCTTATAGGAGAGTCCTATATTTAAGTGGCCTTATAAGAGGGGTCCTATATTTAAGTGGCCTTATAGGAGGGTCCTATATTTAAGTGGCCTTATAGGAGGGTCCTATATTTAAGTGGCCTTATAGGAGGGTCCTATATTTAAGTGGCCTTATAAGAGGGGGTCCTATATTTAAGTGGCCTTATAAGAGGAGGTCCTCTGTTTAAGTGGCCTTATAAGAGGGTCCTATATTTAAGTGGCCTTATAAGAGGGGTCCTATATTTAAGTGGCCTTATAGGAGGGTCCTATATTTATGTGGCCTTATAAGAGGGGATCTTATATTTAAGTGGCCTTATAGGAGGGTCCTATATTTAAGTGGCCTTATAAGAGGAGGTCCTATATTTAAGTGGTCTTATAAGAGGAGGTCCTATATTTAAGTGGCCTTATAAGAGGGTGTCCTATATTTAAGTGGCCTTATAAGAGGGGGTCCTATATTTAAGTGGCCTTATAAGAGGAGGTCCTATATTTAAGTGGCCTTATAAAAGGGTCCTATATTTAAGTGGCCTTATAAGAGAGGGTCCTATATTTAAGTGGCCTTATAAGAGGGGTCCTATATTTAAGTGGCCTTATAGGAGGGTCCTATATTTAAGTGGCCTTATAAGAGGAGGTCCTATATTTAAGTGGTCTTATAAGAGGAGGTCCTATATTTAAGTGGCCTTATAAGAGGTGTCCTATATTTAAGTGGCTTTATAAGAGGGGTCCTATATTTAAGTGACCTTATAAGAGGAGGTCCTATATTTAAGTGGCCTTATAAGAGGGTGTCCTATATTTAAGTGGCCTTATAAGAGGAGGTCCTATATTTAAGTGGCCTTATAGGAGGGTCCTATATTTAAGTGGCCTTATAGGAGGGTCCTATATTTAAGTGGCCTTATAGGAGGGCCCTATTTTAAGTGGCCTTATAGGAGGGTCCTATATTTAAGTGGCCTTATAAGAGGGGATCCTATATTTAAGTGGCCTTATAAGAGGGGTCCTATATTTAAGTGGCCTTATAGGAGAGTCCTATATTTAAGTGGCCTTATAAGAGGGGTCCTATATTTAAGTGGCCTTATAGGAGGGTCCTATATTTAAGTGGCCTTATAGGAGGGTCCTATATTTAAGTGGCCTTATAAGAGGGGGTCCTATATTTAAGTGGCCTTATAAGAGGAGGTCCTCTGTTTAAGTGGCCTTATAAGAGGGTCCTATATTTAAGTGGCCTTATAAGAGGAGGTCCTATATTTAAGTGGCCTTATAAGAGGGTCCTATATTTAAGTGGCCTTATAAGAGGGGTCCTATATTTAAGTGGCCTTATAAGAGGAGGTCCTCTGTTTAAGTGGCCTTATAAGAGGATCCTATATTTAAGTGGCCTTATAAGAGGGGTCCTATATTTAAGTGGCCTTATAGGAGGGTCCTATATTTATGTGGCCTTATAAGAGGGGATCCTATATTTAAGTGGCCTTATAGGAGGGTCCTATATTTAAGTGGCCTTATAAGAGGAGGTCCTATATTTAAGTGGTCTTATAAGAGGAGGTCCTATATTTAAGTGGCCTTATAAGAGGGTGTCCTATATTTAAGTGGCTTTATAAGAGGGGTCCTATATTTAAGTGGCCTTATAAGAGGAGGTCCTATATTTAAGTGGCCTTATAAAAGGGTCCTATATTTAAGTGGCCTTATAAGAGAGGGTCCTATATTTAAGTGGCCTTATAAGAGGGGTCCTATATTTAAGTGGCCTTGTAGGAGGGTCCTATATTTAAGTGGCCGTATAAGAGGAGGTCCTATATTTAAGTGGTCTTATAAGAGGAGGTCCTATATTTAAGTGGCCTTATAAGAGGGTGTCCTATATTTAAGTGGCCTTATAAGAGGGGTCCTATATTTAAGTGACCTTATAAGAGGAGGTCCTATATTTAAGTGGCCTTATAAGAGGGTGTCCTATATTTAAGTGGCCTTATAAGAGGAGGTCCTATATTTAAGTGGCCTTATTGGAGGGTCCTATATTTAAGTGGCCTTATAGGAGGGTCCTATATTTAAGTGGCCTTATAGGAGGGCCCTATTTTAAGTGGCCTTATAGGAGGGTCCTATATTTAAGTGGCCTTATAAGAGGGGATCCTATATTTAAGTGGCCTTATAAGAGGGGGTCCTATATTTAAGTGGCCTTATAGGAGAGTCCTATATTTAAGTGGCCTTATAAGAGGGGTCCTATATTTAAGTGGCCTTATAGGAGGGTCCTATATTTAAGTGGCCTTATAGGAGGGTCCTATATTTAAGTGGCCTTATAAGAGGGGGTCCTATATTTAAGTGGCCTTATAAGAGGAGGTCCTCTGTTTAAGTGGCCTTATAAGAGGGTCCTATATTTAAGTGGCCTTATAAGAGGAGGTCCTATATTTAAGTGGCCTTATAAGAGGGTCCTATATTTAAGTGGCCTTATAAGAGGGGTCCTATATTTAAGTGGCCTTATAGGAGGGTCCTATATTTAAGTGGCCTTATAGGAGGGTCCTATATTTAAGTGGTCTTATATAAGAGGGGATCCTATATTTAAGTGGCCTTATAGGAGGGTCCTATATTTAAGTGGCCTTATAGGAGGGTCCTATATTTAAGTGGCCTTATAGGAGGGTCCTATATTTAAGTGGCCTTATAAGAGGGGGTCCTATATTTAAGTGGCCTTATAAGAGGAGGTCCTCTGTTTAAGTGGCCTTATAAGAGGGTCCTATATTTAAGTGGCCTTATAAGAGGGGGTCCTATATTTAAGTGGCCTTATAAGAGGGTCCTATATTTAAGTGGCCTTATAGGAGGGTCCTATTTTTAAGTGGCCTTATAAGAGGGGGTCCTATATTTAAGTGGCCTTATAGGAGGGTCCTATATTTAAGTGACCTTATAAGAGGGGGTCCTATATTTAAGAAGAAATTTACCTGCATTTTACTATTTCAGTGCATCTGAAATCTGGCCTGATAAGATGGGTGGCCTTTGGTGAGAGTGGCCTTATAAGAGGTGTGGCATTGGGTGAGATTGACCTTATAAGAGGTGTAGTATTTGGTGAGAAGGGCCTTATAAAAGGTGTGGCATTGGGTGATAGTGGCCTTATAAGAGGTGTAATATTTGGTGAGAGTGGCTTTATAAGAGGTGTGGCATTTGGTGAGAGGGACCTTATAAGAGGTCTGGTATTTGGTCAGAAGGGCCTTATAAAAGGTGTGGCATTGGGTGATAGTGGCCTTATAAGAGGTGTAGTATTTGGTGAGTGGCTTTATAAGAGGTGTGGTATTTGGTGATAATGGCCTTATAAGAGGTGTAGTATTTGGTGAGAGTGGCTTTATAAGAGGTGTGGCATTTGGTGAGAGGGGCCTTATAAGAGGTGTGGTATTTGGTGAGAGTGGCTTTATAAGAGGTGTGTTATTTGGTGATAATGGCCTTATAAGAGGTGTAGTATTTGGTGAGAGTGGCTTTATAAGAGGTGTGGCATTTGGTGAGAGGGGCCTTATAAGAGGTGTGTAATTTGGTGAGAGTGGCTTTATAAGAGGTGTGGTATTTGGTGATAATGGCCTTATAAGAGGTGTAGTATTTAGTGAGAGTGGCTTTATAAGAGATGTGGCATTTGGTGAGAGTGGCTTTATAAGAGGTGTGGCACTTGGCATCCGTCGTCTGTTGTCTGTCGTCTGTAAACTTTTCACATTTCAAGCTTCTTCCCTGAAACCACTTGGCCGATTGGAACCGAACTTAGCAGGAATGTTCCTTGGATGGTCCTCTACAAAGTTACTGTTTTTCGTTCCAGTCGGATATTCAATATGGCTGCCAGGGCCAATAATATGCTCTGATTGGCTGAAATTTCAAAGATCTTCTTCTCTGAAACTAATGAACTGACTGAACCCAAACTGTAAAGGAATGATCATTGGAATGTCCTTTACCAAGTTACTGTTTTTTATGCCGATCGGAAATCCAAGATGGCCGCCATCGCAGGACATAGATTAACATTGGACCCTATGGGAAAATGTTCAAATGCCTTCTTCTCAGAAACTACAAATATGATTAAAGCCAAACTGTACATGAATGTTCATTGGATGGTCCTCTACAATGTTAAGGTTTTTTGTTCCGATATGAAATTCAGAATGGCGGCTACGGCAGGACTTAGTTTAACATTGGACCCTATGGGAAAAATGTTTCAAAATGCTTCTTCTCTGAAACCACTTGGACAGTTGAAACCAAACTGCCCAGGAATGATCATTGGAAGGTCCTCTACAAAATTTTGTTTTTTATGCCGATCGGAAATCCAAGATGGCCACCACCGCAGGACATATATAACATTGGACCCTATGGGAAAATATTCAAATGCCTTCTTCTCAGAAACTACAAATATGATTAAAGCCAAACTGTACATGAATGTTCATTAGATGGTCCTCTACAAACTGAAGGTTTTTTGTTCCGGTATGAAATTCAAAATGGCGGCTACGGCAGAACTTAGTTTAACATTGGACCCTATGGGAAAAATGTTTCAAAACGCTTCTTCTCTGAAACCACTTGGATAATTGAAACCAAACTGCCCAGGAATGATCATTGGAAGGTCCTCTACAAGGTGTGTGTTTTTTATGCCGATCGGAAATCCAAGATGGCCACCACCGCAGGACATAGATTAACATTGGACCCTATGGGAAAATGTTCAAATGCCTTCTTCTCAGAAACTACAAATATGATTAAAGCCAAACTGTACATGAATGTTCATTGGATGGTCCTCTACAAACTGTACATTTTTTGTTCCGATATGAAATTCAAAATGGCGGCTACGGCAGGACTTAGTTTAACATTGGACCCTATGGGAAAAATGTTTCAAAACGCTTCTTCTCTGAAACCACTAGGACAGTTGAAACCAAACTGCCCAGGAATGATCATTGGAAGGTCCTCTACAAATTTTATGTTTTTTATGCCGATCGGAAATCCAAGATGGCCGTCACCGCAATACATAGATTAACATTGGACCCTATGGGAAAATGTTCAAATGCCTTCTTTTCAGAAACTACAAATATTATTAAAGCCAAACTGTACATGAATGTTCATTGGATGGTCCTCTACAAACTTTAGGTTTTTTGTTCCGATAAGAAATTCAAAATGGCGGCTACGGCAGGACTTAGTTTAACATTGGACCCTATGGGGAAAATGTTTCAAAACGCTTCTTCTCTGAAACCACTTGGATAATTGAAACCAAACTGCCCAGGAATGATCATTGGAAGGTCCTCTACAAAGTTTCTGTTTTTTTATGCCGATCGAAAATTCAAGATGGCCACCACCGCAGGACATGGATTAACATTGGACCCTATGGGAAAATATTCAAATGCCTTCTTCTCAGAAACTACAAATATGATTAAAGCCAAACTGTACTTGAATGTTCATTGAATGGTCCTCTACAATCTTAAGGTTTTTTGTTCCGATATGAAATTCAAAATGGCGGCTACGGCAGGACTTAGTTTAACATTGGACCCTATGGGAAAAATGTTTCAAAATGCTTCTTCTCTGAAACCACTTGGACAGTTGAAACCAAACTGCCCAGGAATGATCATTGGAAGGTCCTCTACAAAGATTCTGTTTTTTATGCCGATCGGAAATCCAAGATGGCCACCACCGCAGGACATAGATTAACATTGGACCCTATGGGAAAATATTCAAATGCCTTCTTCTCAGAAACTACAAATATGATTAAAGCCAAACTGTACAAGAATGTTCATTAGATGGTCCTCTACAAACTGTACGTTTTTTGTTCCGGTATGAAATTCAAAATGGCGGCTACGGCAGGACTTAGTTTAACATTGGACCCTATGGGAAAAATGTTTCAAAATGCTTCTTCTCTGAAACCACTTGGATAATTGAAACCAAACTGCCCAGGAATGATCATTGGAAGGTCCTCTGTTTTTTATGCCGATCGGAAATCCAAGATGGCTGCCACCACAGGTCATAGTATTAACACAGAACCATATGGGGAAAATACAGAAATATATTCTTCTCTGAAGCTATTGCACTGATTGAACCTAAACTGTGCATCAATCATTGGAAGGTCCTTTACAAACTTTGTGTTTTTTATGTTGATCGTAATTCCAAGATGACTACCACTGCAGGACATAGTTTTTACATAGGACCAATTGGTTTTTTTTATTACCAGGTGAACGATACAGGCTCTTGAGAGCCTCTGGTCTTGTTCATTGATGTTTTCAGTAGAATTGTTTTCTAATATCTTGAATTCTCTAGATAAACTTACATGCTGTGGTTGGCATCACAAAAAAATATAATTTGTAAGATCAATGTGCTTTACTAATTAGAAATGAATGGTATTAGCATGAGTTTTCAAATGTGTACTTTAATCACAAATGATATAGAAACTGTAAAGTACTATGCTAATATTTTATTTTTAAGGCAGTTATTCTGTGGCTCGATTTGCAAGAACAGTTTTTTTTTTATAGGAAAAAGAGATAATATATTTTGTTGATATTCTAATGTTGTAAGAATTCCACCACATTATGAATTTTTATTTGATGTTTCCATGAAAATATTTGTTATTATTTTATAGCATGTTCAGAACTAATTGACAAGATAAAACTGTGAAAATGTGTTAATGATAAGTATTCTGTATTACCTGTATAATGTATTTATTACCTGGCATGAAACTAGTGGTTAATGTACAAAGACATGTAGACACATTAAGCTGAAAATGGTTCCTACACAGATAAAAACTGGTACCTACAGTCATAGGGACTTGTTTTTATATAATATAAAAAATTTCAAAAAAAAATTATTCCCCAACTATACTAATCCAACAAAGGACGCAATCCGCATGGAAATTTTTACCCCTTCCACTTCAAGCTTGTTTATTTTGTTTATCAGAACAGCCACAGGTACCTACAACTTATTGTTCATTTCCTCGATGATTTTTCTGCATCAGAATGTCTCAGTATATGTGATTCGTGTCTTTGTTCAAGATCTACAGCAAATTGGTCCTCCTCCAAAGCAAATCTGATGGATTTTCAACTTCAAAATAACAGAGTACACTTCTGCCTTGGGTCGACATAAAACTGACTAACTTCGTCAGAGAACGATTGAAATCTTACCCTCGGGTGTCAGAGATTTCCCTCTCTTGTACTTCCCTTGGTGTTAGATTCTGTCTTTTTTCAATTTCCTGTGGCCAAATTTGATAGAAAAAATAAATTATCCAGAAAGATGCAAAGAATAAATAAGTTTACCCTGTAGTTGTGAACAAAAAAATGTTGCTACTATTTGAAAGAAAAATTACTGAATTTTCATGTCATAAAAAAAATAAAAAATCTGATATTTATTTTGCATGGTAGAAATTTCTGACTCGAGGGGGAGGGGAACAGTTCCCACCCTTGCAGTTAAATGGTGGGTCCTAAAAGTTAAAGCATAACCTACATTAGACTATATATACTCTGATTATTCCTGTATTAACAGAACAGCAATGATATCAATGTCTTGTGTTTGTCTAAGACATGTAAAATTCTTATTTCTATTATTGAGAATTAATTGAATAGTTCAGGTTTAGACAGGTGCCACGTTATAAGATTTTCTGTAACTGGCATGTTTTAAAAATAATATTATTGTATTTTTTTTTATATGTTTCTTGATTCTTTAGATCACAGCTGGGAATACAATTCAAATAAAACTTGAACAGAAATAAATAAATGTTTTGAGAAGCACATGCGTATAAGTATTATTTATAGATTTTGAACCAATTTAACCAACATCTGCATATTGTATTGGGGTCAAGTTTTTTTTTCGAATTCTGAAAATGGTTTTGTTTTGTTTTATGGTGTTTAACGCCACTTTCAACAATATTTCAGTTATATCGTGGCGGTCAGTTTTATTGGTGGAGGAAACCAGAGTACCCAGAGAAAACCGCCAACCTGTCGCAATTCACTGACAAACGTAATGTTGCATCGAGTACACTTCACCATGAACCGGGTTTGAACTCGCAACTTTAGTGGTGATAGGCACCGATTGCACAGGTAGTTGTAAATCCAACTACCATATGATCACGACCATGACAGTCCAGATTCTGGAAATGACATGTAAGATAATTAATTCAAACAAATATATTGTTTATGTGTTTCAGTTTGAAATATTCAGAGAGATACATTTTTGTTAATTCAAACTAGGTTAGTAGGACACATTATATAATTTTCAAAAGATAAAAATAAACATCTTTAAAAGAGTCAGGTATATTTGCCATGAAATTAATGTGGTGTTGTATTACATTAAATTACTTTTCAAAATAACATTTGAATCAATGAAAATCTTTCTATCTTTCTCACAACATCTTAATCTATTCTATTGTAAACAGAACTACCACAAAAACCATTTCTTATGTAACAAAATTGATAAGCTATCTGCAACCAACTGCAACCAAAAATGACAGCCATATTATTTTAGAGAAGAGTATTGATGATATTGTTAAAGAGGTGTCTTCTGTTTTATATAATGCTGCTTGTTTAGGGGATAGAGATAAAAGAATTAGTAAAAACAAAAAAGCTAAAAGGAAAATTAAAAACCATATTAGGATAATGAGTGTGAAAATAAATACAGAATTTTAAAAGCTAAGAGTAGGCAACTTTGCAATGAGCCATGGAACAAAACTTTGTGTCTTAAAGTTCTGCAAAATAAAAAAAGAACTTAACAAATTGGTAAGAAAGAAATATAGACAGTTTCGACACACAATGTTAAATAAACTTGTGGATTCAAATGCAAATAATCCAGGGGAGTTTTGGAAAGCATTGAATGCTATAAAAAAGAGAGATAACAAAGATCCCAGTTCTAATATTATTCAAAGGGAATGGTTTGACTATTTGAAAAAGTTAATGAATATGAATTACACTAATAATTTTAACATTAATAATATTCCAAAAGAATTGCAGTCTTGTGAACTTTTGAATAAGGAAATATTGGCTGAGGAGGTGGAACTTGCACTAAGATCTTTAAAAAATAAGAAATCATGTGGCCCTGATGGCATAAGTAGTGAAATGTTGAAAATGTGTTGTAGTTTTAATATTGATTTATTTGTTAAACTGTTTAATGTTTTTTATCTAGTTGTATGGGAAAATTTTTCTCAAAAATTTTGTACAACAGATTAGAAAAATATCTTGATACTAATTCTATTATTTGCAAGGAACAAATTGGCTTCAAAAAAGGATCAAGAACAAGTGATCACATTTTAACTCTTAAAACTATCATTGACAAAGCCTTTAAATCATCAAAGAAAGTATATGCATGCTTTATAGACTTTAAAAAGGCCTTTGATACAATCAATAGGGAAGCACTTTTTTTAATCTAAAGTAGGGGTTTGAAACAGGGTTGCATGTTGAGTCCCACAGTTTTCTCACTATATATAAATGATCTTGTGACTCATTTTGATGAAAGTTGTGATCCAGTCAAATTGATGGAAAGAAATGTGTCATGTCTTCTATATGCGGATGATTTAGTTCTTATTTCAGAATCAGCAATAGGCTTACAAAATTCTTTGAATATACTAAGTTGTTACTGCGACAAATGGAAACTAACTGTTAATCTAGACAAAACAAAGATTATGATCTTTAATAAAGCTGGCAGAAAGTTGACCAGAGAAAGTTTTTGTATAGGAATAACAGAATTGATCTTGGAATGGAGTACAAATATTTAGGGATTATTTTTAAAACCTCTGGAATTTTTACAAACGCTGTGGAACTATTATGTAAAAAGGCTACTAAGTCCTTATTTTGTATAAGATAACTCTTGATGTCAGAAAAATCTAATTTTTTAACCCATCTGAAACTTTTTGAAACATGTGTTAAACCAATTCTGATATACTGTAGTGAAATTTGGTCACTGAATATTGTGAAAAGTAATGTTGATTTAGAATCAAAATATCTGTCTGTGTTGCCTGTAAAGGTTCAAATTAAATTTGCAAAAGCTCTGTTAGGAGTAAATAAACAAGCTGTCAAATTAGCAGTTCTTGGTGAGCTAGGAATGTATCTAATATCTATTCACGCTTTTAAATTAGCGATTGAATTCTGGCTCCACATACTTAAATCAGAAGATACTCTTTTGTATAAAGCTTATGAAACTAACAGAAGTCTACTCGACACCTTTGCGACATGGATCAAAATGCTTTTGAATAAGCTTCATTTCTCCCATGTTTGGGATAATCAAAGTACTTTTTCTAACAAGCGACTTCTTCACGCAATTTATGAAAAACTAACTGAAAATTTTAATATGTTCTGGAAAACTAGAATTTTTGATGACAGTTTGACTGCTAATGGAAATAAACTTAGAACATATAGGAAATTGAAAGAAAAATTTGTAACTGACACCTATTTATTTTTAGATATTGACAAAACTTTAATAAAACAATTTATGCAAATAAAAATTAGTAACAGTAAACTTATGATTGAATTGGGAAGACATTATAAAACGGATATTAATAACAGGATTTGTCCCCTGTGTAAAAATGGAGTTGAGGATGAATATCATTTTATTATTTTATGTTCCAACCTCAACAATATTAGGAATAAAATGTTTGCCAATATTCTTAGTATTTTTCCATCTTTTCATGTATTGACTGATGAGAAAAAGTTCCTTTATTTATTTCAATGTGAAGAATATGATATTGTAGAAATTATTGTGAGGGGAGTAAACGAAATGTATTATAGGAGAAATGAGTTGATTGATAAATATTTTTTTTAAGATTTCTGTAAAAGATATATTTGTGTATTGTTTAAAAAATGATGGCAACTCATTGCACAATGTGACAGTTTCATGAAAATATAAATCACTATTATATGTTATATTTTGATTGATATTTAAATCATATTTAAAATGTACCACCTCCTCATACTAAATGTCATTAGGGAGTCATGCGTTTCAAACATGTATATGTAGTTTGATTGTAGGTAACAGTTTCTTTGTTTTGTATTTAATGTGTTGTTTTGGTAACAATCCTTTGTATATGGATTTCAGACCAATAAAAATTCTATTCTGTTCTGTTCTGTTATGGTTAAAACAAAACAAAAACCAATTAAATTGTAATTATTGAAGATATATTGGTTATTGTACACCATTAAGTACAGAAATCTGACTATTTTCTCTGTGTAATCTAAGGTGCATTACAATATAAATTTTTTTCTTCTGGCCTTTGAAATGAGATCTGTTTGACTTATGATGTTCTGTAGTATATAGTTGATGTACTGTCAGTATAATTACATACAACCTTTAAGATAAAGAAGATCTCTATAACAGATGTTAACTGTTTGTATTGGGTACATGCTATCTATTGATTACTGCATGTTAGGGCTAACATGATATTACTGTTGATCTAGAGACCTGAAAAAAAAAGAAAAAAAAAGGGGGAGGAGGGAGGGATGTTTTAAGGCTTACATCTGTGTTAATGGTACATCCTATCTATTGATTACTGCATGTTAGGGCTAACATGATATTACTGTTGATCTAGAGACCTGAAAAAAAATATAAAAAAAGGGGGAGGAGGGAGGGATGTTTTAAGGCTTACATCTTTGTTAATGGTACATCCTGTCTATTGATTACTGCATGTTAGGGCTAACATGATATTACTGTTGATCTAGAGACCTGATAAAAAAAGGGGGAGGAGGGGGGGGTGGGGTGGGGAGGGAGGGATGTTTTAATGCTTACATCTGTGTTAATAGTACATCCTATCTATTGATTACTGCATGTTAGGGCTAACATGATATTACTGTTGATCTAGAGACCTGAAAAAAAATTTAAAAAAAGGGGGAGGAGGGAGGGATGTTTTAAGGCTTACATCTGTGTTAATGGTACATCCTATCTATTGATTACTGCATGTTAGGGCTAACATGATATTACTGTTGATCTAGAGACCTGATAAAAAAAGGGGGAGGAGGGGGGGGGGGAGGGAGGGATGTTTTAAGGCTTACATCTATGTTAATAGTACATCCTATCTATTGATTACTGCATGTTAGGGCTAACATGATATTACTGTTGATCTAGAGACCTGATAAAAAAATTTAAAAAAGGGGGAGGAGGGAGGGATGTTTTAAGACTTACGTCTGTGTTAATAGTACATCCTATCTATTGATTACTGCATGTTAGGGCTAACATGATATTACTGTTGATCTAGAGACCTGATAAAAAAATATAAAAAAGGGGGAGGAGGGAGGGATGTTTTAAGGCTTACATCTGTGTTAATGGTACATCCTATCTATTGATTACTGCATGTTAGGGCTAACATGATATTACTGTTGATCTAGAGACCTGATAAAAAAATAGAAAAAAAGCGGGAGGAGGGAGGGAGGGAGTTAAGGCTTACATCTGTGTTAATGGTACATCCTATCTATTGATTACTGCATGTTAGGGCTAACATGATATTACTGTTGATCTAGAGACCTGATAAAAAAATATAAAAAAGGGGGAGGAGGGAGGGATGTTTTAAGGCTTACATCTGTGTTAATGGTACATCCTATCTATTGATTACTGCATGTTAGGGCTAACATGATATTACTGTTGATCTAGAGACCTGATAAAAAAATTTAAAAAAGGGGGAGGAGGGAGGGATGTTTTAAGACTTACGTCTGTGTTAATAGTACATCCTATCTATTGATTACTGCATGTTAGGGCTAACATGATATTACTGTTGATCTAGAGACCTGATAAAAAAATATAAAAAAGGGGGAGGAGGGAGGGATGTTTTAAGGCTTACATCTGTGTTAATGGTACATCCTATCTATTGATTACTGCATGTTAGGGCTAACATGATATTACTGTTGATCTAGAGACCTGATAAAAAAAATAAAAAAAAAGGGGAAGGAGGGAGGGATGTTTTAAGACTTACATCTGTGTTAATGGTACATCCTATCTATTGATTACTGCATGTTAGGGCTAACATGATATTACTGTTGATCTAGAGACCTGATTAAAAAAATAGAAAAAAAGGGGGAGGAGGCAGGGAGGGAGTTAAGGCTTACATCTGTGTTAATGGTACATCCTATCTATTGATTACTGCATGTTGGGGCTAACATGATATTACTGTTGATCTAGAGACCTGATAAAAAAATAGAAAAAAAGGGGGAGGAGGGAGGGATGTTTTAAGGCTTACATCTGTGTTAATGGTACATGCTATCTATTGATTACTGCATGTTAGGGCTAACATGATATTACTGTTGATCTAGAGACCTGATAAAAAAATATAAAAAAAGGGGGAGGAGGGAGGGATGTTTTAAGGCTTACATCTGTGTTAATGGTACATCCTATCTATTGATTACTGCATGTTAGGGCTAACATGATATTACTGTTGATCTAGAGACCTGATAATCAAATTTAAAAAAAAGGGGAGGAGGGAGGGATGTTATAAGGCTTACATCTGTGTTAATGTAACCCAAATAATCCAGTCGTTATATTACGCTCCCGCTGGTCGCTACATTAACCTCATCCAGCGATAGTGCCGATAGAGGGCACAGTATTATTTGCATTAGTGTTAATGGTACATCCTATCTATTGATTACTGCATTTTAAGACTAGCATAATATAACTGTTGATTTAGACATATGATGAAAAGGGGGAGGGAGGTTTTAAGGCTAACAGTTGTATTAGTGGTACATCCTTCTGTTGATCAAGAGACCTGATAAAGATGGAAAAAGGGGGGAGGAGAGAGGGAGTGAGGTTTTAAGGCTAGCATGTTAGTGGTACATCCTATAAGGCTATATATTGAATACTGCATATTACTAACATAATAATATAACTGTTGATCTAGAGACATGATAAATATATAAAAAAGGGGGGAGGAATTTTTGTTTGTGTTAAACATTAACCCCTGCATAATGTAGATAACTAAGGGTAGGAAATATAACAAATGCTCTTCCATTATTATACCCCCCGCAAACATGGCTACCATCGAAACTTGGTAGGAAGCATCTATGGAATGTCCTCTATGAAGATTGCTCATTTCGTCCCGATCGGTTAGCAAACATGGCCAACACATGCAATTCTTGTTTCTGATTGGTCGATTTAAAAAAAATCTTCTCCTTTGAAACTGCTTAGCCATAGGAACCGAAACTTGATAGGAAGCATCTACATTGATGGAAGGTTCTGTATTAAGTTTCTTCAAAACAGAATGAAAGGTGAGCGACACAGGCTCAGTCCACTGAGCCTATAGTTATGTAAAACTCTCTCAATGGCAGTTTTGAATGATATTGTCAAAACATCAGAAAAAGTTGAAATAAATTTTACCCCATGTATTTCAATATTCTTTATAATGTTTCTGAAAATTAATAAAACAGTCTGAACAGTTAAAAAATCTAATCGAAA